>CM055272.1:78153134-79353134 GCA_029237695.1 Conchocele bisecta
GGTTTCTGGACAGTATCCATCTACTGGAGCTCCTAAAATCCATCTTTCACCACCCCGTGTCCACACTGTTCGTGGTGAATGTGAATTCCCTCCCGCTTTTCCACAGATTGTATCCAATCGATCGCGCCATAACTGTTAGAACCTTTTGGGTAGAACGCTTTCTCGAACGACGAACGCGGGCGCTCTAAATAATTACCATCACATACTATTTTTGTCTCACCTTTCATACATGTTGGTCCGTGTCTCTTCATATTACTCGCTTTTGTGAATCTCGTTTACAATTATTGCAGGCGTAAGTTTTAGATAGGTTTTTAAGGTTTTTTTATCAGAAATGCGTGATTATTAAACAGTCCTATTGTCATTGGTTTATTACCTATTTCATTATAGTGTGCTGGTACCTTTTTCAACCACCATACGTTATATTTGGTCGGTTGATATACTTCTATACCGATTTTAAAAACCTCTTCAATCTTTTTTAGATCTTTAAAAGGAATTGGTGAAACAACATTTCTACCGAAATATTGCTTACTAAGTTCTTCCGCTTTTTCTGTACATCTGTCAGGTCTGATCTTTTATCAAGGTGCATAGCTAGACACCTGAACAGACAAAGATCGTCATTATACTTATCTAAAGAATACATACCTTTTCTATTCCTCAACCATTCTGGAAGTTCTCCTCGTGCTGCTTCTTTGGATTGTAGTCCCACATCTATTCCCCTACTACCCTGTATTAGCTTTACAAAACCTCTACCCATCTTACAAACTTCCACTTTGTATTTGGTCTGTCTATTTTATCGGACATTATTCGTGTTTGCTCCTTATCTGACAGCCATTTTTTAACGGTTTTCATTGATGATAGTGGTTCGCTACCACCGAGATTTTTGTGAAATATTAGAGTTTTAGGTTTTCCATTTTTAGTTTCCTCCATATGTTCTAGCTTGTAAGAATATGAATATCTCAAATAAAAATTTGTTGTTAGATACGGAGCGAGTTTATCGGACATGCGTTCGGACTCGTTGATGTCAATGTTTTTACGAAAGGATAATGTAACTACCCGTCTTCCATTTTCTACCTTTTCCAATGTTTGATCGTGAGCACCCAATATTTCTTCACCTTTTTCCACTATCGCGCGAACTATAGATTTTTTCTTATTATTTGGTATTTGGTCACCTGTGCGTCTAATTTGAGACAAATTATTGGTGCTTGAAGGTAATTCTTTAGAATTAATTACACTAGCCCTTAACCCCGCAATACTTTCTTTTTGTATTATGTTACCAACTTCCTCTGCTTTGGATATATCATTAAAGGCTCCTCGTTTGTGCGCGGGTAAATAAACCGCTTCATAAACGCCTCATTCTTTGTGGAGTTTATCAGCTTTGTCAACCCCCTAACTCTCAACCGTTTACTATAAGTAATCCCTAGAGATTCGGCTTCTCTTCTCAAACTTTCTATTTCTGCTCTAGTTTCTGACGTTATCATATTTTCTGTAATATACTTTTGTATAACCTATGCAATTTATCTGTTCAATTGGTCGTGAAAACATTAAGTTTTTTTCACGTCCAATTGAATATAAACATATACATATACATATACATATACATATATAATGGAGTGTGAGACTTGTTTGTTATAAAACGTTTACGCGTAAGGACTATCTACGAAGGCATCTAGCGAGACGTAGAAAGTTTCCTTGTGCCCCCCCCACAATTTCAATGCCCCAGATGCCCTTGTAAATTCGTTAGTGCCCAAACTCTTTGTAGACATTAGCAACTACGCTGCCCTGTGGCTAAAGGTGAACGTGGTAGACTAGAGCTGGTAGAATTAGTTGCTGATCTACGGAATCAATTAGCTATATCGGAGGAGGAAAATATGGTGTTGGAATATAGACTATTGCGCGAGGACGCATTTAAATCGGAAACTTATTAGAAGAAATTCATAAATTGGACGTGAAAACAACATGATGTATTTATGACACCAATTTTAGATTTTTCGTGGTTGGTGGGAGACAATTTCCTCGTTAACCAATTTTTGATTTTTCGGGGGTGGTGGGAGTAGTATAAAGGGTTATAAATGATGCCACCGCAGGTGGTATCATTTTGACTCCCTTTATACTAATAGAGCTTTCAAAATTCTTCTTCACACGAACCGCTTGGCCCACGGTGGCCAAACTTCACAGTTATGGTCCATTGGTGAAGCCTTTTCAGGTTTGTTAAAACGGAGGTCGTCGCTAATCCAAGATGGCCGCCGTCTATGAATAGCATAAACTCTTAAAAAAATTATCATGAACCGCCAGCTGGATTTCGACGACACTTGGTAGGAATGATCGATGTAGAATGCTCTTTCAAAGGTGTTAAAGTGGTGACACCGGGGTCAAAAATGCGCGTGGCCCGTGGGTTCAAATTTTATTTTTGACCAAATATGCTCATGTCATATATAAAATTGAAGGTATCGATGAGGTGATTGCTCTGGTGCAATATTTGTGGGAATCGGATGATTATGTCAATCCAAGATGGCAGATGAAAGGTCAAAACGTCATCCTTTTATGAGAAATTTTAAACATCGTCGTCTCATGAACCGATTGGCCAATTGTCAGCAAACTCTACCTGTATGTTCCTTAGGTGAAGCCTTTCCAACGTTGTTGAAATTAAGTTGGCTTGAAATCCAACAGCAGGATTTCGACGAAACTTGGTAAGAATGATCGATGTACAATGCTCTTTCAAAGTTGTTAAAATGGTGACCCAGGGGTCAAAAATTGCCCGTAGGGTCAAATTTGTGTTCATGGAGTAAGGTGAGCGAATTAGGGCCATCATGGCCCTCTTGTTTATTTTCCTATTTTGTTTTGTCATCAAAAATATGCTCTGACAACACCTGAGAATCATTTCCAATGGAAATGGTAAGTGCTGTCAAACCATGTTTTCTTGAGAAAAATGACAGAATAAAATCAACAGCAGACGAATTTTTTGTTTCTCGCATATATTCTAAGGGTTAAATCAGTATGTATGTATCTGCTTAGTCCCAGGTGTGATATGCAGCAATAGTATTATGTAGTTATCATTAATCCTTACAATGCTGAATTACAGCCGCCTCTGTTAAAGGTACACGTCCACTCAGTAGGCACAAACTGCTCTTTATAGGAATTAAATAAGTTTATAAGTGTGTCACTATTCCACCAGTTCTAAAACTTACGAGTGCCAGCTATACAGATATAATAATTTAGTAATATTGAATTTACTCCAGTCACAGTCACACATATAGAGAATAGTAGGTTAGTGCCGTGAATGGGAAAAAATATCTGGCAAGGCTTAGGAAACGAGATGGGCAAGGCTCCGTACTTTACTCATCTAAATGTTTACAGAATAATATTATCATGTTACAACGAATTTGTTCCTATTCATTTCATCGTTCATGAATGATTGAAACCAAAAAAACAAGATGGCGGCTTTGCAAATTAATCCCATTTAGAATGGTGACCAGCTGAATCAATGCATCCAGAATTAACCATTACACTACGAGTACTTCAGGCGGGTTTAACAGATGAATGTTCTGTTGTTTCATTATATTTTGTCACCGACAATGTGAAATTACAGCTTCTTTTCAACGAAATGTACTGTCAAAATTGACCAGACCCATCCATTTTCATTCGGAGCAGGTTCCGCAACGATTGCGAGCTGCCCAGAATAATAATCAACACGACAAACAACTAATTTATTTGTTTATTTCCTTACCTGACTAAAATCACTGGGAGCAGCCATTTTTATTTTAAATGGCGTAGTACTTACTGACGTACTTATACTTATGACGTCAGTCATGTCTGAATGACGCACGAAATGGGGAAGAGAGCGAACAATTGAAAATTGAGGGTCGTAATGGTAATCGCTTTGGTATCCAGAAAATGGCATGAACTTAATTTTAACAATTTTATTTTCCGGCGATATTAGCGTTTTTATTTGCGAAATTTAACCCGCACGTAAACTGTGAACAGTCCCATTTTCACCAGTCGGATCAATCAGGCACTGGTCAACACTGTGGTTTGAATATTTCTTTGTAACCGCGTATGAATTGTGATTAGGTCGTATTGACAGGATATCAAATATGTTTCACAGCACCGTGTTTCACGGCACATAGGCACTGCATTGGCGGGATAAATGTTCATCTTGTGATATAAATACAATAAATGCATTTGGGCCGCGCAATACGAAAACCGGGCTAAATGACAACGTCGTGAAAAGCGGTAAACGACGTCGGAAAAACGACGATTCAAATTGTCTAACGTCGCCGTAAAAGTTTACATTTTGCCCTCCCATTTACGTTTATTGGTGTCAGTTAACATTAGGTGTGAACAGAAAACGGAAAATGATGACTTATTGAAACTTTCACTAATATGAGACGCGATGCCTCAGTACACATATTATGACGTCATTACGTGACATCACGCACTTGTGACGTTCCTGAACGTGAATCCATGTTTGACGTTATCGTCATTGTGTCGTGACAAATATTATAGCAAGGATACTTGCACGAGTTCCTCGCAGCATCAATGACTTACAAATGCTTTAGACTTTTGAACAATTATAGCCAGTACTTAGCGAATGATATGTCATTTAATGCCACTCATTTTATCATATACGGAGGTAGACACGCAGCTATATAATGACATATGAGCCGCGTCGCGAGAAAACCTGTCTTCGGGAATCTGACGGCGTCACAATATATGACGTCGTGAACTTAGTTGACGTAATTTCCGCCGAGATTTCCAATTATCGACGTTTGTCAGACCGCCATGTTAGGTTTGTTCCATGGTGTTAAAAGTTATCTAACGAACAGAACAACAACGTACGTAGATTTTTATTCGAAACGGGCATATCTTATATATGTTTTTATTAACAATAATGGCGTAAGGATAATTTTCTTTTATTATTTTGCCATTGGTATCATATAAAAATGTTTGTCTGTTGACGTGTGTTTTTTAAATTCCTTTATTTTTACATAATATTTTCTTTGACATAGTTTACAGATAACTGTCCAAGTTAACTGTTATCGACCGCCATTTACAGGTGAAAACCCTGTGTAAGCTACATTTTTTATCATATTTGTAGACTATGTAGCCTGGGCCCGGTTTCCCGCACAACTATATGTTTCAGATCTTATTAAATCATAGCGAATTTTCAGTATATTGATCAATTCTTTCTTTCTAATACAATGTTTAAAATTAGAAATTAGCTCAACCTTTACCGATTTTAAGAAATAAATATCTCCTGCAAAAAAAAACAACAAAGCCATGGATGTTACGACTAGTATAGCCACAGATCAGTCTCATATGTGCATATGCGCCGTCTGATCAGAACATACGATGTTCGCCATTCAGTCACTGGGTGATCCTTTCTCAATCAACGACAGGATATGGGTCGCCGATCGTACATTTATTGCAGATATTGTAAGGTCCGGTTTTTTCACAATGTGGTCAAAGTACAGCGGTAAGCGGGACGATGTCGCGAACATTCGACGTTTCTGTTGTCTGAATATGATAAGTTTCAATCTGAATGCACGCTAACATATGTGTCATGTTAATATAAGAAAGACGGTGAGATGATATGTCAATGCAACATGTTTGGGACATGTGACACGTACAACTACAATACTATCACATATCTCTCATGAAATAAATACTGTTTAAACCAACTACAATAATTCAAAAAGTCAAGAACTAGATACAGTAACTGTGGGATGATATTTCAAGGATTGTCAAGTCGTGACACAAATACAATAAGACTGTGCTCACTAGCAATTGATATGGTTCTTCTAGTATTGTTCGACAATTATCAAGGATCTCTTGACTTGGGGGTATTGTTATTATTGTATCTCTCCTCCCCCATCACCTCTCATTTCTTAGTACTTTCGGACCCCCGTATTTTGAGTTGAGTCTTCAAAAGACAAACTGCTACCGTAACACTCCCAAAACAAACACAAGTGGCTGGTAGGACAAGCTGATCACAAGCTGAGGTAACAACTGTCTCAAATATGTTACCATAGCCAGTTTGGCCATGTGGCAGACTTCCACGCGCTACCCTTGAAGGTGGTCTCCTATTAGGCGAATGAGAGACTGCGATGCAGTAGAAATAACACGTAAGCAATGGCAGGCTTTTGCTCTCACGCTATTCCAGTGATTGTGATTGTGTACATAGTGAGTAACACATGACAGTAAGCGTGCCTGTCATCAGACATGAACACTGTCTTTCAGAGCAAACAGTTTTTTATACCCATTTTTTTTTAAAAACTAAATGGGTATATTGTTTTCGTGACGGGTGCCTGTCCGTCTGTCCGTCCGTCATGTTTCGTGTATGAAGTAAAACTGTTTAATCGTAATAGGTAGGGTCTTGAAACTTGGTGTGTGCCTTCCTTATGGTGTGTAGATGCGCAGTGAATTTTGATTTTTGATTCGACCCCCGGTCATGAATTATCTCCCCCTTTTCAACTTCGCATTTGGGAAACGTGGGTTTATTGCGATGGCGCGCCATCGACTGTGCTCTAGTTGTAATGTAATTTAATGTTGAACGTATTGTTCTCCCCGTATGCGTGTGTATTTCCAGTTGTATATGTTGAACTAAACTGCCTTATAGACCTAATCAAACAATTAGTTAATCAACATACTTCCGTGGTTTTCTACAAGTATAAATTGTTAAAACACTCAATAAACACGACGTCAAAAAGAAGAAATCAGCACACCGAATCAGCGTACCAGCGCACGTTCATACTTGCTGGTACATGAACTTACCGGTTTGACTTTGTCGCTTTGCACATTCATGTGCTACCAAAAGACTCAAGCTCATCCGTCTTTACATTCATTATTCAATGCCAAACATGCTTCTAGTTCAATTATGTCAACTTGCAAACTGTTGTAAATGTTGGCGTATGCTCTATCTGTAACGGTATGTACTGTAACGTCATTTACGTCACATGACGTCGCTTTTACGTGACGTCTCATTTGTTCAAACGACCTGCATAGTTGTGTTGTATAAACTATACTATCTTAATGAATATTGCAGATATTATGATCAACTAAAAAGCGTTAAATTCATCATACAAATACCATTGTCATAGCAACAAAATGTCATATTGACCAACAATTACCCGAAGACAGGTTTTCTCGCGACGCGGCTCATATATATCCGGGGTTTGTATTGAATTTGGCTAAACAAATGCATCAAAATCTCTCTAATAGATTCAAAATCAGTGATTTCAATGCAGCTTCTTGATTGTTTGTGTATAAGCAATACATAATGCACAAAACACACAGTGAGGTCGGTGGAGTTTTCGAAAAGTCCTGAAATTAATTGGAAATTTGATGGTCATAAACTTGCTTTTCGCACGATTTGTAGTATAAAATCATCAGCTTGTCACTTGATTGCATAATAATGTATGTCTGAATCAGGCGATGGTAATGCGATCCTCAAGAAAGACACCTGCGGCCAATTCAATTATATAAACCTTGGTTAAATGCTAACCACTGGTTAAATCCGTGGTTAGGTTAAATATTTGATTAAATTATTGGTTAACGATTGTATGAAACTCAGGTTAAATTTTAACCATGATATTTAATTATTAAATTTAACCCACATACAGAAGCCTGCGCTCTTCGAAGAAAACAAAATGGCGGTCTTTCGGTAAATTCGCTCCACATCGATTAAATAAGTTAGTATTTTTACCGCATTGACAATCTATTTATACATCCATCTGCAGTATCAGTGTTACGTTACTATATAACACTGTCGCATACGTGTTAACTCCAGTACACACGCACGGTAACGACAAGAATACACGCGATCAGTGTCAGTGTTTTAGAAGGCAGTTTCACGGACTAAATACCGTAGAGTAGTATATAGGGAGTCAGTTCGTTACCGCGAAGTGTGGGGGAAGAATTGAAAGAAGTGGGTAGCCCCATAGGTACTAAAAATAGTAAAATTTCGTGTTAATTTAAAGCGAAATAAATACAACCCACAGTAAAACAAAATGATACCACCAAAGTTTGTAAAATGTGTCCCCGATTTGCAGCGGTTTCGGCTACCCTATTTCAGCTACCCAACAAAATAGTGATTTGCAAGGGTTTCGGCTACTTGTTTCAGCTACCCAACGAAATAGTAAGTCGACATACGCGGGAGGTCTCCCATATAGGAATGGCTTTGGGTACTTTTTGGAAATCGAGAAGTGGACAACATCGGTAGGACACTGTGCGAACTGCAGAATCCGCTTCGGTGTAGAATGGGGGAGCCTCGCACGACACCCAACAAGAAGAAATCCAGATGGTATGTCCGGTGGCAGTTCCCAATAGGGGAGGGTTCGGATACTTCTTTTCCAAAATGGCTACTGCATGTAGAACGGGTCGCGACTACCAGAGTGCTGGGGTACGGAGTCGCTAGTTTAGTTTTTCCCATTCGGCGTACCGGTCTGTTTTGCGGAGTGCACGAACTGGGCGTCGGGATCTGGTTTGTTCTTCCAGAGTCTACAAGCCTCTAGAGACACGAATGGAAACAATGGTTTGCAAACCGCGTACACAGCGAAAGCAATCCCAAGACACCACTTTGCATTCTCCATCGTTCTCCAGATGTCGTGCACCTCCAGCTCGTCATTCTTCGGACACTCGGAATCGGCATCGCCAGAAATCGCGTCCAACAGCCTGCGTTCCAGCGCGTCCAACCGGTTCTCCAAACGTCTCTCCATGTCGAACAGGCAGGCGCGTCGATTCTTCGAACGAGCTGGCATCTTCTAGTATAGCCGTGGGGAACTCGGTAGGGGGGCCAGGCGCGGTCACCCTGTGTACTACGGGGTGTGGGTTTCTTGTTGTTCTGGGGTTTCTTGTTCTTCGGGTTTTGTACTATGTTCCGTATCGACGTCGTCCCATATTCTTAAACGGCGAGTGGTACCGATTCAAAATTTCTTCTTCGTAATGTCTGCAGACTCTATACCCCGAAGATTACGGATATCTTCTATATCTTGTTCGGACAAATTTTGCTTTGGTGACATATTTTTTTGTAGACAACAGCTATATAAATATAGTTTGCCCAATGTTCAACATGATTTGCCTAGGTAAAACCAGGCATACTAGCACCACGCCCAGGCATACCAGCACCACACCTAGGCATACCAGCACCACGCCCAGGCATACCAGCACCACACCTAGGCATACCAGCACCACGCCCAGGCATACCAGCACCACAACTAGGCTTACTCGTACCATGCCTAGGTTTACTCGTACCACGACTAGGCATACTAGTACCACGACTAGGCATACTAGTACCACAACTAGGCATACCAGTAACACAACTAGGCATACTAGGTTAGCCCTGAGTTACATTCAAAATTTATAACTGGATTATCTAGAGAAAATTGGCCAAAACCTATAGAAAGCGCTACCAAGGTTTCGGCTACCTTTTTTTAAATCTGTAGCTGCACCACCGGTTTCTACATTGTATGTATTGGATTTATTCGACTGTGGCTCTAGCAGGTTTGCTTGGTGCTGTGTTCAAATTATCCTAATAGAAAGCCCCCCTGTAATTAACCCCTCGTACTGCCGGAGATATGGATTAATTCGCCATCTTTTCGAACTGTTTTATTAATACTTTCAACAAGTGGGCTCATCATTGAATCTTTACAGGTTTTCGTTTTGTAGTGGCTTCTAGCTCCCTCGTGTAACTTTTTTAGACGTTCTATAATTCCGTCTTGGAGACCTAAAATATCCTCATAGCAAATTTTGTTTTTATGTCTTCTTCTTTTGTAAACATATTTTTATTTCCAATTGTGAATTAATGTTAGACATTTATATATATATATATAAAACCATGCCTAAATCGGTTATTACGCAGGAAGCGCTGATAGATATTTTGCAGTCCCGTGGAATTGTTCCTGCCTATGAAGTTAGAAAGAAGCACCATATTGATCCCAAATGCCTTACAGATCTGTGGAAATATGATAAATTTATCATGGAACTTTCTAGAGATAATTGGCCAAAAACCCCGGAAACCCGTGATAAGCCCCCGTTTGAAAACCTAAGATACCTTCAAAAATTGAACAGGCTGCATAATTTTATTTCAGTTTAAAGCGGTTCTGTATGTATCCCATCTTCTAAAACCCTTCTCTTGTCATAGTAAGCGGACAGTCCTAATTTGTTTTGGGTATATGTTTTCATAACACCATTTCTCATTCTAAACCCTCTGTTTGTTCCTCTATCCGTTCCAACCTGGTGTAGGGCCTCCATATACCTTCTCGATGTAAGACTATTTTGCCTGGCAGATAACCCCTTTGCTGAATGTTTTAATTCATTATTTTTAAAATTTTCAACCAAATAGCATTTACTGGATAGAGCTATTGCACGATCTCCTTGGAACTCTGTTTTGAATAGCCCTGGTTCTCTATTACTCCATTTATCCCACGCTAGCCACTCTTTTTTATGTTTTTTAAAATCCTCCACCATTTCTGGTTTTATCATTCCATCTAGCTCTCCACCCTTCATGCTAACCCCCATATACAAACTATCAGTATCCATCTGTATTAGTTCAAAATCTGCTCTATCTACGTATTTGTCCATAAAATCGTAATAAAATTCTAACATTCTTTGTTTTGCATATTGGTATACAGCAATCCCACAGTGAAATGGACGAGTCATATTGGCATTTACTTTTCTTGAGGATATTTCGTAAGAATCTCCTATTTCCTCTAAATCATCGAAATACGCTGATCTTAAAGCTTTGTCCACACATTTTTCATCTTTTGTATACGTTGTGTTGAGGTGTTTTTCAGGGGATTCTATCATTTTCCCACAACATGAGTTATCTAATAGTTTCATTATATCTGCAATTGGGGACTTGGAGCTATCAACATCTCCGGATCTCCTGGCTGAAGTAACTTCTTTAACAAACCATTCAAAGGGCTTACCTGCTGTATAATTTATTACTCTGTAAATGTCTGTAATTTCTAAACCATGCTTCAAATACCATTTTAATAATGGGGCAAATAGTAATACTTTTTGAGCAGACATTGTCCCTACTAGTTTTCTACCATCTCCTCTTGCACGGTTAGTTTCTTGTAAATACTGTAACATCTTCTCTGGAACTTCCTCTTCCTCTACAATCCTATTTATAAATATTGGGGACATTTCCGAAAATTTCTCTTTTAAACTGCTGGGAACCTCTATATCTACTTCAGCAAAGCCAAACCACTTACCATTTAAAACCGCCTTGGAAAACTTATTTATTTTAATAGGGTCGTGAGGGCTGCTTTCCTCGTGTAGTTTCCCTTCGCCACATGGCATTTGTTTGTTTAATGTTGATAAATATAGGGCGTTTGCATCAAAACCAAGTACGGCTTCGCAAAGCTTTCCATTTCCATCTGGGGCTGACCTAATTCTCGTAATACCTGCTTCAGTGTATCTTGTAAACACAATTGATGGACCTCCAACTAATGCTCCTTTTAACATTTCATATATTTCCTCACCAGGGGCATACAGTGGCGGACATATCGCGTCTGCTATCTTACTCTCTTTGGTTTGATAAGGTTTTATATGATTTTTTATCATTCCTCTGAGAATATATTGTAAAGCAACTCCTGGTAGGGTAACTGCATCTTTAAACATATCTATACCTTTTGTTTGATAAAATTTTGTCATTTTTCCGATAGCTTCTAAAAAGGGGCCAACATCCAAGTTGTTATAGTATTTTAACCAGTCTTTGAAAGACTTCATTACTCAATCATTGTATTAGCGAGCCTACCTCACCAAACCCCGGTTACCTATGTAAACAGGGGGTTTGATGAGGTTGCCGCGCAATAGGTAATGCGGTCAAATAGGTCACGATGCAGTGACTATTTTCAATCAATAACTTATGTTGTAAGCGATTGTAATGTGTATTTTCAATATTTTTATTATTAAAATGTATCATATCGGTACCCCTTTAAGTAATATTTGTATATTTTAAATGTAATGATGTTGTCATGAAGCGCATGAATATAAGTATTAATTAATCCTGTGTATATTGAGGCAAATCACACAGCCTAAAAACATAGTGCTGGAGTATAAGCCATAGTATCGTATATTGTTCATAAGTATATCACTATTAAACATTAATTACAATATTTATGCATATTATTAAAACAGTAGATGCTACTGCTGTTTCGCTGTATGTGATATTTATAACAAAATATTTTTTTTATTCGTCCGCGTACGGATTTCTGTCACACAAAGCGCCATTTTCAGTTCATATTTTGACCTGTGCATATGAACCGGACTAAGTTTAAACAACGCTCGATTCCGTCCAATTCAGATTTCTCTGCAGAATGTTCAGACTAACTACATATTAAGTAATGTTGCTAAATAAGTGTTAACGGCTGGAACATGGTTATCACTGAAAGGAAGAAACCACAGTCGTATTATTGAAAAATAAGATTTACCTGAGACCTCATGGAGGCCGCCATTAATCCAGTGTAAACAATAGACCGTGTGATCCCATTTCCTGAGTAGCCCCCGCTTAGTGAAACGATGTGCTAATCATGATATTATGTTCCCCAACAATTGGAAACGGTTTGAATTTCTCGGTAAAAACTACGAAAGTCATAAAAAAATAACGATGTATATTTAACATTGGATACGCTTAAACGGTATTACTCTCTCATCGGATCATCAGTTGTCGTCGATAGCGATTTAACGTACTGATCTGGTCTTAATTTATTGTCAACTTTCAACGCCATTTACAGAATATATGGTTAATTTTGGAAATAAATAACGGCAAATTACGATGACGTCTGCTCTGAAATATCTGTCAACATGCGGACGTAATTTAAGGAAATCGATTATATTTTAAGGCTACATCTGTGACTAATTACGAATTTATGTATGGTCTTCGGCTACACCCGACACATTACACAGATCTAGTTGTAAATACACGTCGCTTTGTGTGGGGAAAAAATCGATAATGCGTAGTTGTGTGTGACGAGGTGTTGATCTGATGACACCACACAGCTGTGACCCTTAGGCAATGTTTTGACGTGTCGCTTTGATGTGTGCCGCAACACCTCACTGTCGGAGACAACATGACAATTAACGATATACTCTCGATTATACACAGATCTATTAGACGGCTGGTTATTTAAAATAAAGAGTAGTTCAGTACACCTTCGCCGATATTGTTTTTAGAAAATCAGTAATATTTTCCGGAAATGGTGTTGAAAAGTTGACAAAAATTCTATCACCGTATTTAGTTGTGCCGATATTGTTTTAAAAAATCAGTAATTTTTTTCCGTAAATGGTGTTGAAAATTGGCAAAATATATAGCCGCATTTCTCCGATATTCGTTTAGAAAATCACCAATATTTTCTGTAAATGGTGTTGACACAAAATGCAGCGTTCACGCGGAATTCAAATAAAATACAAAATAATAATTTAATAAATAGACGCCGATGGCTACTGTGTTTGCGGCCAGTGAATTCTGGTCGTGGTAGCCACAGGCGCAGTTCAAACAGTGTTGTGAGCAGATGGAGGACAATAATTATTTCAAATTCATAAACAAATGTTTGCTGTCCGAAAATTAATTAATTGTGACAGCCAAAAAAAAAAGATTTTGGGACAGTAAAACATTATATGGTATAGACAGTATAGACAGTACCTCAAACTTAAAAAAACAGTAACAAACTGTCTGTGTATATATTACATAAACTTAAAACATCAGTAACAAACTGTCTGTGTATATATTACTTAAAGACAGACACTTTAATTGTTGGTAAGTTTCTATCAATTTATAGGTATTTTTAATAAAATCATAAAATTGTGAAAATATTAAAAAATATTAAAATCACAAAAATAATATATATGGAGAATTTTTGTTTAGACCACGTCGAGGTTTGAACCCCCGACCCTTTCGGGAATCGGTAATTAAATCATTGAAGTTGGCGACCTTAACCTCACGACTGTTGCGCCATTTATGACAATCACAGTTATACAGAAGTGCTATCAGTATTACGCCACCATTTTAACGTAATAATTATTAAATTATTTGCAACTCCATCTACAACAATACCGTTTCAGAGATACGCTATTGAAACAACATGTATTAGTACCCATAACATAACAAAGTAATGTATCATTATATATCACAGGAGATAGCTTAAAACTATATATACTAATCATAAACAGAACAATCCGCTTGGCTCGTATGAAAATAGTTCGCGTGATATTGATTATCTCCCTTGCCGAAAGTAGTTCAGTGATTTATTAATTCCAAATAAGACGTGTTTGCGTAATGTTCATATTTAATCTGTTATAAATGTTATTGCACTCTTCCAACTGCTGTTTGGTTATCATTTTATTCGGGGTTAGTTTATTCGTCCAATTTTTAAGCGGTGGTAGCCCCTCATAAGATAGTTTATCGGGAGAATCAAACCATTCATAGGGGAAGAAGGATTTTTCACCTTCACATCCATAAGCCTTAACCCATCTATCATAATCGATACCTGGAGCAAGATACAGCGCTTTACATATAAAAACCTAAATTCTGGGGTAAATAGAAAAATGGTTGTATTAGCTTTCTTACCTACTAGTACCTTAGAGGTTTTATCCGTTAAAATATCAACTAAATGCTTCTTTATTAAATTAAGATCGTAATTACTGGAATTGAACCCAATTACTGGGACTTGTGAAATACAACGGGTAATTTCTCGCTGCTGAGAAGTGAAATGATACTCCATGTCTGCAGTGTACCCATATGTATTGTTGCTCCCCACGGCCTTTCGGATATTGTCTCCCCTCCTCTTTACATCTTCCATAAATAGGGTTACTAATTGTTTTGGAGAAGTATCACATATGTGAGTTATATTGTTGGATAGAGTATCCCCTATACTAACACTTATTGGGACATGTTCGTTTATAAACTCTAGATCTTTAGTTGGGCTACGATTTTCTTTACTTCCGTCTAAATATGCTTCAAAATCGTATACAATATGGTATGGGTAAATCACTGTAGGAGGCTTTTCGAGTTCCTTTACATCCTCAGGTTTACAAATTTCATCATACTCGCATTCAAAAATAGTTACTAATTTGCACTTGCCCTCAATTGCTTCGTCTCTCTCGTTGGATCTTGTAAGCTTATTTTTATAATCTTTACAATGTTTGGGACACCCGTGCCAATAACAGCCGTGAAATTGATAAACTGTATCAGTCTCGGGGCAATACCAATCAACTGGGGCACCAACGATTATTCTTTCTCCGCCGTGACCGCATACTGCAGTGTGAATATGAGGCCCTGGTAAAGATTTTATCCAACTGATCGATTTCTTACTACACTCCGGCATTCGACCCCCTGCCACTTTTTCGGATTGCATTCCAGCATCACCTTTGGGGATTTCATACCACTTTGAAGCTGTTCCATATACTATTTTAACGCTGACACCCATCCATCTTACAAACCTCCATTTTGTGCTTGGCCTATCTATTTTATCTATGTTTAATCTATGCTCTTCTTGTTTATTAATCCACTCTTCAACCTCATCGTAACCCCTAAACCACGGACTTCCGGATAAATTTTTATAAAATACCAACGTTGTCGGCTTTCCTCTTGCGTCTCTCTCCTCGTGGTTAATTAATTTGTAAGAAAAAGAGAATCTTAGATAAAAACTGTCAGTTAACAAAGGCTCTAACTCGCCCATTATCCTTTTGCTGTTATTTATTTGAAGTTTTCTTTTCAGGATTATTGTAGTTATCCTACGCCCTTTTACTACTTCTTTTTCGTTTTTGTTTATAATCTTCTAATATTTTGCTACCTTCCTCTATTAACTGTTGTAATAAACGCGCTTTCTGCACTCGTTTTTCGAGGTTTGCCGATGTTCCTGCTTCTAAGACTGAGGGAAGCCTCATCAGCTATATTCTGTGCTATCTTTTCTATATTCTTTTCTCCACCCCCTTAAATACCCCCCGAGACATTGCACGAGCAATTCTTTTCATAAATTCATAATTTTTTTCCTTATTTATTAGTGTATTTAACCCCCTTTCCCTTAACCTGTTTGAAAAAGGTGTACCCATTCTTATTAATTCTGACCTTAATTCCCGAATCCTAGGAGAAGAACTTTTAGATGGATTTACACCCCTTTTATCGCTAATCCTTGTGCGAGTTAAGTTAGGGCGAGGCGCTCTCGTAACTTTTTTACGTATATCTGTCATTTTCTAATCGTGGAAATTTATTGTTTTATATAAATACCTGTATGGCTTATGTTCAATAGGGTGTTTTTTCATGTTTGACAATTAATTAATTATAACACCTCATACTACAGTATAGAAGACACATATTTTGTCGGGGCTAGGGGGCTTTCTGCTAGTTTTCTCGTGTTCAATAGGGTGTATTAAAAAATTCCCACAGTATAAAATAGGGCACAGTTCGTACGCTACCCAAACCTATCTCGCTCCGTTTTCGATATGGAGTAGAACAATTCTACAGAGCGGCCATTCCTATATGGGAGACCTCCCGCGTATATCGACTTACTATTTCGTTGGGTAGCTGAAACAGGTAGCCGAAACCCTTGCAAATCACTATTTCGTTGGGTAGCTGAAACAGGGTAGCCGAAACCGCTGCAAATCGGGGACACATTTTACAAACTTTGGTGGTATCATTTTGTTTTACTGTGGGTTGTATTTATTTCGCTTTAAATTAACACGAAATTTTACTATTTTTTGTACCTATGGGGCTACCCACTGCTTTCAATTCTTCCCCCACACTTCGCGGTAGCGAACTGACTCCCTATATACTACTCGTAGTTTTAGGGCTAAGGCTTGGAACTGAAAAACTTCCCATACCGTCGGGACACTGTGCAAGGTTTTGCAGAATTACGTCCTCACAACTTTCAAATATCTATAGTTCCAATCAAATAGGCGGCGGAACCGGAAAATTATTGGTGGGGGGTGGGGGGGGGGGGGGGGGGGGGGCTAATCGTAAGGGCCTCAAATGACCTGATGTTGCTATGGAGGTCCCCTGGACATTTTTGAAATCTAAGAGGCGTCATTTCCTGCATTCTCAGGGCCCAGTCTTGAGGACCCAAAGGGCCTGATGTTGCTAGGGGGGTCCGGGGGTTTGAGGATGAGAATATTTGCTTTATTACAGAATTATTGAGGGGGCCAGGCCCCCCCCCCCCCCCCCCCCACACTCCAACAAAATTATTGTATACCCAACATTAGTTGCGGGAAGTAACTCTGCAGAATACAATATTATGTAACTCCCGTCCGTACCCAGAGTTATGTACATGTATTTTGCAGTTACTTCCCAAAATTGATGTAAATATTAAAATATTTTGTCTATATAAATGACTATTGTAGATTTCTAAATCAATGCATATTTGTACCTAGTACCAATAAGTTACTCTAGAATACTCCCGTATCGTCCGTAATCAGAGTATTCTGCAGAGTCACTTCCCGCAACTAATTTGTACCCACATTTTTTTGGGGGAAAATGGGTATATATGTTTGTCACAAGTGTCCGTCCGTACATACGTCTCACGTCCGTACATGTATGTCCATCACGTTTTCTTGTCAGATGCAGAGCTCCAGATAAGCTGCGTATTTGCTTAAATACCCAATTAAAATTTCCAAAAACCCAATTGAAATCATAAGTAGTGAGTGAGTATCAATAAGCAATCAAAAAATTGAGGTACCTTTATTCATGCTGCAGGAAACAATAAACATACCACAAATATAGCATATTTTTCTTTGAAATACCCGATTGCTTCAAAAATGATGGAGTGACAATACTCAATTCCTAATTATTTATCTGGAGCCCTGGTCAGAGGTAAAACTTTTAAACCATAACAGACATGATAGATCTAGTTGCGAACAGTAACTCTTGCAATCTACTCCCCTACCGTCCGTAGATGTGTAGTACAGGAGTAGATTGCAAGAGTACTACAGGGCACGAACATTCTTGAAATTTGTATTCGTCCTTACTTTCACATGAATGGCAAAATTAAGAAATGTACATTACAAAAATTGAAATTTCCACTCTTCCTGCTGGCATTTCACCTCGCCAGGACGAGCGGAATTTGTGTGCCCTGTATTATTCACAACTATGATAGATGGAGACTTGAAATTCGGTATGTGGCTTATGTAGTGCAGTGGTAAAATGAAAGAAATGCTGTTCTTTCATTTTACCACTGCATATTTTGTATTAGCTGTACTAAGTAATCACTTGATTTGATAAGATGTCTACTTTTAATATTCAAATTGCTGTCTTTAAATATAAATTTTATTCTACTAGTTGTATCACATTTTTTAATTTATATTTTTCAGGAAACCATATGATGAGAACATCCCTACCAGAGATTGGCTGGATCTGCATTCAGTACTACATGTATCATCTATGTGGGACTTGGGAAGAGGAATGAATATGCCATCAGCAACGCCATGATCTAGTTTAAACGTTTGAGCACCAAACTTCAAACAATTTCACTGACTATATTGTATTCTGTGGTGCAAGATATTCTCAGACTTTATATATGGTTAGTCACCCTTAGACCACTATCTTATTTTTTTTGTCGTCTGTTGTTTATTTTTTATTTTCAATTTTTATCATCAAAAACATGCTTTGACAGCATTTTAGAATAATTTACAACATGCTTTGACAGCACTTCATAATCATTTCCATTGGTTGGAAATGATTCTGAAGTGCTCTCAAACCATGTTTTTATTGAGAAATAAGGCAAGATATAAAAGCAACAGCAGACGACAATTGTAGTGAGTAGTGGCCTAAAGGTTAAAGCGTCTCGGATGGTACTTCCGAAGATGCGCAGATACAGTTGAGATATGTCACTCAATGTTGTATGAATTCAGGCGCAACTTGTCACTGGTCATAAACATGTGTTTGTCAGTTAATTTGAATGTCAGCTGCCGATATAGTAAGCATCAACTCCAGGAAATTTCAGAATAAATTGAACTATGTTGTAGGCCTATTGCGTTATAGATTTGAGCCGCGCCGTGCGAAAACCAGGCTTAATGACAACATTTTCAGTTTTTACTTTTTCGCGTATTCTGAATTGTACATCTTTTAAAAGCCATATGCCGCCAAAATTATCAATGTATCCCAATTATGTTTCATTTTAGAAGTATTTTTATGAAGCGTGGTAAAAACTTATATGACGTTTTAAATCAATGACGTCGGAATTACGACGTTTTAATCAATGCCGTATACAAGGGGTTTTGATCAAATACCTGGACAAGTCCTATAGATGTGTCATCTTTTATCGCATGTTAACCAAATTTTGATCTCTCGTAGTCTGGCCAAGTGTCTCCCATTAGGCCAAGACAACGTATGAAAATAATGTTTATGGCTCGTGTTGCAGTTGCTAATGTAACGTCATGTTTTGGATTGCGGCCCAAGTAACGTAATTTCGTATGAATAATTTTCAAATAAGGCAGAGTGAGGCGTTTCCCTGTTGTTTGCTGCTGTCTGAAATAATTTTGGGGAATAATAGCGACATCATTTAACATTTCGTATGCGACGACATATTTTAAAGTAGGCAGTAGGCCGCTTATAACATTAACATTGTGATAAAACACGATACCGGGCAGATTTGGAAGCGTGATACCTTATAATTGTCGCCGTTGGTCTTTCTTCAGGATCGCATTACCATCGCCTGATATACATTAATGATTATTATGCAGTCAAGTGATAAACTGATGATTTGATACTACAAAAGCACTTCCAATACAAAAGCAAGTTTATGACCATCACATTTCCAATTAATATGTTGATGCATTTATTTTAAATTCAATACAAACCCCGGATATTTATGTCATTATATAGCTGCGTGTCTACCTCCATTTATGATAAAATGAGTGGCATGAAATGGCATATCATTCGCTAAGTACTGGATATAATTGTTCAAAAGTCTCAATTTACCAAGATAATAGATGGTAATATCGTTGGCATACACTAGGTTGTTCATATTTAAGATTATTTAGGAATCAAAGTGCAGTGTAAGCGAAGACTACGCTGATATGTATGTAAGGGGATATCCGCCATTACATTGCATGCTGCTTCATGACAATGCAGTCGACCATTGTTACATGTCATCCTGCACTGCGGCTCTTCGTTACTGCTTAATGACAACTCCATCGTGCATTATTACATTTCACATTGCATACCTCGATTGGCTACATTGTTACATGTCATCCTACATATTGGCTATACAATACTGCTTAATGACAGCACCATCTTGCATTATTACATTGCATACCTCGATTGGCTATTTCACATTGTTACATGCCATATTCTGCCATGTGTCATTCTGCTTACTGCTTGGCACGCAGAATGGCCCATGTCAGAATATGAAATGGCCGAATGAGGGATGCCAGCATCGCAGTAAGCAGTAGGCCGAATGAAACTTGGCAAAATGTGCAACGCCCTCTGTTGTCATAATGGGAACGCTTCGCCGTGATTCGCCGTGGTCGTTCACGGGGGATCACCGCGATTGCGTATCTACCTGTATAAATGCATGTACACGAAGGTACAGTACTTTAGCAAAATAAAACATTTTTGATTGTATGAGAAACGATGAATTAAGTGAGCGCGTACGTGTGCATTCGCGCGTTGATGTAGCTAAAGTCGAACATAATGCTATATCACTATTCTATATGTACACGAGTTATGGTGTTGACTGCTTAGACACAATGCCATCAATGTTTGTCAAATTGCAGGACCGTAGCCAAGGGGGGTGATCGGAGCGGTTGGACGACCCCCCCCGACCAGCCTCGAGGTCCACTTTTTTAGCCTCGATGTCCACTTTTTTAGCCTCGAGGTCGACTTTTTTAGACCCCCCTAGATACCCCCTAGATACGGGCCTGAATTGTATATATATTTTCTTAACTTGGTTGATTGATTGAATTGCGAATAAAGGTGATTTAATCCATTCTGGCCGCAAAGGAAATAATCCCGTCTTTATCATTTAGCGGCTTACCTGTGACTATTTCGGGAGATTGAACACCATCGGTCTAATTATTATTTATTTTAGCACGAACTATAATTAGCAGGTACTCTTCATTAGTAACTGTACATGTAAATACGGACATAAGTATCCATTGTTAACCGATGAGTAAATGGAAAGTGTGATTATTACCTTAATAGAAGTAATTAAAAATCATATCGGTCCCCGTTATTCGTTAAGTTAATGACCTGCCTCCGTTTCGCCCTTCGACCAACTCGCTCAAAAATAATACGATAGCCGACACAGGTTACGACAGGCTCGTACACAGAGGGGGGGGGGGGGGGTGGGGGGGGGGTCCTGGTGGCGGGGGGGGGGGGGTGCGACAGTGACCGCACAGTGACCGAGGATGCTGTAAATGAGGCTATTCCCGTGGTGATCGACCACTTTAAATACATTATGCCCGCGGTAGCTCAGTGACAAAATACCACAAGAAAACACGTCTTCTGTACTTATTTTGGAGCCCCGCCTCGCGTCATAATAGAAACGTACCTATTGTTCCCATTATGACAACAGAGTGCGTTGCACATTTTGCCAAGTTCATTCGGCCTACTGCTTACTGCGATGCTGGCATCCCTCATTCGGCCATTTCATATTCTGACATGGGCCATTCTGCGTGCTTGCATGCGTCATTCGGCGGAATCCATATATTCATGTACGCATCCCAGCAAGCAGTAAGCTGAATGACACATGGCAGATTATGGCATGTAACAATGTGAAATAGCCAATCGAGGTATGCAATATGCAATGTAATAATGCAAGATGGAGTTGTCATTAAGCAGTATTGTATAGCCAATATGCAGGATGACATGTAACAATGTCAAATAGCCAATCGAGGTATGCAATGTGAAATGTAATAATGCACGATGGAGTTGTCATTAAGCAGTAACGAATAGCCGCAGTGCAGGATGACATGTAACAATGGTCGACTGCATTGTCATGAAGCAGCATGCAATGTAGTGGCGGATATCCCCTTCCATAGATATGTAGCCAGTTAAATTATGCGTTCACCATTTTGAATTCATAAGGACAACCGACGAAAAAGAGTAAAAATGTCAAAGAACGACAGTTAGGCGACAATGTACAGCGCCTGAAGCATTTCTAAGTCATTGATGCTGCGAGGAACTCGTGCAAGTATCCTTGCTATAATATTTTGTCACGACACCATGGCCATAACGTCAAACATGTATTCACGTTCAATGACGTCACAAGTACGTGACGTCAAGTCATGACGTCATAATATGTGTACCGAGGTACAATGTATAGCGTCTCATATTAGTGAAAGTTTCAGTAAGTTATCATTTTCCGTTTTCTGTTCACACTTAATGTTAACTGACACCAGTAAACGTAAATGGGAGGGCAAACTGTGAACTTTTACGGCGACGCTAGACAATTTGAAACGTCGTTTTTCCGACGTCGTTTACAGCTTTTCATGACGTTGTCATTAATCCCGTTTTTCGTATGGCGCGGCCCATTTGTGGAAAACCATGGGAGTAGTTATGTAATCCCTTTTACCGATTCATGGTTACTACTGCCCTCCACTTTGCTGCAGATAACACACAAAGACATACCTGCTTAAAAGTCTTCAAGAACTGTATTAAAATATGTTTTCAGCATTTTACATGCACTTGTATACTGTACATTTATAATCACCACAAACGCTGTAATACCTTAAGGACCCGTTCTATACATGGTCATCATTTGATTCAAAGATATCATTATTGCTTCGTAAATGTGATGGAATATATGTATAACATAATTATATGTCATTATGTGAACACTGCCTTGTTACGGCACATGGAGTGGCCAAGTTGGCCATCTTTGTGTTTTCCAACCATTAGCCAGTTTCACCTGTTCTGTCGTTTGACAAAGAACGCAAACTGTGAAGTAGAACATATCATATAATGTACATGTAGCTACTCACATCTGTCTATGATGTATTGCACAAAATAGTATTTGTTTCACTGTCATATTATTTATGTATGTGTCAAATACTCGAAGTGGTGAAACTGTATAGATAGCTTGTACAAACATGGAGGAGATGGCAAATCTATGTACCATATAGTATACAGTAACGAGAGAATATTCACATAATCTTATGTTCATATATCGCATCACTCTTATGAAATAAATATCATTGAAGGCAAGTGCATCTTTCTATGACCTAATTCCTTAACATACGATATGTGAAGGATATGTAAAACTAAAAAATATTTTACAGAGCGAACACTGAATGTTATCGTTGACATTGTGTCTAGTCAAAACAAGTTTGTGTGTGACTACATCTGCGAGAAATATGACAGCTATTTTTTGGCAAAACTAGTTGCACAAGTTTGCAACTCTAGTAATGTTTTCAATAATATATATATTTTTTACTATAATTTTCATGTCATTCACTGGGTCATATATATGGCTGTGAATGAAAAAATGGGGCATATGGGTTTTGCGACCAGTGTATATCTAGATCAGCCTGTACTTCTGCACATTCTGATCAGGATCTGCACTGTTCACCATTCCATCAACCAAACACACGTCATTCTTCTAGCAAACAATATAGATCATTATCAGGCTACAGGAGTATGTCATTATCCCCTAGGGGATGTAATGTTAGTCTATGTACATGTACGTACATACGTACGTTAGTAACACCATCATTTTTCAATAACTCTTGAACCATTTCACCGATTTTGATAATACATATTTGTCCACAATGTGTGTCTAGGGATGGTGCTTTGTTTTGAAGGTCAGGGTCACTGAGGACTTATGTTCACCTTGTTTGAAAGGCAAATTTGTATGGCAAAACTGTTGTTGTTTTTATTTTATTTTTTATTATCAAGGCTGTCCGTACGACGCTCGTTCGACTGCCCAAGTTCACTGAGGACTTGTGTTTTATTTTTATTATCAAGGCTGCCAGCGAGGGATAAGCTTCATTTAACGATGCCATTTAGTGTTTGATAAGGAGCTACACAGGTCATACATTCCATAAGCACCATAATACATTTCTCCAGTCACCGCCAAAATACATGTTCAGAAACCCAATACAACTCTAAGCACTAGGAAATGCCATTTGATACCTCTGCAAATTTAGGTTGGGTTGGTTTGAAAATGTATACATGTATAATATGCACAGCTTTTTCATAGGTAGTGTGCCAATTATTTGTCCTGTTTACAATATACCATGTGTATCACCATTTATGATACCATAGAGCATAAATTTAACATAAAACATAAATTTAATCAAATACATGATAATTGTAGAATAATATCCACACTACTGGAGTCAAGCGAGCAATAGATAACCTTCCGATAGATAGGCTCTAATCTCAAATATTTCAGATATATAGCCTCCAATCTGAAAAACTTTTCTCAATCTTCTAAGCGGCTCAGCAACCGAAGGTATCCGAAACGGTCTTTCTGATCGGATTACTCGGTTTTATTAATTAAATTTGCCTTCTCGCTTCTTGCATCGTTGTTTTCGCATCGTTGCCATTGCACATTGCACTGCAATTCAGCGCCGTATCGATTACAACCTTGTATTGGTGTATATATTAGATTATAGTGTACATAGTTACGAAAACAGCATACCTGTTATATAGTTAATATTGTTATATACTAGTTCGAGTTACTATTTTGTTGTTGGTCGTAGGCCATATATAATTTTCTGTCCGTTAAAGTTGTCCGTCTTGACACTCTTGTTGGGGTGTCATTGTCTGTGCCATGTAGTTAAGCTGTATATTAGTTGTAGATCTTAGATAAATTAGCTGTAACATGTACATGTCACTGTAATGTCACTGCCCACGCCTGGCCAATAAAATTCTGATAACACTCGATCAGTTGTCTTCTTAACCCCTAAATGGCCCGCCATGATTGATTCATGTGCCACTTTCATCACGGTAGTCCTAAGTGTTTTTGGGACTACCAGCTGATGGTACATCCTACCTGACCCTATCGATTCGAAATTACGATACAACAAGTCTTTTCGGTATGCGAATTTCGATTTGTTTCCGTTCTTACTTGACCGTACCGTTCCGTCTTTTGCATTATTTCGAACTGACGTCAATGTGACGCGTCATGTGCCTGCGCCTCTTTGAATTCATCGCGTGATACGTTCGCGATTGCGGTAGGACTTTGAGGGTCTTATATGATTCGTCTCGGGCTGTCGTTTGTGACCTAGTTTCAACTGCGCACGATTTAGCGCCTCTAAAATCGGATATCACCGGTAACTCTGACCCGTCTACATTACCTATGGTAACATCATACATTGTATCTGTCATGCAAAGGGCTTCTACCTGACCTTTGAAAAAAGGTGTATCTAGATCTACCCGGGCGGTAGGAATTCCACTCATTTTGCTCCTATTTACCAGCATGCATGTTGAAACTTTGCTTAAAAACGATCTGGTTGTTGTACTAAGCTTTCCCTGACGACCACCCCGGTACACCCAGTATCTCGCATTACTGTGACCTTTTTCCCATTTAATGTACCCTCTGCTACGGGTAGCCTATCCATACCAAATGTACATCCGTTAATCAACTCCGGCTGTATCTCGCTACCTGAACATACAATAGTGGTGTCGGTATCAACCACACAGAAATTTCCTTGGTTTTCCCCTGGTTGTTCCGTGTTTTGCCATCTACCTCTACCTCTGCCTCTAGTGTGCCTTCCACTTCTACCTCTACTTCTACCTCTGTACCGACCTCTCTGTTCTTTATCTGCAAAACTTACATGTTTCTCTTCCTCGACTGCTGCTGCTTTGTAAGCTGAGGACCGGTCACGCAATCGTAGGACATGTGACCTTCTTTGCCACAATGGTAACATGTCCCGCGATGCCTATCATAGCCGTTCCTGCTGGTACTTCTGTCATAACTACCTCTACTCGGGCTTCTATCATAACTACCCCTACTTGGGCTTCTATTGTGGTCTCTATTCTGATATCTGTCCCTATCTCGACTCCTATCTCTAGATCGATTATCCGCACTACTTACCTTGCGCCTCTGGTTATCTACTGACCTGTACTCAGTTCTGTTGCTAGTACTGTTCCTCTGAACTACATACTTGCTACCTCCTCTAGCTTCTGCAAAGTAATCTGCCTGAACCGCCATCTGATCTATCGAGTCAAATGTTTTCTCTTTGAGAAATAAATAGAGCTCACGACTGCATATACTTAACATCTGATCTCTGATCAGGTAGTCTAGTACTCCTTCATATGTTCTATTCACCTTACCTAACTCAAACCATCTATCTAAATAGTTGCTTTGACCGACTGACATATTGCACAAATGATTCACTGTGATCAGGTTTGGTGTTTTTGAACATGCGTCTGAACCCATCTTCTGTTAGATCAAAACATTTCAACAATGCGGATTTCAACTTATCATAGTCAAGAGCATCATCAATAGGTAGTCTAGAATATACATCTAATGCCTTGCCCTTCAATAACGCACTCAAGTGTAGTGACCACTTATCTCTCCCACCTTTGAATTGCTGCGTACCTCTCAAATCTAGCTAAGTAGCTATCCATGTTGTCATTATTCTGATCAAAATGTGCAGCTTCGACCGAATGCTCTGCCATAGTCCCTATCATGTCTCTCTTCATCTACTACTTCTCTCTTACTACTTTTTGCCATTTCTACCTGATGCTTAGTGTCTAGTTCTCGCAATTTGAATTCTAGAGCTAACTGTGCTTCATTGGCATCTAATCTATCTTTCCCCATCTGTCGCTCAACCTCTTTAGCTAACTGCTCAGCATCTAACCTATCCTTCTCAGCCTGTCGCTCAACCTCCGTTAGCTAACTGCGCAGCATCTAACCTATCTTTCTCAGCCTGTCGTTCAACCTCTTTAGTCAACCGCTCAGACTCTTTAGCCAACCGCTCAGCATCTAACCTATCTTTCTCAGCCTGTCGCTCAACCTCCTTAGCTAACTGCGCAGCATCTAACCTATCTTTTTCAGCCTGTCGCTCAACCTCCTTAGCTAAACTGCGCAGCATCTAACCTATCTTTCTCAGCCTGTCTAGCCTCTAGTCTTTCCTGTCTTTCTCTCTCCTGCTCTTCCTTTACAAAGGTCCTTAACTCTGAATCTGCTAGCCCTAAGCTTTTGCCTATGTCCATTAGCTCCTTAATGGACGACATTCTCACTCTCAACTCAACTCCGGATTATCGATTTACACGCTTTACCCGACGGTACACAAGGTCTCTAGCACTCAAATCACTTAGTGATTTGTGCGAGTCTCTTGCTTCACGTCTATAAGGTTAAGGTAAATCAATCCGGTCTCTACTCCTAACGACGGTATACGTTTCTCAATTCGGGTAAGTCAATCCGGTATATGTATAGTCTAATGTAATGGTATATTTACCATTCCCTCTCTAAGGTACTGGACACAAATATTGGGGACTGGTTATAGACACCTGGCAGGATATAGTATTGTTCATACACAATATAATAGTGGTAGTAATCTCGCCTCAGATGCAGAAGTGTCTAGTGCTAACCTAGAACACCCGCTGTGCCATCATCACAGGGAGGTACTGTTGACAAATCAAAAATTACAATGACCCTTACATCCACTATCTCACCAGATCGTCTCAACTCTATACTTCTGTACCTAGGTAGTCAAATCATGTATGTGGTGATGTATTAGTGCCTAAGTGTTGGAGTGCATCTTACATTAACTCCCAAGGCAAACAAATACAAGATTGAATTTTGACGACGCTAGGGGTACAGCTATTCTAGCCTCCTTACTTCAACTGCTTTGAAGAAACTGATTATAAAAAGAGGAAACAAAATCCCACTTCTGACACCATTGTCAAGGTCATTACCAAGGTCAGGAATGATCGAGACAAATTGTCTCCCCCAATTATCATATGAACCAAGTATACTTCATTTGTTATGACGTTATGGCCAATATAGCTTGATCTGACGAACGAAAAGTGGTAACAATGCAGTTGAAGTGTAAGGGATAGGCCAGCGTAGATAAGTACACGTAGTCACTTAATCACTTATAATGTACACTATATTACATGGGGAACACACAGGAATATATGATACATTGATATGCGAACATCACTGTACTGTGCATGATACTATTCAATTACTACAAGGTTGTAAGCCAATCGACTGTTATACTTTAACGCAACTTAAAAGCTATAGACGAATAAACTCGGTATGTGGTATCTCAATGGTCCCGTAGTGGACAATAGTATGAATGCACAAGTACTTTGATGATCGCTAATCAAAGTGAAATAACATACAAGTATAACATGGCATAACGAACATTGGAGGACAAAATGACAATCATCTGAGCTACCCCAGTGCTGGCGTATCTCAATAGATAGTGTAACCTCTGAGTATCAAGGTCCCAAGGTCTGCCTCACCCGCAATATGAGGTCTAGTCAACAATATGGCTATAATCCAACTTCAAGTGGATTAATCCATAAACAATATATGTAGTCTTACTACAATCCTTTAGCCATGATATGCCATGATAGGAGTATTACCATACACTATCAAAGTATACATATGTATTGCCTATGCAATATATATTTCCAAAGTATGAATGTCAAAGTCAAAGCCGGATGTGGTTACATCACATGATAGTCAATAACGATAATGTTCCGGAAGCTGGTTCCCGGAAGTAAAGTTCCACAGGTAGTATTATCTCCGGAAATGGTGGACCAGATGTAAAGTTCCTATGGTATCACTCGACTGTAGCAACCCGGATGTGGTAGACCGGATGTAAAGTATCCATGGTGAATCAATGGGTTGTAATACCGGAAGTATAGACCGGATGTAAAGTTCCGATATAATACAAAAATGGCGATTATCACGTTGGCTAAGACGCCGGGAAAAGTTTCACTTAGGTGACATTCAACTCGGTGGTAGTATAATGATATGATATGTGTGTATGGCGTTTCACTTCACTAAACTATGGCTGTGACTGTCTGCTGAACGCGAGGTAGCTATCACACTGCTCTATACAGGCCTGTACCCGGAGCTGCTACACACACTGCGCCAGACAGACGTACGGACACTCGGACGACCCGATACTCTGCACTGATGGGGTCTGCCCTCAAACGAGTGGACCAAAAACGTCCAATGTGGCTCGCTGGAGCGTTCTCAAGAGGCTACAAAAATGAAATGAATCTCCAATTACTGGACGAATACGCACAGACAGACAGACAGGATGCACAACAGACTAAAACGGGAATCGAACAACGGCAAATCACAGCTGAAATAAATGTTCTAGGTACATACCAAAATCCTCCGTGTCACTGGTGAATACAGTACTAGTCTTCTGTAACCAGAATATATGTGTCCCGCCAACACATAGCGAGACATCGCTTATATACGCACCAGTGAAACCATGCACGGAATAATGGATATGCCTACCCCTCGTACGACATCTCACATAAATACTACAAAACCATGGCTTTTGCCATGTCACCCGTGGGTTATATTTGGCATAAATATATGGTCCCACGCCTTAAATTCAACCAAACCAGTGTACAGCCCTCGTGGAATAAATACCATCCAACATGGTATACCCCACACTACCATTAAATCTGCACACTATAGACCCAGATCTCATAATCCGAAATCTACTCGATGGTCTCGACAATGCGAAGGTCGCTTCTTGGCCCCGCCAAACCCCTCCATAACGGTCCTACGGCTATACACTCAAATGAGAGTGTAGCACATACTAAACTCAAATATCGTGGTCATTTACGGAAATATCACGACACAAAACATCACCATTATGGGATCTGATATATCCGTGTTGGCCAGTACCAGGCTATGATGAACACTAACCCGTAGCATACATAACAGGGCAGACCATGGTATGGTCTGCGCTGTATACTGGCTTCACCTACAGAAGGTCCCTTATATGGTGAAACACTGACACGCGGACAAACTCGGCTGGCACGGACAGTGGACATCCGTAATACTAAAAGGTATCTTTTCCCTAGCGAAACCAGCACACGCAGTCAACGAGTTCTCTACCACACACATGCATAGTCTGTGGCAAATATGGCGTGACATCAGTAAAACATTGCTCATAAAATAGACGTATATAAAAATCCGCAAAAATGACACGCATAAACGTATTTCCACCAATACAACATAAGCCCCCTTATTACATGCACATTGCACATGGCAAATGTACATGCCAAACCACAGGTGTGCAAAAACCACAGGTGTGTGAAACCACAGGTATGTGGAATCACAGGGATGTGAAACCAATAATACGCACAACAATACAACACAGTACCACACATCACAAATATACAATTATACGGATTTCAGAATGTACAAGAATACACGTGTCACGCGACAGTACATATATGATTATGTATTTAGTATTTACTGTTTATTGAGGGTAAAATAAGTCATTAGTGTTTGTGTCACGGGGTGATAGTTTTTATGACACATCAGATGTAATAATTCCATGTAAATTTCTTGTTAACATGCACATGCAGCCATAGTCACGTTTTCCAACTGACAGTTACGACGTTAATCAGACTGGCAAGTGTGTACCGGGTAATCCGGTATGTATGGATTGTGATTTTCACCATGTTGCAGACCCTGACTCAAGACGTATTTGCTGCCAACATGTTCCCATTCTGTCATTCGTTCAAAGCATTTCGTTGTTGGAATGGCGAGCAGTACACATTCTGATCAGACTGCAGATGCACAGGCTGGTCTTGATTTACACTGGTCACAAAATCCATAAGCCATATTTCTTCAGTCCCAGCCACATATGTGTCTGTATTAAAATATAATTAAAATGATATGACATGTGGTTCTAATACCCTGATGAAATAGGTCTGACATGAGATTGATTATGTTTTATTATATTTCATTATTAAACATAAATAATTTAGATAATGGCCATGTTATCTCGAATCTTTAAATAATTGTCATGACGTCCTCGGACTTCGCTTATATCTAAAGAGTCCTGGATTAAAACCCCAAATTTCAATGTCTAATGTATGTCATTATGTATATCGTGCACTGTTTCACCTCCAAAAAGTTGGTAAAAATGTGTGTAGTACCGGTATAAATGGTATTTAATATTTTACATAATTGAGATACTGTACTAATGTCCTTAATGTCCGTTGCAGTGGAATTTCTAGGTTGGTGGATTGCGTTCGCCGTCTTTCCCCGGGGACGACGATGAAGGTGTGCTCCATACTGCCGAGAGCTGAGGACAAGTACAGAGGAGACGTATGGAACCGGCGCCAACTACCACGACTGCAGCAGACGGTGACGACGATGAACCGGACCCTGCGGACCTTCTGCGTGGAGGAGACACTGGAGTTTGTGGAGTACGCCATGCTGCCCTACCACTACGCTCGCGATGGGTTGCATGTCAAGCCAGACGGTGCAAAGGTCTTGCTCTCGACCATTCTTGGTAAGGTTGACTGGAAGTCTCTTGCACCTTTGGGTGAAGCATCAACCCAATGCGTGGGTAAAGCATCAACTCAAGGCGATAAGGAAGTAAGTAAAAAAAAATCTGGGTACCATTAAGTATGCAAATGAAAAACTTATATAAATTTTGTTTGGTGACCCTTTAATATACATCTCAAAATAAGTAATGTATGACTGTTTTTGATGTCTTTTCAAACCTAAAATATTCCGTGTAGGACGTAATGTACCATACTAAACGTAAGCTGTCTACCAGTCTGCTGTAGCCCTGTGCAGCAACAGGACAGTATCTACTGCAGTAACTATCACTTGTTGTAAGACGCTGCTCAATCTAAATCGATATGTGTCTAAGTGTTTTACTGGTGTGGTCGGGTACCTGTGACAAGAACCGGATATTGAAAATTCAGGCCTGATTAATCAAAACATAATTTACTATTCCCCTCCGCCCCACCCATGTCAGGTAAGGTCTCGTTTTACCCATTGGATATTTTGCCATGGATGGTTTGTGGCCCAGGGGTTAGAACACCTGACTTCCAATCCAGAGGTTGTGCGTTCAAACCACGCCTTGGGCATCAACAATACTTTCATAGTATTTCCACCCCACTGGTCTGTCGGATGAGACTTTAAACTGTGTCCCGTCTCGTGGGACGCTAAACCCATTCACTTTCACTTTTTTGCCGCTCAAGGCTAAGTTATCAGCTGCAGTATGGGTGCCTTGCACCAGATCAGGACACTAACTCGGTGTTCAAATTTCAGTGCTGAAGTTATGTTTCATACTCGTACAGATGCATTCCCGTCTGTATATGTCCTTACTTTTGAACAGTTGTAAAACACCATTTCCATGACAGATGTGTCTCCTATGTAATAGTAACATCTCTGCATTTCAACCTGTCACATTATTCTAGGCTGCATCTGCCAGGGCGCCAGCGGTGATCATGTCATACCCTGCTGTTGACATCGGCATCACATTTGGATGGAGTGAGGAGCTGGAGGAAAGTTATCTGGACACTCGTACTACAATTTTGAATGAGCCCTATTAAAATATCTATTTTATCTCATCGTGTAGCGAAACTGTCATAGAGGGATGCAAAAGTCGTGTGAACGTCACATTTTACATTCTGCTATCACTTATTTACCGTATGACCAATTATAATTTTATATAGCAAGGTGTGTGATCACATGATTTCCGAACCCCATTTTCCGACGTGACGTAATCTCTGAAGTAATTTTTACAGTTGATTTTCTTTAAAATCTTCCTCCCAAAAGGACTGATTTTGATGGTATCTAGCGCACCAAATATGATGGCATATTTAATTTAGTTATTGACAATAACTTTCACAAATAATCGTAGCGGTTTTATTTGCATCTACGGTAACCGATTCTTCATCAGAACAACAGAATTATGAGATTAAACCCATTTATACAATAAAGGTCAACATGTACCGCATTTGCTGCGGTATGTAATTCCATTAGAAAGATATTAAATGAAATATACTGTGAACACATCTAAACAAAAAAAAACAACGTCACGCCGTTCGGAAACACGTGATCCCACACCTCGAATAGTGCTCTATTGTGATTGGCTTGTACTGCTATACTCGCTCGTTTGTTTAGCATGAATACCAAATCACTGGTGCATTATTTCATGATAATATGCTCACCTGGTTAAATAAATGGTATTTTGTGCACTCTTGTTATTTGATGTACCACTCATCCTGTATCAATTGTTATAGAGGCAGCAGGTGACGCTGTTGGCGGACATTCTTAGGCATGGAAGCAAGCGCGAATGATTTTCGATGGTTACTGGTATGTACTAATATATAAGTTATTGTATGTTGAGAGTTACATTTCATCACTCCCATCAAGTAATACTTCCTGCATTCCAAATACTATGATGGTACCCCTAATAAAGTTTGCTATACATAATTGACAGATATGACAGCAGCGTGCTATAAATATTATGCCAGCAAATTAAACAAAGAGAAAGATGTCTGAGCATTTCTGTCAGAATCTGAAAATAAGCTCAAATTATAAACTTTTCAATCTGATGCACAGCCGATTGTTAGTGTACACTATCGGTAACCCATAGGTAAAGCTATATTTACTTGCATAGTAGGCGAGTAAACACCAGTTACAATGCACTCAGGTAACTGCTTACATGTCGCTTAATTTGATAACTAATAACAGTGCAGTAGTATATATGGTATGTGTTGTGTCGTGGCCTGGTAAAAGTGACACACTGTTCAATTTTCTGTAATTATTGCATCACATCTACGAAGCAATTATCTTTGAATCAAAGGATCAGCTATATAACAGGTCCTTACATGTTTGAGTACATCCATCTGCACTGTATATTGAAGTTATATTGTAGGCGGCTTTCTGTATGTCGGCGATGTTGTTGAGAAGCTGCACTGTACAGCTGAACAGGTTCGACCGACGCCAAGGACAGGTTTACCTTGGCATATGACAACAACAGACGCCTCATGATTCGAGCCAATCAATGCCATTATATGGAGGTATATATCATTGAAAACAATATATTTACAAATTTTTGTTGTTCACGTTGAATGGTAAACGAAAAGTGAGTAACAAAAAGCAATGAAAAATTTGTGGTATCTTTATAATGCTACAGAAAACAATAAACAGACCACAAATATACCATATTTTCTTATTTTTCCATGAAAGCACATCTTGGTATTTCATTAGAATTGTCTCAAAGATTGAATAAGTGCGGTCTGCTGATGTGTAAACAGTAGTTTGATTCTATTTTACACAATTACAATTTTTAAATACCCAATTGCTTCAGAAATGATGGAGTGAAAATACTCAATTACTAATTCCTTATCTGGAGCCCTGGATTATATCTGTATAGCGGGCACTCGTAAGTTTTAGAAATGTTGGAATAGTGACACAATTGTACACGTATTTAATTCCTATACAGAGTGCCTACTGAATGGGCATGTACCTTTAAACCCATTCATTTTCAATAGGGATTGTGACGCCACTCACTTACGTCTATGTTGTACACCGACTATATACTACTTGCTGAATCCATATGCTAGTTATTGTGGGGCAACTCACAAAACAGAAGCTTGATAAAAGTGAACATAGTGTTAAATTTAATAATGTTGTGTTTCTCGGTTTGGTCAGGCCTTGTAGTACAGCGGCTAGCATACTGGTATTCGTACTAGTGACATGGGTTCGAGTCCCAATGGGGCCCATTCTAGTTAAACAAGCATTGTTATTTTCAATACTACTGGTAAACATATTGTAGGGTGATTTTATTTGCATCTGCCTGTTTATTGTGTTAGTCTGTGTCTCATTGAATGCAACAACTACAGCTTGTACCACAATAACACACTGCGGTGTACATCAGAAACTGATGTATATAACTTGAGCTACCTGTGATCTGTAATACCTATGTTTTATGCATGATTGACAAAAATATCTCGAAAATGAGCAACTGGTGATCTGAGGATGACCATTGTGACCCCTTAAGGGGAATGTGACGGCATGACATATTGTCTATATTGTCCAGTATATGTGTCTGAATAGCATACACTTGAGTGGGGCACTTCTCCCGAAGAACGTATAAAAATATGTTGTATGCAGGTTTCACAAAAAGAACACGAACATTGCCAATTTCTGATATGAGGATGCCCATTGTGAGTCTTGTAGGAGAATGTGACGACATGAGCGCCTGTCTAGTATATACATACAGTGCAGTCTCCGTTTTTGTTCCACCGTAGACAACACTTGCAAACTCAACGCGAACGCAACGCGAACGCAACGCGAACGCAACGCGAACGCAATGGTTTGCTGTAGCGTTGTATACGTTGTTTAAACGTATAATACGGTTCGTACACGTGTAATACACATTGTCAAACTGTTTAGTTTAAAAACGTTGTATACGTTGTTTAAACGTATAATACTGTTCGTACACGTGTAATACACATTTTCAAACCGTTTAGTTTAAAAGCGTTGTATACGTTGTTTAAACGTATAATACGGTTCGTACACGTGTAATACACATTGTCAAACCGTTTAGTTGTAAAGCGTGTAATACGTTTAGCTTCAAGGCGTATAACACGCTTTGGCGTATACATATGTAGCGAGGTGAAAGAGTTGAAACGTGTACAACGCTTTACATGGAAGCGTGTAGCTATATGAAAGCGTTGAAATGTGTACAACGGTTACACGTTTTAACGCGAATACCTGTTCGGCCCCGATCGCTTCGAGGCGTCCTTGTTTCGTCCCTTTTAAAATATCGCGAATACATACCCTCAGATCGAGTTCAAAGTACATCGGCGGTGTGATTTAGCACTTCAATTGATCCCTAATCCCTGATGCCTAATGAGTCACGCTTTTAACACGACAGATGTACCTTGTCGTTTATCAAAATGTTTGCGAATTGTAGATCACGTGAGCCGGCTCATCAGGATCTGCGGCATTCCTACGTACATGTACATTTTATATACACAAAAAATGACCCCTAATACAGCGTAATGTAACAGTTCCTAACTTAATATGAAATAGCCCGGGCCGATAGTCCGCGTCAGTTACTTGGGGTTAAATATTACGAACACAGATAAAGACAGTGCATGGTTTCTTTATTTTATTTTAACATCATCAGAAATGGCGAGTCTAGGAACTGTCGTATCTTTACGCTGAAGCCAGTCTATTTCAGTCACTAATCCACTATACACCTGTCCCACGCGTGTGTTAAGAAAAATCGATATTTGGCGAAACTGAATACACAGCGAGCTGCACATTGGTTTAACACGGATATGGCCCGCGGATATGTGTCATAAATTACTTGGTGGTCAAAACGGGTAAATTTACAAGGTTTATAGCGAAATAGCAGCCGACTGGCAATTTTTCTCGGACCGATTTTTAAGACTAGTTTTCAAATCTCAATCGGAGAGTTCAAAAATCGGTCCAGAACCGAAAAACTGAAAATTTTAGAAGCCCTGCTGAGTCTAGAAGTATATATACACACACGAAGAACGATCTGAGCATGCGCATTCTACGCGATACACGGTTGGCATACCAAAACGTGCAATGCGTTAAAACCCGTGGAAACGTGTTATACGTATAACACGGTTTCATCTGTACGGTGCTGTGTACATGTAGAAGCGTGTAACCGTTCGTCAAAGAAAGCGTTAAATCGTTTAAACGGTCTACCTTAGCGTTGTATACGTTTACAACCGTTGTATACGTTTACAAACGTTGTACACGGATTACACGCTTTTGAAACTAAATGCGTTGTTTACAACCGTTGTATACGTTTACAACCGTTGTACACGGATTACACGCTTTTGAAACTCAATGTGTTGAACACGGTTTGTTCGACTTTCGCGCATGCGCAAGAGTGGGGAACCGCAACGCATGGCCGAAAACGTATTACACGTAGACGACACACGGTTTGAAACGCAACTAACGGAAACTCCACGGATACGCAACGCACAACACTTTGTACACGTATAAACCCGGAACATTTTGACAGAAACGACTGTATCTGAATATCAGCAACACAGAATTGAGTGTGAAACCTCTCCCGAAGCATATGTAAAATATTAATTTGTATGCAGGGATAACACAAATAACATGACAATGGGCAACTGGTGACTTGAAAATTCCCATTGAGGCCTCATAAGGGGAATTTGACTTGCTGGTGGACATTGGATAAATTGTCTGATTCTATGATAAAAGGTAATAATACTCATATAATGTACTGTGTACGAGGGTGGGTAAATAAGTAGTGTCACTTGACAATTATCTTTCTAACAACTCGTCAAACTTTAATAAAAATTGGCAATTGTATTCATTAACGTTATTCGCTCGTGGCGTTGATACAGTATATGGCGTCATAGTGAAGTCACCATTTATGACGGCATGTCTGGCACAGCGATCAGAATTGTTAACGAAACATAAATGCGGCAAATTTAAATAGAAGGAAAACAACCGCAGAAATATAACATATATGCGACAGCACGTTTATAGGAAGTCCGTGCTACTTTACCAGTCGGTCAGAAAATGTATGGCTCCTTTAAGTGCCGGACGGGAGACTACGAACTATGGCAACTGCTCGGATTTCAATTACAGATGCGGATGTTTGGAAAATAATAGAAGTAAATGACATAGCTGGCGAATGAAACGGGAATAGATTAGTCATGCATACCACATTATCTGAATCGTATTGTTATACAATGTTAACAAAGTGTTTTAAAATGAAAAAAAATCCGCACGGTTGGTGCCTTCGTTAATGTATTAGGTCATAGATAGATACACTTGACTTCAATGATATTTGCTTCATAAGAGTGATGTGATATATGAATATAACATATGTGAATATTGTCCTGTTAATGTATACTATATGGTACATTGAGTTGCCGTCTCCGCCATCTTTGTATGTACAAGCCACCGACAGCTACACCACTTCGTGCGTTTTACACATACAGCAAATAATATGACAGTAAGCCAAACAAAATTTGGTGCAATACATCATAGACATATATGACAACGGCGTGCTATAACTATTATGTCGGTAAACTATACAAAGTACGAGATATCTGAGCATTTCTCCCATCAATCTCTGATGTGTAAACTTTTCAATCTGATGCTCAGCCTATTGTTAGTGTATGCTCTGATGCTCAGCCTATTGCTCAGCCTATTGTTCATTGTGACGCCATATACTGTATCCACGCCACGTCGCCCATAGGTAAAGCCATATTTGCTCACATTATACCATATTTCCGTAACTTATCGCAAAGACATGGATAGAAAATGTGAAAATTAAAAATGGCCCCCAAACGAGATACATCATCAGACATTTCTGAAACTCAACATGATGTTTCCACTTAAGTGGACACGTCATGTTGAGTTTCAAAAATGTCTGATGACATGCCGAGTGTGGCTAACATGTAGCAAATATAACTGGAGTTATTGCGTGTACATAGATCTATAAGGCGAATATTAAAAATGGCCGCCAAGGAGAAATAGCTAATCCTAATAGCAATATATAATTCAGACAATAACTGATTATGAAGACATTTTGTTTGAATGTTGATTCATTTTGACTGTTGCAGATGATCGCCCCGTTGACTGCGTTCTGGTATGTTGGAGCTTTTCAGTCTCTGGGGACCGTTTCACTAAACTTCGTAACACTAAAATGATCGTAAGTGTGAAATTATGATAGTCTGTAAAGAGGAAGGTCCGGTAAGGCCCTGAAATCGCATCCGGTTTTGCCAAAATTTAATTTTCTCAAAAATATATAAATTTTACCCGTTTTGTTACATACAACATCTCATCTCTTTAAAATTTACATCATTCGATGACGACATGACACCGCGTGGCGTGACATCATGAAACCGGAAATTGGCATTTTCTTGACATTTTCTTCCCTACGTTCATGAATTTGATACCCAGACCACCCGTGTACCAAGTTAATAATTTTCAGTTTAAATTAACTCTGCAGTCATAAACCTACTGTAGAAATTAAAACTTGGTACACGCGTCAGCTGGTAGTTAACTTTTGATTTGAATGAAAATAAATGGGCCCTATTTCCCCTACCCCACCCACTTGCCAACCACAGCTGTTTGGTTATTGTTACACTCAACAGCGTGGATAGCGTGTTTATTCCGATGTAAGATATCTATATATATATATTGCTATACAACAACATACCTTGTATATTCACTGACATAGTTTATTTCATGCATTAATATCCAAAAATAAGAAATACAAATTGAAACATTTGTGCCTTCAAAGTATGTTTATAAAGGGAAGTAACTGTCATCAACTGAATGTGTGTAATGATATAAATTCTCGCCATCAAATTCATCCCATGCTAGGTTAACTTACAGGTTAGATACCACCAAATAATTTTACTATATAATTTAACCGAATGTCATCCAATAAAGACAGTCTCTCCTACTTTCACTATTCGTATGGATGATGTGGGACCCACTTGCACATGACTGTACTGGTTCTGCATGAACTAAACAATAGGTTCACTTACTCCTAAGAAAGAAAAATCAAACCTTGTCATATCCTCCAATATTGTGTACATTTTTTGGCCACGGAAATCCGTTTACATCATGTGACCAACAGGTTCAGTGTTTTCTTTTAAATGCTACAAATATGCTGAAAACTGGTGTTAAAGGCACCCCAAAATGTTCCTCAAGTGAAACTGGGTAGTAATGGATCAAGTTTGCAAGCAAACGGTGTCTGTGATCTCAAAACACCCGCACTATGTTTTTATACCGGACTATTTTTGCATACACCCTGGGCGATTTCGCACCATTTGGTGTCTTCTAACCTACACCAATACATGTATTTGTAGACTGACGCACAAAATAACACTGGATAGTGTTGTGTAGTTCTAAGTCATTGGATCTATGTTAATTTATTGATGCATTTATAAATGTGTAAAATTGGTTGGTTATTGGAAAGGGATATACTGTACTAGCTATCGGATATTTAAAGGGACTGCGTCTCATATGATCAGGGCCATAACTACACTGATGCACGAGGAGGCAGTTGCCTCCTAGTTTTGTTTGGCCTCATTTTAGGATTTCATGTTCAAATATTGGACTATATTCTAGATACATAGGCGTAGGAGCGTTTCAATTATTGGGGGGTGGGGCCAAACTATTTTGCTACATGTAAAATATGTACATGTATATATGTTCGGTATGTCTTTGCTTAATATGCTACAGTACACTGTCCTGTACTGCATGTATGTATATATAGGAAAGATATACATGCTGCAGGGATGCAATTAAATACACCGCATGATTGTGTTAGTTTTATGTTATGCCATTATAATAGCGTAACATGTAACCAGAAATACAGAGTACAATTTTACATAACCCATTACACGTAATAAGATAAGGCGTAAAAATGGTCAGCTTACACTCCAACAAAATATATAGAATGTAAGCTTTTTTATTTTGTAAAATACCGATGATGTTATACACATTATCAGTTACATACATAAACTGATTGTAATTCCCTCTAACGATACATTATTGGATGAATAAACGTTTGCAGGCTGTGACATTGGTCAATGTATGACATACCGAGAGGGTACGTTGTAATGAATTGGTGCCCGAGAGAAATGTTTTGTGACTATGATACGTTATTCTATTTTGATTAGCGTTTGAGCAGCAATCCTGCTAGAAAAACCTGCCAAATGGATAGGTACAAAACCTTAAGGACCCGTTCTATACCTGATCATCGTTTGATTCAAAGATAATTGCTTCGTAAATATGATAGAATATATGTGAATACTGCCTCGTTACTGTATCCTATACAGCACATGCAGTGGCCACATTTTATAGCTCATACGTGAAACTGCATAAATTAAACGTAAGATTATCATTATGTAGCTGATCTCTTCACCTAGATGTTACTGCACAAACAAGGTTTGGGCACACATCCGTGTCTTTTCGACAGCAATCCGTGTCGCGTTTTTCGACATATGAAATTCCTGTAATCATGACATCCCGGCCCGTGAATATTTTAGCCGGGAACGTCGAGTATTTGTATTTTATGGCGGCCATATTGTAACATGTTATCTATCGCATAACATAATATAGATATACATGTACACACATATTACTATTACATACCGCTTATTTAACCAGGTGAGCCGATTATCGTGAAATAATGCACGAGTAATTGGGTCCTTACCCGAATCAAACGAGTGAGCGAAGCGAGTTTTTTTAGCGGTAGGACCCAATCACGAGGGCATTATTTCAAGATAATCAGTTCACCTGGTTAAATAAACATTTTCTTACATTTCACACATGATTCTTCAAGTAGTATATGAGAGTCAAAATGATACAAGTTTATATGGAAGCCACCCACCACGTGTGGTGGCTTCCACACGAAACTTGTTATCATTGTTGACTCTCATATACTACTTGGATTTTCCGGCCCCACTGTTCGGTGGGTATGTATGAGAAGAATGGAACATGTTTTTCATCAACCGCGAGACCATATACTTCTGGCATGAGAAGATACACCCTATTAGCGATAAGAAATCCATTGGTTATACTCAGTATATATGACAATTTGTCATACATTTATTAAAAATAAAATAATAACTGACACCCTATTAAAGATAAGAAATCCATAAGTTATACTCAGTATATTACAACAATCTGTCATAAATATCAACTGACACCCTATTAAAGATAAGAAATCCATAAGTTACACTCAGTATAAATACAGCAATTTGTCATACATTTATTGAAAATAAAATAACAACTGACACCCTGTTAAAGATAAAAATCTATTGGTTATACTCAGTATAATGTCTGCCATAAAGGAATTAAGAGAGCAAGCTAAGAGTTGGGGAATTTCCCTAAGAGGTTTGAGACTCAAGAAAGATATAGCAGATAGGATAAGTGACGCGCGAGCCGTCGTCTACGAGGAGAGGCTGCGGCGTGCGGTTTCGACCGGACAACTGCCCGCCGACCCCGAAAAACGCTCCGAGAAATTGGAGAACGAGACGACGGCCAGTCTGAGTGCCACTGCTTACGCGCAGCGTGTAAAAGAAGATCACAGCGCACGTTGAAAACCACCATACAAGGCGTAGTACAATAAGATGTATCAAGGGTTGGTGGGGAGACCTCCTAAGAGTAGGAGAGATATCGCCAGAGCTTTGGTGGAGGAGGGTCTCAGGATTCTCGCCGAAGAAACCGAAGTTAGGGAAACTGTTGATAGGGGTAGGAGGAAGATAGTATGGACTTTCGAGAGGGGGGTAGATGGGGAGATCGCTAATCGCATAATGAATAAAATTCGCCCAGAGATGACCACGGCATGTTATCTGAGGTATTCGTGTTCTTATCGTATTAGGAACATCGAGACCGACGAAATGATGATCTATCACAAACAATCAAAGGGCAGTCCGTGGATAAACGAGATTTCCAAAGCGGAGAGTTGGATATCCGATAGAGAGAAAGGTCGAATGGACATCGACAAAGTTGATAGACCAAACACAAAATGGACCTTCTTTCGTTGGATATCGGTAGAGGTGAAGATGATCATCGATGCGCAACTACTTCTCATGGGAGCGGGAAAACTCACAGACTGGTTCAGACAGAAAAAGGGAATGTATTCCGTCGATACGATACGACGACTACTTGTGTCTGTTTAGGTGCATAGCCATCCACCGTGGAGGGAGATCCGACGGGTGCTGTAGGAAGGCACGAGCTCTGGCTCGCGAATACCTCGGGCACGATAACGGACCGGGTAGTAAGGGAATCCCCCTGGATGATATTAAGAAGGTAGAAGAGCGCTTCAAGTTGGGCATTCGCGTTTACGAGCCGACCGCCGACGGAGTGTGGTACCTAATGAAGTCTCCGGCAAACTACGACGCGGTTGGGGAGAAGATCATGACGATAGGAATGTTTGGAGGTCACTCATTTCTCATAACGAACCTCCGCAAGATGATGAACGAGTACGGGTGCACCGGATGTCAACAACGGTTCACAAAGTCGTGTAACATGCACAGGCACGCGACCACTTGCATGGGTGGGAAGACCATGGTGACATGTCCAGGTAAGAGGGTAGAGAGACCACAGTCGGCCTACGAGAAGGCGTTCTATCCCAAGGGGTCAGCGAGCGCGAGGTCGATTCAATGGTTGAGCAGAGAAGAGGACAGGGTGGGAAAGCACATACATCACGCCGACTGCGGTCACGGTGGTGAGAGGTGGGTGGCCGGCGACCCGGTCGACGGTTACTGTCACGAGACCAAGACCGTGTTTCAGTTTCACGGATGCTACTGGCACGGGTGTCCGAGGCATTGCATGAGAGGTAACGCGAGATCGCTGTACAAGAGGACGAAAATTCAAGACGCCAAGATAAGGGATGAGGGTTACGAGCTGGTGGTGATGTGGGAGTGCGAGTGGTTGAATGAGGTGAATACCTACTATCCACAATCGCCACGCGAGGAGGAGACGACTCTGTACCCTCACCAGATAGTCTACGACTTCGAGGCGTATCTCGACAAGTCGAAAACCACACGACCCACCAAAGACATGACCTTCGAGGTCGAGCACGTTCCTATATCGGTGTCGTTGGGGGATACGATGCATGAAGGGATCACACACATCTGCGAACGAGATTCTGACACGCTAGTCGAGAAGTTCGTGACCGAGCTACAGATGAGAGGCAATGCAATCAGGGAGGGGGTTAGGAAGAAGTATCTGCCGGCCGACATAGATATGTTATCGAAGTCTCACCAAGCAAAGATTATCCCTTGGATTGACCAAGTCCCGGTGGTGGGGTTCAACTGTAGCAGGTACGACCTGAACCTCATCAAGCAGTACTTTGTCGAGAAGTTGGCGGCCACAGTGAATAAGGTGACGGTCGGAAAGAGAGCCAACACGACGATGTTTCTGTTTACCCCGGAGTTTAGATTTCTCGACATCATCCAGTATCTGGGACCCGGTACCACGTACGACCGGTGGGTTAAGGCGTATGACTGTAAAACGATAAAGTCTCACTTCCCGTACGAGTGGTTCGATAGCGCGGACAAGCTCGAACATCCGGGGCTGCCAGACTATCCCGAGTGGTAATCGAAGTTGAAGGGTGAGAGTGGAAAGAGTGTAAGAAGGTATTCCGAGAAAATGGGATGAAGACGTTCAATGAATGGTTGCAACACTAAACGACTTGGATGTAGGACCGTTCCTGGAGGCTCTGACTAAATTGACGGAGTCCTACAGGGGAAGAGGTGTGGATATACTCAAGGATGCTGTGTCTCTGCCCGGTGTTTCCCTTCAGTACCTACTCCGCGGGTCGATCGATGGGAAGGCGGACGGGCCCGAGCTGTGGTCGCCGAAGTCTGAAACTTACGAGATGATGAAGCAGGGATTGGTCGGTGGTCCGTCCATAGTGTTCTCCAGATACGCAGAGGCTGGCAGGTCGACGATCAGGGGTCAGGTAGGTAGTCGGGAGGAGAAGATGTGCAAGGCGGTGATGGTGTACGACGCCAATGCGCTGTATCTGTCTACCCTGTCGAAAGACATGCCGTGCGGGGAGGAGACGATATGGACGTGTGACGACCCGGAAAGACAGTCGTATATAGACTGTTTAGTGAGGAATGTCAAGAGTGAAAAGTGGTTCGGATTTGCGGAGTTGGATATAGATGTCCCGGAAACGTTGAGAGACAAGTTCTCGGAAATGTCACCGCTGTTTGTTAATCGAGAAGTCGATGAGAACGAGGTTCCGCAGCACATGAAGGACTACCTGGCCGGGACCGGAAGGAAACTGGTCGAAGGACAGAGAAAGCTCGTGGGGGCAATGTCCGCCATGAAGATGATCATATACTCCCCACTGCTAAAGTGGTATCTGGAGCACGGTCTGATCGTCAAGGCGTTGCATAGGGTGATAGACTACACGCCCGGCAAACAGTTTCAATGGTTCGTGGAAGTGGTCACCGCTGCCAGACGGATGGGGGACGTCGACAAGAGCAAGGCGGTGTTGGCGGAGATATTCAAACTGGTTGGCAACGCGTGTTGTGGCAAGCTGATAGAGGCACAAGAGAGACAACACCACATATACGAAGGATGAGAAGACTGTCGACCGGGCACTGAGGTCTGCGTGGTTCGAAGACCTGGAGGAGATTGGCGAGGCTTACGAGATATCGAGCAGGAAGACTCGAGTGGTGATCAACAGACCGTTTCAGTGTGGCATAGAGATCTACCAGTTGGCCAAGCTCCGGATGCTCGAGTTCTACTACGACTTCTTGGACAAATACGTGGATCGCGGAGATTTCGAACTGATACAGATGGACACTGACAGCATGTACTTCGCGCTGTCGGAAAAGACGCTGGCGAAGGTGGTGAGAAAGAAGATGAAGAGAAAGTTCAATAAGGAGAAGGCCGAGTGGTTGGCGTGGGACGCGTGGAGCAACAGAACTCCGGGACTGTTCAAGCTGGAATTCGAGGGAGATAGAGCCATCGCTCTGTGTAGCAAGTGTTACTACTTGAGCGGTGACGGAAAATCTAAGCACTAAGGGTTCGATTGAACCGCTCCACAATACCCTGGTCCCGGTGGATGTTGACGCGGCCGCGTCGAATAGAAACTTTGTGCTTAGAAAATAGATGAGAGACCGCGCCCATGAACTCGCGGCCGGGATCGACCTGGAGAGAAGATTCGGCCATTTGAGAGGACTCCTCTTATATATTCGGAAAGAGCCTCGGCCACCTCCTTAGACTCTTTAGTGGCCAACGGCTCAGCCCCCTTATAACGACTTGCTACGTCAACGATTGTCAGTGCGTACTTGTACGTCTTGCGACCGACGCGATCGTGAGGGAGAAACAGGAGATCCGCTTGGTTAACTTGGTTCGGCACCGGCACGTCGAATTTCGGCGCGGAATATTGTGAGGCGCGGGTAAATAGATCTGCCAGATGGCCTGCTTCTTGAGCCATTCCTTGACAGCGTTTTCTGAAACCTTGGTCGCCGCCGCGAGGTTCTTGATGGCCGCGAGTCCCTTCCAGTAGCCGCGGTGGCTATAATATGTGTTCGCTAGCTTGGGCGTTAGGCGAACCGATAGTTTGGTATTAAGTTTGCGCGTGTTCATCGCGTGCGAAGTATTCTATTATATCGGACAATCTCCAACATGCCCTCGCCAGATCGTCCGGTAACTGCTTCGTTAATAATAAACCTTTATTGGAAGTCCAATCACGATTGGAGGTTAAGTTCTGAAGGAACTTGGGAAAATCTAATTCATCCCTCAACCCAATCGAGATTGGAGTTGAACACGATTGGGAGGAATCTAACATCTGCTTTGCGAAAAGGGTGGCCGCTTTTTCGTCCTCGCGCCACGTCTCGAGAGAATCTCGGGCCAGACGAATCATACCCTTTGCGCCAGCTAGACGGTGTTTAAGAGCAGTGTAGCCTACATCGATCATAGCAAAATGAAGTTCGTCAACTAACATCGTTATATATATATATATTTATAAAAAAAAATTATTTTAAAATAATTATAAAATTAATTAAGTTGAAATCTCGATTGAATATAGTAGCCGACGAGACCCACCACACCCATTCCCACGACGATGAACGCGATTGAGGCTCTGACGGTACATAGAAATCTGAAAGCTTGGGCTCGTTATCCAGCGGCGCGAGACTTTTCTGTGGATATGCCAGGGCGTACTCGCGATTGGCTTCTTCAACGTTCTGGAAAGTTTGCGCGGCGTGATTCTCGCGGCGAAGCTCTTTGTTGACCCAGTCCAGATGGGCGATTCGTTTTTTTAGACCACGCTTCCTTTGCGCTATTGAGTTGTTCTACAGCTAAATCGTGACGCTTGCGCTCCTCATCCACGTTCGAGCTTCTCATTTTCGAGAATATAAAGTTGCTACCGCTGAACGCCAATGCGTTTACAAGCGCACCACCTATCATTATTCCGATCGAAGCCATTTATTTCCATATATTAACAGGTAGAATTCCAACTTTAATTAGATAATCTCGGGTCCAAACTGCGGCCGCTACATCTAAGGTCGCGAGCCCTACGTCTCTCACAGTAAAGTCCAATTTAGGAGCGGACCCTCCTAGGGCCATCTTTGATAGTCGAGCATACCCGATACTGAAACCCGATATCACCAAAACGTGATAAAACGCATTCACTATCATTTTAACATCTTGTTCAGCCATTGTTGATAATTATAATTATTGCATATAAAAGGGATCGCGATCAATGTTTAAATGGGGCGCAATAGGTTTCGTAACTTTCTTCGGAACACTGGCTGGTTGTTTTTTCGATAATGATTGGTGTAATAGGGGGTATTTCCACACACACAGGGCACCAACAACTGCCAGACCACCACCAACAACCCAACTCCAATTCGTGAATTGGGGTTCAACCGGATTCAACACTGTTGAGTGTGCTTCCAATTCGTGAATTGGGGGTGTTGTTGCAATTCCCGATTGCTCTGTCTTCAGATGTTTTGCTGTGTCCATCCCCGATTGCAACGACTGTTTGGCCTCTCGAAGCTCGGCGAGTATTTTATCTTGTTTAACTTTTCGGATGGCAGCCGCCGCCCGCCCAGCTGCCTGTCTCTTTGGGTGTTTATGTCGTGCAACCGTATTTGTCCAATCTCGATTGGGTGTTGAGGGCTCCTGTGGAGCTGCAGCAATCCCCGATTGCTCCGATTCAACCCCCAACGTGCTCGGGTTCAACTTCAATCCCGATTGGGTTGAAGTTGGAGATTGTGGTTCCGTCACTATCGCAGGTGTGTCTTGTGTCATCATTTATAATATAATATTAGAGCTTATAGTTCGTGGGCATATATGTCCAAATTGACAGTGTTTACCCGTGGTCAACGCGGTTGTCAGCGGAGCTAAGTACATTCCAAACTTGTGATAAATTGAGCAGCAGGCTGTTCTAAGAGTGTGTCCTATAAAAGGGTCAGTCTCTAGATCGCGAATCAATCCCGCGGTGTTTGGTATAGGGAGAAGTATACTAACGGCGGTTGCATACAAATGAATAGCCGCTGATCCAAGAGTTTTTGTCATCTACGCACCTAACCTAGATTCGTATCGCGCATACATTTTATCAATCTCCGCATCTGACATCTTTTCCACCTGACAAACTGAGAGACGCCTACCGAGATAATGATCCGATTGTCCTCCAGCAACCAGCGCAGCTAGCCGCTCTCGTCACGCCACATTTTCATTTTCATTCGTATCGGCAGGTGTTGCACTCAACCCAATCGAAATTGAAGTTGATCCCGATTGCTCTGTCGGAGTTGATGTTTCATTATCTTTCAGGAAAGATACCGTGTCGGCAGTCGGAGTTGAGGTTTCTTCCATTAGCTGATCGAGAAGTTCGTCGCAGTTCATTATTGCTAATTTTCTTAAAATTAATTTAACTATTCTAACAAGTCTCATAACTTTAACATATTGCCAAGCGCACCACCCGATCCTTATGATCACCGTTATGCTCGCAACAACGCTCGCAGCGGAGCACCAAATTGTTAACATTGTTAACCATTGTTCATCATTTGTTCAACATTTGTTAAGCATATGTTCAGCATTGTTCAGCAATTGCTAAGCATTGTTCAGCATTGTTCAGCAATTGCTAAGCACTTCAATAGCTTATTACTTTCCAAGAAAAATATAAAATTAATTAATTGATAACTTTATAAGCAGTTGGTTGATCAGTCTTTAGCAGAAGCTTGGCGTGCTTAGTTTCCGAAAGCATCTGTCGAACCTCCAGGCGCTCCTGGCGCGTTGGGATAACGTCATTCTCTCGAAGACAGTCATCGAATGAGTCTCGGTCCTTGCAGTGAAAGAGGGGGACCCATTTCGTTTGCTCGCGCAGATCCTTGAGGACGGCGTTGTACTTTTGAGTGGAGATCCATACGCTTTGCCTAGCATGGCGGCCAGAAAATGCGAGCTCGGAGAGCATGTCCTTCTTTTTGACATCGCCGCCTTGGCCGTGCAATCGTCAATCACATATAGGGTGGGCTCACCATGGAGAAGAGAAGCTCGCTTGCAGGCTGCATCGGCTTGCCGTGAGGCTCTCCGCACACAAATAAGTCGGATCCGCGAAACAATCTCGAGGGTCCTGCACGAGGAGACGACACTCGGTGAGCGTCTTCGCACTCTGTTCAGAGAGCAGGGTGTCACAATAGCAAGCATCCTCGTTGCTATCGGCATGACTATATCGACCATAGTTCTAGCTTTCACTGGTGGTGCGGCGCCACCACCCGCGCCAGCACCCACACCAGCACCCGCGCCATCCGGTGGAGCCAAGGAGTGGGTAAAAAAACAACTAAAAGCCCTCGCCAGCCTCCTGGCTAAATTAGCCGAAAAGGCGGCCGCCGCACTACCTGGACTGATCGGAAGCATCGTTTCTTACTTGCTATCTATATTAGCAGAAACGGCCGGATGGCTCGCCAAAAATACTTGGGCTTTAATCGTGGCAATCGCCGGTCTCCTACTTTTACTCTCTCGATAGTTCCTAAAACCAAAGCGCGAGTAGTCCGATCGCCACGAGGGCAACGACGGGCCCTAATTTCTCCTCCTAGTGTTTTGTGCTTCCAATCTCGATTGGTGTTTCCGCTCCTGTTCCAATTCGTGAATTGGGGGAACTTGCTGTTCCTATTGCTGTGGGTGAAACAACGGTTTAAATTGAACTTGATGGGGTGGCCAATTCGTGAATTGGGGTTGGTGGGGTGGGTGTATCCAATTCGTGAATTGGGGGTTTTATGAAATCGGTTCCACTTACAACTCCGCGCCCGATCATGTTGTGGGTGCGCTTGATGATATCCGTGTTCATGTTACCGTTGTGGCCGATTTTTTGATTGGCGGTGGCGATTACGATCTGATTATTGTTACCATCAACCGGGTCGTCTCGTAATATCATATTGCTCGGCTCCATATAAAGACCTATTCCAAATACATAGTCTACTGGGGTGCTGGCATTCTGCAAAACGTCTTGATAATTCTGGATCGCCTTCTCCAGGTCCACCTTAGCTGAGATGGCGTCCTCGACAAGTGCCAAGAACTGTTTTCGTGCTTCAAAGGCCGTTCCGGCTACTATTATAGAACTGCGAGTTTGCTTCTGTGCGCCGATGATGGCCCATACGTATGTGCGAATGGAGTCGTTGAGGCGGGTAACACCGGCCTGTGTAAACCCTAGACTGTCGTCCAATATAAAGGTTTCTATACCCTTTTGCACGTTTCTGTCTTGTAAAATATACTGTATGTGAGCCTTTGATGGTGATAACCATGTAAAGTATTTGTAATCGCACGTGTGCCCTCTAGCCACTTCAGCCTCGAATGTCATGTTGGAGGTATTAAAATTGTTTTCCGTCCAATTTACCGTGTTTCTGAATGGTGGTGGTGTTGGGTAACTCGGAGTATAACCCTCGACCGCCAACCCTGTAAAAGCAGGTTTCTTTCTGACATAGTATGTCCCGTGCTCTAGACCCAAGGCTGTTGCTGTTCGGGTATACTTTTTGTCTCCAATCCGAATGTTTTGAAACGTTAAATTCGTTACACAGTGTTTCCAACGCCCTACGGTCGTATGTGTTGGAAATGGGGTTCCAGCCGTCGTCTTGAGGTAGTGGAATACCTTGTTCTTTGATAATCCTCCTAATAGTATAATACACATGAAAGTTGTAGAAGCTACTGCTCAGCATGGTGTTACTGGCTTTTATGTGGTCTTTGAAAGAGACGCCACACCCGGTTGTGGCACACCACACGGCAAAATTTAGTTGGTTCTGCCAGAACTGCATAGGGTTGTTGTTCCAGTTTGTTGTGAAATCCTGTGTAATGGTTTTAGGAAGTCTGTACTTTTCAAACATGTTAGGGAAATTGGTGTCGAAACCCAGGCCCAAACTGACTCTTATTTGGGGGTGCACAAGCTCACCAATGGTGTTCTTTTGAGAGCAAACACCACCAACTTTATAGTTTGCATTATAATTAAAGCTAAGTGCTTTGGTATCCATTGAAAGATATTATTATGTTTGATACTATCACTAATGTTGAAAAAGAGAGTTGTTAACTTGAATGCAGAATGTGGGGAAGAGCGAAGGGTTTTTCTATGTGAAGGATGGACAACAAGTAGGTGTAAAGCTGCCTCACGGACTGTGGGGAACAAGACAGCTCATAGACTTTGTCACATCAGAGCTTGACGGTATAGTCAACCTCACAGTATCGAAGGCTACCGGACTTGCAACAATGACCATCGGCCCAGACAGCCAGATAATGACCTCCACGATGTTGGGTATTCAACTCGGTTTTAGAGAGACATACTCCGCAAATAAAGGAGTGTTTGCCCCAGGTGAGTACGTCGGTGATAACCCGGTGGACTTCACCTTCACGAAAAATCTCAGGGTACACCTGGATCAGCTGAACACATCGTACAACATGATAGACGGCGATCCCAGCACATTACTAAAAACTGTGCCCGCCAGCGACTGTTTCTTTGGGGAGACTGTGACCTTAGACCTCCCACACCCCGAGATGAAAGTTTTGGAATCGGGACATATCCACGAATTTACGGTCTCTATTCTCGATGATCAAGCGAGAAAGTTGAATAACTATTACCCGATTTCGGTCGTTCTCGAAATTTCCAATTGAGTATAGGTGCCCCAATATCATATTAATTTAAATAAAATTAATTATTATGAGTATTTACGGACCAGGTAGTTCTTCCAATTCCAATCGGGATTGGGTGACATATTCAAAGAATTTGGAACCGGCAGAAGGGGGATTCATCCCGACAGAGAGCGACTTTGTAGCTACCGGAAAAACCAAGGCACTGATCAATAAAACTATATCGGCGGCCACAAAAGGGATTAACAGGAGTATAGCACAGCTTAGAGTAGACATGCTGACAGCGACTGCACATGTTGGGGAAGAGGCCCGGGGAAAAATTGAGGGAGTCCGAACGGGTATTGAGAAAGCCCGAGAAGACCACCAGGCAGCCCTTACGGAGGCTTATGATGTGTTGCGCTTAGAGGACTCTCTCATCACAGAAGCGGTACTTACTGAACTAGATGGAAAAATAATCAATTTTCGAAAAGAGACCCGGTTGGGGGTTGAGAAAGCCCGATCAGACCAACAGGCGGCCCTTGCGGAGGCTTATGATGTGTTGCGCTTAGAGGACTCTCTCAACAGAGAAGCAGCACTTACTGAACTAGACGGAAAAATAACGGAATTTCGGGAAGAGACCCGGTTGGGAGATGAGAAAGCCCGAGAAGACCACCAGATGGCCATTACGGAGGCGTATGGGGTGTTGCGCTCAGAGGACTCTCTCATCAGAGAAGCGGCACTTACTGAACTAGACGGAAAAATAACCGAATTTCGGAAAGAGATCCGGTTGCGGGTTGAGGGGGTCCGAATGGGTATTGATAAAGTCGGAAAAGACCACCAGGCGGCCCTTGCGGAGGCTTATGGGGTGTTGCGCTCAGAGGACTCTCTCATCAGAGAAGCGGCGGTTGCTTAACTTGACGGGAAAATAACTGAGTTTCGAAAAGAGGCCCGGTTGGGTGTTGAGGGGGTCCGAACGGGTATTGATAAAGTCCGAAAAGACCATCAGGCGGCCATTACGGAGGCTTATGGGGTGTTGCGCTCAGAGGACTCTCTCATCAGAGAAGCGGCGATTGCTGAACTAGACGGGAAAATAACTTAATTTCAAAAAGAGGCCCGGTTGGGTGTTGATAAAGCCCTAGAAGACCACCAGGCGGCCATTGCGGAGGCATATGTGGTGTTGTGCTCAGAGAACTCTCTCATCAGAGAAGCGGCACTTACTGAACTAGACGGGAAAATAACCGAAGTTTCCGATAAACTGAAACATGCTCGTAGAGCCGCGACCAAAGCGCTTGAGGAGGCCTCTGAAAAGATTCTTGCTGAGGCCCATACCTCTATCGGGGGGCTTGCCGGATTGTTGAAAACAATGAAAACGCAAAAACGTGTCATAACAGTTTGGGTTAAGAAGCGGGGCCCATTGTATGAGGGGCTCTCTGAATATTCGTTCGGTGCCAAAGCGAGTAATAAATATGGGGGATACGCCATGACAGCTCCAGGTACACTTCTCCGAATGGCGGTCTGCTCGGTTAATGCTAATGGTAAACCTGTGGGTGCGGTCATGATAAATCTCGTACTGGATGGGGAAGAACGGGCAATTGGAGTCACTAAACTCGCTGGAGATAGTTCGTCGGTGGTTTTGTTCGCCGGTGATGATCTAATTAGACTTTCCGAAGGTAGTGTTAATAACTTTGTTACGAAAATCGCTGACCCAGCGAGTTCTTCCACTATTGTCTCATTGCTAATTGAACTTAATTTGTAAAATACTAATATATTGAAAATCATGAACGAATCACCGCTTCCAATTGTCAATACCAATACAATTCACGAAAGAAGTTTAGATTTTAGGTTGGATAATATCGTCGCTATGCTGGATATTTTAGTTAGAGAATATAGAAATAGAAAAAGAAGTACGGTTCTGGCAAGTTTATCTGCAATGAGTGGTGCGGTGACTGCTGCAACGCTATCTACAATTGTAACGGTTCCACCTGCAGGGGTTTTGAGTGGAATTACCGTTTTATCTGGAATACTTTGTATGGTAATTAGGGTGTCGTGTGGAAAACTCGAGAAAAAATGTAGAAAACATGATAGAATATCCGTTCTCGCCAGGTCTAAGAAAAATATCATCGACGTTATAGTGTTCAAAGCGTTGACCGATAATGAAATATCAAATTTAGAGTTTGAATCCGTGGTGGAAGAAATGGGGAGATATGAAGAATTAAAAAATGATATTAGAATCAAAGCGCGCGCCACCATGCCCAAGATTGAGAGTACTGATTGGGTTAAATTTAGGGTAAAACTTGGAAATAAAGTCGGAGGAAATGTTACAGCACCACCATCACGAAATTGTGATATTTTATTAAATAATTAATTTTAATAAAATTATAAAATTAATTATATTGGTGCAGTAAACAATTTATTAATAATAATAGACAATTTAAAAAATTTAAAAAAAAGGAAAGTTTTAGGTCCAACCAAGGCTCGAACTCGCGCCAGCAAAACCCTTCTGGGCCCACCCGGCTAGCCACCTTCTTTGTTCTTTCTCTTTCTCTTCTCTTTCTCTTTCTCATCTCATGGCTAGCCGGGTGTAATAGCTACCCGTACAGTACACCCCCATCTATCGGCTGATCTAGATTAGTGTCGAAATTCTAGGCAACCTTAGAAGTGCCTGCACGGAAGCACTGAGCGCTCATTTTTTATAAAGGGGCGTCCCCCAAGACAAATATTGTTGTTAATTTTACATATATTAAGCTGAAACCGTGTTGTGCAATACCAAAACATGCCAACCAATCAGAAGGTAAGAAATACTTCCGGCATATCGAGTTGCCTCATTCTCGGCTGTAATACACACCCTCGTGTGTGTAGTATATATTACAGTGTGTTTGTTTTCCATCCCGGAAGATATAATCGTGTAAATCTCTCTAAAATGGACATTTAATATGCATGTAAGGTAGGACACCTAATGTGCCTGTTCATAACACGTGTAATTGGAACATTGTCGTCTGCTTGGTGTTGTGATTACAACGTAAATTAATTAGTAGTGTTTTTTTATCGGAGCGTAATAAATTACGCTGATATTTCATGTATTCGATATCGCCTAGTGTTTTCATTTTATAGAATTTATATATAGGACTATAACCCCCGTATTCTTCGTAAACTTCTTCAACACAGTCATTATAAGCTTTCAATTCACATTGTATTTTATTATCCATTTTCTCTAATAATATTTGTAGTGTTTTTTCTGTTCAATTTCCAATTTTATAAAATTAGTTTGATAATGTTTTTTTTTACGGCGTTTATGTGTTGAAACACCGTGACTTATCAAAACTACACATCAGATCGATTCTATCTTTCTAACGGACTTCCCGATTTCAATTATTACTAAACGATAATACTTGCGAGCACGTACTTCCTTGTTAATCATTCGATGAGTAGCCTGAGTGCCACCACATGGTGGACATAGCTGTGCCTCGGATTTGGTCCCTACCCCACATTGCCGACATGGGCGAGGCGAAACGGACCCTCTTCTCATCCATGCCCGGTGATGTTTGCAATACTCGTAAATACCGGTACGAAAACATCTCTCGTGACTACCTGTCTTCAACCACGTACACTTAACTAGAACCATTATGTTATTATATATATATACTGAGTATAACCAATGGATTTATTATCTCTAATAGGGTGTATCTTCTCATGCCAGAAATATATGGTCTCGCGGTTGATGAAAAATATGTTCCATTCTTCTCATACATACCCACCGAACAGTGGGGGAAAATCCAAGTAGTATATGAGAGTCAACAATGATAACAAGTTTCATGTGGAAGCCACCACACGTGGTGGGTGGCTTCAATATAAACTTGTATCATTTTGACTCTCATATACTACTCTTCATAAAGAATAAAGCGAATCAAGAGTAAACATATGGCCATCAGTTATGCGAATCATTTAGTAAATTATTTTGGAGGCGGGTTGTAATGACGGCGACTGTCTCTCGATTCAGAGGGTGTGTTCGAGAACACGATTTGATTATTCGAAGGAAACACGCCATTGCGAAGTTACTGACGTCATTTCTCCAAATATGGCAGACACTAGCTACAATAATTCGCCTCCGATATGTAATCTACGGCTAAAATTTGACCCATTCAAAAAATGTGAGCTACCGCAGTGCATTCTCTTGTTGTTGTTCAACATTCAACATAAGGAAATTAAGCTTTCAAATTACAATATATGCATGTAAATGTCAGATAAACATATTGGCATGGTAAAATAACCAATTTCTGCATGTGTATGTTCTTTATTAATAATTTATTGATACAGCTTTGACAGTTTTATATCGCTAACATATCAAACACGCCGGATGCGTTACAGGAAAGATATGGGGTTAAATAGCTACCCTCGCGAGATGCATGGAGCGAGGTAGCGATTTTGTTTCCAGGTAAAATGTGTAAAATACTGCAGTGGTGTAATTCACCGTTATAGTTGTGTAAACTACTGGCTGAAATGTAAGAAAATCGAATCTCTAAATCGAGTAAGTTATTTACATAGTGTCGCCACAATTTGTATTCAGATCTAATCATGATAATGAATGTTGACGATTACGAAGCAGTATGTAAACATGTCACTGACTGGGGATCTCCCAGGGTGTCCGGTTTAGAGAGATTCAACTGCACATGGATTATAAACGGATATGTTTATGACGCAAGAGTAGATATAATAAATATGCATCTGAGTGCTGTACCGAAACTACAGCGCAACTACAATGCAACCTATTTCACCGGACACCCTGAGGACCTCCAAGTGGGTCCGGCTTATCGATATTCCACTGTACACGGCGGTCAAACGGGTAAGTTTATCAACCCTGGGTGAATTGATTAATATGAAGAATGTGTTACGTCAAAAGTTGAGCCACTTACAATGCACGTATGAGTCGGTACTAAAGTGAGGTCCCAAAGTCTATTGAGCGCTCGCATGTTACCATCAATGCTAACTGATAACAGTCTATGTGTCACAACACCAGAAAACCACACCCTATATGACAGTGGCGGATCCAGGATTTATGGGGCTACGCTGGTTGCATACACCATAATGTGCATTTTCGCAGATAATATTTGTAAAAACACAATAGATCGTTTTAATGTTTGTTTATCTTATGCGATAAATAATTGTGCTAAGGTACGACTGATATATCAACATGCACGATAACATTAATAGTGCACCATATATTGCACCACTTGGATTGTCTTTCATAAATTGAAAAAGGACTTTAAAACTTTAACATCCGGGTTTCTCAAGATGGTCACGCCTACATTCAATAGGAACGCCCAAAATTGTCGTCGCCGCGCCAATACGTTGGGTATGTGTGTCCTCCGTATTATATAACATCACTCGAAGACGTGTGCGCTTACTTTTTGGTCATCTGTGCAAGCACTGGCAGCAACTATACATTTGGATTTTAAAACAACTACAAAACATCAAAGTGTAAGTTATAATAGATTAAGAATATTATAATAGTAGTATCTTACTTGTATAGTCAAATATGGATGCATTTGTGCTCTTGATGATAATGCAACTTATAATTATTAATTAATAAACTAAATTAATTTATTAATTAATCAGTTAATGACATGTTTAGCTGCTGCTTAATCGTGAATAATGTATCATATTAATATATTTTTATTTATTTATTTATTTATTTATTTATTTATTTATTTATTTATTTAATTTATTTGTTATTTATTTATTTATAGTAGTGTCCATGAGGAGATGATTGAACGAAGACACTCATTTGGTTTCTAATGAGTGTTAACCCTTTAAAACGAAGTAACTGGAATGGACTTTGATGTCAATTTTCCGACCAATCCAATCGTCACAAAATAATTTTCAGACTAGCCCATTTATGAAAAAGGGGGGTTTTCTTCTCAAAAATATGAAAATTACTTACAAAAAGTGCAGATTCTGATGAGACGGCTCGTCAAGAGTCGGCTCCGTGGATCTACACTTTCTGCCAATACCGCTCACTATACAGGACTGTGGTGTTGAAAGGGTTACTATAGATAGGTATTTGTTTATTTACGTCTCATCACATGTACACGTAATACATATCACACAGTTCTTTACAATTATAAATCAGTACATGTGCCATTCTAATTAGAATTACAAGAGACGGTATCACCATATATCACATAGCGCTAGTAATAAAAGGCATACAACATTATGTTACTAGATTGGACCAATAACATTAAATGCCAATTTTTCGTTATCAGTCAAGTTATCGAATTAATACAAGACCATCATTGGACCGTAACGTTTCATATAATGGACTATGTAACACAACATGAATTTCATCTTCTATGTCATGTACACAGTTAAAACAAAGTATTTCGTTCACCTCTAAACCACTGTATCGCCCAATCTCAACTGCACTATTCCACTTCTAAATGTTGATAATGCCCCTCGATAGGATCTATTGATAACCGTCTTACAATATCGTTCAACAATGAATTCATGGTTAAAGGTCCGATACAGGCGTAGTTTGTTACCTCCTCTGCCCGTTCTGGAACTATCTCTGTTAACATCATTAGACCACTGATCAGTGTATTTCTCTTTTAATAAAGAAATAACGGAGGTAAACACCCTGTTCCTGTCAACTAGCTGATCAGTATTAGCATATTGGTTGCAATTGACAGACGTTAGCATACTAATAACTCTTAAAATTCCAATTCTTACAGCTGACATTACACTTAGCATTTGACCAGCTAAATATTGATTTATTCATTCTGCTTGACTCCATATTAATAGATCGACACCACTGAGCTAAAACATATTTCCAACATTTAACGTCAATCGGATTCCAGCCCATATCACCAGTACCATTTACAGATGCATTCGGAGTATATCGTCCGACATTTAAAAAGTACATGCCGCTCTGTTCTGCACTGCATTATTACACGCATATGAACGAGTACCACATATTGCGGCACCATATAGTACAACAGAACATACCATTGATTCGTAAAACTTCGTAAAGACGTCATATTGGAGACATCCGAATGTCTTAGATTTCGCTATCAGCAATCCAAGGGCTCGATTGGCCGACTGTGCAATTATCCTTGCTGTTATACTATAATCAAGATGTTCAGACAGAACTAAACCTAAGTACTTATACTGATTTACGTATGATATATTGTCATCGTTTACTTTAAACGTGAACTCAGATCTCAAAACTGACGGGTTACGAAATTGTACAACATTGGATTTAACAGGGTTAACAGACATAGCATTTCTATCACACCAATTACCCAATACATCCAACAGATGTAGATCCGTTTCAGATTCCGCTACAAGAACAATGCCATCAGCATAAAAAAAGTATACTTATTACATTATCTCCAATTTGCCCAATGCATTGATTTTCAATGCCACGTCATTTATGTACAAATTGAACAGTAGATGTGATAGAGAACTGCCCAGCTTCAATCCACATGTGACATTGAACCAGTCTGTTGTAAACCAATCAAGTTTGACGTAACATAAAACATTATGGTACAATGATTTTATAGCATCAAATGATTTCCAACTAAAACCAAGTTGATCAAGCTTAGACCATATTAAACTTCTGTTTATAGAGTCATATGCCTTCTTAAAATCAATAAAAGCGCAATAAGTCGACTTTTTCAATTTCAGTCTTGTTTCAATAATGTTTGTCAAAGGACTCACTTGATCAATGGTACTTCTGCCTTTCCGAAACCCATTTTGACCAATCCAATTTGTAACTCTATCATTTAATAAAGTACAATACACCTTATACACAACCGGTGTTATGACAATGCCTCTATAACTGAGAGGGTCCGTCCCTACGGTCGCTTGATGTACCTTTTAGTACAGGACATATAAGTGTTTTACACCATATATCTTACCAGAGTGATAGCACATGTTGCACAGTTTATGTAAAGACTGTATAACCGTGAAGTTCTTTAGTACCTCTCCTGGTATTTCATCGGTACCTGCTGTGCGATTCCTTTTGATTTTATGCATAGCTGCCATAACCTCTGCAACACTGAAGCCATCACTAAAGTGATCATGCTTATTGACATTATCATCTACGTTTAACATGACATCAATGTTATCAAGATCAACCGGGAGATCTGCAGTCGGATTTAGTAATGTAATAGTAATTTGACCGAATAGTTATATCGTGGGAACGAATTGTTAATTGGAGGGAACGAATTGTTAAATTGATGGAACGAATTAATATTTAATAAAACAATTCATGTCCTCTGCGATGCTCCGTATATTAATATAGTGTTTTACAAATCCTTAGACACCAACTATTGTAATCAATATTCATTTGAGAACGCTATGTACAGACAACATGCCGGTACTCAGCACAGTTTCAATGTATGTTTCCTTGTTTATGCAACAAAGCGAATCTAACAGTCATGATGATTTAATATGACATGTATTAAACTAGTTGACAGGCTTCATAAGGCTTATAACAAAAACATGTGGCGCGGGCAACGGTCCAGAAAGAAACTAGACAGGGAGGGCAGGGAGGGCAGGATTTTTTTCTTTTCAATACTACTAGACAGTTGAATGTGCCAATATGGTGGAATGGGTTCACTATTTGATATGTGTTGTTATTGCTGCAGGCATAAAGTACGCAAAGGACGCCGTAAGCACACAAAGTATCGAAAATTAACTATTTTTTTCAAACGGCCAAAAAAGTCTATGGTCGGCGGCATATTCATATGTAGAGTCGGTTTTCCCGCACCATAATACTTTGTTAGGCCTAATAAACTCGACATCGCCTTCTCGTTTCTCATGAAATCAGTAAGCTCCTTTAATACATATTATATTAAATCACCACTCATGTAAGATAGTATTTGTATAGATTATGCGACACGGTTGGCGCCACAAGATGACAGCAACAACAGATACCCTTCTGATCCTGACTGTGGCAGCACTAGCCGTTATTGCCGAGGCGGCAACAGACACACGTAATTATGTTTTGCTTTATTCGTGTATTTATAATTGTATGACAACATACTTGGTAGTTTTGGGCACATGTTCCACCAATTCAGTAGACGCATGCGTAAGGAGCCCCACAGGGGACATGGATTTTATTTTATTAATTCGTTCCCACGAAATAACAATTCGTTCCCTCAATTTAGCAATTCGTTCCCTCAATTAACAAATAGCAATTCGTTCCCTCGAATTAACAATTCGCTCCCACGATACAACAATTCGTTCCCACGATACAACAGTTCGTTCCCGTGAGAACGAATTGTTATTTCGTGGGAACGAATTATTAAATTGAGTGAACGAATTGTTAATTCGTGGGAACGAATTGTTATTTCGTGGGAACGAATTGTTAAATTGAGTGAACGAATTGTTAATTCGTGCGAACGAATTTTTAATTCGTGGGAATGAATTGTTAATTCGTAGGAACGAATTGTTAAATTGAGGGAACGAATTGTTATTTGTGGGAACGAATTAATAAAAAAAAAGAATTTTACGTCCCCTGCGGGGCTCCGTACATGCGCACCATATAGAGAATTTTCAATCGCCGTCTCATCAAATAAAGTCTCTGTGTTCACGGTAATGCGAGATATTATTAGCGATTATAACCCTTAATTACCGTGCTTTATATTATATATTCGCCTTCAGCCATTCAATTCTACCGGGCATGGCAGTTAATTTGAATGGCCCTGTACCTGGTAACGGGGTAGCGTGCCTGGTTACGGATTGTTGCCCGAACGCCAGCGTCGTTATCTGATAAGTTCTACAGTGTGGGCGGATAGGAATGAGTTGTAAAGTCGCCTTTATTTGTGGACCTTTGTCCGGCAACATGAGGGCAATCGCCTATATCATCAATAATCGCCTGACCGACACAGGTAGCATCTTTTTGGTATTGGGTAGCAGGGGAGGATCTGGAGTGGGTGGAGGTTACGGGGTTGCAACCAGCCCCCCTTCCCGTTCAGCCACGGAGTTTACATAGATCACAGTTTACCACCAGTTGCACATCGACGCTTCAGATTCGGCTTGCTTCGGCTCTCTTTAGAATTGCTAAATATGTTTAATCACACTAAATCATCAGCTCTTCATACGCGGTGTAGTACAGTAAAGAAAATAATCCACACGTGTTATGCCATTTTGCTTGCAGAACACGGTCAGTCGATGTACTATTCTACTTTACTAGCACCATTTTCAAGAACAAAATCGGGGTGTAACTCTTAATTCTGAACATGTTTGTCATGTGACGTAGTTTCAATTCCAGCTGTTGAGGTTGGTCACAGGAGATTAAATATTTATTTCATAACAACAATTAAACATATATTTAATATTGAATATCCAGAGCAGAATGTTGCAGGTTATGGGAAACCACAGGTGGAAGACTCGGACAAGAAAAATAAATACCCATTGAAAAATCCCATTACCCCACCCACTTGGTATCGTATTGTACTGTGAGCACAGTAGAATACGAAACCATGTGGGTGGGTTAATGGGATTTTTAATGGACATACATTTTTGTGTCACATGTCCGTGTCTTCCTCCTTTGGGGGAAATAGGTCCCACAACATCCATACTAAAAATGAAAGTAGCAGAGAATAGCCAAATGTATAGTAAATGGTTAGGATATATAGGGAAATATCAACGGTGGTGGCCCACATTTAAACTATAGAAATACCAAAGAAAGTGGAAGTAATCGAATCACTGGGCTACAATGAGCATTTATTGAAATTGGGTAAAACCTGATTTCATTAGCAAACAAAACAAAATTTCCATGTGGCAAAGTTTGATGTGTGTCTCGAGATTTTAATTTGTTTCGCATACATTCCAAGTCTGAAAAACCAAGGTCAAGGTCAACTTATGTTTCCCTTGTGTGTGCAGCAATAGCATTGACCAGTTGCCTTTCTCAATAACTGCTTAATCCTTTGACCAAAATTTAATATTATTCGACTGCAACGTGTGTCCATGGATGGTGCTTTGCTTCGTATTCACCCCAGGTTTGAAAACCAAGACCCAGGTCAATTATGTTCACATTCTTTATAAGATGTAAGGCAAATGTGGCCTTGACTGGAGAAATGGGGATTATGGGATTTGTGATCAAATAGCACACTGCTATAGCTTGACAACGTTTTATATTCATCGGTACAAGAATGACGGGTGTTTCATTTATGGAATGGCGACCAGTGCATATCCTGATCAGACTGTGCGGAAGTAGTATGATCTGGATAAACACTGGGCGCAAAACCCATAAGCCCCATTTCTCCAATCACAGCCACAAATTACTTTTGTTTTTTTCTCAATATTAGCGATTTTACGGATTTTATTCAAAATATAATGTAAAGTAAAAACTGCAGACTACAAACTTGAATTACGCGTTTTGCACAGGTTCCGTGATTTAGCAGACGCGACAAATATTGCTTTATGTCGGGGCTTTGTATCTGATGTCAATTTGTAATAAATACTGCGGTAATTAAATATAAATCCGCCGATAATATTAAGCCCATGAAATAAATCTCACGGACCGTTTGGTAATACCTGTGTACTTTACGACATTTGAAACAAGTGTAAGTTCCGGCTATTCTACGCATGATCAACAATTGCTGACAAACATGCATGTTTCAGTAAGTTAAAGCCGAACCACGTGGTCATAGTACGAATCGTCATGTGGCTTAAGGCATTCGCGACCAGTATAGACCCATATCAGCATGCGCCTACTCGCAGTCTGATCAGAATATGCACTGTTCGCCATTTAGTCAATAAAACACATGTCATGCTACTCCCAAGCAAAATAGATCGTTACCAGGGTATAGAAGTGTGATATTCGATCAGGAACTTGTCACAACCTCAATAAGCGAGCGACATTTCTTCAGGCACGGCCATATGTATGTTCCAGCATGTACAGAGAAGCTGTTTGAATCTGGTCAGGTCAACAGTACGTGGGTCACGGCGTCGTCCGAGCAACGCGGTAAGGAGGCCCGCCTCGTATCCTCAGGTAAGTACTCTACATTTGGGCCGCGCCATACGAAAACCGGGCTTAATGACAACGTCATGAAAAGCGGTAAACGACGTCGGAAAAACGACGATTCAAATTGTCTAACGTGGCCGTAATGTTTCACATTTTGCACTCCCATTCGTTTACTGGTGTCAGTTAACATTAAGTGTGAACAGTACACATATTATGACGTCATGACGTGAATTTACTGTACGTGAATCCTTGTTTCACGTTATGGCCATGGTGTCGTGACAAAATAGTACAGCAAGGATACTTGTACGAGTTCCTCGCAGCATCATGACTTAGAAATGCTTTACATTGTTGCCTAACTGTCGTTCATTGACATTGTCTCTCTTTTTGGTCGGTTGTCCTTATGAATTAAAAATGGTTAACGCATAATTTAACTGGCTACATATCAGCGAATTCTTCGTTTACACTGCACTTTGATTCCTAAATAATCTTAAATATGAACAACGATATTACCATCTATTATCTTGGTAAATTGAGACTTTTGAACAATTATAGCCAGTACTTAGCGAATGATACGCCATTTAAAGGTACATGCCCACTGAGTAGGCACAAACTGTTCTTTATATGATTTAAATAAGTGTATAATTGTGTCAATATTCCACCAGTTCTAAAACTTACGAGTGCTCGCTATACAGATATAATCATTTATTAATATTTATCTTACAGATAGTGACGCGCGGTGGTATTATGCTATTTTCATATGCAAATGAGGCATGACATTTTGTAACTATTTATACTAATTAAATGCGTCACCTGAAAAACTAATATTTACGACAGACTATAAGGTATGATCATTGTACTTCGAAAAATAAATACAGAGAATGAATAGCAATGTCCGTTAGCATTTTAAGGAAACACGGTTATCGCCCCTGATATCAGTGTGGACATTTACTTCGGATATAAAATTTACAATAGTGACAATCCATAGGTGGGGTAATGGTGAATGAATGTTTATTTGTCAGAAAATGTCTGTGATATAAAGAACAGTTTGTGTCTACTACGTGGGTATGTATCTTTAATGCCACTCATTGTAGCATAACCGGAGGTAGACACGCGGCTATATAATAACATATATATCCGGGGTTTGTATTGAATTTGGCAAAATAAATGCATCAACATTTCTCTAATAGATTCCGAATCAGTGATTTCAATGCAGCTTCTTGATTGTTTGTGTATAATCAATACATAATAAAGGTAGGTGGACTTTTCGAAAAGACTTGAAATTAATTGGAAATTTGATGGTCATAAACTTGCTTTTCTCACGATTTGTAGTATCAAATCATCAGTTTATCACATGATTGCATAATAATGTATGTCTGAATCAGGCGATGGTAATGCGATCCTCAAGCAAGACACACAGCGACAATAAGGTATCACGGTACAAAATCTGCCCGACGTCGTGTTTTGTTAATTACGTACACATCCTTATGATATAATATTGGAATAGGAAATTTAAATTTATTCTAAAAGCTTCCTCAGACTGTAAAGGGTTGAGGAAGTTTTTAACATAAATTTACATTCGTTTTTTTTTCTTAAATACCTTGTTCGTTTTTACCGTATACTTAGGTAAGTTTTGGTCATGTGGGTGGACGCTTAGCAGAGAAAAATAATGGCATGGCCTAATGGGGAAACGTACAGTTAGTACTACTATATAACGTCAGGTTATATTTTCAAAGCAACGGTATACTATGAGAAGACGACAAATGTGACAATACAAATGTAGTCCAACTCATGTGTGGCAGTGACTGGAGTTACAGTGTATACGTACAGAGCTCCAGTTAAGATGCGTAATTTGACCACAATATTCGAGGTATTTTTCTTAGTTCTTCACCAAAAATTGTAAGTTGGGAGTTCTTTAGAATCGTCTCAATGAGACGATTCAAAAGCACTCCCAACTTGCCACTTTTGGTGAAGAAATAACAAAATTGCCCCCAAAGTTGATCAAATTACGCACCTTCATTGGAGCTCTGTATGAATGGTGTAGTCGTGATTGTCCCACATTTGTTAAATCTGGTCATTTTCCATGTGGGACAATCAGGATTTTGTTACAGGTAATATCATAGCCCTAGTGTTATTTGTAGTTTGCTCCGTTTCCACTTTCAAGTTGGAGAAACAGGATTAAAACTAAAAACAGAAGTTGATAAGAAACTTTTAATACAGCTATTCCAGTTATGTATATAAGAAAATTCAAGAAAATACACCTGTTTTGTCAGTACATTATCAGCACATTAGAATCGTCTGGATTTTTTAATAAATCCAAGTCCAGTTATATTTCAAACTAGTTTCACATATATAGTACATAGTATATATGGGCCGCGCTCTGTGAAAACCAGCCTTAATGACAACGTCATGAAAGGCTGAAAATGACGTCGCAAAGTTACGCATAAATTTACCAACGTCATATCGGATTTTGATACTTGGAATTGTTGCGTCATTGCAATAAGTTGTCATATTTATAGCCGTACGTTTTAAGGCTCACAAATATTTTAATGTTGGATAAGCGTGACAGAATTGTACAGTTGTCTTCATAGTGGTTCAGATAGTTGTCTTTTTTTTCTTCGGTTTCCTTCAAGGAAATACGTAGTAATTTTGTCGATTATATTTATACAAATTGGCATATTGCATTTATGATTTTTATAATATATTATATGGACGACTTGTAAACTGACATTTGAAACTAAATAACCATACAACCGGTATTTTAGATAACACATAACAATATCAGTATTATGTAATCATAATGCTAATATTTCTTTTAAACGTTATTTATATATTTATATAACAATTACAAACAAAGGCGAGAACAATTGTAGCCGGCGTAGATGGAGGCGTCTGCATGTTTCTTAATTTGGGTTGAAACCGGAATACTCACAGAAAACAAACTTATCCTCATAATCCTGTCTGGCGACCACCATCAGATATACATGTACTTACAACTTTAAGATCGACCCCATGGAGCATGTGTGCGCTCTTTACTAATTATGCTATACGGTCCCGTTCAGATTAGAGCGGGGTCGGGTATTTTCGGCCGCCTAAGACGGAACCGTACACGCTGTACAAATCCAGTTCCGATTTTGGGATTTATTTATAGATTACACTGCACTACGCATTCTGATGAGTAACGCTAACCTTCATTTTAATGTGACAACCGATTTTCGAAATATGTAGACAAACTCGGGTAAATCTGCATTCATGTATTCATGACTTAATTATGTGTCAACGTAGATCTTCATATTGAATGATCATATTTATGAAAAGGTCTTGGCTTACAGATGTCGTTCTATGGAAAACGATTTAATTCGTAATGGCGAATTCCTTGTTCAAAATATAGGTCAATGGTAATCATCATTATTTACAGTCAATAATGGGTCACATTCAAAATATTGCATATTAAGCATGATCACATTATACCAAGCACATCTTAGTATCACAATTACAACCATATCAACGTTTGGTTTCAAAACATATTATGGGGGGGGAGGGTTTTGTCCTCCCTTGAATTTTGATGGGGGGGGGGGGGGTGGTATGTCCTACCTGTGATTTTACGGGGGGATTTTGTCCTACATGCATTTTAGACGGGGGGGGGGATTTTGTCCTCCTGTGTCAAAAATCATGGGGGGGATTATGTCCGGGGGGGGGGGGGATTTTGTCCGTATCCCACACTGTCGTTCTCTTTGTACTCTGTACTCAGTCCCAAGCCCTGAACTTTCAGTCAAATGCACTGAGTGTAGTTAAAGAAGCAGGTTTTCACTGTGTTGTCTGGGAATACATGCAATACGGCGTTCCGCGATGCCACTTCATAATCAAGAAACACATGCACAGGTTGCAGTTGTAATCCAAATCCAAATTCACCGCCCTTCTGTTCAAGCTGACGGCAGGGTTACGAGTACGTAGAATGGTAGATTACCCTTCCTCGCTCGTCGATTTAGTTTGTTGTGCCACCCCTCGCAGTCGTTGTTCGTCCTCACGGATCGTCCGTACTGGCTCCAGGATTCCACCGGCCACATGTCATTGGTCATCCAGGTGTTGTTGATGTAGGTGAAGTAGTCGTCCGTCTGTGGTGTGTCGCTCTTCGTCTACAGATGCTCGAACGCTGGTCGGATGTCGTCAGATGGGAGAAGGGGTAGGGAGAACGTCTTCCTCAGTATGCGGTATACGTCGTCGCGTTCACTGTACGCCCTCTGTAAATATATATATATGCATACAATATACATGAAACTTCTATTAGGAATTGATTTTATTATTTTATTATTCACAAATCTTAACATCAGAGAAATTGGTTATAACTTCTGTTTCCTTCTTTGGACAATATTAATAGTTCACACATGCATTGTTTGACAAAGCAATAAATAATATTTGGTCATTAGAAATAATTAACTGTAGACATAGCTCTTCGACTTTGCGGAACAGAGCCTGCCCAAAGTGGAATGCACATCCCCGGATCTGCTGCTCCTCGAACACGTCCCTCAGTCCCTGCCACATTCCTGCCTCGAAGTCGACAATGAACGTATCCACGCACCGCTCGTGTAGCAGGTTAACGACAGCTTGGAATACCTGTATAAAGAAAATTATGATTATTTACAAGTCATATACATTTTTAGCGTATGTATATCTACTCAAATATATCAAGTGGAAACATTGCATGTACTGTTTTATTGAGTTGCAGATATTTACCAGCAAAACCTCATAAAACTGGGTTGACTCATAAGTAGAGAATAATGCAGACATATAGCACATTGAAATACATTACCTTTTTGTAGTCACGGCGCTTTTTCCCGGACATTATCACAAAGCAGAGTGGGACCTGCTTCATGTTGTCGCCGGACTTGATGAAGGCGTGTATTGACAGGAGTTGATAGAAGGGGGCTTTGACGACCTTGAAGGTACCATCGATATACCATGTATTGGCCTTGGAGAGTAGGTGAAGCTGGGCGTCCGTCGCTAGGATGGTGTGTGTACGTTCCTTCACCCTGACTGTTGGTAGGGATGCCTCTGTTTGACTGGCATCCTGGAGGGTGTATGTGACGTTCCTTATTATGACTGGGGCTGTTTCGAAGATGTCGGTAGACGCTTGCTCTTTCACCAGTTTTTTTTACATGAACTGACACTATCAGCCCCTGTTTAGCTGGATGGCTGTGTTCACGACTGGATGGATTGAAGGATTCCCCTGTCTGCTTAACAGTAGCCGAACAGACGAGGTATTTCCGTCTTACAGTACAGCACCAGTGCCGGAGGGAAACTTCCTGTTGATGACATAGGCGTACCTATCCGACGACACAAGTTTGGGTTTACCACGTTCCGTCCCTTTCTCGATTATTCCATATGTTACGGCTGCGCTAGGTGGAACGTCCGTCACAGTTTCGTCTGCTAGAGATGTATCTGGTTCTTCCACTACTATGGATCGTTCCGGTCGCGAAACGTCAAATGTAAGTGTGTTGTCGACGGAAGTGTCGACTGTGTCGCGAAACGTCAAATGTAGATGTGTTGTTGACGGAAGTGTCTAGGGTCGATTCTTCTAGCCGTTGTGGACTGGGCGTGTTGAACGTATGTGATTCATCGACAGAGATGTCGGAGATGTCGTCTTCTGTTTCGTCTTGTAGGATAGCGGAGGCAAATGAGATTCGAGTACATTCTGTAACTGATAGCGCCAGGTCACTGTAGTCGAGTGTGGGGTCTTGCTCCACCGAATGGTCGTCAGCGTCCGTATCCATCGGTACTGGTTCTTCCGGTCGACACCCCAGACAGGTGAACTGTAGGTCACAACGTTCATTGACGGCGTCTTCACATTCCTGGACGGAGATACCTGAGGAAAATATATAACACAATTTATTTTATTGAAAAAAAAAGTGTAAAATAATAGTATTATGAAGAATATGACTTTCCAATATTTCCAGAATATATTTTGCTAAATATGTTTAGAAAACATGCTATCAAAATTGTTTGCAGACTAGTACTATGAATAATACTACTTGACATTCACGCTATTTTAGTGAATTAATTTACCTGTGTTTCCGCATTTTATGTGATGCCATCTCTGGCAGTTGTCGCGTGTCACAGCTCGAGAATTCTTATAGATTCTTCTCAAACAGAAGATACACGGAGGAGCCGGCATCTTGACGTAGTCACTTTTAGATGCGTTTTGAATATGATATATAACTTGTATTTCTTATATTTAAGGGTGGGAAATGGCTCGACCTTCCATACTAGGGCATGTGCCCGTAAATTATCAGGACAATGGCCGTTGGCTCATTTGTTTCTGAATTTACTAATATATGCGATACAGTCGAAAAATGTGCCTTAAATGAAGGAGACGATGAGGCAGTGAGTTTAACCCACAAGGCCGCCACTGGCAACAACCAGGCAGCTCATTCCTCCACAGATCCCAAGGCGCATATAGCATGACACTTACCAGTATGCAACACAGAGTACACGACCCGATGTCGGGTCCACAGAGGCCTAGGCCACCACCCACTGAGTGGGTGGTATACACGAGCGAGGCCTTGTCCCCGAGGAGGGGGGCTAAGTTTTTTAATTTTTTGGTTCTATTTGTTGGTATCGTAGGCGTCTGGCGACACCGCGAGGACCGCATCTGGTTTGTGTTTGAGTGAGCTGTGTGCATGAAAATCACAGATGCCCTTATCTGGATTGTGTATGTATATGGTGTGGGTGCGTGCCTATCTAAGTGTGTCTGTCAGGGTTATGTCCAATGTCATATTGACTTGGCTCATCTACTGCCCTGAGGGGGAAATAGCTGGTCCCATAGGGCCAGCTTCTGTTGATTGACTATATGGACAATCTGATGAGACCACTATGCCCGGCTCGACCACTAACTTCACAGAAACAGTTCGGCGCTTTGAGGTATATTGATGCAGGCAAAAATCCTCCGTTATTGTGCTTCTATCTTCTAGCGTCGTGTCTGTATGGAGTGGATCCACCGGTTATTTGTGACACCCGGGTTCACCAAGCACTCCAGGCTTTCAATCAGCGGGAGCAGCTTCTGTCCTCTATGACTTCAAATGTTGACTAGGTCGCCTTAGTGGTTTTACCGGACACAATGGGTGTGTGAGTTTATATTTGTTTATGTTATGCATATTCTTTGCTACACTACACGCTGCTGTGCGGAGTACTGGGTACATGTTTAATGCCTATGCGTGTAAGGGACCGTCCGTGTTGGGCAGAAGTAAGCTATTATTGCGTGCTTGGATGTAGTAAAACATACAACAAACTGTCACCCTGCCATTCGGGATGAGACACACGTAAGGGAGCTATGAGCCGCCCCCGTGTCTCGCGCGGTCTATCATAAGATGGACTGAGTGGACTTATGGGTGACATGAGTGTATTACGTCCGCAGATTCTGAACTCCATGGACGCTTGCCTGGGATGGACCAGACCAGTTGTGACCTAGTGAGAGTCGGTGATATGTGTATACTTACTAGACAAGTATCGGTGTACCTGGATGCGGTCCTCTCGGTGTCGCTTCGTTGGTGACGCATTGGTGCTACAACAAATGTATGGTTATTCAGCATCAGTTGTATGGTCCCTATCTTTTTCGTGTATTGGAGATGGGACTCCTGGTTATGCTATGCATTTTTGCATATGTACATATCATGGACATGTATATATATGTGTATTATGATTACTCCTCGGCGACAGTGTGGACCTAGACGTATGTGTTCCTATATGTTTTTTATTGATGTATTATCGGGCCAATTTTAAAATTACATTACAGTTAAAATACAAGTTTATATTAGAGCGGCACTTGTTTCAGACTTGGGTTTATATCTATAATGCATGTTGGCCGGTTTTGGGGCAAGTAGCTTGCTGGAGATCGTTAGAGTGTTCTGGCGTGTTTGGCTATTTTAGTGACATCAGCCGTCAGTTATTGGCATTGATATACTTAGCTACCCCGATTCAGTTATGCTACCCACCCTTCGACCAGACCGCTATGTAGTTATTTGGATTGTGACGTGTTCGGGTAGAGGCTAGGTTCAACCAAAGTCATTGCTCACTCGAGTACAGTGCTATTTTCGAATAATGTGTGTGCCTTGGGTAATTGCTTTTTTTGTATATTATTACTCTTTGTAACGGCTGATATCGCAGGGGTTCGGGGCGACTTTACGGTTCCCGACAACGATATCCCCACGACACCAGCCGTCCCGCAGCTTCGCAGAAACCGAAAGAAGCCGTGGCATTTTATGCACGGATCGATGTCAATCTCTGCGAGTTCAGTATATTTTTCTATCAGACGGTGCGCGCTCTATATATGTACATGGATATATATACAAGTACGTCTATGCATATATGTAAAATCCCACCACTGACACTATTGTTGCAGTTTGATTAAAATACCAGAAGTAGTCCGCCTTGAGTGGTTAGAAGGCAGGCCAACAATAATGCGTGCAAGACCAATTGTTGACCCTTCCTCTTTCCACTCTTTACCCTTACCACTACTACTAAGTATAATCTACTAAGTCTAGTCTAACATAATACATAATAGCATATCGGAATTGTGGTGGGTAGAATTCCGTACACACGTTGGGTGGGATTACTTGTATGTTAAGTATGGATTCATGTGTTAGCCCACACGAGCCTGTACATATCGTCTCGTTAATTTCCAAGTACTAATCCTCGATAAGGCAGTCCATACGCAATAGACTTTCCCGGGCCAGTTCCGATCGAGTACATACCCATTGGGTGGGATTACTTGTATGTTAGTTTTATATATGATTATGCTAGAATGGCCTTCGCAGCCGCAAGCGGACGGGATTCCCAGGTGGCGGCCAGCCATACGCTGACACCGCCCCCCCTCCCAGCTGCCCCCTCCCCATACGGTCCGTTCGGGAGTTAATACAGTGTCCACCCAGGGGGCGGCAGCTCGCAGGATATCGTTAAAATGATCTAGGGTTTGCTATTTGTTTGACGCCAGCCGTCCGCATCAAAGGCATTGGCGTTCGGAGCTACCCGATTCAGTTGTGCTAACCACTCGTCCCACTGGGCACCATATTAACTGTTTGAGTTTGATGGGTCTGTATAATTAATGATTGTAATAGTTGTTTGTTTGGGCTGATTGCCTCGTGATCAATGATAACCGCCAGGTACTACCATTATGGAAGAAATGGTACAGGTGCAGTTATATTATACTTATTTGATGCATCGCATATCGTGACATTATTTTACTTTCCTTGTTTCAAGTCAACTCGCTATTGTTATGAGACCAGTGACACCAGTGAGCAGACTAAAGGTGAGAATTGTTAAAGCATTGGATGCAGGCAGCACCCAGCTGCCACCATTGATCAAATATTAATTATAGTATTATTATTAGGTGCGAGCATCCAACAGGCAGACGAGCAGCATAGTATGCAACAGTCCTCTCGTTGCCGGAGAAACATGTATCCCAGACACAAGTGATGTTGCTCGTCATTCGACTATTCACTCTAGAATGAGTAACGCCTCCCGGCTTAGTGTACGGACGTCTATTGACATGTTTAAAGATTATATTAGATTGGTAAATCCTGAAAAATATTCACAGCAGTTTTCAGATGTGGGATGGAGACAATGGGGCCCAGTGTAACGGACGTAACTTAGCTCGGCCAGTCCATCGGTTTTTTTTAATGTGTTTCTATATAAGATACCGGCGTATAACTGTTTGCATGAGTTGTATTTTAAAATAAAATCATTAAATCATTTATTTTTGACAGCTTTTAATTTTAGTGGAGCAACGGTGTCATGTTTATATTTTATTCCAGTACCCTGCCGCCTTAATGTATTTTAGTACAGCTAAGTGTATTTCATTTTCGCATTCTTTAGGGGGGAATATTAAATTATATGGAGATGATATAACATTATTTTTTAAGCAGACAGCTGCTAGATCTTCTCTTGCTAATTCATGCGCTGGGCAGAAGAAGAAATAGTGGTCCAGTTCTTCTATTTCATCTTCGTCGCACTGACTACAATTCAAAGCTACATCAATATCGCTGCCTTGTGGATGAAGATTTTGCCTTTATCCCGTTTCTACCTAGTCTGAGTCTTGTTATTATTGTATCTGACATTCTATCCTTGCTGTATTGTTTACATTTAGTTGGTATGGTAGGCACCATGACTTGAAATGTGTGCCCGCCATAGTAATGCTTATGAATGTTATTCCATCGTTTTTGCAATTTTGATTTTATTTTTTGTTCACTGACTGAATATAATTCTCTGTGTGTATGCAGATTATTATCTTGTGTTCCTATCAAATGAGCTGTGCTTGCCGCTCGGTCGGCTTCTTCGTTTCCAGGTATCCCAAAATGTGAGGGTACCCAGTCTATATTAATATTTTTCCCTTGTTCCATATGTTTAATTGTAATAATTTTAATGGTATGGACCTTGTCAGGTCTCGTTTTAGACGTACCTGTGTTGATTGCTTGGATGGAGCTTAGTGAGTCTGTTATGATTACAGTGTTATTGTAGTTTTTTAATCTTAGGTTGAATATGAGGGCTTTTTCAATTGCAATAAGTTCCGATGTAAATACAGTTAGATTGGGGGCCAGTTTGTATTGTTCTACCTGACTTAGTTCCGGGACCACAAACGCAGCTGAGGTGATACCGAGTTCTGGGTTTCTGCTACCATCCGTATAGATGTGTATGCTGTCTTTCCAATTATGTTCTAAATGTTCCATTGCGTGTTTGAGGCTAAGGGTTGGATTCTTAGTTTTATCTTTTATAATTTCAGTGAGATCAGATCGAGCTGTAATTTCAAATAGATAATACGGGATATGCGTTTTGAATGGCTGCATCTCGCATCCACCCAACTCATATTCTTCTATTAATGTTAGTGCATTCATTGCATAGCACGTTTTTATATTGGCTTTTTTGTTGGTATAATTATTGACTGTATTGCTTGCGTCTCGTTTTAGCTTAATCATATTGTATTTGTATGCTGGTTTGAGTTGTATTAGTTCGTTAATTGGTAGATGAACGCCATGGGGTTGGGTTCGGACCCAGTATTTGAGCAATGTTTGTTCCCTTCTTAAATCTAGTGGTAACACTGCTGTTTCTACTTCGATTACTGCGGCTCTTGTTGTTTCATAGGCACCCGTGGCAAGCCTTAGCGCTGCTCTTTGAATTAATTCTAACTTATCCAGGTGAGCAGCCGCAGCATCTTTGTATAGCATGCATCCATAGTCCATCTTCGACAGGATTAATGCTTTATATAGTTGTAGGAGGGAGGATTTGTCTGCACCATAAGATGTACCTGAGATTAGTTTCATTAGATTTAGATCCTTCCTACAACGTTGAATTAGATCTGATATGTGAGGTCCCCAGGTAAGTCTATCGTCCAAGTACATACCTAGGAACTTTGCGTATTTTAATATGGTATTGCCTGATTGTTAACAACTAGTTCTTTAATTTTGTATTGTTGATCTCCTTTATATGCATACCGTTGCTCCGTGGTTTTATAGAATAAGTGTCCTCCTCTATGAAAGATGACTGCCTCAGTTTTTAGTGGGGATATTTGGGGATATTTTAAACTCCCATTTATTTTGCCATGTTGTGATTTTATCTAATGTTGTCTGTACAGCCCCCAAGGCTATATTGAGATCTGCATGTAAATGCCAGATCGAGCTATCATCTGCAAATTGCGATAGATCATTTTTGATAGTTGTAACTGAGTTGTTCTCATTGAGTTCGCTATAGTTCGCTATACAATGTATATATCATGATGTTAAACAGCGTTGGACTAACTACGCTGCCCTGGGGGCTACCGTTATCTACATTTTGAAATTCGGAGTGTTCTGATCCTATTCTCAATGTAATTTTTTTGCCCGTCAGAAAGTTGTCAAGCCACAACAACATTATGTTATTTATGCCCTTCCCGATGAGTTGTTCTATTGCACCTTTCGTCCACATTATGTCAAAGGCTTTTTCGAAGTCTAGGAATATTGCAACGACCATTTTCTTTTCCATCATGGCTGTTTTAATAATTGTGTCTAGTCGTGCGAGTTCATCTAATGCAGATCTGTTATTTCGGAATCCTGATTGGGTCGGGCTCAGTTTCTGATTTGTTTCTAAGTGGTGTTTTTATCTGTTAGCTACCATCGTTTCCATTATTTTACATCTTGCTGGTGTTAGAGAAATTGGTCTGTATGAGGGCGGGATTGTTGGGTCCTTCTTTGGTTTCAATATAGCGATTATGGTAGCTTCTTTCCAGGTATCAGGTAGTGTACCATTTACCCAGGACTTATTTATCACCAGAAGCAGTTGTTCCATAGATTCTTTTGGGTGATGCTTTAGTATTGCGTAGTGTATCTTGTCTGCTCCTGGTGCAGAGTTTTTTCTTATTTTTAAGGGCATATTTTAGTTTTGACATAATGAGGCACCGATTGAGGCAGTCAACCTCATTATATTCTGTTAGTATCTATTTTTGTTTGAATTTCTGGCTTTCTCTTAACCTTAACTGTTTTGAATTCGGGATTAAGGTTATTGTCACTTGACATAGTTGTATAATGGTTGGTCTGTGAGCACCTCTGCTTTTCGTTTGTTGTCGTACATATTGCTATTGTTATGTAATAGTGGAGGCATTGGCTTTATAGCTTTTCCTCTGATTCTATTAAATTGGTCCCATAATTCTTTATTCGTTTTGTCGTTATTTATTTCAGATATAAATTTCTCCCAACCACAACTTTTTGCGTCGTTAATTACTTCAGTCGCGAGGGACTTAGCTTTCAAATATTCCTCTCACCTTGTTTGTTTAAGTGTTGTATGATATTTGTGTGCTTGTTTCCATCTACGCAGACAGTTCTCCCTGTCTTTAATGGCATCTGTGCAAGCTGGTGTCCACCAGGGATTGGTTGGGCGATTATGAGCTTTACCACTTGTCTGTGGTATACTCTCCTTACTTATGTTATAGAGGGTGCTCACAAATTCATCGTGGTATTGTTTTGTATCTAGATTTGTATATGTGTGTAGTCTATTAGTGCATAGTTGTTGGAATAGCTCCCAATTAGCATGACCTAACTTCCATTTAGTAATGGTGGCTGGAGTACTTCTATGGTATTGGGTAGAAAATTTAGTAATTATCGGATTGTGGTCACTTCCCATATATATAACTTTGAACATCCACGTATTTATATTAAACAGCTACGTGTCATATATTGCTCAATCGTTTCATTAATTACAATCAAACGATTAAATGTGTTAACCAGTCTCATTAAATTGATCATTTGATTAACGGCACCAAACCAATTTGTATCTGATTAAAGACATTTCTCGGCGATTAGCACAAACACAAACAAATAATGAACTTGAATTAATGGTGATGACCAACGATCACCAATTAATTGTTATCTAAGACTGATTGCCACAGTAGCCATAATTGACTAATTTTAAAAGTAAGGTGTAAAATTTGTTGATTCTTGTAAGGAATAACCTAATAAAACATCACTATTCCCGAAAAATTAATTGCAATCAAGATATTATATTTGAAAATTATACTGTGGCGAATCGTATTTACTCTGTGGCGAATCGAGATGTGGCGAATCGTGATTGTGGCGAATCAAGATATTACCGTGTAAAATGTTCCGTCGCCGTATATGAACGGTGCCGTACACAAATGCTGAAGGCAGGATCTTGTAGCAAACACTAGCATTCTATTGTTGGTCCCAATGTCGATCTGTAGAAAATCTTCCCCGCATGTCGTCTTTGTCCATTCGCCTTCGAGATTGATGTCGGCGGGAGTGGTCGGTTTATTTGGACGTAGCTTATTCCTCTCTGTATATAGTGACGTCTTACATGTCTAATATGTCGGTACATTTCCTTTATTAAGGATCAAAGAAATGTACACATTTTGATTATATAATAATAAATACTTACTTAATAAATACTTACTTATTTATAATCAACTTCCTTTGATGTTCTATTAGTCAATTGGATTTACTAATCATCAAAGAACTGTAGATAATTGGATTATTTAACAATACACACTTTGAAACATTAATTTAAACTAAAACTTATAACAAAATTGTATGCCACTTTATCTTTGATTAATATATTTGGGCCGCGCCATACGAAAACCGGGCTTAATGACAACGTCATGAAAAGCGGTAAACGACGTCGGATAAACGACGATTCAAATTGTCTTTCCCATTTTGCCCTCCCATTTACGTTTAATGGTGTCAATTGTGAACAGAAAACTGAAAATTATAACTTACTGAAACTTTCACTTATATGAGACGCGATGCCTTGCACCTTAGTACACATATTATGACATCATGAATTGACGGCACGTACTTGTGACGTCACTGAACGTGAATACATATTTGACGTTATGGCCATGGTGTCTTGACAAAATATTATAGCAAGGATACTTGCACGAGTTCCTCGCAGCATCAATGACTTAGAAATGCTTCAGGCGCTGTGCATTGTCGCCTAACTGTCATTCTTTGACATTGTCACTCTTTTTCGTCGGTTATCCTTATGAATTCAAAATGGTGAACGCATAGTTTAACTGGCTACATATCAGCGAAGTCCTAGCTTACACTGCAAATTGAATCCTAAATAATCTTAAATATGAACAACCTAGTGTATCTTGGTAAATTGAGACACTTTTGAACAATTCAATCCAATACTTAGCGAATGATATGCCATTTAATGCCACTCATTTTATTATAAACGGAGGTAGACACTCAACTATATTGTAAGGGACATGCAGTCTGGTTTTTGTCAGGATGATTATCCAGATATCGGGTTTGGTAGCTCCGCACCAACAAGGATCAACTATCAACTAAATATTGGCTGAGAATAGAATACGAGAGCGAATGTCAATTCAACAAGTTTAATAAAGTTTTAACTAACATGTAACAACAATTAAAGTATTTTTTACAGACTGAATATCGGATTATGCGGTGCAGAATATGTAATTTCCACATTATGGCAGAAATGAACACATGTCAAACAGAGAACAATAATTGGAATCTCAACCTCCAAGTAACCTCTGCAACTAATCAGCATGTGTCGGTAATCTTAAATATTCAACATGTTCTCATGTTATAGTACATTACAGCTGGCAGTGTTTAAAGATGGGTGTGGTAACCATGGGCGGATTCAGGGGGGGGGGCGGATCCGGCGCGCCCCCCCCCCCTTAAAATTCGCCGAGTAAAGATTTTTTACAAGTTACAAGGCACGTTTTTTGCTCCAAAATGCGCCAGAACGCAGGAAATGCGATGTAGATTTTAAAAAAATTCCGGGGGCCCCCTAGCGCTATCCCGAGCTCCGATAATATAGTCAAGTATTGCAAAATAGTTACGCCCCCCCCCTCCCCCTAACCAGAAATCCTGGATCCGCGCCTGGTAACAAGTGACAAAGGGCAAATGGCCACAATCCCTGATCCTTACAATAATGACATATATATCCAGGGTTTGTATTGAATATGGCAAAACAAATGCATCAAAATCTCTCTAATAGATTCAGAATCAGTGATTTCAATGCAGCTCCTTCATTGTGTGTGCATAAGCAATACATAATGCACAAAACACACAGTGAGGTCGGTGGAGTTCTCGAAAAGTCAGGAAATTAATTGGAAATTTGATAAACTTGCTTTTCGCACGATTTGTAGTATCAAATCATCAGCTTATCAATTGACTGCATAATAATGTATGTCTGAATCAGGTGATGGTAATGCGATCCTCAAGAAAGACAATGGCAACAATTATAAGGTATCACGCTACCAAATCTGCCCGACGTCTTGTTTTGTCACAAAGTTAATGTTATAAGCCGCCTACTGCAGATGTACACGTGCACTGTCTACAAACAAATACTCCATTTGCAGCAATTCCTTATTTGAAAATTATTCATACGGAATTACGTTACCTGGGCCGCAATCCAAAACATGACGTTACATTAATAGCAACTGCAATAAACATTATGTTCATACTTTGTCTTGGCCTAATGGGAAACACTTAGAAAGGCAACGAGATATCCAAATTTGATGTTGACATGCGATAAAAGATGACAAATATATAGGACTTGTCCGGGTATTTTATCAACACCCCTTGTATACGCCGCTGATAAAAACGTCGTAATTACAACGTCATTGATCTAAAACGTCATATAAGTTTTTACCACTCGTCATAAAAATACTTCTAAAATGAAAAATAATTGGGATACATTGATAATTTTGGTGACATATGGCTTTTAAAAGATGTACAATTTTGAATACGCCAAAAAGTAAAAACTGAAAATGTTGTCATTAAGCCCAGTTTTCGCATGGCGCGGCTCATTTATTTTATTTATATTTACATATATATAAATATAACTGGCATATTATGTTACTTTATTGAAAAAGACGATAGCCTGAAATCTGCAAAATCCAGTTACCTGTAAAAACCAAATGTGGGACAATCAGGACTACTGGACACTCAAATGTGGGACAATCAGGATTAACCCGTATGTATGTACTCCATGATCCGGTGTTCACAAACCAGTGGCGTAGTTAGGTTCTAGCAGGGAGGGTGGGGGCAATGGTTTGGCTCGAGTTTATCCTTCCTCGAGGGAATATTAATTTCTACATTCTAATTTTCTCGATAATAGTAATTTATTGTCAATAAAACTATTTTTAAAGGTACATGCCACTTGGTTTAGGCACAAAATGTTCTTTATTGAAATAAATTGTATGTATAAGTATGTCACTATTCCACCAATTATAACAATTACGAATTATTTGTACTAATTATTTGTCACCTGAAATAATAATATTTTCGACAGATTATAAAGTAAGATAATTGCACATCAAAAAAATAAATACAGAGAATACATTGTAATGTCTGTTAACATTTTAAGAAAACACGGTTATCCCTCCTGATATCAATGTGGAAATGTACGTCTGATATGAAATGTATAATAATGTCAATCAATGCGTGGGGTAATAGTGAATGAATGCTTCTTTTGCCAAAAAAATGTCATATCTACAGATTATATAAAACTGTATATATCCTTATATTATAACCTGGCTATGGGACCCCAGCTTTAATTTTAAATCGATAATGTTTACATATATTGTATTTTTTTCCTCAGAAAAAAACAACAGTTAAAGGAGATATAACAAGCTTCTGTTTTCGCGATACGCTTATGTATTCATCAATTATATATCAATTAAAACAAATTGTACAGTAACCGACCAGTATGTGCCGTTCTTTTACGGATTTCATATTCCAGACAACCAGTGTTTCCAGCCGTCACTGCATGACTAACTTCTCCTTATTGTGCTTACCACAGTTATTTCCATTTGCGGTCACGTGGGTACGATATGACAAATTATGTCACTATTCCACCAGTTCTATAAATTACGAGTGCCCGCTGTACAGATATAATCATTTAGTAATATTTATTTTACTAATAGTGAAGCACGGTGGTATCAGGCTATTTTCATATGCAAATAAGGCATGAATTTGTTTAATTATTTATGCTAAATAAATGTGTCACCTGAAAAAAAATATATTTTCGTGAGATTATAAAGTATGATCATGGCACATAAAAAAGTAAATACAGAGAATAAATAGTAATGTCCGTTATCATCTTAAGGAAACACGGTTATCGCCCCTGGTATCAGTGTGGAAATGTACATCTGACATAAAATTTATAATAATGCCATTCAATACGTGGGGTAATGATGAATGAATGTTTACTTTGCAAGAAAATTACTCAGATGATGCCTCTGATATAAAGAACAGTTTGTGTCTACTGAGTGGGTATGTACCTTTAACACGGTCTGACATACTGGCACAGTGCGGTAGGAGAATGAAATAGCTACGTTCAATTAACCGTCTCATAACCTCCTTACTTTAAAGCACACATGTCGACTGCATTGCAACTAATTTTGGAAAGAAAACGAGCCAACGGCCAACGACCATTGGCTTGACACATTTTTTTGGCTAATTTGTCCGAGTTTGGAAGGTCTGTGAGCCAATTATTACCCTTAAATATAAGATAATAAATGTGATGTGAGATATCTGTTTGTAGAATGACAAAGTGGTCAAATTCCAATTTATTAAAATAAACTATATATACTCACCACCACGCTGCCTATCCCGTATTACTATCACACGCCTGCAGCACAAGAGGGGGATCTATATGACGATTGTTGGAAGAATCAAGCTCACGTGGGCCACATCCCAGGGGTGGCTGGTGGGGGGGACGGGTGTCCCTTCACCCCCCCCCCAATCATTTTGTTTGGGGGGGGGGGGGGCTGACCCCCTCAACAATTTTGTAATAAAGCACATTTTCTCATCCTCAAACCTGCTGAGAAAGCAGGAAATGGCGTTTCACGCCTCTTAGATGTCAACAATTTCCGGGGGTTTATGACGTATCAGTAGAACTTCCGAAATGTATGTATTATATTTACATCGTCAGGTTACAATCTACGTTTTCCCCGATAGTACTTATATATAATGCTAAATCAGACGGGCAACAGAGTAGACACGTATCAGAGTTGTCAGGTGCATATATGGATCTGGTGATATGTTAAATATCGCGATTTTCGACTGTTTGCGCTTCGTGCATTTAATGGCATTCGATGGTTAGCTCAATATGTGTATATACTATGATTTTAATGCCTATGTATTCCCCAAATGTTGCTTATTCCGCTTTTATAGACGTTTGAAATTTCACCGACGATACGGGTAACGGAGCGCAGATAAAATTAATGAGATGGGTAACTAGAGGCAATGAGATGGGTAACTGTCACACGATCCCCGTAACTGAGCTGTCGTTAATAAACGTACACTGTGTTATTTGCTGTTTCTCGAGCGGATTTTAGCAGTTGCTCTCTATACACATCAATACATAATGTATGTGATATTGTTAGTAGACACAAATGCCTGATACAGTTACTTATTATCATTTACGAAACATAATAAATAATTTTCCACCAAATAATGTGCTATTGAATAAAGTGCACAAACATGCTTTCCGAAGTTTTCTTTTTCAATAAATATTCTGTGTTCATGTCAGTACCATGTTTGTCTTACTGTCTCAACCCACCTGTACTCTGGACCAACAATATTTTTTTTCTTATTTCTCTTCCGCTCCATAATCACTAAAAATACTGTATGATTAGGGTCCAGTATTGATTAGGGTCTAGGAATAGTCCCGGGTGAACAGTCATTGTCACGAACAGTCTCAGGGACGAACAGTCATTGGGACGAACAGGACACCTGGTTCTTTAGCATCATCTATATATTTTGAGGAGTCTTTCATGAGAACACTGTCTGACGGAACAATAAAGTTAATTTTGCAATCAATTGTCTTAACAGGCGCATTTTCGTTCTCATTTAAACCCTGTGCCTTATGTCCCCGAAAGAAATTAATTCCTTTGCCTTTAAATAGGTTTTTGACCGTAGACCAAAACTGTAGAGATTCAGATGAGTACCTCATAGCCGATAATGTTGAATAGGAATAGAACTGACCGATGTCAAGTAGTAAGTGGAACGCAATGTTAATTTCTAATATCCCGCCACCGACAGCTGTTAAAATACCTTCAATATCTGACAGCCGTCCAGCCCTTTCCAGCTGTTGGTTAGAAGACACCAAATGGTGCGAAACCGCCCAGGGTGTATGCAAAAGTAGTCCGGTATAAAAAAATAGTGCGGGTGTTTTGAGGTCACAGACACCGTTTGCTTGCAAATCTTGATCCATTACTACCCAGTTTCACTTGAGGAACATTTTGGGGTGCCTTCAACACCAGTTTTCAGCATATTTGTAGCATTTAAAAGAAAACACTGACCCTGTTGGTCACTTGATGTAAACGGAGTTTCCGTGGCCAAAAACTGTACACAATATTGGAGGATATGACAAGGTTGGATTTTTCTTTCTTAGGAGTAAGTGAACCTATTGTTTAGTTCATGCAGAACCAGTACAGACTGGCTGCAGGTCATGTACAAGTGGGTCCCACAGCATCCATACGAATAGTGAAAGTAGGAGAGACTGGCCTTATTGGATGGCATTCGGTTAAATTATATAGTAAAACTATTTGGTGGTGTCTAACCTGTTCAATTACAGCTGGCATTAACCCATAAATAGTGGAATGGTCTGTTTGGACACTGTTGCCTGTTTCAATGGCCTCTTCTGCTAATGTCACATTTTCGTAGATCCTTTTGAAGATGATTTTGAATTCGTGACCATCTTCGCGAATAACGGGATTCACTCTCTCTTTAAGCTTGTTGGACAAATCGCTTTTTTGGGGGGGGAAATGAATAGATTTTAATGTATATGTCCCAAGTTCGTGTTTTCGACATTATGTGACGCAATTGTGTGCTCGATAACGGCTGTGGCGTCCGAGAAGAACCTGCAGTGGGAACATCTGAACTTTCCTGCAGAATATATAAAAGTATTTAAAGATGGGTGCCCTCAATTTAAGTAAATATGTTTTTTACATATATTGCACGGGTAACTAATTATGTAACTATTCCACATGTTTTGAACATACACAAATGTATCCTTTTGTGCAATATTTACTAATACTTCTTTTCTTTTCGCGACGAAAAAACTGTGGGTTTGAATCTAGCTCCAGTCAACAATTGTTTTTTTTTAATTGTAGGTTTAGATAGCAAATATGATTAATAAACTAGAACGACAGTCGCCCACGACCGCATTTTATCCCCCTGCCGCCATGTCAGAAACAAAATTCAACAAAGGGGAATAACTCCAAAATTAACGACCCGAGAGTTGTGTTTCTTGTGCTCGACACGTCGTTGACTCGTTATCTATGCATGAATGAAGTTTCGTTAAATTATTCCATACGGTTTCAGACTTATAGCCCGGACACGAAAGTGTGTGCGGCGGCGGCGGACGCGGCGACGGCGTACGCGGCGGCGGCGTGACGACGTCAAATCCATAGTACCCCCAACTATCGTCTGGGGGATACAATGACAGTACATTTGGTTAATATCCCTCATATATGATTTATTAATCATTTTTTGCAATTACAATATTGTTCACTGTAGCGTTATTCGAACTCACAGCCTTTACATCTAAAGTCCAACGCCCCAACCACTCGGCCATTGCTGCTGGTTTTGTATATCAAATCAGTTGCCAAACAGACGGACGGATGCATACGACGCAGGGGTTATGCCATAAGCATCCCTTTCCTCGGAAGGCACGCTAAAAATGACATGGCAGTTACTGGCATCGTTCGTAGTTACGGGCATCTTTCTACAGTTACGGGCATCATTTACAGAAATACAGTCAACGTTACGGATGTCTCTGCGCTCCGTTGCCAGTATCATCGGTGAAATTTCAAACGTCTATAAATGCAGAATAAGCAACATTTGGGGGATACATAGGCATTAAAATCATAGTATATACACATATTGTGCTAACCATCGAATGCCATTAAATGCACGAAGCGTAAACAGTCGAAAATCGCGATATTTCAACTTACGTCGTTTCACGTCCGCCATCTTGGGATGTCAGTAACTGCAATTCCGGAGCAGTGGGAAAATTAGTCTCTCTAATTGCCACGGGGGGTGGGGTGTTGTTTGAAGATTATGTCAACATCCGCTGTACACTGCGACTGAGAAGGTGCAATAAGCCAAACACAACACGGGGCTTAAAGGGCGTTTGCGATCAGTGTAGATCCAGTTCAGCCTGTACATTCGCACAGTCTGAACAGGATCTGCACTTTTCGGAATTTCTTCAATAAAACACACAAACATGCAATCTAGATCGTATTTAGACTACAGGAGTGTTATATTTGATTAGGACCTACACTGTTCACAAATCACACAAACCCCATTTCTCCAGTCACAGCCACATATAGGACCAAGCTTCCACATAACCCCCATTTGACAAAACAACGGTTTTCTTCTGGAAAACATCTTTAGTTTTTAACATCAAGTCCAAACATTTTCTATTTATTTGAAACCAGTCAGTAGGAAAATAGATTAGAAATAGTAAAGAATTTACTGTACATGTGAAAATTGAATATATACTTTTAATTCCTTTTATCTGTCAATGAACAAAATATGTGATTTAGTTATATTTTAGTATTCGAAATCAGTATTTACGGAAAAATATGCGAGTGGACATTCAAGTTACACAATGTTATAGTCCTGCAATATAACATTCATCCATGTATAAAAACAAACACATCAAGATTGGATTTTCGGAACTGTATAAAGCACCCGATGTGCACAGTGTATCTATTCTACCATGTCTGTCAAATTGGACTCAACCAATCAGCTTGGCATAGGTATGGCCTAGTGGGTTCAATATACACCTGCTGCATTATTGTGGACATCCGTTTGAACATAGTAGCTTCACACGTCTGTCAGTGACTAGGATAGATAAACAAAATGAAATCAACCAATCAGCATAGAATAGGTGTGGTTTCATTGAATGCAGAATACACCTGTCCCAAGATCCACTTCCCTATTTGCCTGCGGTCAAATCATCGGATAAGTTGTTTACTATTAATGACCTCCGGTGGCATCCGTTTGAACATAGCTACACACGCGTGTCACTGATTATTTCAACTGGAAATTGTCAAAGCACAAGTATTCTGAAGTAAAAAATAACGATTGACGTATATATTAAACGAGACAAACGAAGAAATTATGCAACAAATACATGATGTCCATAAATCCAAACGATATTATATAAGAAAACTTCATCCACCTGTCAGGTAAGCTGTTCTACTGCTGCTTTATAGCGGTTAATTTTACAGCGCCACCTCTCACCAGTAGGTCGCAGTAACAGGAGAGATAAGCGATGACCAATTCATTGCATGGCTTTGTATAGGTGTCATATAAAAAATATAAACGAACCGGAAATCGGTTATTAGGGTCGCCGTTGTTGTTTTTAGCGCGTTTTGAAGAAAATAAGTGATCGTTTGTAATGTGACCTTTAACCTAAAGTAAAATACACGCCTGACCAATATTTAGGGGGTGCGTTCGACGCCCTCGTACCCCCTAGATAATAACGTTTATAAGAAAGACTTGTAATTTACAGGTGGATGGTGTGCGAATGAGTCGGATACTGACAAGTACATAGAAATACAATTCCCACAGTCCGTTGGCATTAAAGGACTAATAACAGGACCCCTGGCAGCCAGTGGTAGTTATCCGATGAATATTCGGGTACAGTACACACCGCGTGGGGGCACAGGTATTCAAGATATTCCTCTACTGAGCGGGAAAATGGTGAGTGAAGATTTGTGGCTGTGGCTGGAGAATTAGGCTTATGGTTTTCGCGACCAGTATAGATCCTGATCAGCCTGTGCGTCCGCACAGTCTAACCAGGATCTGCATTGTTCGCCATTCCATCAATGAAACATTGATCATGCGTGTGGAACGCCAAATCTACATAAACTCAAATAATTGTTGCTAGCTCTAAATAGCATTAACTATTGAGAGATAGCTCCAAATTATTTAGAGGGCTTTTCAAATGGTTTGGAGCTAGCTCTAAATATGTAATGCTAGCTCAAATTATTTAGAGCTAGAATTTCTTATTTGAGTTTAGGTCGATTTGGCGTTCCATAGATGTGAGATAAACATATCACCTCCTATATTGCATAACCCGACCCCATATGGATCATTCCCTGCTTGATCTGCTTTGCCCTGGCCAACCCTCAAATAACATCGTTTGGATGGATAACACTGTTACGGCTGAGTCTCCAGATATCATATGTACTCATACTCAGCCCTTAAAAGTACAAGCCCACTCAGTAGGTGCACAATGTTCTTTATAGGAATTAAATAAGTGTATACTTGTGTCACTATTCCACCAGTTCTAAAAAGTAAGAGTGCCCGCTATACAGATATAATCATTTAGTAATATTTATTTTACTAATAGTGACGCACGGTGGTATCAGGCTATTTTCATATGCAAATGAGGCATGATAATTTTTAATTATTTATGCTAAATAAATGTGTCACCTGAAAAAAAAAATTATTTTCGTGAAATTATTAAGTATGATCATGGCACATACAAAAGCAAATACGGAGAATAGATATTAATGTCCGTTAATATTTTAAGGAAACACGCTTGTCGCCCCTGGTATCAGTGTGGAAATGTACGTCTGACATAAAATGTATAATAATGCCAATCAATACGTGGGGTAATGATGAATGAATGTTTACTTTGCCAGAAGATATAAAGAACAGTTTGTGCCTAATGAGTGGGTATGTACCTTTAACACGGTCTGACATACTGACACAGTGCGGTAGGAGAATGAAATAGCTACGTTCAATTAACCGTATCATAACCTCCTTAATTTAAAGCACACATTTCGACTGCATTGCAACTAATTTTGGAAAGAAAACGAGCCAACGGCCAACGACCATTGGCTTGACATATTTGTTGGGCTCATTTGCCCGAGTTTGGAAGGTCTGTGAGCGAATTATTACCCTTAAATATAAGACAATAAATTTGATGTGAGATATCTGTTTGTAGAATGACATAGTGGTATTACTATCACACGCCTGCAGCACAAGAGGGGGATCTATATGACGATTGTTGGGAGAATCAAGCTCACGAGGGCCACATCCCAAGGGTGGCGGGGGGGGGGGGGGGTGGCGGGGGGGGGGGGGCGGGTGTCCCTGCCACCCCCGCCCCCCCCCCCAATTATTTTGTTGGGGTGTGCCTGGCCCCCCTCAACAAGTCTGTAATAAAGCACATTTTCTCATCCTCAAACCTGCTGAGAATGCAGGAAATGGCGTTTCACGCCTCTTAGATGTCAGCAATTTCCGGGGGAGCATGCTCCCCCCCCCCCCCCGACCCCCTAGCAACATCGGGCCCTCAAGACTGGGCCATGATAATGCAGGAAATGGTGTTTCACGTGTCTTAGATTTAAAAAAATCCACGAATCCCCTAGCAACATCAGGCCCTTTGGGTCCTCAAGACTGGGCCCTGAGAATGCAGGAAATGGCGTTTCACGCCTCTTAGATATCAGGGGAGCATTCCCCCGGACCCCTTAGCAACATCGGGCCATTTTGGGCCCTCAAGATTTCCCCCCCCCCCCAATAATTTAGGACATAGATTTAGCACACAGGCATCATTCGGCGTGTTTCGGCTTTCATCAGTGTAATTATATGAACAAGGCTTCTAACTTTGGTCGGACACGACCTCATATCATAAAATAACATGTTTAAAATTGTAATTTACTATGTATTTTGTGTATTTATGCAGGATAACGATAATTCTCAAATGATTAAATTAACTTGCGACAACAATATTGACGTTAGAGCCTTAAAGACATAATGTTATTTGTTATGATACGGGGTTGTGTCCGACCTACGAAAAGCAGCAGTAATTCGATATTCTTGCATAAGTATGCTCTAACTAAGTTATTTTAGCTAGATAACAATCATTATCAAATGAACAGGTGCACTTTCCGTCAAAATATTCAGATTAGCGTTAATAAAATCGCGGAATTTGTTATAATACGAGGTCGTGTCCGGCCAAAGTTAGAAGCCGTGTTCATATATAGAGTGTTGCCGATGAAAGCCGAATGCCTGTGATTTAGCATGAGAAATATTTACAGAGATATTTTCTGTAAATAACGACGAATGCTGACGACATTTTCATAGAAATGCGTAATAATATCTTAGATTTTGAAATTATTTGTCATGAGAATACATTTCCCCCTTTGCACATGGCGAGGCACAACTGTTAGAATCTACACAATGAATTGACCCGTTCATTTGGACAAAATAGCGTTGTCAGTCTTCCACCCGTGATTGAATGAGGGATCGTAGCTAGTTATCTCACGTTGCAAATATATTTATAGAAATCCGGTCCTATGCTGTATTTCAGCGTTTGTTTATTACTGAATAGCACGAAAAATCAGTTCTGCAAACAGAGTAGACTCAGATCAGACATATGTGCAGTCTCGTCCATATACAATTTGGACCGGCTTTTTATAAATAAATTCAAAGGGAAATAACTAGCTAAGATCCCCCATTTGCGACTATTGGTGTTGGTGTCATCATTGTCTCCCATATTGGTAGGAAATACATTACGACGAACCAACTATTGGGACGTATGCGTTCACACAGGGGATTGCAATGGACAGGATCAGACTGACCATTCAACAGTGGAGTGGTGACCCCTGCTTGACCCTGGAATTGTTGGGCTGTCCAATCGAAGGTGTGTATTATAATCAGTGTGTGGCATCACGTGGTTTCCGAATGGTTTCATGTAATCTTTTACGGATATGTTTACAGTTATTTCCTTTAATATCTTTCTAACGGAATGATGTATTTTTATGATGAAACATAGCGCATCAAACGCGAAAATGTTTGTTTTTCAATGCGCAGTTTGTTTAAATATAATAGCTTTGTCATATTAAGCCATTACTCATACTTAAAACAACATCAAAACAGACGCACAGTCTAAAACAATCAGATCTAAGACTTCTCTCGCAAGGCTCAACTGGCTTGAACTTTTCTACCCTATCCACATGCTATATATAAACAAAAAGCCAAAATGTGCAAGCGGTTTAAATGTAGAACCAGATGAGCTGGCTCGTTATGTCTCATCGCTAACTACAGAACGTATCTGTACTGTTCAATTCTAAACTAAAATTCTCATTTTCTCAAGAATGGAATCGTCCAGAAATTAGTTTAGTTTATTATTTATTTCAAATATAGTACATACATAGGCGTCACCAGCATTCTTGAAAAGGGGGTTCGGCTTTCAGCTGTGAAGCAACCGAAATATGTTGCCCCTGTACCCTTACATATTTCGGTTTCTTCACAGTCCCGGAGAGATTTTTATTTCTAGAAGCCAAATGCTGCATTGGGGTATGTTGTTGTTTTTTACAACAAATAGCTCATGGGCAAAGAGGTTTGGGTCCATTAAAGAAGCGTATTTCTGATAATTAGCATATTGCAATACGTTTGGCGCCGCTTGATTGTATTTTGTTAGTGGGGCATTCAAATACTATAATGTCTGCTCATTCATGCACTGTAAACAGCTCGCGGACCTACTTCATATACACAAACTCCTGCTGGCTCAAAAAGAGGGGTTCGTACGAACCCATAGAACCTCCCCTGACGACGTCCTTGTACATGTATACGTCAAAATAGATGGACAGATATAGTGAATAAGCACTTACTGTACAGGATTAGGAAGAAACTCAATATGAGGTTATGTAAATTATTCTCCTTGAGTAAGACATCAGTAAATAGGAATGCGGCATGAACGTATATAATGTATACAAAGGCAAGCTTGGTTAATTATAGAAGAAGAAAAAACATCCCAAGCATGCATCTCGAACCATTGATATACTCTTTTAAAGATTTAATATAGATACTTACAGTTCGCCATACTTTCTAAGCCAACCGCTCGGCCACATTCTGCTCCAATTATTTCTCATATTTAGCCCCAATAAGTTATATATTACAATATTTAATTATTAACTGTTCGACAGGAAAAGGAAAATCAATACCTGTATGGTACATTGCATTGTACACTTAGCTGAACTATAAATATGTTATTTTTCACATATTGGATTTTTCAGGAACTAAATACTGCGGTCGCTAGCGCTCCCTCTCATTTCTTAAACATCCAATATGTGAACAATAACTTACACATGATGTCCAAACATTTATAGCATGGAATCAATGTTGAATATGTTGGTGTGTAAACCTTAAAGGTACATGCCCACTCAGTAGGCACAAAATCCCCACGTATTGATTGGCAGTATTATACATTTTATATCAGACGTAAATTTTCACTGGTATCAGGGGCGAGAACCGTGTTTCCTTAAATTGTTAACGGACATTACTATTTATTCATTCTCTGTATTTATTTGTTGATGTGCAATGATCATACTTTATAATCTGTCAAAAATATTATTTTGTTAGGTGACAAATTTAATTTGTATAAATAATTTAAAAATAGCATGTCTCATTTGCATATGAAAATAGCCGCCTGATACCACCGCGCGTCACTATCAGTACAATAACTATTTACTAAATGATTATATATGTATAGCGGGTACTCGTAACTTTTAGAACTGGTGGAATAGTGACACAAATATACACTTATTTAATTCCTATAAAGAACAATTTGTGCCTACTGAGTGGGCATGTACCTTTAATTTGTCTTTACAGACCTATGTCTTGGTGGATGTGACAATGGAGGGGTTTGTGTCATGGAAGACAGCTGTAACTGTCCAAGTGGATATACTGGTAGTCGCTGTGAAATGCAAGGTGAGTTAACTTGTTGGACCCCTGATTTACATATGGAAAGTGTATTGCTATACAATAACTGTAAGCAGAACTATTCTTATATAGGCAATGTTCCTGCAGCAAACCTGGATTAGCTGAATGAGTTAATATTTAATTAAAAGCAACATTTAGTAGCAAAAGAACCCCCATGACATTTCAATATGTAAATTTACAAAAAAAGTTTTTCTATTTTCCTCATTTCTCAATGAAAGTTTTTGTTGTTACCACTAATTTGAATGGTCTCAGCAAGACGGTTCAAATAAGTATTAACATATACTTCTGTACATAAAACGAACTGAAAACGTGTGTATTTTGAGCACAAAAATGGTTAAAGTAACTGTAAAAAGAACTCGGCTTATATATGCCATACAAAATTCATGATCGTTCAATATGTACAACTTGTTTGCCCTTTGAAAATAGCTAAATCTTTGTTGTGTATGCCACTCAGTGTTTATTTTCTAAATCTATTATAATGAACTTGTTAAACCTGGGACCATACATACATCTTCGTCCCAGGTTAAATTAACATTTCATTAAAGTCAAAAGTTAGTTACATGTTATGTCACTATTATCGTTGAAAACGTCAACACGTGTATTTTAACAACCAGAATGCACACCACGCCCGCTGGGACTTTCCGATGGACGTATACCGGTTTCCATGGTAACAGTGTCGTCAGAGGACGCCAGACTGCACCGGAAGGATCAGATCGGAAATGGTATAGTTTTACATTTTCGATAAGATACATATGAGACAAGTCATACGATTGTGAACCGATGAAGATGCGCGATATCTCATCAAAATGTTTATGAAATATACGATATTTTCCGTAAATGACATCGGAAGGCATGACCATTTCGTCAACAGTCAACATTATTTATGACTGACTGGAGAAATGGGGCTGATCGGTTTTGTGACCAGTATATATCCAGATCAGCCTGTGCATCCACACTGTCTGGTCAAGATCTGCACTGTTCGCCGTTTCATCAATGAAATACTCGCCATGCTTCTAACAAGCGATTTAGATCATTATCAGGCTACAGGAGTGTGCTATTTGACCAGGAGTTGCAGTGGTCACAAATAGCATAAGCCCCGTTTCTCCAGTCACAGCCATATTCACGGGAAATATCACAGTTTTAATTAATCTCCATGGGTACAAAATGACATGGCTTGTCTCGTATTAAAGAGGCGTGGGAAGTGAGGCGGCGACCGCCCCAATATTTTGACCAAACATAAAAGGTGTCTTTTAAATGCAGCAGAATGCAGGAAATGGAATCTAGAATTCAAAATTGTTCGGGGATGCAGGCACCCATCCCCCCCCACCCCACCCCCAGCACCACCAGCGCTAACTCGTTTCGCTCGGGTCGACACGACATTCGCCCCCCCCCAATAATAATTTGCTTCCGACGCCTTTGTATTATTATTGTTACCTGACTGACGTTGTTTGACATCGCTCATAGCCGTGTTCAAACGCACAGCGCATGATGTTTGACCATGACTGTTGACAATGCTAATTCCGGGTCCAAGCCAACACTTACGTAATGCATGTGTCTCGTGATGTTACTAGAACGCGCCATTACGTCACCAGACCAGTTCACAACGGTCGCACTGTTTCACTATAGTTATCTGTCTGTAAACTGGTAGACAAAAATAAATTAACCCGGTCAAATATTTTCTTCATTAATCGCCTGCTACGCCAATTAATCACACTAAACTACCACTGAATCAATACATATTGCTTAAAATCTAAGCAAAAGTTCTCTCGATCGAGATTGTCCGCCATTTATAAATTGATGCGGATAATGGGGTACCTGCGTCGGAGTACTGCGGCCCCGGAATATGTATAAGCAAATCAGCTGTTCGAATGGAACAGGTTATCAAAGTACAGAAAGTACTGCATAATATTATATGCTCAAATTACACCCTCTCGTCGAGGCGATTCAACCGAGTGTTAACCACATATAATGCAGAAATGTATTTTAGGAAAATTGGCGATCATGTACAATGGAGAATCCACTCCACCACTGTACATAAATCCCGGATTCGCTCAACTTAATGAGCTTTGACTTCATTCCAGCGCCTACAAAGACAGGATGGTGTCCGTTAGCGAGTGACCCATCACCCTGGGTGGAGATCAAGCTGACAAAGCCCATGGCCGTTAGTGACTTCAATTTCATGTATCCAATCAGGGCTGAAGGCGAGGAGAAAATGTACATGCAGGAATTTGAATTGAAGTACATTGCGCCATCTGACTCTTCTAAGACATTTCGAACGTTTGCGAATGTAAGTATCGCTATGTTAATGGCACTGCAGATGATATCCGAGATATTCAAAATGTTAAATTTCACACACCAGACTTACAGTCATCAACTTGATCGAACAATCCGCCAATGCTTTAATTGTTAATAATTTACAATACATGTTCATACAGTGACTTCAGACAACACAAAATGTTTGATTACTTTCCGCGCATATCTGAGACCCAGTAACGAAATCAATTTCTCCAATTTTGCATTGTGGATATAGCCGTAAAACTTGAGCAGGTTTCGTGAAACAGACAGTTGTTATTGGACCTTACAATAAATAATAAAGACCATGTGGTAGAAAATTTAATAAAACTAGAAATGTGGCCTGTCGGCACACGAATGCCCCCGCTGGCAGCCAAAGAAAACGAGGCATATTTGATTATAAGCCATTTAACCGAGCGTTAAGGTTTCGAATGCACCAAGTCTGTGACCTTGACCCTGGGCTTAGCGGGGGCGGGACCAATGTGGATTTGTCACAGGGCGGTAGAGGACCATTGGAGCAATGCGTGTGTGAAATGTGAAGCAGATCCGAGCAAGGAAACATAAATTGCCATTTACCCGCATTTACAGCGTGATTGTTTCGAAAGCACCAATGTCTGTGACGGGTTGACCTGGGCAATTAGCGGGGGCGGGACGAATGGAAAGAAATTAGATTTCACATTTGGGCGTAGAGGGTTGACCTATTGCAATGAGGTTGGGCGTGTGTGAAATGTGAAGCAGATCCGAGCAAGGAAACAGAAATTATAAGCCATTTACCCAGCGTTAAGGTTTCGAAAGCACCAAGTCTGTGACCTTGACCCTGGGCTTAGCGGGGGCGGGACGAATGTGGATTTGTCACAGGGCGGTAGAGGACCATTGGGGCAATGCGTGTGTGAAATGTGAAGCAGATCCGAGCAAGGAAACAGAAATTATAAGCCATTTACCCAGCGTTAAGGTTTCGAAAGCACCAAGTCTATGACCTTGACCCTGGGCTTAGCGGGGGCGGGACGAATGTGGATTTGTCACAGGGCGGTAGAGGACCATTGGAGCAATACGTGTGTGACATGTGAAGAGATCCGAGCAAGGAAACAGAAATTATAAGCCATTTACCCAGCGTTAAGGTTTCGGGACGTACGTACGTACGTACGTACGTACGGACGCCGGTAACACTATATGCCCCCCTCACCATTCGGTGGCTGGGGCATAAAAAGTGACTTTAAAATAATGTGTATTAAATGTGCTTCCCTTTAGAGGTTATTGGCAATTACTATACAGTAACGTTTGAAATATGTAATTGCAGCATATCCCGTCTTTGAACGGAACACACTACTTTCAAGTGAGGACCATTCCAAGCGTAGTGACAGACACCATCCGGATAGAGCCAGATTCCGTGGTCACCCGAGGCTGCTTCAAACTGGAGATACATGGATGTGACCCAAAAAGTATAATATTTTGGCCTGACGTTTTGGTTTATGTATATCTAATTTAAGGTAGTTGTGCCCTTCGCAATAAACCATATATATGTGATCAATAAGTCGTTATGCATATGATACCAACAAGGAAATCATCCCATATGCTGTAGTAGTTAGAACATAATAAATCATACATTGGTGCTTTACATGTAAATTTGACTTCTACACACCTGTGTATAGACATACACGTGGTACATCAAAATTGGTATATTATTTGCATATTACAGGTGTGTGTGTACATTTTTATTGGTACGAGTAGCTGCATCAAGACTTACATATCACATACATGTGGTTTATTTATGTAAGTTGCTATTGTTTTATCAGTAGGGTTTTTCATTAGATTTCCATAGACTTTACATGGGTCCACAAGAAGAGTACAACTACCTTAATAATATAATACAACTGTTACTGCGCATCCATATTGAAATTTCATTTCGATGGGATGGGTTTCAGGCATTATTACGCTGATAATGATAAATCAGAGCTCCAGATAAGGTGCGGATTGGCGTATTTTACGCACTTAATTTAGTTGAGTACGCATTGCTTATCAACTATGGGATTACAAAATACTCACAGCAATGTGAAAATATGCATTGATTTTCAAATTAGTAGAGGAAATACTGTAATAAAGTTGAAAATGTACTTAGTTGAGCTGCAAAAAGCAGCTCAACTAAGTAAATGTTCAACTGTTTTACAGTATAAATAAATGAATATTAAGTGATAATATACTCAAATAAGTGAATGTTGAAATTTGTTTTGATCATTTTTTCCATATTTAATAATGAAGAAAATCAATAATCCATTGGTAGAAATAAAATACGCATATAATTTGAAATCAGAGGGTACAATACTCTTTAGATACAAATCTTATCTGGAGACCTGTGATATCCTCCTATTGCCATGTTGCACCTAAATAACAATTTGTATAAAGTTCATAAGAATGTGAATGAAACGTACAGACTTACAAGGATGGTCAAATCAAGCTCTTTGAATAATCAGTCATATGTGAGCATACTTATTAGTCCAACGTCATGTACGAGGTTAGTTGCCAAGGTAACTCTTGCAATCTACTCCCGTACCGTCCGGTACGGGAGTAATTGCAAGAGTTACTGTTCGCAACTAGAACGAGGTGCAGTCATAAAGTTCTCAGACTTTCTTGATATAAAGCTTTATATGCCTGCCACATTGTTCATCTTTGTATGACATTTATATCTGGTCAAATTGAATTGATTTGAAAGAAAGAACTTACTTTGCGACAATCCGTTCGCACGTAATGGGTATTTATAGCAAAGAAATAACGTCACTACGGAGCCGTTGAAAAATCCAACATTTCATGAAATACATATGCTTCGATTTTCAGAGTTCTGCGGAGTACATGGTGCAGGAATCTAACTTTATTGCACTTTCCACCAAAGAAATGTCTGAACTATGTAATGGCACAGTTCCTACTTCATTCGTTTGAAAAGAAACGTATTATGTGTCACGGTATGTAGCTCACTGTGGGGAGAAAAGTGTGCTCCGACCCGGGGCTCGTGCCCCGGGCCGGAGCACACATTTCTCACCCTGTGAAATATGTAACACGGTTGCAGCAATTTGTACGGGATTTTAATCTATCACGGATAGCATCAAGTGTTGAATGACATTATAATATACTAAATCAACAGGCAACCAACCACATGTAAGTGACACTCCATCGAAATTAATTAAAGCATTGGATGAAAATATTTACAGTTGGATGAATATTCACTTACAGTGGAACAAGTTACAGAACAAGAAAAATGTACACAACTAAATGGCGCATGTGCGATGAAAACTTTATTTAGCTTGTGGACAGCGCTTCGAAAACAATAATAAGCAATGCTAATACAATCATTATGTAGCGTTAGACGTAGTCAAACTGCTGACATAGATGCCTGCGAATAAATGACTATTTTACTAAATCTTGTGATTTACTTCATGGAACCGATATGCTACTGTTTGCACAAATGAACCAGCTTTCTAATGACATATTTCACAACCGATTTGACCAAATTATTCGTTAGATATAAGCAAAGTCCGAGAACTGCACCTCGTACTTGCATTGTTGAAACAGACACCCTGGGATGTCCCCATGGTGTATGGCTTACAGGGGATTCACTGTAAATCAGGCATTTGATCATCATGAGCCATAGTTGTGTGATATGCGATCATGAAGAGGCAGTATCATCTGAGATAAATGACCAAGAAACTCAGAGACTTTAGAGAAGTTCCACTGTAGTTGATAAGGCAAGACTCGAATCTGGGAGGTCAAAAGTAGCCTACGCTATGGCTGATATAGATGGTGAGCCACCGGATAGTTAAGTAAACCAATTGCCCTTCTACCTGATGCCTAGTGCATTTGGTATATGATTTGAGAAGTAGTGGTCTACTGATGTTCAAGGATTAGCGTTTCTTATTAGTCAAACATAGCTTGCCCTTTCAATGGCGGTGACACGATTATAATGTTTACTTTACCCCTTTCAACACCACAGGCCGGTATAGTGGTATTGGCAAACAGTGTAGATCCAGATGAGCCGGCTCGTGACGAGCCGTCTCATTAGGATCTGCACGTTTTTCAAGTAATTTTAATATTTTTGAGAACAAAAACAATGCTTTTCAATAATGGACTAGTCTGAAAATCATTTTGTGACCATTGGATTGGTTGCAACATTACCATATCAAATTATATTCCAGTTACTTAGTGGTGAAAGTGTTAAAGTAGTTTTACATTACAACAACGATCCATTGCAGGTTTGTGCTCCACCGACTGGTGCGAGAATGGCGGATCGTGTATGGGAGAAAATGTTTGTGCATGTCCATCCGGGTACTTCGGTGACAGATGCCATGAGACAAGTTAGTACACGGTCTAGTTAAAGGTACATGCCCACTCAGTAGACACAACATGTTCTTTATAGGAATTAAATAAGTGTATGATTGTGTCACTATTCCACAAGTTCTAATTGCGAGCGCCCACTACACAGATATACTCATTTAGTAATATTTATTTTAATAATAGTGACTCGCGGTGGTAACAGGCTATTTTCATATGCAAATGACACATGACATTTTTTAATTATTTATACTAATTAAATGCGTCACTTAAAAAATTAATATTTTCGACAGATTATTAAGTATGCTCATTGCACATCAAAAGATAAATACAGAGAATAAATAGTATTGTCCGTTAACATTTTAAAGAAACACGGCTATCGCCCCTGATATCAGTGTGGAAATTTACGTCTGATTTAAAATGTATAATAATGCCAATCAATACGTGGGCAATGGTGAATTAATGTTTATTTTGCCAGAAAATGTTTCGGATGATGTCTCTGATATAAAGAACAGTTTGCGCCTACTGAGTGGGCATGTGCCTTTAAAGGAATGTGAATATATGCAATCACCATCAGATATTTGGTTAGTACTTGGTATAATGCGGATATAAAGTGGTATATAATCATGTCTCCCCTAAATATCGAAATGCGGATTTTGTTTAATTGAACAATTCTGACAAGTGCTGCAGGTCATAAAGAGATGTCTCATCTGGATCTACAGTATTTGCCCACGTTCAGTTGATTTCATGGTCTATCGGGGTGAAAGAGATAAACAAAGGAAAGATACGAGTACATAGTGTGTGGTGTAAGTAGAATACATTCACCTGCTTTGATAGTTATGCACTACAGCGAAACCTCTCTAAACCGGACACACTGGGAAGTTCCCAGGGTGTCCGGTTTAGAGAGGTTCCACTGTAAATCAGACATATGACTATGCAGATGTATGCGGCTGTGCTTTGCGAACTTGAAGAGGCATTATCAATATATATATATACACCAATCCAATGAAACCCATAAAATGAAGGATACACAGATTGCATGCGTGTCTGGTTTAAAGTGGTTCTACTGTATATTAACTGGGCCCTTGGAGTAGAATTATGAAAATAGAATATGGTATTCATTGTACATGAACCGATGGTATACAGGGCTCCAGTTAAGGTGCGTAATTTGATCCACTTTGGGGGGAATTTTGTTATTTCTTCACCGAAAATGGCAAGTTGGGAGTGCTTTAGAATCGTCTCATTGAGACGATTCTAAAGAACTCGCAACTTGACATTTTTGGTGAAGAACTGAGGAAAATACCTCGAATATTTTGTAAAATTACGCTCTAGTGTAGGTGTATCATAACTGTATGACAAGTATGTGCCATATCTTATTACAAACGAAAACTGTGAATGCGGGGTTGGGTGTTCCTTCAAATGTGGCTGTGACTTGAGACATGGGGTCTATGGGTTGTTGCGATCAGTGTAGCTCCAAGTAAGCCATTCGATCAATGAAACGCCCATCATGATTCTAACAAGCAATATAGATCGTTATCAGGCAGCAGCTGCATGTTATTTTATCAAGAGTTGCACTCGTCACAAATCCCATCATTTCATAAGTCCCATTTCTCCAGTCACAGCCACAGACATGCATTGTCACTGATACATGCGGGCATTTTCGTTACAGAGACAGACATAAAAGAGACAAACTTCGCCTTTCTGACGATTGAGCATAACGTGATACAGACGGCATCCATTAACTTCCTCGTGTTTGGACACGTGATACTAGTTCCCGGTTTCCACTCCAATGCAGTACAACTGTTTGGCACAAATAGCTACATTAAGCTGAACCAGTCGACCACATCCACATCATGTCTGTCAGACATCGATCTCTGTAAATCTGGATTCACATTCGCGATTGACATCAACTTCGGCAGACTTCTCGACAACACGTTCATCGTTTCCAGTGGTGGGAACCTACCAGATCATAAAGGCCTTGCGCTATATTACAACCATAACACACTCGTATACATTGTGAGTACGGGGGGACAAACGTGGCAGATGTCCGTCACGTATCATCCAGTAATTTCTGTATGGCAACACTTCGAGATAACATGGAATAAGAACCTGGGGCTTGGACTATTTCTGGATGGTCATCTACTGGGCACTCACGGTCGGCCCGCCCCAAAACCGGCCACCCAGACAGTGGAACTGTGCATCGGGTGCAGCCATACAGAAGTGAATGTGCAGATAAACATGACGGTCAAGGGGTTTCACATGTGGAATTTGATAGGACAGCATTGGTGAACGCAGGAATAAAGCCAGGTGAGAGTAAGTGAGCAGAGCCTCACGGATACCCGGCCGCCGCATGACCCAACAGAAAGACAGACAGACAGACGGACGGACTGACGGGCCGATAAACAATACGCAAAGAATGTCCCCATCGACATTCATATGCCTTGGTGGTGGGGGGAGTGTGAGGGGGGAGGGGAGTAAACAGAATATCAGGATCGGGTTGCTCAAAACCTATGTTAGCTTAACGGACCGTTTGAGATTTTGAGCAACCTGGCCCAGACCACTGATATCAAGTTTATACTTTTCGGCTAAGAAACGTGTAGTTATTTCGAACTTGATAGCAAATGTTAACATCATTGTATGTGATAATTATCAGGGAATGTCTATTGCTATAGAATGAGTAACTAAATGGTCAAACTGCCGAAAAATCACATATGGTATTAACCTAATTTAAATGATTACAATTTTTTATCGTAAATGCAGATTGCAAAGGCGTTAATCTTTTGTTTCGTGGCGCCTAGCATTATTTATATTTCTTATTGCTTTTACTCTCTTGTTGCGACTGGTGCACTTCACCTAGACAGAAATATTTCAATGCAATAGAGAAACAAACAATGCCGTTCTATTATTGACATAACAAATAAGTTAACAATACTTTGTGCCAGTTTGTGGAATTGTTATTCCAAACAACATATGGACTTATGGTTAGCTTAAATATTTTACTTAGAGTATTCGTTCGAGGGAAGGACCATGTAACAATGAGATACACTTACAAATAAGTAACACAAGTAGGTGAACCTTTGCTGATAGTTTAATGTAACATAGATATGTTTCACCCAGTTCATAGTTTGGTGCTTTGGAAATAAACAGGGTAACGTACATGAAGTATCCTTTTTGCATATTTTAGCTCCTGTCCAAACTTCGACGCCAGCAACTACAGTGGAGTCAACTAAGCTGACTACTCTCCCGAAAGGAACAACCCAACATACTATAAAGACCTCCACAACTCCAAGTACTACAGTTCTAGCAAGCACAGGTATGTCAACTATAGCCAGTAATACAAAACCGACAACAAAGATACCGACCACAATTACAGCGACAACAACGACGACATTAGAACCAACAACGAAGACAGTGACAACAACGACGACATCAGGACCAATAACGAAGACAGTGACAAGAAAAACGACATCAGAACCAACAACGAAATCGGCGAAAACATCGACGACATCAATACCAATAACAAAGACAGGGACAAATACGACGACATCAGAACCAATAACGAAGACAGTGACAACAAAAACGACATCAGAACCAACAACGAAGACGGCGACAACAACGAGGACATCAGAACGAACAACATGATTAGCAATTCATATTAGGTTTGTTGATGTAGTGATTCCATAGGGACTCAGTCTCTTGTCCACTGACACTTCAAACGCGATACTATAATATTATCATAAACATTAGATTCGCAGAAAATGTAAAATGAAGGTGGTACAATAGCCAGTTCCTGGATTTTAGTTCCAAATGTTAAATAGTTGACATTGTATTTTTGCACAATTGAAGTCTTAAAATAGTATGCTTATATGTAAGGTTGGATATTGACTATAACGTTTTTCTCGAATTCAAATGGTTTATGCTCAAACTGAGTTCACATGACCGTTTTAAAACAGATGTATATATGTAGGTCATGTATGCATTTACGATTATGCGTTATTGTTTACTCTTTATTATATGTTTCAGGGTCGACACTGACGTCGACAACTATACAGCAGACAACTACCCAACTGGTAACAACAGAGCGGCCTGTGACGACGTACACATGGAATCTTACCGATATCACGCACAACCACGTGAGCGGAAATAACTACACGTTAACTGCCCATGGCGGTGTCACCGTCAAAGATGGCGGACTCGAAATTAGCAATTCATCCCAATATATCGACTTCGGCATTACACACAAAGTTGAATGTTTACTAAATCCTGCAAAATGCATACACGGACTCACCGTCCAATTCAAAATTAAATTTACCAAGCTTGATGAAAATACATATTTACTTACAAGTGGAGGCGAACGACCTGATGGGATTGGACTAGCGGTTGTGTACATATACGGGCATGTCCAAATAGTTGTTTCAACCAATCAACGCTCGTGGTTCGCATCATTTGGGCGGGAAACTGTATTCGCCGATGGATATCATAATATTATGATTTCCTGGCAGCAAACAACAGGTCTCTATGTTTATGTCGACAATCGTCTCGTTGACTCGACGGATAAACCGATGTTACACCCAGTGACATCCGGAAGTGCCACCCATGTTTACTTTGGGAAGTCCAGCGTGTCTGTTACATCATTCCAGCAGGTGAAGTACATCATTAAAGCATTTACAGTATGGCACGCAACATTAGAGATTTTGATACAGAAAGGAATCTACAAGCTATCGATCACAGGTTTGTATCACTTGCAATGGCAACCAACTATATGTATCACGTGATGCAATTTGACAGAGGCAAATGATCTGAAATGTATGTGTCAGAACGTACCACGCGGTAGTCAACTGACAATGCGCGTGTGTCAAATTACACTACGTGAGAATTAATTAACAATTTCCATGTGTCAAAAAAACATGTGATAGTTAATTGACAATTTGTTTGTGTTTAATTGCACCACGTGATAATAAATTGACAGAACAGAACTGGACATACATTTTATTAATACCAAATGTGGCATGAAATACAGTAAACAGCATAATATATAGTAGACACAGGACGTCACATCAAGAGTGCACTCTCGGTTGACTGGCGTGGACAGGTGGGCTACATGCTTCCTGTAGTACGGAAGTATCAAATTGCACGCAACCTGTAGCGTATTTCATTGCAAAGTATACTTTTCTAGCAAAGTATGCTTTGAGGGATTAATCACTTATTTCCCCGGAAATGCATTATTTCATAATGACTGCATATATTTGATGAGTAAACGTATGCAGAATTATTATACTGAACTTATTACATTATCACACCCAACACAGCATCGCCTACTCTAAAGCCGGCCACGCCCACTTATACTGAGAAGCCAAGCGTGCATCCAATTGCTGGAAAGGATGGTCATGGATATATCGCATGCACGTTTGCTGGTGCTGCGGAACAGAACGTAGAATTCATGGTGTCGCTGGTGGTCGATGGAAAAGTAGTCCTTGATACCACTGTCAATGGTAACACTAACGCGATGTTTGCAGTAGCCGATGTTGATGAAAACTTATACAATAAAAAGGTATCGTAACTGATATACACATGTTTCAATGTGCATGTATTGTATCTCGTGAATCGTCTATACCACATCACGTTTGAATTATACATACAATTTCGCCTTACCGTCCGGGCTTCTCTCCGTCCGTTCGTCTGTGCATCCGTCCGGCATTCCGTTGGCCCATAACACATACATGTCGTTTTTTGGTCCAAGCAGCTGTCGCGGTTATCAGTGAGCCCCTTCTCACTTGCTCTAGTTAAATATCAATTTTCATTTTTGCACATTTGATAGACACACGTGTGATGTTCCTATCGCGGCATACACGTGTGTTACACAATGTACTACCCGTCAGTCACATTGCCAACTTGAATTGTATTACAGATCCAATGTTCAATAAAAGGCCGATTTGTCGGAAACACCGTCACCACCAACACTACTATCAGCAATGTATTAGTACCACGTGTTGAGGTATGTAACTTCCAAATAATATTTTCTAAACACAAACATACGCAACAGTATAACATAGCATTATATGCATAACGAGAATAAAATACTTGGCCACCGGACCATGAAAAATGGAACAATATGGCCAAATATCGCAGATGTTATTTGAAAATTGCTTAAATGCGAAACGCAAGAAGTCAGCAACACCAATGGAGGATGTACACCTCAACACTGTAACACAATTTTTGATTTCTAATTAATATGTGACCAAATGGGTTTTGGCTATGTAAGGAAAATATGGACGATGACAAATACGTATATGATGTTTTACGCCATTCCAACTTACGGTAGCAGAGATAGTAGGTAACCGAAAATTTTAACGAAAATCGTTATCAGACAGACGAACAGACCGACTAGGTGGCAGTGTATTACAATCAATCAATATAGTTAGATGCATCGCGTTTCGTATATATCTTCTATTATATTTTGTTTGACACTGGGCATTGGCATGTATTGCCATTATTGGTGGTTTTGTCTTTTTACATAATTGTATCAATCGGCAACATACATTAATAGTATTCTATCCAGGTATCTCCCAGCAGACTCACTGTAATTGAAGGCCATTCGGCGGGTGACGTGACCGTTACGTCGACGGCTCCGCCCCAGTTCTACTGCTGTAGGGGATGTAAAGGGGAGTGCCAAGTTCACATCGCCGGCACCTTCCATTACGACAGACACGATCAGAAATGTGGGAAACAAGTCATAGGTATGTTAAATGCTGAATGCTATCGACTGATTCACTAACACAATGGACAATTTTATTGAACTGTAGTATTATGAAAACGCTGATATATGCAAAAGTTACCAACGATGTCACGATTTATACGATATGTTCGCTTCTTTTTTGTACAATATTAATGTGCATTTTGTGAGAAAGTTTCTGCAATATGAGTTATCTTTTTATTTCATAACAAAACGTATACATCAGCAGCTCCGATAATATCGTCTATCACACGATTAGTAATGTTAGATCGTGTTGCCCTATTTGTGTTCGGCAATCTGCGAGTTTGAATGATTACAGTTCACTTTATGCATAGTGTGGTTGCCTTTTTATTTCTGCATTTGTTATTATCTGTGTAAGACATGCTGGACTTTCGCCGCCGTTGGTGCATCCATATAGTAGGTGTGCTTAGTTGTTCTAGTTCACGACCATGGTTTGTCTGGTGATCTAGGAAGAGTTGTGTTGTGTCTGTAGTATTGTATGCTTATTAATTGTAATGTATTTACTTATATACCATATTCCGTATTTGTGTGTGCACGGAATTGATAAGCACACGGCAGCAATCATCAAATGCATACCATAGTTAAATGCAGAAAGAAGTATACATTTTCAAGCTTAATGTTCTCATTTAAAAGTACTGTTTGTTTACTGGCTCTCTGGTAGAGTTCTAGTGTCTGATACGGATTCATTATACAACCCTATCTACTTTTAGCACAGGCCGTGGTACAAAGCACGACCCCGCCACATTACAACAAGCCCATATGCGGATTCGCCTTAACGATATCAAACTGGAATCTGGCCAACACCATATCGGTGAAGGCCACGCTAGACGGTCGTCTCGATGGTGACCACACCAATACACTTTCCATACAGGCGCACGTCTACAACCAACCTACTGCCGCACAAATCACTGTCCAACCCACAAGTATTCAGATCGCCACAGTTGTCGTAAGTTATATATCATAATTGAATGATTATTGGAAGAAAGGGACTAAGTCCCACTGACTCATTAGAATATAGTCTGCATCCAATACTATCGGCGGACGACTGCAACCAACACAGTCAAACCCATAAGTGTTGAGATCGCCACAGTTGGCATATGTTATACACCACAATTGAAGCGGTTAGTGGAAGAACGAGGCTACATCCCTAAAGGACTCATTCTTCGACTGACTCCTTCAATTTAGTTCGCATCCAATACCATCGGAACGACGGCACACGATGTTGGTTATAGGATGTTGATATATTTTGCCTGAGTGACTACTTGTTATATGCCTGTCAATTTGTGCATCACCTTATTTAACTTAGATATACCTTTACCGTACTAAGAATATTAATCGTTTTAGCAACACAGATAATATAGTGGCCTATGACATCCATTAATTTAAATAAAGCAAGTATTCTGGTTGTTATGTTCCGTTACGTTATGAAAACGGCGCGTCCTTCGGTTAATAAATACATGTATATAATAAGTCGATCGGACTCGATTAATGGTATACTTTTCCAAACGCTCAGAGAAGAAATATTGGAAATTTTCGAAATTATTTTTAGACTACAGCAACTTCTAATATCTTTCCTATTACAGCTTTGTATGTCAACAGTTGTATACAATTATTAAATTACCTCCAGTTCTGCCGTTTAGTTAGTAAATTAAAACTCTCCTTAAAACACAATTAATTATTATTCGTTCCCATGTGTTACTGACTATCGTTCCCATCAATGTACCAATGTGTTTTCTTTTGTATTTGTAGGTCACGTCAAAGGACATCTATCACCGCTCCTCTATATGCAAGTCACTGAACGACCCTCATATGAGTACGTTTGATGGCCAGTAAGTCTTGCTACTATTGTCACTTACATGTGTCTATTGTTGTGTACATACCATTGCACCCATGTGATAACTCACATGTAGCACATTGATTGCAAAATGCTGTGACCAAATAAGCACTTTATCGGGCTCTTCGTTTGTTTCATTGATTGTTTGTTGGTGTTTAGCGGCCTATCAACAGCTAATTAATCGTCATTCAATGCCGGGTTAATGGGTTTAGTACTAAATCCCATATATTACCTGTACAAATGGGGGGAAAATCCTCTGAAATCAAAATAATCCTGATCTGATGCCAGGTCCTCGCCACACCAGAATAACTTGGCCCCCTCCCAAAAGAAGTAGGATCAGTAATAATCGTACTATTTTCGTAATGGGCAATAACCCAATTCAACTCACAGGTAACAAAAGAGCTAAAGATAAAAACGTACCCTCCTACCGTTAATTTACGCCGTCACGTTCGCCCGACCAACAACCCACCATTATCGGGCTGTCATCTAATAGCAATGGTTTAAAGCTACGCTGATCTGAACTTCAACGCCAATTTGAAAGAGACGCGTACTATATATAGAGTGATGAATGTTTTAAATGCTAATGGCTGATACTGATTCCCTTGTTTTCAGCCACTATGAAAACCAGCGTCCTGGCGAGTTCATACTCTACAGACACACCACAATGCCATTTGAGGTAAGTTAATACGTTGGAATAGCAGCCAATATGACATATCTAACGAAATACAGTGGAACATCTTCAAACCGGATACTCTGGGAGGTCCCCAGGTGTCCAGTTTTGAGATGTTCCACTGTAAATCAGACATGTTAGCGCTTCATGCCACATTCTAGTGTTTTGCAATCATGAATAGTCATGATTATAATCAGAGATACATAGCAGCGAAACGCATCTAAGTTAAACATCCATATTTCGTGAGTTTTCGGTTTAGAGGGGTTCCACTGTATTTGATAATTGAATACTATATTTGACAGTATGTATGCCACCATACGCTAAACTTAGGAGCATATATTCCGATCTACAGGTTAGAGCGCAGTATCAGCACTGCTCGTCCAGAAACCGTGTATCCTGCAACTGTGCGGTTTCCGTGAAGTCTGGCGATGACATAATTACGATTACTGGCTGTCAATCAACCACAGAATATGGTCACCACGGTCACGGCTCTAAAACGCCTATGATTATACAGATATACACGAATGGTCAGTTAACACCGGGTACCTCTATCCGGCGTTATGGATCTGGTCAGAAATACGAGGTAACTTTCGTCTTAACCTTCGTTTAAACATATTGATTAGACTATTTGCATCGGGTACCTCTATCTGGCGATATGGATCTGGTCAGAAATACGAGGTAACTTTCGTCTTAACCTTCGTTTAAACATATTTATTAGACTATTTGCTAACAAATATGTACATGATAGTAATTTAGATTGGATGGAAAACAAACACTTATTGAAATCCTCTCCTTATCATTATACTTTGTATTCGTGTATTTGTACGTTTGTTCTATATACAATGTATGTAACGAATTAAATTTCTCTATGAATGACAACAGTCATTGATGAATATAAAACTTATACATGTAAATACAACTGCACCTGTTTATTGGTGAACTAATTAAACACACTGAGTTAAGTCGGAGATTTACGTATTGCAGATTGAACTGCCCACTGGAACGGTGGTAACGGTTCAACAGAGTTATAAGCCATTTGTCAACGTCTGGATCAAAGCATCCGGGCCGGACTGGGGACAAACCTCAGGTAGGCATACCTATCTAGCTAAGTATACTTTGACGGAGTAATCATTTATTTTTCCCGAAATGCATTATTCATACAAATGGATTATTTCATATAAAACTAACGACTGCATATATTTGATGATCAAAAGTATTATATTGAATTTATTACATTATCACAGCCAAAATGGATGTGATAATATAATAAATTCAATATAATAAAAGTTAAAAAAATGTCTCCTTAAATTGAAAATTTCTCTCTCAAAGTGTATTTAGCAAGATAAGTATACTTTGCAACTTTGGTGAAATCGGCTACAGGTAGGGGCGGGGCCGTTTTCTAATTTTGCTGGCTCCTTTGTCTGCTAGGGATGTTCTTTTATATGACAAGTTGTCAAGTTCAAAATTTGCCAAGATGCTACTTATATATTGACGTGTGTAGCATATACGTCATATACGTGATTGTCAATTAACGTTCGCTTGGTGCAATTTCATAAACACACATATTTAGTTAATTGGCAATCACAGCACTTCAAATATTAATGTGCCATATTTACAGGTCTATGCGGTTCCTATGACGGCAACAGACGCAATGATCTATCTCCAAGTACTGCTTACCATATAGTTCACTGGAAGTAAGTTGCTGATACCTATATGACATACACTGGGTTTCAACAATTTTCCGAAATTGGGTAAAATATTGAAAATGCAATGACAAAACAGATAAGGCTGTAACCCGTTTTTTAAGATTCCTGAAGTGATAGTTTTAATTAAAGCACACATGTACGATTCATTCTTTTCACAACAATGGAATATTCCATATCAAGTGTAAAATGTTTGAATAATTTAATAATACAGATACTGTATCTTTCACAAGGGGCTCTGCTTATCACTACATGTAGGCATTATAGCACGTGATGCCAGCGGATTGGTAGGCGATTTGGTCGAGTTGTACATACCCAAAGGAGATTGAAAAGCCAGATAAACCAGATAATTACCCAACTCCCTATATAAGTTGATATTATTTAGCTATGACTATTTCCCTGGGAAATGGGTCTGGGAAATAGAGCTTCACGTGCCTGTTCAATAGTTCCGCGTGGCTGGAAAATAGTTCCGCGTGCCTGTGGAATAGTAAAAATTATTTTCGCCCCAGAAAACCATGACCTCACGACTTGTTGGTCGAAAATCACGTCATCAAATTCTTCGCAATTGATATCTGTCCGTCGATGCGCCACACCACAAAATCACTTTCATTGTATCACATACAGTACATTACAGTTTGATTAATAAAACAGTTATTTCATGGTCATTCGAGGAACAGTCAAAACATATGTGCCCTCGGTGCTGTGGACGATCCGAGGAACTATTGCCCTCGGCATTCGGCCGCTGGGCAATAGTGCCTCGGGTCGTCCACAGAACCTCGGGGCAATCGTTTTGACTGTTCCTCGAATTACCATGAACTGACTGTATAATATAACTATTGAAGGCCATGCAAAACAGGCTAACATATAGCGGTACTCACAATAATATTAAGCCATTAATTTACACCATAGGTCAGAGTACATGATTATCATATGGCCATCATGTTGCTGCATTCATTTCCAGGACGCTCAGTGCTTTTACATCTTCAGACCGAAGATCAACCAATAAAAAATAATATTGCATTAACGTCAATTTTAACATGTCATAAAATTTGTCTTACTTGCCATATATAGTATTGCATGAGTTGGGGCAAGTTCTAACATAATTGCGGGCAGTAACTCTGCATGACTCCCATAATGTTACGGACGGTATGGGAGTTTTGCATAGTTGCTGCCTGGAACTAAATGTACCCGCAATTTTATTGCGCAATTCGCTATGCTGCAAAATGCCACCGAGTTTCAAAGAGTTACTATCCGCAACTAATTATCATGGTTATAACTTATCCGCAGTTGTATCGGGATATTAGCTATAGTGCAACAAGGGCATCGTTATCATTAAGTTAATCCCATAGCTGGCAGCCTTGATAATAACAATAAAAACTAAAACATGTGATCTGTCGACGCACTTAGGGCCCCTATTTGAGAAACTCATACACACACTTTCAAATAAAAAACAGACGATCAGTAGCGAGGGTAATTGTATTAAAGTGGAAGGGTGTATCGTTACTAAGTAATGCATGTATGAAATATGAAGATATTAACTGAAGGCAAACAGAACGTATAGGTGATATGAGAAACTGTTACGAAAACTTTCAGAAATGTAACGGACGGACGGACAGACAGACAGACGGACAAACAGACAGGGCGAAACCTATAGGGTACCGCCGATTCTCGGCGGGGCCCTAATAATGGTAACCCCTTTCTTGAATTTGGTATATACATGTAGGAAACTACAGAAACTCTTACAAAAACTTTCAAATAAATAAACTGACGGACGGACGATCAGTAGCAAGGGTAATTGTATTAATGTGTAATGATTTACACTTACTTAGTAATGCATGCATGCAATATGAAGAAATTATCTGAAGGAAAACAGAAAGTATACTAGGTGATTTGAGAACTTACAAAAACTTTCAATAAATAAACGGACGGACACACGGACGGAGAGGACGAAACATATAGGGCACCGCCGATTCTCGGCGGGGCCTTAAAACATGTTTGCCTTATAAACCAGGTGAACATAAGTTCTCAGAAATATCGACTTTGGGCGGTCGGACGTGGGCTATATGCAAAATAAAGCACCATCCCTATACACACATCGTGGACAAATATCAAAATCGGTGAAGTGGTTCACGAGTTATTGAAACATGAAAGGTGTTACTAACGTACGCACGTAGTACATGGACTAACGCTATATCCCGTCTCGCCTATTGGCGAGGGGATAATAATCTCATGTTCATTCTATCCACAGAGCGGATGTTCGCTCAACGTTCTTCCATGGAGTGAGCGCGTCATCCCAGACTATTGGTGCCAACTATTGTAGCTGCGTCCAGGGCAAGGACTCTATATGTACTTACGGCATGGGAGCCATCACATGTGGAACATTAAGTAGGCTATGTCGGACATACAGTTGTGACTGGAAAAATGGGGCTTATTGGATTTGTGACCCGTGTAGCTCTTGATCAAATAAGCCACTCTTGAAGCCTGATAAATATATATATTCCTTGTTAGAAGCTTGCCGGATGTATCAGTGATGGAATGGCGACCAGTGCAAATCCTGATCAAATAACACTGTACTACTGTATCTTGACAACGATCTTATATGTTGCTTGTTAGAAGCTTGACATGCGTTTTATTAATGGAATGGCGAACAGTGCAGATCCTGATCGGACTGAGTGGACGCACATACTGATCTGTATCTACATTGGTTGCACAAAAAAACATGCAACTCATTTCTCCAGACACAGCCATAAATGACACATTCTCTTTTATTGCTTGGGTGCAATTCGCAAATTTGCAATGAGTACTTGGTCAACATTAACTTAGGTTCCTCCACAGTGTATTCGTGCATTATGTAATGCATTTGTATATGTGTTAGTGGTGTGGTAGGATATATCACAGACGTGCATGCTATGCATTGCATAATTCATTGTCAGTGGTATTGTAGGGCATGATATCACAGACATACTAATGAGGCAAGCATTGAGACCAGCAAATACAAGACATCGGCGGCAAACACAAGCAAATACAACTGAGATTGTGGATGCTTTTGAACAGGTATCTTAAACGCCCACAAACATACGTGTAAAATATATGCAACATTTGATATTTTCGAGCAAGACCGTGTACAATAAGGAACACGTTTTCATCGTACAGTTCATTACATTCACTGGGAAAGGGTGTGGATGCATAATAGCTGCTCTGTTGTATGTGGGCATGTAATTAGATAAACAAAATTATGTCAGTAAAATATGACAGAACGCATATTAGGTATAATGATGAATAAGCTTGATCATAGACTACAATTTAAAATACATAAAAATGGCCATTCGCACACAAGTTAGCGGACAAAACAGTGGGATACCTAGCTCTACATGACGCTACAATAACGATATCAGATCAGAAGCATACCAACAACCCAATAAGGCCATGCCAGTATTTGTCTCTGTTAAGCGTCAACCCACATGGCCAAAACCTACCTACGTATCCGGTAAAAACAAACAAGGTATTGAATGAAAAAAAAGAATGTAAATTTAAATTTCCGCCAGCAAACTTTAGAAAAAATAAGAAGAAACTACTCTAATTAAACTTATTAAGTGTAATTTCATGAACGGATATAAAACAGTGTCATATAGCATACAGAGTTTGTTGCTTTTTTTCACAGAACCGCTCTCAAAATCTACCCCGCACGCGGACGCTAACAGAGAAAGAACTGTGTACGACCTAAGCAATAACAAACCTCACATTGGTGTATTGGTATCGTATGTATATCAATATGCATGTATAGAGAACATCATACTGGTGTATAATCATATCAAGTTTATCAGGTTAGGAAATGCATCTGAATTCAAAACCAGAACTAATAAACTTTATCAAAAACATTAGCCTGGTATAGTATTTATCAGGTAACAATACAACAACAACAACAATTCTTGGAGTTCGGCACATACTTATGTCGTTTTTGCGAAGAATATTCTTCGCAAAAACGACAGAAGTTTGGAATAAAGTACCAAGACCACCAAATGCAGCTTAACACGACGCGTTTGATGCGCCATACTTCATCACAATCCGTTACATAATAATGATAAAAATAAAGGAATACGTACTTTGAATCGGAGGGCTTCTGTAAGTTTCAGTACGTGTTGTTGTTGTTGTTGTTGTTGTTGTTGTTGTAACCACGTGATCATACACCTTGAATATAAGTTCTATACATTGACATGTACACATGATTTCAGCAGGACACTAACATCACAAAGGAAGAAACCATCGAGTTCTGCCAGAACGTCATAGTGAACAGTACAATCACGCAGTCCTGCAAGCCGATACTTACGTCGAATGTCACGCAGCAGATAGAAAACTGCGCACATGACTATGAAGTTAGTTTCTAATGCACTCTATAAATATCACGCAATCTGATTGGCTGATGGTCATACATTACAGGTATATCATTGTTGATGAACGGTCGCAAATTATTTCAATTTGTATTCCTACGCCAGTAGTAAAGGAGTGCATTAGAAATAGGTTAACCGCATTGTAATTTTGAAATTTGCGGCGTATATCAGAACATGATAGGTCGGAAAACATGTTTAATGGCTCCGCTACGGTAATGCAAAGCCGGGCAAACGGGTTCGATCCCGAATTTAACCTGCTGCATGGGGGGGGGGGGTGGGGGGGGGGGGTGGGGGAGGGGTGGGGGAGGGATTACAAAATCTAAACGGAATATTTACATCGAGAAAAGATATATTCAGCCCTGAAATTAGAATAACCTAACCTGGTGCCAGGTCCATACCACACCAAAGTCACTTAGCCCCTTCCCCTAAAATAGGATTATGAATAATCACAATACTCCCATAAGGGGTATAACCAGATTCAACTGTCACATACAAAATGCCAAAGACGTATGTGAGGGCCAAACAAGGTCTCCAGTCGGAATTCGGGTAAGGATGAACCCCGATCGTTAAATTACCCATCGCATGCGCCCAGTGCACCTGCTACCCACATTGCAGAATGATGTCAATATAATATATATAACAAGTCCCATGGTAAGAGAGAAAATGTGTATACATGTATAGCACTATGTGTTCTAAACCCGTTAACCCCGAAAGCCCGCTCAAGCTGTTTATGCAAACAGTGTAGATCCAGTTGAGTCGGCTCGTAACGAGCCGTCTCATCTGGATCTGCACTTTTTGAAAGTAATATTCATATATTTGAGAACAAAAGCATCCCCCTTTCATAAATGGACTAATCTGATTATTTTTTTGTGATGACTGTATTGGCTGCAAAATTAACATATCAAAATCCATTCCAGTTACTTAGGGGTGAAAGGGTTAATAATTGACCATGTGTGTTATGTTTCAAGTGTCTTACCTCGCAAAAGGATTGCAAAATGTAAAATGTGCACAACACACTTAATGAAATTATTTGTACGTATGTGACTGTGGTAGCAAAATGGGGCTTCTGGGGTCTGCGACATGTGTAGATCCAGATCAGCCTGTCCATCCTCGCAGTCGGATCAGGGCATGCACTGTTCGCCATTCCATCAATGAAACACCCGTCATGCTTCTAACAAGCAATACAGATCGTTATCACGCTACAAGTCACATATGACATTGGGTATATCAGAGCTAATGATAAGGTGCGTATTGGCGTATTTTACGCGCTTATTTTATCAGACTACGCATTGATTATCAAAAGTGTGAGTACAAAATACCCACAGCAATGTGAAAATACGCATTGATTTTCAAACTGAGTAGTGGAAATACTGTAATAAAGTTGAAAATTTACTTAGTTCAGCTGCAAAAAGCAACTCAACTAAGTAGATTTTCAACTGTACCGTATTACAGTATACATGTACATCAATGAAGGAGTAATAATACACTCAAATAAGTGAATGGTTGAATTTGTTTTATGTATGATCATTTGTTCCCTATTTAATAATGAAGAAAATCAATAATCCAGTTTTATAAATAAAATACGAATTTGAAATCAAGGGGTACAATACTATTTAGACACAAAGCTTATCTGGAGCTCTGGGGTATATTCTCATTTATCCAGGTTACAGGCAGTAAGGTGTGGGCCAGTGATGCCCTGCGAGATATTGTCGTAGACTGCATTGAAGAAGCAAGAATGTTAACTGATCTCAGTGAAACAGCAAACGCAACTGCAGCAGCTCCAGAGATTCCCGATAATATTACAGCGATATTGTCCAATTTGTGCCTCGAGGATTGTGGCAAGAATGGGAAATGTGCTGGAGGTGAGAATATAAATGGTGTCCAAATAAATACTGAAACATGTGATTTTTACATTTAACTAGCAGAGTTTTATTTATGTGTGTTCGTAATACAGTAGAACCTCCCTAAACTTGGCACCCATACAATCTATGTCTGCTTAAATGTATGTGTTTATTGTCATGTATCACCGATAACGTCAGTTCATAATCGCAAACCACATATACCTGTTGTGCTGTGCCCATAAGCCCGATTTACAGTGGAGCCTCTCTAAACCGGACACCATATGCAAATGATATGAAATGAGCCAATATGCCAATATGCAAAATCTTCATATGCATTTCATATGCAAATCACATGAATTTCATATGCAAATCATAAGAATTTCCTTTGAAGACCCATGTACAATGCTTTTAAATCTATAAAATTTCCATATGAATTGCATGTGTAACATATGAATTCCATATGGAAAGTTTGAAATGCATATGAAGTCTCCATATGAAAGTCAGATGTGTGCTCTTTTCAAATGAATTTCATGTGTAATTCATGTTTTCATGTTTTACATATGAACAGCATATGTATTGTTATCATATGAATTGCAAATGTGGCACATTTTGCTGTGTATGTTTTGACCGGTTCTCATCACCTTTTAATATTTCACTATCTCCAGTAACAACATGGAAATGTGACATGTCAGCATGCAAATGCTCCCCCCCCCCCACCACACAGCAATAAAACAAATTTAAACATTCACTTATTTGAGTGTAGTATTACTTATTCACTTATTTATATTGTAATAAAGTTGACAATTTACTTTTAAGTATAGTTTATTACAGTATTTCCTCTACTCCATTTGAAAATCAATGCGTATTGTCGCTTTGCTGTGAGTATTTTGTACTCCCACTGTTGATAATCGATGCGTATTCAGCTAAATAAAATAAGTGCATAAAATAGGCCAATACACATCTTATCTGGAGCTCTGCTGATGTACATAATATGATACGCGAGTGTTTGCAGTATCACCCAGAATCAGAATACCTGAAATAAAATACTTTAAATATATAAGGTACATTTTGTACCAAGACATCATGTGGATTTATCAATTCAGATTACACGGCATTTTACCATCATCTTTATCTACAAGCTTGTCCCATATTGTTGGGCCCTGTGCTATGGGGAGTGGGTGGGGAACGCAAGGAACATATATACCAGGGTCCCGTTTCACTAAACTTCGTACAAATAAAATGTTCGTAAGTGCTCAATAAATGTAAATCCATCAATTGAAATTTCCAGACGATATTAACCCTTAGACTGCTACACACAACAATAGTCGTCTGCTGTTGCTTTTATATCTTGCCTTATTTCTCAATAAAAACATGGTTTGACAGCAGCACTTTATAATCAGTTTTAGGTTTCAAGTGAAAGCAACAAGCAACTTAAAGGTACATGCCCACTCCTTAGGCACAAAATGTTCTTTATATCAGAGACATCATCCGAGACATCTTCTGGCAAAGTAAACATTCATTCACCATTACCCCACATATTCATTGGCATTATTATACATTGTATATCAAACGTAAATTTCTACACTGGGGCAAAGATCATACTTTATAATCTATCGAAAAAATTATTGTTTCAGGTGACACATTTAATCAGTATAAATAATTAAAAATATCATGCCACATTTGCATATGAAAATAGCCCGATACCACCATGAGTCATTTGGTAACCGATTTATATCACTGGCCTGTTGATTGATACCCGATGTAAAACTGGTCATTCATGGTGTCTGTTTAGGACGGTAACTGCGTGATTGACGGAGCCTGCCATATTAACGGTGCCACAAAGACCGGGGAGACCTGTCTGGTTTGCAGACCCGATGCCAGCACCGATTCCTGGTCATCCAGTAATGGTAATATACGTGTTAACTAGTAGCGTACTGAGGGCAGAACATTTTGTTTATGACAAATCCTAAATAATTTGTTTGTATGTGCTCAGAAACTCTGGCAAAGTTCTTTACCCTTGCACCGCTATCTTAATGTTTTTGTTGTCTGCTGATTATTTTCTATTTTCCATTTGTATCATCAAAAACATGCTTTGACAGCACTTCGAGTAATTCACAATATGATTTGACAGCACTCTGAAGTGCTGTCAAACCATATTTTTATTGAGAAATAAGGCAAGATATAACGCAACCGCAGACAATAATTGTTGTGTGTAGAGTTAAAATCAGACGATAATTGACATGATTTGACAGCACCTTAAAATCATTTACATTGGAAATAAGGCAAGATATAAAAGCAGCAGCAGACAACAATTGTTGTGTGTAGAGTTTTAAGGGTCAATCAGACGATATTGTTCAAGACTTGTTCGCCTACGTTTATAATGATCTACTCGTAAGAAAGTATGGCAGAAAATACTATATTTGGGGAAAATAATGCTGTGGTTCAATAAATGTAGTTCTGACTGTAGAAACGGCGCTATGGGTTTTTCCACCAGTGTAGATCCTGATCCTGCACAGTCTGATCATGATCTGACAGTCTGATCATGATCTGCACAGTTCACCATTCCACCAATGAAACACCCGTCATACTTCTATCAAGCAATATAGAATGTTATACCACTGCAGGTGTGCTATTTGATCAGGAGCTACACTGGTCACAATATCCAATACGCCCCATTTCTCTAGTCGCAGCCACAAATAATGGTAACCACTGTCTTGAAGAAAAAATATATTTTGGAAAAGAATCCACACAGTGTAATATGATTTTCAGCGGTCGAGTGTATCAGGTCTCCACTACCCCAGGACCGGAACGACGATGACTTGGATCGGACAATCATCATACTGGCAGTTGTCTGTGCCGTGTTTGGGGCATTACTCATCATCGGCATCACATACATCTTACGACTCAAGTGAGTAATGTAGGACATATACAATATACATTTAACCCTTAGATCGTTTTTTTTTTTTTTTTTTTTTTTTTTTTTTTATTTATTTATATTTTGACCGCTATCTTATCTTAATTTTTTTGTCATCTGCTGTTTATTTTCTATTTTCCATTTTTATCATCAAAAACATGCTTTGACAGCACTTTAGAATAACTTAAAACATGCTTTGACAGCACTTCAGAATCATTTCCATTGGAAATAATTCTGAAGTGCTGTCAAACCATGTTTTTAATTGAGATATAAGGCAAGATATAAAAGCAACAGCAGATGAAAATTGTTGTGAGTAGCGGTCTAAGGGTCAACCATTATAATGCTGAATTAATATTTTTGCACTTCAACATTTCTCAATAAAAACAGCTGTCAGATTGGAATGATTCTAAAAATTGTTTTATTGACAATTGTTTAAAATGAACAATAGCAGACAACAAATAATTTTAACTTTAAAAGGGTAAAGTTAAATATTATAAATATCTTCAACTTTGTACAAATAAAAGGGGCTTTATATAAAGTTTGACCAGTGTTTACATGTAAGTTGAGAGACAATTTCTGATACCTTTAGCTTTAGTCCCCCAGGGCTCCAGCTAAGGAATTAGTACATGTAATTGAATATTGTCACTCCATCATTTCTGAAGCAATTGGGTATTTCAAAATTTTAATTGGATAAAATAAAATCACACTACTGTTTACAAATCAACAGACAGCAATTGTTGGCTTCGAAATGAAAACATGTCTTGGCATTTCATTAGAATTGTCTCCTTGGAGACGTGTTTTCAAGGAAAATAAGAAAAATATGCTATATTTGTGGTCTGTTTATTGTTTCCTGCAGCATGATAAAGGTACCATAAAATTTGTATTGCTTTTTAATACTCGCTACTTCTGATTTTAATTGTTTTTTTTTGCAATTTTAATCGGGTATTTAAGCAAATACGCAGCTTATCTGGAGCCCTGGTCCCAAATAGGCTGCAGCATATTGGTGTTTGTTAAGACCAAGAACTAAAATGGTTGAAATGTTATTACATGTATGCTTCTATTTTTGAGAAGTCATATATTATTTCAGAATAAATTGTTTAATAGTCCAGAATAATACACATTTTGATACCCAGTGTATTGAAGTAATAGGCATCACGGAAACTATCACATGGGAACTATTATATTTCAGAACTAGAATGGCGAAGAAGAATAAAAAGTCGGAGATGGGCCAGTATGAAGTGACAGATATGGAGTTGCACAACAAAGATAAAGATAGATAGAATTTATTGACTTAAACTCATACAAGTTTCTCGTCATATAAACAAATACATGTATATACAAAATAGTAGATAGTATTCCAAGAGTGAACACATTAACATTAGAGAATGGCTGATTTTCTGTACTCGAATGCTTCTTTTAAATATTTACACAAATTTACGACCGTTCTTTTATGATGTGTAGCTAATAGCGACGTAAACTTGAATACGCTTGGTCTCAACCGGTAGAATGAACCAATATACTGCGATCTAATGTGTTTGAGAGACGGACATATGATAATAAAATGACAGGCGTCTTCGATGTCTCCTGAATCGCACATAGTGCATACTCTTTGAATGCGCTCTATGATAAAGAAACGAAACACGATTACGATAACCCGTCCTATCACCTGTAGTCATACGTAAGATTATATCGTCCACGGACGGAAATATAGCTGAGACAATCACAGCCGGACTAGTCCCCAACCAGGGACAATGTTTATATTGAATTTATTATAATTGCTTTCTGAGATTCCTCATCCTTTTCAACACCACAGGCCTGTACAGTGGTATTGGCAAACAGTGAAGATCCAGATGAGCCGGCTCGTCACGAGCCGTCCCATCAGGATCTACACTTTTTGCAAGTAATTTTCATATTTTTGAGAGCAAAAACTACCCTTTTCATAAATGGACGTCTGAAAATCATTTTGTGGCGATTGGATTGTTTGCAAAATTAACACCCAATCCAGATACTTAGGGGTGAACATGTAATAATATGTTTATTCCTACGTCACGCGTGCGCCACAACAGTTTAAACACTCGTGTACAGCGTGGGACTACGAAGCACACATGACCAAAGCTAATGGAAGATTAGCATATGGATCAACAACAACAACATGCAACTACCGTGATTATTCCGACACCTGGGTATATCGACACACTGCTTATTCCGACACAGATAAAAACTCCCGGCAACACCCATTCGTTTCAAGCCTTACCCCAGAAATAATTGAAGGTGCTGGAGTATTTCACTGTGAACGTCATATTTTGATATATGGATTATTAAATTGGGCATATACCCATGTATCTCCTTTAGTAAATGTTTAAACCTTATAATACAATTGCTTGTAAGGATCAACTGGAACTGATAATGAATGAAAACAATATAAAAATTGGAAGTTTTGTATATTCTATCTGAAAATTTATAGCGCTGGGTAGCTTGTTTTTGAAATTAAGGCGCTAGGGCACCCAGCGCTATAATGGGGCTGGGGAAAGGTCTGAGTTTCCATGTTAAATAATTAACGTATTCCGACACCCTATACTTCTGTAATCCGACACCGTTTCACGACTCAGCAACCCAACGAATGCTTAACAATACCTGTGTACTCCGACACCTGTCATCACCTCTGATTGGCGGCACTTTGAAAGAAGTCGATAATTACTCCAGCAATTGACACTGTTGTTGTAATTTCCTTTCAGCAGGCATTTGAAGCATTCTACAGAGCCCCGCAGGGGACATGGATCTTTTTTATTAATTCGTTCCCACAAAATAACAATTTGTTCCCTCAATTTATTAATTCATTCCCACGAAATAACAATTCGTTCCCACGATATAACAATGTGTTCCCACGAATGAACAATTCGTTCCCTCAAATTAACAATTCGTTCCCACAAAATAACAATTTGTTTCCTCGAATTGACAATTTGTTCCCACAAGTTAACAATTCGTTCCCACGATATATATTGTGGGAACGAATTATTAATTCTATTTTGTGGGAACGAATTGTAATTTTGTGGGAAAGAATTAATAAACAAATAATTCAACGTCCCTGCGGGGCTCCGTAGCATTCTGATCAATATACACACTAGCTTTATCTGTGTAATATTTGTAACATCGACGATGATGGTGGGGGTGTTGTATTATTGTTTACACAGCTGAATTAAATTTTGACGTCTGCATTTTTATTTTTATTTTCCATTTTCTCAACAAAATACACGGGTTGACAACACATTAGAATCAACAGCTGCCCACCCAGTCTGCGAATATGGACTTTGGTATATTTGCAACCACAGAGCCTAGCCAATCCGATACACTGGTTAATCCGACACATCTTTCTCGTCCAAAAGCATGTCGGATTAACCAGGTTTCACTGTATAATTAATTGGAAATACGATGTATTTATTTGTGGCTGTGACTGGGGAAATGAGGCTAATGGGATTTGCGAGCAGCTTGGCATTTCATGATATCGTGAATGGATAAGCTGTTCACGTTCAGTACGAAAAATGGTACATTTTAAAAGGTAGTGTTTTTCGGACCCTACCTCGTTTAAGTTGCACAGTCTACAAATGCGGTCATTGAGTTCATCGCCAGACCATCGTCCCGTTTCTATTGGGAATCTATGATTAGCTGTGCGTAATCTAAGAATCGACAATGCCGAGTTGTGTGGTAGTTTTATTAAGTAATTCTCAAAGGATATTGCTGATTTAAAGCTATCGTAAATCATACCTTTATTTGAGTTATTTTTTGGCAGCATTCCAGCTTTGTATATATTGGTCAACCAATGTACGTTTAACTCCAAATTTGATGCTTCGGTTTTGTAGTGTTAATTGATTTAGCCATAAGTCGTGTCTTCCTACTGACGTTAATATGTTATAAATGCATGTTGGCCATTTATATTCAACTTCAGGATTATTAAGCATTGATAAATATATAAGGTATGCATATTTGGTATGTTTACCTGTAATAAGTCTATTCCAATATCCTATTAGCCTACTTTTTACAATTATCGATAGTGGGTAACGGCCTAGTTCTGCGTATAACATATATATCGGTGTGCTTTTTCTAGTTCGGGTTATTTTCCTCAAAAAGTCGTTATGTACCTTTTCAATCATGTTAAGAGTTTCAAAGCCCCATACCTCGCAATTATACGTTAATATGGGTACAATTGTATGATCGAATAGCTTGAGTTGGAGGTCGATGGGAAGGTCAAGATTGTATATTCTCGTGTAAAGCAGATACATTGCTTTTTTTGCCTGTTCTGTTAAGTGTTTTCGAGTAGTAGCAAACGAGCCATTACTAGTAAAATATACACCCAGGTATATTTATCTATGATGTTTATATTCTCACCGACAACTTTGAATTGAAACCTATTCGTATTACGTGCCCCAAAAACAATTACATTGCTTTTCGATAAATTAACTTTCAGTTTCCATTCGTGGCAATAAGTGGAAAAAGTAGTCCAATGAATTTTGGAAATCTATTGGATTATCTGATAAAATTAACGTATCATCGGCATATAGCAAAACAAGTATCCTCAGCCATTGATGTGCATCACCATATTGAATATTTACTCCTTGTGATCCTGATATTATTAAATTTGATTCTAGGTCGTTCAGAAACATCGAAAAAATTATGAGGGACAAGTTTTCACCCTGACGCAATCCACGTTCGCATACAAAAAAGTCTGATGTTTGACCTTCACTAAAAATGCATGATTTAATATTGTTGTACATATTGTAGATCAGGCGAAATAATTTTCCATTTATTGAGGAAGATAGTAGTTTTTGCCAAGCGCCCACCCTCCAGACTGAGTCAAACGCTGCAGCGAAATCAATAAATGCACAGTATAGTTTTTTCTTGCCCTTTTTCATCAGTTCTATTAGGCTATGCAGTAGAAAAACATGGTCGGTGGTTGAATATTTTTTTCTAAAACCAGCCTGATTCTCATTAAGTAGATCATTTTCTTCTACGAATATATTTATACGTGTATTTAAAATTGATGTAAATAATTTGCCTAAGCAGCTGAGTAAAGTAATAATGAAACACCCGTCATGGTTTTAACAAGCAATATAGGGTGTTACCAGGCTACATGAGTGTGCTATTTGATCAGTAACTAGACTGGTCGCAACACACATAAGCGCCATTTCTCAAGTCACAACCATACTAGTCTGCCCAAGATGTTGGTAAATCCGATAAAGAAGCAAGTGTGAAGCACAACTTTCTTTATAAGATTTACAAACATTAAGTGAAATAAATCCTGTATTTAAAAATAACAGTTAATTATAATTTGTATTGCATACAGTGATTAAAAGTGAAATAAATTGGGAGCTTGATAACATCTTAAAATCAATGATTTTGACGCTAGCGCATAAAAAGTTCCTGATCTACGGTGGTAGGGACATCAAAAGTACATTGTAAATGACTTTGTGTCTCCGCTCTAACTATCCAACATAAATGAGACGTTGCACATTTATTTTAGGAAGTAAACAATAGCAACATACACTGTAGATCCAGATGAGAGGTATCATCTGGATCTACAGTGTATCTTGCTATCTACAGTGTTGTCCAATATTGGCGTTATGCTCCGTCATTTTTGTTTGTTTTGTTTGTTGGGGTTTAACGGCCTATCAACGGCTAAGGTCATTTAAGACCGGGTCAATGTGCTTAGTACTAGATCCCATATGTTACCTGTACAAATGGGGCGGGGGAGATCCCAAAATCAGAACTGAATATTTACAACAAATAATCTATATATTCAGCCCTGAAATCAGAATAATCCTGATCTGAAGGCAGGTACTTGCCACACCAGAATCGCTTGGCCCCTCCCAAAAGCAGTAGGATCAGTAATAATCTTACTACTTGTTTTATAGGCAATAACCCAATTCAACTCCCAGGTAACAAAAGAGCCAAGGATAAAAACGTACCTGAGGGCCAAACCAGGTAAATCGTGATTCCTATAAGGAGGAACACCTACCATTAATTTATGTCGCCGCGTCCGCCCGACCAAGCACCCACTATGCTCTGTCGTGTTGAAAGGGTTAACCACCGACTCGTACAATAAACCAGAACCATAGAAGGTTCATGAATAATTTTATTTTTAATTCAACAGACATGTGTGTTTCAACAGACATGATTCAACAAATGACCCGTGACAAATGCATGATTTTACAACAGACTTGCACAATGATTAAAACACGCTTTATTGCCTTTGTAAACAGTAGTATATAAGAGTCAAAAAGATACCACCTACTGATGGAAGCCCCCCGCTACGCGCGGTGCCTTCCATCAGTAGGTGGTATCATGTTTGACTCTTATATACTACTCGGATTTTCTCCCACTGTTCGGCGGGTATGTATGAGAAGAATGGAAAAATATTTTTCAGCAACAACGAGACCATATATTTCCTAGAGCGAAAGGATAGGAACACCGTTGGCATGCAGTTGTAAGGATAAAAAAAAATATTTTTTTTTTAAGGGTCCAGCCGAGATTCGAACTCACAGACCACGTCTCCATATAGTGGTGCCTTAGCCCACACGACCACGAAACGAAGGTGAAATACACCCTATTAGAGACAAGAATTCCATTGGTTATACTCAATATATATATGACAATCTGTCATAAATATATGCAACTTACACCCTATTAGAGACAAGAATTCCATTGGTTATACTCAGTATATATATGCCAATCTGTCATAAATATCTGCAACTTACACCCTATTAGAGACAAGAATTCCATTGGTTATACTCAGTATATATATGACAATCTGTCATAAATATTGGCAACTTACACCCTATTAGAGACAAGAATTCCATTGGTTATACTCAGTATAATGTCTACCATAAAGCAAATGAGAGAGCAAGCTAAGAATTGGGGAATTTCCCTAAGAGGTTTGAGACTCAAGAAAGATATAGCAGATAGGATAAGTGACGCGCGAGCCGTTGTCTACGAGGAGAGGCTGCGGCGTGCGGTTTCGACCGGACGACTGCCTACCGACCCCGAAAAACGCTCCAAGAAATTGGAGAACGAGACGACGGCCAGTCTGCTTGCCACCGCTTACGCGCAGCGTGTAAATGAAGCGCGCGCAGAAAACCACTATACAAAGCGTACTACAATAAGATTTATCAAGGCCTGGTGGGGAGACATCCTAAGAGTAGGAGACAGCTCGCCAGAGATTTGGTGGAGGAGGGGCCCAGGGTTCTCACTGAATATGCCGAAGCTAGGGAAACTGTTGATAGGGGTAGGAGGAAGATAGTATGGACTTTTGAGAGGGGGGTAGACGGGGAGATCGCTAATCGCATAATGAATAAAATTCGCCCAGAGATGACCACGGCGTGTTATCTGAGGTATTCGTGCTCGTATCGTATTAGGAACATCGAGACCGACGAAACGATGAGCTATCACAAACAATCGAAGGGTAGTCCGTGGATAAACGAGATCGCCAAAGCCGAGAGTTGGATATCCGATAGAGAGAGAGGTCGAATGGACATCGACAAAGTCGATAGACCAAACACAAAATGGACCTTCGTTCGTTGGATATCGGTCGAGGTGAAGATGATCATCGATGCGCAACAACTTCTCATGGGAGCGGGAAAACTACCCGATTGGTTAAGGGAATGTATTCCGTCGACACGTACGACGACTACTTGTGTCTGTTTAGGTGCATAGCCATCCATCGTGGAGGGAGACCCGACCGCTGTTGTGAGAAAGCACGAGCTCTGGCTCGCGAATACCTCGGTCACGATAACGGACCGGGTAGTAAGGGAATCCCCCTGGATGATCTTAAGAAGGTAGAAGAGCACTTCAAGCTTGGTATTCGCGTTTACGAGCCCACCGCCGACGGAGTGTGGTACCTAATGAAGTATCCGGCAAATTACGACGCGGTTGGGGAGACAACGACGATAGGAATGTTTGGAGGTCACTCGTTCCTCATAACGAACCTCCGCAAGATGACGAACGAGTACGGGTGCTCCGGATGTCAACAACGGTTCACAAAGTCGTGTAACATGCATAGGCACGCGACCACCTGCATGGGTGGGAAGACCGTGGTGACATTTCCAGGTAAGAGGGTAGATAGACCGCAGTCGGCATACGAGAAGGCGTTCTATCCCAATGGGTCAGTGAGTGTGGTGTCGATTCAATGGTTGAACAGAGTAGAGGAGAGGGTGGGAAAGCACGTACATCACGCGAGATGCTGTCACGGCGGGGAGAGGTGGGTGGCCGGCGATCCGGTCGACGGCTACTGTCACGAAATCAAGACCGTGTTTCAGTTTCACGGATGTTACTGGCACGGGTGTCCGACGCATTGCACGAGAGGTCACGCGAGATCACTGTACAGGAGGACGAAAATCCAAGACACCAAGATAAGGAAGGCGGGTTACGAGCTGGTGGTGATGTGGGAGTGCGAGTGGTTGCATGAGGTGAATACCCACTATCGACAATCGCCGCGCGAGGAGGAGACGACTCTGTATCCTCACCAGATAGTCTACGACTTCGAGGCATATCTCGACAAGTCGAAAACCTCGCCGCGCGAGGAGGAGACGACTCTGTATCCTCACCAGATAGTCTACGACTTCGAGGCATATCTCGACAAGTCGAAAACCACGCGACCCACCAAAGACCTGACCTTCGAGGTCGAGCACGTCCCTATATCGGTGTCGTTGGGGGATACGATGCACGAGGGGATCAGCCACATCTGCGAACGAGACCCCGACACTCTGATCGAGAAGTTCGTGACCGAGCTGCAGAGGAGAGGTAAAGCCATCAGGGAGGGGGTTAGGAAGAAGCATCTGCCGACCGACATAGAGATGTTGTTGAAACCTCAGCGAGAGAAGATCGTCTCGTGGATCGAACAAGTCCCGGTGGTGGAGTTCAACTGCAGCAGGTACGATCTGAATCTCATCAAGCGGTACCTTGTCGAGAAGTTGGCGGCCACCGTGAATAAGGTGATGGTCGGAAAGAGAGCCAGCACGACGATGTTTCTGTTTACCCCGGAGTTTAGGTTTCTCGACATCATCCAATATCTAGGACCCGGTACCACGTACGACCGGTGGATTAAGGCGTACGACTGTAAAACGGTAAAGTCTCACTTCCCGTACGAGTGGTTCGATAGCGCGGACAAGCTCGACCATCCGGGGCTGCCAGACTATCCCGAGTGGTACTCGAAGTTGAAGGGTGAGTTCCTACTGTCGTTGACAGATTGGAAAGAGTGTAAGAAGGTATTCCGAGAAAAGGGGACGAAGACGTTCAAGGAATGGTTGCAACACTACAACGACTTGGATGTAGGACCGTTCCTGGAGGCTCTGACTAAAATGACGGAGTTCTACAGGGGAAGAGGCGTGGGTGTACTCAAGGACGCCGTGTCTCTGCCCGGTGTTTCCCTTCAGTACCTACTTCGTGGGACGATCGATGGGAAGGCCGAGTTATGGTCGCCGAAGTCTGAAACTTACGAGATGATGAAGCAGGGATTGGTCGGTGGTCCGTCCATAGTATTCTCCAGATACGCCGAGGCTGGCAGGTCAACGATCAGGGGTCAGGTGGGGAGTCGGGAGGAGAATATGTGCAAGGCGGTGCTGGGGTACGACGCCAATGCTCTGTACCTATCTACTCTGTCGAAGGACATGCCGTGCGGTGAGGAGCAGATATGGACGTGTGACGTATATAGACAGGCGTATATAGACCGTTTCGTGAGGAAGGTCATGAATGAAGAGTGGTTCGGATTTGTCGGAGTTGGATATAGAGGTCCCGGAAACGTTGAGAGACAAGTTCTCTGAAATGTCGCCGCTGTTCGTTAATCGAAAAGTCGATGAGACCGAGGTTCCGCAGCACATGAAGGACTACCTGGCCAGGACTGGGAAGACTAGGGTCGAAGAGCAGAGAAAGCTCGTTGGGGCCCTATCCGCCAAGAAGATGATCATATACTCCCCGCTGCTAAAGTGGTATCTGGAGCACGGTCTGGAAGTCAAGGCGGTGCATAGGGTGATGGACTACACGCCCGGCAAACCGTTCCAATGGTTCGTGGAAGAGGTCACTGACGGATGGGGGACATCGACAAGAGCAAGGATGTGTTGGCGGAGATATTCAAACTGGTTGGCAACGCGTGTTGTGGCAAGCTGATAGAGGCTCAAGGGAGACACCTGAACACCACATATATGAAGGATGAGAAGACTGTCGACCTGGCACTGAGGTCGGCGTGGTTCGATGACCTGGAGGAGATTGGGGAGGCTTACGAGATATCGGGCAGGAAGACTCGAGTGGTGATCAACAGACCGTTTCAGTGTGGCATAGCGGTCTACCAGTTGGCCAAGCTCCGGATGCTGGAGTTCTACTACGACTTCTTGGATAAGAACGTGGATCGCGGAGATTTCGAACTGATACAGATGGACACTGACAGCATGTACTTCGCGCTGTCGGAGAAGACGCTGGCGAAGGTGGTGAGAAAAAAGATGAATAGAAAGTTCAATAAGGAGAAGGCCGAGTGGTTGGCGTGGGATAAATGGAGCAACAGAACTCCGGGACTGTTCAAGCTGGAATTCGAAGAGGATAGAGCCATAGCTCTGTGAAGCAAGTGTTACTACGTGAGCGGTGACGGAAAATCTAAGCACTCGGCCAAGGGGATGTCGAAGAGATCTAACGATCTGACTTGGGGAAGGTACAAGAGTGCTCTCGGAGGGGGTAGGGATATGGCGGAGAACAGGGGATTCCGAATGGTTAACGGTGTGATGAAGACGTACAAGCAGGAGAAGTTGGGTTTGTCGGCGTACTACGACAAGAGGAGAGTGATGGAAGACGGGGTACACACCGAGCCTATAGGATAGGTAAACAAACAAAAAAGGACTCTGAAAAAGTGGGGAGAATACTAAAGACTCTGACGATCCGGGGGTAGCTGGGTGTCAGAAGCTACCGCGAGAAGTTCTTCGCAAACAAAACCGCGCGCTGTACCATCAGCCAAATAGTAGAGAACGGCCTGATCGGGTTTGGTAATAGATCGATCTAGATGATATACATTGAGAGACCACACGGGATCAGTCGCGCTGCGGCGGCCACCCTCGAGCTCTCCCGGTTGATAGAGGTACCGGACGTCAACATCCGATGGAAGCCGTTGCTCCTCTAAACCAACGGGGCGCCCGCGCGAGACGGCAGAGGGCTTGCTCGTCACCCTTTTAAACTTGATGGCATCTACGGGCTTCTTGCCGATCAATCTGATCACCTCTCCGTTCAGTGCGGAGACCACGGCGGGCAGCCTGGTCACTCTGTCGATCGCGTATGAGGGTCTACAAGCTCTTTGGCGTATTGGTGCCCGAACAACTCTTAGCCAGGGTTCGATTGAACCGCTCCACGATCCCCTGGTCCCGGTAGATGTCGACGCGGCCGCGTCTGACAGAAACATCGTGCTTAGACAATAGATGAGAGACTGCGCCCATGAACTCGCGGCCGGGATCGACCTGGAGAAGATTCGGCCATTTGAGAGGACTCCTCTTATATATTCGGGAAAGAGCATCGGCCATCTCCTTAGACTCTTTCGTGGCCAGCGGCTCAGCCCCCTTATAGCGACTCGCTACGTCAACGATTGTCAGTGCGTACTTGTACATCTTGCGACCGATGCGATCGTGAGGGAGAAATAGGAGATCCGCTTGGTGGACTTCGTTCGGCACCGGCACGTCGAATTTCGGGCGCGGAATATTGTGCGGCGCGGGTAAATAGATCTGCCAGATGGCCTGCTTCTTGAGCCATTCCTTGGTGGCGTTTTCGGAAACCTTGGTCGCCGCCGCGTGGTTCTTGATGGCCGCGAGTCCCTTCCAGTAGCCGCGGGGGCTGTAGTACGTGTTCACTAGCTTGCGCGCTAAGCGAGTCGATAGTTTGCCATCAAGCTTGCGCGTGTCCATCGTATGCGAGGTATTCTAGTAGGTCGAACAGTCTCCAACACGCCCTCGGCAGATCGTCCGGTAACTGCGTCGTCGATACTGAACCTTTGTTGGAAGTTTCGCTGCAGCTGCCGGTTAAGTTTTCAAGGAAATCGGAGGAATCTAACATTCGTTTTGCGAAAAGGGTGGCCGAGTGTTCGTCCTCGCGCCACGTCTCTAGAGAGTCTTGGGCCAGACTGATCAGACCCTTTGCACCAGCTAAACGGTGTTTAATGGCCGTGTAGCCTACATCGATCAAAGCGTAATAAAGCTCGTCAACTAACATCGTTCTATATATATATTAAAAAAGTTCAATTGCTTATTGTTTTTGCAAAATAGTAGCTGAGGAGACCCACCACACCCATTCCCATGACGACGAACGCGATCTCGCGGTCTCTTTGGGCCTCTGACGGTACATAGAAATCTGAAAGTTGGGGATCGGGATCCAGCGGCGCGAGTGTGTTATGCGGATATGCCCGCGCGTATTCGCGCATGGCTTCATCAACGTTCCGGAAAGTTTGCACGGCGTGATTCTCGCGTCGAAGATATTCGTTGAGCCAGTCCAGACTGATTCGTTTTTCCGACCATGCTTCCTTTGCACTATTGAGTTGTTCTACAGCTAAATCGTGACGCTTGCGCTCCTCATCCGCGTCCGAGCTTTTCAGTTTCAAGAAGAAAAAGTTGCTACCGCTGAAAGCCAATGCGTTCAAGATTGCGCCAGCTACTATTACTGCGAGCGTAGCCATTTTATTTCCATATATTAGCGGGTAGAATTCCAGCTTTAACTAGATAATCTCGGGTCCCAATTGCCGACACTACACTCAAGGCCACGAGCGCTACGTCTCTGGCAGTAAAGTCCAACTTGGGAGAGGGCCCTCCGAAGGCCATCTTTGCTAATCGAGCCCACCCGATAGTGAGACCCGATATCACCACGCCGTTATAAAGCGCGTTCACTATCATTTTACCATCTTGTTCAGCCATTATTGCATATAAAAGGGATCGCGATTAATGTTTAAATGGGGCGCAATCGGTTTCGTAACTTTCTTCGGAACCGCCTCCAACAGTGTCGGGGGTTGTCTCGAAATATATTTCCACACACACACGATGCCCACAACTGCCAGACCACCACCAACAACCCACGGGATGATTTCTATGTAATAGGGGGTAGGAGCTACACCAATCGGGGATTGCTCTTCCAAACTGGAGCATGTTAGAGGAGAAACAGCTGCGTTCGGATATGGAACCACCTGGCGTTTTGCTGCACGCCCAGCTGCCTGTCTTTTTGGGTTTTTGTGTCGTACTTGCTCATGTGGAGCTTGTTCATGCGGAGCTTGTCCCCCCCCCCCCAACGCCATTGGAAGTGCTGCAATCGGGATTGTGGCTCCGTCACTCTCGCGGGTGTGTCTTGTGTCATCATCATTTTCTGAGCTTATAGTTCGTGGGCATATATGTCCAAATTGACAGTGTTTAGCCGTGGTCAACGCGGTTGTCAGCGGAGCTAAGTACATTTCAAACTGGTGATAAATTGAGCAGCAGGCTGTTCTAAGTGTGTGTCCTATAAAAGGGTCAGTCTCTAGATCTTGAATCAACCCCGCGGTGTTTGGTATAGGTAGAAGTGTACTAACGGCGGTAGCGTACAGATGAATAGCCGCCGATCCGAGAGTTTTCGTCATCTCCGCACCTAACCTAGATTCGTATCGCGCATACATTTTATCGATCTCCGCATCTGACATCTTATCCACCTGACAAACTTAGAGACGCCTACCGAGATAATGCTCCGATTGTCCCCCAGCAACCAGCGCAGCTAGCCGCTCTCATCGCGCCGCGTTTTCATTTTCTTTCGGGACCGTGTCGGCAGTCGTGCTGACAGTTGTTCCTACAGTTTCAGTCGTGTCGGCAGTCGGGGCGACTGTTTCTTCCATTAGCTGATCGAGAAGTTCGTCGCAGTTCATTGTGTTTATCGCAAGCAGTGTTATTCTGACTAGTCTCATAAGTCTAACATATTGCCAAGCGCACCATCCGATACTTATGATCACCGTTATGTTCGCAACAAAGCTCGCAGCGGAGCAACAAATTGATTCCCACATTGTTCAGCATTTGTTAACTATTGTTCAGCATTTGTTCAGCATTGTTAAGCAATTGCTCAGCATTGCTAAGCAATTGCTGGGCATTGTTAAGCAATTGCTCAGCATTGTTAAGCATTGTTCATCAATTGTTCAGCAATTGCTCAGCATTTGTTAACTATTGTTCAGCAATTGCTCAGCATTTCTTAATGCTTAACAATTGCTATTACTTTGTAAGCAGTTGGTTGATCAGTCTTTAACAAAAGCTTGGCGTGCTTAGTTTCCGAAAGCATCTGTCGAACCTCCAGTCGCTCCTCGCGCGTTGGAATAACGTCGTTCTCTCGAAGACAGTCGTCGAATGAGTCTCGATCCTTGCAGTGAAAGAGGGCGACCCATTTCGTTTGCTCGCGCAGATCCTTGAGGACGGCGTTGTACTTTTGAGTGCAGATCCATACGCTTTGTCCCGCATGGCGGCCAGAAAATGCGAGCTCGGATAGCATGTCCTTCTTTATGGTAATCGCCGCCTTGGCCGAGCAATCGTCAATCACGTATATGGTGGGCTCGCCCTGGAATATTTGGTATAAACCACGCAGCCAATCGTGAAGCCTATCGCCGGGGTCAATAACGTATACCTCAGGGTCGGTCCATATCCACGGGCATCGCTGATAAGTATCGTTGTGCCGCACAGTGGGACACAGGATCACAATGTGTCGAAAGGCATCGCGGTCGGAGCCCTCGAGCAAGTCCTAGATGAAAACCGTTTTTCCTCATCCTGTCTGCCCACATATTATGGCAGATTGGGCATCTCCAATCGTGAATTGGTATTGATTGCTAATTTTCTTAAAATTAATTAAATCAGTAGAGTGCTGAGACGTAGCGACCATTTTCGATGTTGAGTTGCGCATCTGTTATCATATATAAGTACACGTTCACTGTGCCAGCTCCATCCGCCTCTTTGGTTATCTGGATCGTCACACCCTCGCTAGCGTTCTCAACTTTGCGTCCGCTACCGTGCATTTGGTCGTCGTCGCTGGCTCGCATGTCTAGCCATAACGCGTATTTTGTAGTCAGGAACTCCGCGAGGGAGACGTCCGAGAGCTGCAGGTCTTTGGCAACCGCGGCAACCTCCGGGGAGCGCTTAGAGCCGGCAACAAACTGCTTTCTGGCTTCGTCCCACTGCTGGTGCGCGCGAAGGCCCGCGCTGTAGAGTTGATTGGGGACTCCCTCGATCGTCACCTCTACCTTCGTGATTTAGGGGTTATTGAATTTGTCGCTTCTTCTAACCCCGAGCGCGAACCGAGCATCCTCGAACAGCACCAGTATGCCTTTCATCGAGCGGGTGGGTACGTTGACGTTAATATTCCACAATGTGTCGCTTTTGTCTTTCGTCATCTTGCGGTGACGAAGAACTCGGTCGTAAAGTATGGCAACTCGCCCGGCGTACTGGGTTCTGATCAATCGCGCGAGTTCGGGCATCGTGACCATGTCGTACTCCAACGAAACATTATCGATCGTATACGTCGATGCTACGTCGGTGGCTATGATAACTCGGCCGTAGTCGTTGAACGTTAGTTCGTATTCGAGGAGGTCCGCCAAAGCGCTCTGATAGTATGGCATGTGACTCTCCAGCAACTGAAAGTCGAGCGGGATGTAGAAACGGTTGCCGTAAGCGGCCGCGATCGCGTTATCACTCGCGACGTTGTCAGCCTTGTTACCAGCCCCGATTCTAAGTCTGGTTACGTTCTTATTTCGGCTGGTGTCAATACCCTGATAGACCACGTTTTCGCACTCTTGCGCCGTCTTCCACAAGTCCTGGTATCAATGGTAGACGTCACTGTCATCTATCGACATCACTTCATTACCAGAAATCTTTATCATGGTCTTCTTGACGATGGCACGACCCACGTTCTGAACGACGGTTCGGTCCGCGTCCGTCGACGTCAGCGAAATAGTGAAAGCGAGGCGAACAGTCCCCGGCATAATGACGTCGCTATCTCCGAGGTTGGGAAAGCGGACCAAGAGCTGCTGGTTCTGATCGATCGTCGATGGGTTGTTCGTAATAACGACGCTCTGTCTCACACCTTTCGCCCCGAGGGGCTCCCGCAGTCTGCGATATGGATTGAGTTGTTTAATACATCGTTAAAGATGGCTGATTACGATATGGACGAATTTGGCCGCGACCGAGACGATGTCCGAAATGATGACATCGATGATGACATCGATGACGAAACGCCCTTCAGAGATGCGATAGGGAATCCACCCGGCGAGGAAATAGGTGGTGCTACCAGCACCGTTGGTCTAAGTCGAGAATTACTCGAGTCAGCTGTAAACGACTACTACATCAATTTGGGAGAGAAAGGTGTGGTCCCGTCTGTCGGCCGCGACTACTCCAAGTTCGAATTGGATCTGCGCGTTAGGTTGCGACTAAAAGCATCAAATGTCCCAATCGTCAACATGAAGACCGGAAAACCCCTATCGCTGAGCTGCATTGCCGGAAACAGGGGCGGTGGCCAAATCATAAGGAGCGAACTAGGATTCGTAGATTGGAAGAGAGGTAAAACAATTATGCCGGCCGGCGCTGTAGCGGCCCTACAGTCTACCGACGAAACGTTGGCGAAGACGGCCGCCGCGATAGAAACTGTCGAACTCAGCGAGCTCCCTCATGTAGCCACCGACGTTATTAACACAGTGGAAACCACGATCAACGAGTTAGACAGCACGATGAATGACCCACCGTTACCTCTTCACGACCTCCTGGGACTCAATAAGACTCTACAAACAACCTGGGGCGAATTGGTCAATAACAACGCCAAACTCTCGGCGCTGGACGAACATATCGCGCTAGAAGAAAGAAAACTGGAGGAAGTCGGTGACGATAGAGAATCTACCTAGCGGATCAACAAACTCCTGCGGTCGTTGCGGGACGAAAGAGAAGCTCGCTTGGAGGCTGCCTCGACTAACCGTGAGGCTCTCCGCACCCAAACAAGTCGGATCCGCGAAACATTATCGAGGGTTCTGCACGAGGACACGACACTCGGTGAGCGTCTTCGCACTCTGTTCAGAGAACAGGGTGTCACGATAGCAAGCATCCTCACAGCTCTCGGCATGACTATATCTACTATAGTTCTAGCTTTCACTGGCGGTGCGGCGGCGGCACCCGCACCAGCACCCGCGCCAGCACTCGCGCCAGCACCCGCGCCATCCAGTGGAGCCAAGGAGTGGATAACAAAACGTCTAAAAGCCCTCGCCAGTCTCCTGGCTAAATTAGCCGGAAAGGCGGCTGCCGCGCTGCCTGGGCTGATCGGGGGTGTCGTCTCCTACTTGTTATCTATATTATCAAAAACGGCCGGATGGCTCGCCAAAAACACTTGGGCTTTAATCGTGGCGATCACCGGTCTCCTACTATTCTCCGCCCGAGAGATCCTTAAGCCAAAGCACAAATAGTCCGATCACCACGAGGGCGACGACGAGCCCTAATTTTTCATCCTCGTGGGTTGTGACACTAGTTCCCGCTCCTGAGCTGGAACTTGCTGGTGCATCAAGTCCTATTGCAGTCGTTGGAACAACGGCGGAACTTGCTGTGACACTAGTTACCGCTCCTGAGCTGGAACTTGCTGGGGTGCTTTGTACTGGGGTGAGTGCTTGCGGTTTTATGAAATCGTTTCCACGCGCGGTGCGCTTGATGATATCCGCGTTCACGTTCCCGTTATGGCTGATCTTTTGTTTGGCGGTAGCGATTACGATCCGATTATTGTAACCGTCAACCCGGTCGTCTCGTAGTATCATATTGCTCGGCGCCGTATACAGACCTATTCCAAATACATAGTCTACTGGGGTGCCGGCATACTGCAAAACGTCTTGATACCGCTGGATCGCATCCGGGAGGTCCACCGGAGATGAGATGGCGTCCTCGACATTTGTCAAGAACTGTTTTTGCGCATCAAACGCCGTCCCGGTTCCTAGCTTAGAACTGCGCGCTTGCGCCTGTGCGCCGAGGATGGTCCAGACGTACGTGCGAATGGAGTCGTTGAGGCGAGTAACTCCGGTCTGCGTGAACCCCAAACCCTTATCTAACATAAATGTACCCCGCGCGTCCTGTACCTCAACAGCCTGCTGTATGTAATCGATGTGAGCTCGTTTCGGAGGTAGCCACTCGCAGGATGAGACGCCGCAGTGCCGACCTCCAGACACTTCCGGCCCGAAGGTCATCGTCGCGGGGTCAAAATTCCCGGCGTTCCAACTGACGATGTGGTTGCCGGAGTGATCGTGTCTAAAATCAATCTGCGTCCAATTCCCAGACTGACCCCGAATGAGAACGTCCTCGAGGCCAGTGCTGCTAGGAAATGCTTTCTGGCGCCAGTCCGCGTCTTTTGTGACCACAAATTCGTTACAAATTCTTTCGAACGCCCTACAGTCGTATGCGCTGGAAATGGGATTCCAGTCGTCGTCCTGCAGTAGAGAGATTTTCTGTTCTTTGAGAATCCTCCTAATAGTGTAATACGTGTGAAAGTTGTAAACGGCCCTCAAGAAGGGATCCTCCGCGGCCAGATGGTCCTGAGAGGAAACCCCGCATCCGGCTGTTGCGCACCATACGGCGAAGTTGAGCTTATTCTGCCAAAACTGCATCGGTGTTGCTTTCCACTCGTTCACGGCCTCCATGGTATTAATCTTGGGCAGCCTATATTGTTCAAAGATGTCGGGGAAGTTGGTTCGAAAGCCTTTTCCCCCAATAACTTGGATAGTGGGTAGCACCAGCTGTGGAGCGCCCTCCTTAGTGTCGTAGACCCCACCGACCGCGTGCTTTGCATTATAATTAAAGCCAAATGTAGTGTTATCCATTGAAAGATAGTATTATGTTTGCTACTATCACTAATGTTCAAAGGGAAGCTTGTGAACTTCAGAAGTCAATCGACAACTGCTGCGGAAAACGCCGGATAGGCCTCAGATCAATCACCTTCACGGTTGGGTGGAAAAACATCGAATCGCTCGAGTTTTTCATGTACCACGATGGTGGCATAGACTTCAATAGAGTCATGGACGGTGCCATAGACCTAGATACATTCATAGGGAGGCATGCCATCGTACCTCATGGCCTTTGGAGCTTCGGAACTCTCCAAGCTTTTGTCGCGGCGAAGCTTGATGGTGTAGTCACTCTCGCAATCTCGAAAGCTACAGGGTTCGCGACATTGACCGTTGGAAAACGGTTAAGGATCTCACCAGGGTTGGGCTCACTGTTAGGATTTAAAATAACATCCCCTGCCAACGATGATGGGATGTTTAATCCGGGCGAGCACGTCGGCACGACCCCAGTAAACTTCGCCTTCACGAAAACACTTAGGGTTTACCTGGATCAGATGAACACATCGTAAAACACGCTAGATGGTGCTCCCAGCACATTACTGAAAACCGTGTGCGCTAGCGACTATTTCGTTGGGGAGACGGTGACCATCGACTTTCCAACCCCCGAGATGAAACGTTTGGAAACGGGCCACATCCACGAGTTGAAGATTTCTATTCTAGATGATAAAGCGCGAGAGTTGAAGAACTATTACCCGATTTCGGTCGTTCTCGAAATAACCGATTAAACATAATATACATGTATATATATATTTAGATATTAATCATGAGCATATACGGTCCAGGTAGTTCCGGCGCAGAACAGGACGTTCCCGTCGCGGCCGCAGCATATGATGAAGCTGCAATGAGAAGGCTGGATAGGATCGTAGCGCAGGCCCGCACAATTTTAACTAGTGCCACTGCGCAAGTGGTGGAATTGCAAGCTCGAAAACCTATCATAGCAATTTGTGCGGAGGAGCTGGGTACACTGAACGCGGGGGCCTACGAATATTCATTCGGTGCAAACGCAAGCAACAGATATGGGGGATACACCATGGCAGCGTCCGGGACGATTCTGCGAATGGCGGTCTGCTCGGTTAACTTTAGGGGACACGCTGCTGCCGAAATCCGAGTGAATCTAGTACTGAACGGGGTAGAGCAGAAGTCCGGCATCACCAAGCACGCGGGGCAGAGGTCGGGGTTTACGATATTCGATGATGACACTGCAATTAAAGTTTCAGCCGGTAGTGTTATTAACTTTGTAACAAAAGTTGGTGACCAAACGAGTTCAGCTACTGTAGTTACACTTTTAATAGAACTTGATTTATGATGGATGACGATAAACTATATCCACACTTACCTTCGGGGACGGCCCACCCGGCATCCTTTAGGATGACCAGGATCGTCGAGATACAACAGATTCTACAACACGAGGGAGGGACGCGGACGGGTTATGCGAAGAAATATAGGCGGTCAGTCAATATAGTAGAGGGGGTTAGCACCGCGTTAGCCTCAGCTTCCGTTGTAAGCGGGGTGGGGAGTGTGTCTTTATTGTCAACAATCGTCGCCGCTCCGGTCGCGGTGGCCTTGAGTGCGACAGCGGCGGGGGCGGGACTGCTTTGTATGACGGTCAGACTCGTGGGTCGAAAACTAGAGGCCAAGAGTCGAAAGCACGATCGAATAGCGGTTCTCGCGAGGTCTAAGAAAAACAGTATAGACGTTATCGTGTCGAAAGCGATAGCCGACAACGATATATCAGATAGCGAGTTCAAACTGGTCGTCGAAGAGATGGCCAGGTACCAGCAGTTAAAGGGCACGATCCGGTCCAAGGCCCGACCACAAATTCTCGCGGACGAAGATGTAAAAAAACTCGTCATGGAGGGGAGGGCCGACGAGAGAAAAAATCTCATCGCCCGTCTCGGGACGTGATATGCTTATTCGCGTGTTTGAGCCAGCAGGAGATTCCTCCACCATACATTCCAGTTGTTCCGACGGCCCCTCCATACGGAACATAAAAAAAAATTCGGGCCTCGTTACGCCACCGTGACTTATCAAAAACTATGCATCAGATCGATTCTATCTTTCTAACTGACTTTCCGATTTCAATTATTACTAAAAGATAATACTTGCGAGCGCGTAATTCTTTGCTAACCAGTCGATGCGTAGCCTGAGTGCCACCGCATGGTGGGCATAGCAGTGACTCGGATCTGGGCCCTACTCCGCAATGCCTACATGGGCGAGGCGAATCGGAACCTCTTCGCATCCATGCCCGGTGATGCTTGCAATACTCGTACATACCGGTACGAAAACATCTCTCGTGACTACCTGTCTTCAACCACGCACAATTAACTAGAACCATTGTGTGATTATATATACTGAGTATAATCAATGGATTTCTTATCTCTAATAGGGCATATCTTCTCATGTCATAAATATATGGTCTCGTGGTTGCTGAAAAATATTTTTCCATTCTTCTCATACATACCCGCCGAACAGTGGGGGAAAATCCGAGTAGTATATAAGAGTCAAACATGATACCACCTACTGATGGGAGGCACCGCGCGTAGCGGGGGGCTTCCATCAGTAGGTGGTATATTTTTTACTCTTATATACTACTTAAACGGTGTAGACGGAGTTCAGTCCCTTGTGCAGTCTGAGATTAACACTCAGTGAGAGAAATATAAAAGCTTGTGGTATGATAGAGAAAAATCTGCTACGGTCATTTAGGGACGGGACCTCGGTTTCAAGTCTCATCCGAAAGATGGGATGGAAATACTAGGACAGTATTTTTGTTTATGTCTAGTGCGAGGTTTGATCCCACAACCTCTGGATTGGAAGTCAAGTGTTCAAGTCACTATTGTCTGTTTCGCGAAACCGGCCCAAATTGTCCGGCTATATAAACAAAGCAAAAATGATATTTTTTTCTATAACATTAAATTATAGCAAAATTTAAGAATGAGCCTTTTTATTTATTTCGTGAAAGTTCGTCCAATATTGATTTTATTCCGAAAACACAATTTCCACATGATAAATCCCCATAGACATGATATGGGGGTTTAAAATGGGGACATTTTTCTAATTTCGGAAATAGTGGACATATTTTCAAAATTTAACTTTTTTTTTCTTAGTTAGATCATTTCCAAGCTATCTAGCCAGTCATTTTCCAAAATTTTCATTTTTCAACTCCTCCTCAAGGGTCTCCATCTCTTTTTCCCCATGTTAAATTCCCATTACGAAATAAAAAGAAAGCTCATTCTTAAATATTGATATAATTTAATATTATCAAAACAATATTCTTTTTGCATTGTTTATGTAACCTTAACATTTGGGCAGGTTTCGTGAAACAGACAGTAGGCCACAAGCCATCCCTATTGTGACAGAGACATTATCAGGTAGGGCCATCCAGTTAATGAGACGGCATTATTGCCATTAGCAATCACAGGACGGGTATAAATGTAGGTTTGATCAAATGTTTGATTGGAAACAATGTTTTCTGTATGCAAAATGTTTCTTTACGGGCCGGGACGACGTAAAAGTGTATTTTTAACTTTTTTTTTTTTTTTATCTTATATTTAAGGGTAGGAATTGGCTCGAGGACCTTCCAAACCTGGGCATTTGAACCCAAAAGTGGCAGGCCAATGACCGTTGGCCCGTTTGTTTCCGAATTTACTAATATCTGCCATACAGTCGAAATATGTGCATTAAATGAAGGAGGCAATGAGGCGGTTAATGTAACCTAGCTAGTTCATTCTCCTATCGCACGAAGCCGGTATGTAAGACCGTGAAAAAGGCTGAGTGTGAGTGCATGTGATATATGGAGATTCAGCCGTAACAGTGTTATCCTATATAATGATGATATTTGACGATCGATCAGGGCATAACATATCAGGCTGGGAATGATCGATATTTGGTTATGCAAAGTATGATGTAATATGTTTTCGGGCCCAGCTACTGTCGTTTCGCGGCTTATCGTTATATACGATTTGCTATTATTCGAGTTCATGTTTGACGTTTATCTGTTACTATTTGGTTATATGACAATGTGTTTCACATATTCTGAAGACGAAAGAAAAAGAGAAGATAATACACGGCGGTATAGCAATTGCCCATATATTAGTGAGTGGCCCATACCATACCGCCGGCCATGGTCCAACAAGTTAAATTTGATTTCAGACGATGCATATTACAGTCAATAATGTTTAATAAGAGTAATGCGGGCAGCCAATTCCGGTCTATTCTGATGTATTTTGAACCCGATGTTTACTCCTTTATACATGTATAGCAGTATCGGCCTCGGAAATGTGTCCGTTCTTTCCCGACCTAGCAATGATGATAATTTTTTTAAAACTAAACAATCGATAGCTCAAAAACGCGTTGACATAGCGCATCGGCGAATATATCGTTGCGGAATACTAACATTGTCCCAACTTCTGCAATAGGCGACAATGATATAACTCTGTTGACGTTTCGTGAGAGTCCGTTGTTTCGAGGCCGTCCGTGTTCGGCCTATTAAAAAGTTCGTAACCTTGTATAATGAAGTATATGGAGAGGGTAAAACAATGTTTAGCTTATTTATTTTTCATTTATTGATGCTGTTAGTCATATTTAATGTATTTATAGACCTCGGTCCGTTACTTCAACCTGTGGGCAAATCATGATTCCTATAAGGAAGAACCCCTACCATTAATTTACGTCGTCGCATTCGCCCGACTAACCACAGACGGAAACCACATTAACGCGATAAACTAATTTAAAAAAATATATTTCTAACATGTTCGCAAGTGAAAATTTAGGATCGTCTGGAAATTTCAATTGATGGATTTATTTTTATTGAGCATATGTTGCATATGCAGCCTATGCTCAATAAATGTAAATCCAATAATTATTTACAAGAAAACAGTGTTAATGTGAAATTTACAGACTATCATAATTTTGCACTTTTTGCACATGAAGTTTAGTGAAACGGTCCCAAGATTTTTGCAACCAATCCAATCATAAAATGATTTTCAGACTAGTGCAATTATGAAAATATTCTTAAAAATGTCTTGCAATAAGTGCAGTTCCTGATGAGACGGCTCGTCACGAGCCGGCTCATCTGGATCTACACTTTTTGCCAATGCCAATATAAAGTGGATGGGTTTAACGTCCCAGCAACAGCTAAGGTCATATAGAGACGGGACCACAGTTTAAAGTCTCGTCCGACAGACCAGTGGGATGGAAATGCTATGAAAGTATTTTGATGCCCAAGGCGAGGTTTGAACCCACAACCTCCAGATTGAAAGTCAGGTGTTCTAACCCCTAGGCCACAACCCATCCCAACCAATGCCAATATACAGGCCAGTGGTGTTGAAAGGGTTAATGGTCCGTCACCTTTAATTGGAATATGAAATTGGGAATGCAGCTCACATTTGTCAGTGCACATGTACGTTGATCAATAGTTCATGCACGTACATGTAGATCCAGGTTTCATATACAGTGAAACCTCTCTAAACCGACACGCTGGGAGGTCCCCAGGGTGTCCGGCTTAGAGTGGTTTCACTGTAAATCAGGCATTTGAAGCCATACATGTGTGCTATGAGATCACGAACAGACATGTGACTTTCAGAATGGAGGGTGACCTAACACATTTGTGTCCGGTTTCCAGATATGTCATGCACGTGTACGTTGATCAATATGTCATATACATGTGCATTGATCAATATGTCATACACATGTACGTTGATCAATGTGTCATACACATTTCATCATCAACTGAGCTCGTAGCCAAGTGGTCCGCGTCCCTGGTCCAGTAAGGGGAGAGACGATTCTCGAATCATCATCATAAGGCGCTGTAACTCATCTTTCCTGAATACCTGTCATATGGAGGAAAGAAATACAAAGCTTAGAACTTACAATAGGTGAGCAAACACTCATTCTCAATCAGCATATGTCCAGTCAAAGCACAGCAATTTACACGAAATTTGAAAGAGTCCCACCAACAGCTAGGGTCATATAGCGACGGGACCACAGTTTAAAGTATCATCCGACAGACCAGTGGGATGGAAATAGTATGCAAGTATTTGTTGATGCCTAATACATGGTTTGAACCCAAAAGCTCCGTATTTGAAGTCATGTGTTCTAACCCTTAATCCACAACACATCCCACAATGCTTAGAACTTACAATAGGTGAGCAAACACTCAGTGTCAATCAGCATGTGTCATGTCAATGCACAACAATTTACACGAAAAGTGAAAGTGAAATAGTTTAACGTCCCACCAACAGCTAGGGTCATATAGAAAGCACAGTTTAAAATATCATCCGACAGACCAGTGGGATGGAAATAGTATGAAAGTATTGTTGATGCCTAAGGCGAGGTTTGAACCCAAAACCTCCGTATTTGAAGTCGGCTGTTCTAACCCCTAGGCCACAACCCATCCCACAATAACGTGTACGAGTTACTGCAGAATTTTCCGTGCTGTAAGTCATATTCCGTGAATCAGATACGTCTATACAACATCTTGGAATATGACTCAATGTATCAAGGAGTATTTTCCGTGAAATGTGAATGAAAGGATGAGTATAAAACGCGGAACATGACAGGAGGAGTATAACATGTGGAACATGATGCCAACAATTAGCTAAATGTACCATGTCTTTTGTATGGCGTTGTTTAACTAAGTAACCGTGATATGATTATTCGAATCCAGCGTGGAGCTTGATGATAATTCAATTATACGCGGCGCTTAAGAATCTATCGAACAATGTTAGTAGTGATAGTTTTGTTTGAAGTTTTTAATAATTTGGATAAACAATATGGATTTTAATCCGGTTGTGAGATTACGTAAGTACATGCAGCTGTACATTTTACGTATGTTGGTACGTAGCACGGGTAAATATACGTACAGTTCCCACACCATACACATTTTATACATTGCTATGTTTGATACAATCATAAGACAATAGCGCTTTTGACAGTAACTTCTATGTTCTATAACCCCTCTAAACAGGACACCCTGGCGACCCAGTGTGTTTAATTTAGGTGGGTTTCTCTGTCATTTCTTTCAATGTCGTGTCTTTTCATGATTGAAAATGACAAAAACTGTTCATAGAGTGCTTGATTACACTGTACTATACATTGCCATCGAATCGTCAACGCAATGATGGATCGTCGTTAGTTATCTCCCTTTTAATTCATTTATAGCAATTCGGTCCAAACTGTGAAACTTTTGGCCTTATTTCTTATAAAAAGAGCGAATATAGCATGATGGGCTGTGCAAAGAGTCAATACAGTGATTTAGACTAGTGTTGATACAGATCACCCTACGCAATCTAATCTGGGACTACATTATTTGCCATTTTCATATTTTCACACTTATTAATATTATTGCAATCAGTGTAGACACAGATCAGACTGCGCAGTTGTGCAGTCTGATCTGGGTCTACTCTGTTCGCAAACTCAATGTTTGTGCTATTCAGTAAGAAATATATGTATACGCTGAAATACAGCATAGGACCGGATCTCTATAAATATATTTACAAAGGGAAATAACTAGCTGCGATCCCTCCTCAGTTGAAATGATACCATGGGTCACTTAATACGATTTTAATTTGTGGTGTGTATTTTTTATGCCATATGTCTTAGTCTCTGACCTGTGGACTGATGCATTGTTATGATGATAATTTAACTACATGATGGGTCACATTTTACAATTTCATATATGCATGCGTATATTAATATTATAGTAGCGCTTGTTTACAAAACACAATAATATAACTAATTATAGGTATGTATATTATTTTATAAATGTTTCGGGGAAATGCATGTAAACTGTTTGAATAGTCATACTTGTCCAATCATACTGCTGTTTGTATTCATTTTAACATGCAAGAAATTTGCAGTTCAAATATTGTTGTGGTAAGTTTATTTATGGTGGCCACAAGTTCGAAAACTATACGGGCCACCATTCCAAAAATTGTTACATGTAAGGTAAAAGCATAAGATAATTACAACATGAAAAAGATAATTACAGGCAATGCATGAATATGAGAATTAAAATAACGGAGTTGGAGTATGTTAAAACAATATAGTTACATGGCATACACAGTTTAAAAATAGCTAGAACAATATAAATGCGTCATGTAAAAATAAGAAACGTATTCCCCGCCAGACCTCAACGAGGCCCTAGCAAGGGAATAACAACTACTTTTATCTAGAACGCGAGCACGGAGACCAAAATGTGCAAAAAAGATATTTAAAAATCGTAAAGAAAACTAGTTAAAATATCCCTCTTAAAATGGTGAAGGCCAGCTTCAAAGTAAGTAAACCCGCTTTCCCAAATATTGTGTTTGCATTGTCGAAATATGTTTCTGTAGATGTGTATTTTATTATTAATGATCAAACAAATATCATTCTGGATAAAGTTATGAAGGTGTAATATTGATAATGGGTCTCAAATATTTGGTGATAACAATGCTACATATAATCTCTAAGTTTGCATCTCTACATATGTTATACAAGCCAGGTAATATGTCTCGTTCTTTGTTCCGCGTTTGCCATTTCGCAGTTAGTCCTTGTCATAAACCACTTTGACGGTAATATGTTTGATTAAGTATTGATATTACAAAGCCTGAATGACCACACCTTTTGTTCCGCCCAGACTGAATGTTCCTGCATGAAATCTGGTTCCGCATGGATTGCCATTGAACAGACAAATATCATTGGTGGAAACCCACCAAATTATTAATCATGACATGTTTGCAATTTTCATACTAACATTGTGAACAATATACAGTCAGTTAATGAAAAGTTATTGTTAACGTGTATTAGGTGGGGTGCGGTAGCCCAACACAATCAGAACCAAATCTCAAAACATAGCAACATATAACTAATATAAATATAAGACAAGTGATCCACCAATGGGTCTGTACTCGATCGGAACTGGCATGGGAAAGTATCTCTGGTATGGATTGCCTTATCGAGGATTAGTACTGGGAAATTAACGAGACGATATGTACAGGCTCGTGTAGGTAACGCATGAAGTTAAACTAAATAAATTAAGACAAACCTAATCTGAAAAAGTCTATTAGTATCAGGCTGTAAACATAAATATAAGACAAGTGATCTATTACATGTATTAGGTGGGGTGCGGTAGCTCAACCCAATCAGAACCCAATCTCCAAACATAACAGCATATAGGTTGTATATATGTTATATCATCAATACATGTACATTGAAACAATTTAGTGCTCATCCTTTCCCAATAACATTACATGTGAATTTCATGTTGTTTTTTTAGAATCTTAAGTTAAATGTGCCTGTATGCGGGAGGTATATAAATGTACGTATACATGTATGTTTCGTGTGAGGCATTATACTTTGGTATGCGGACGCCGAGAACCCGATACGTGGGAGCTTCACCTGGGCCAGAAGCTGGCACTGTGTACCACTGTTGATTGTTTCGCATGATACAAACGAATGTGAAAGTGCAACAATGAATACATGTGTACATGTACTTCACGTGTACAGGCTCATGTGGGCTAAAACATGAAGTTAAACTAAATAAATTAAGACAAACCCAATCTGAAAAAGTATATTATATATTAGTATCAGGCTGTAGATATAAATATACGACAAGTGATCGCTCCCCCATCCAATGGGTATGTACTCGATCGGAACTGGCCCGGAGAAGTCTATCTGGTATGGATTGCCTTATCGAGGATTAGTACTGGGATATTAACGAGACGATATGTACAGGCTCGTAGGGGCTAATACATGAAGCTAAACTAAATAAATTAACGCAAACCCAATCTCCAAGCATAACATAGTATAACCAGTATACAACCAATACATTCGACAATATATAGATGTATATATATATAGATTACCTATGTATTAATCAATATACATATCACTGCCCACCCCTCCCTCTGTACCATACACAATTCCGATGACACCATATACTTGGACTAGGACAACTTGCAACCTCTACCTCAACTCCCACTGACCAATAATCGTCTTCCAATACTGGCGACCGCACCCTATACTTTTTTTTCTTATTTTTTTATTCTTCCACAGAGGTTAATAATGGCAGCCAATCGCCTCCTGTTTAACCCTTAATCATGTTCTCTTGTTTTAAAAGATATGTTGTAGAACCAAATGGATATCGTTGCGGTGTGGCCGGGCGCCGGGCACGGAGTGAAAGTAGCTGATGCCGTCATTTGGACCGGCAGTAAAGAGCCGGCATTGGTCCCCGGTAGTTGTTCGATCACAGCTCTTCACCTCTACACCGACGTATGTGAAGTTGTCATTACTTGCCGGAGGAGGTGGTTTTCCCCGGGTACTCCGGTTTCCCCACCATTCATCTCACGGAGTAATGCAGAATATACCGGAATTGGCCGCCCGCATTACTCTTATTAAACATTATTGACTGTAATATGCATCGTCTGAAATCAAATTTAACATGTTGGACCATGACCGACGGTATGGTATGGGCCACTCACTAATATATGGGCAATTGCTATACCGCCGTGTATTATCTTCTCTTTTTTTTTCGTCTTCAGAATATGTGAAACACATTGTCATATAACCAAATAGTAACAGATAAACGCCACACCTGAACTCGAATAATTACAAATCGTATATAACGATAAGCCGCGAAACGACAGTAGCTGGGCCCGAAAACATATTACATCATACTTTGCATAACCAAATATCGATCATTCCCGGCCTGATATGTTATGCCCTGACCAATCGTCAAATATCATCATTATATAGGATAACACTGTTACGGCTGACTCTCCATATATCACATGCACTCACACTCAGCCTTTTTCACGGTCTTACATACCGGCTTCGTGCGATAGGAGAATGAACTAGCTAGGTTAAATTAACCGCCTCATTGCCGCCTTCATTTAATGCACATATTTAGACTGTATGGCAGATATTAGTAAATTCGGAAACAAACGGGCCAACGGTCATTGACCTGCCACTTTTGGGTTCAAATGCCCGGGTTTGGAAGGTCCTCGAGCCAATTCCTACCCTTAAATATAAGATAAAAAAAAAAAAAAAAAAGTTATTGTAGTGTCAACATCTGGAGTTGCCAGTGTTTATGCGGAATTTCCGTCACTAGAATTGTAGAAAACTGTGTTTTAAATGTTTATTGTTATTCATATTTTAGAACATATTAAAAGGTTAAACAACATGACTTCAATCGTGCAATACGTATCGCCTTGTTCATAATATGTTCGTTAATATGCAACGGGTTTTGATGAAATATGGCTCAGCAAACGTGTCTTCATGAGCTGCAGTTGGTGGTCCCGGGAGTTCGGCACATACGTATGTCATTTTTGCGAAGAATCAATGTCCGTGTCAGCAGACACGGAAATCGATTCTTCGCAAAAACGACAGAAGTTTGGGCCAGCGTACAGAGACCACCAAATGCATGCAGCTTAATAAGACGCGTTTGATGCGCCATGTTTCATCAAAATCCGTTACATAATAAGGACAAAATGAAAAGTCATGCAGAGCATGATGTTATTAGCCGATCAAATCAGGGTTCAATATATGTCCGCATTTTAGTAGTTACTGTGTCTCGGGGGGGGGGGAATGAATGAGCGAGTGAGTATTGGTGTTTAACGGCCTATCGACAGCTAAGGTCATTTAAGGCCGGGCCAACGGGTTGTACTATCCCGCATTAAACGGGTCCACGATGAGGAAAATTCCCAAAATCAGAACTCAATATTTCCATGCCACACCAGTCACTTTAGTACCTCGGCCCCAAAGTAATATGATTTGCCATAAGCTTATTACTTCTTAATGGAGCATAACAGGATTTAGCGCTCAAGTACAGGGGACATGTAAATGAGGGCAAAACCATGTAAGTCGGCATTCCGCAAAGGATGAAAACCGATCGTTAAATTACCCTTCGCTGCTCCCAACCACCACCCAAGGGAAAAATGAGAGGTCATCGAGCCAGTGCCGCCATTACGGCATGTAAGGTCGTCAAGCTAGTGCCCTGATACGATATGTTGGGTCGTCGAGCCAGCGCCGTACAAACAGTGCCCCAGGTAATCAGTGTATCCACGTAATTTACGCAATTGAAATAGCTGGATCATAGCTATATGTATTTCAGCTGTATGAAGGAGGAAAACCCAAAATATCCAAAAAACAAATATAATAATGTATTTTTATTATTCAATTTAAAAAATAAAATTTCTAGATGGTAAACTATCAAGTAACAGTAGTGTATGTTATTACAAACAACCGTACACAACCACATAATTTACATTTAAAGACATATTCCCACACTGGAGGCTTACAAATTTACTTTCTAAAATAAATTCAAGGTGGGGGATCACGTGGTTTCCGAATATTGCCGAGCGATGTGACGTATTTTATACAGCTACTTAACTTCCAACATACCGTATTTGTATAACTACCTCAGATTTTGATGATGAAATACTCACTCATCTAACACTCTAGAGACTCAACTTCAGGTTTATTTCAAAGTTATTCGCGTGCTCTACGTGACCTGAATTATTACTTGCGAAATTGGAAATAAACCTGAAGTGAGTCTCGCGTTAAATCAGAAAACTGTATTCGATGTGTATATATATATGAGGTAGTTATACAAAGATATTGGAAGTTAACAAGCTGTATAAATTACGTCACATCTGTCCACAATGAGGTAAATTCCCAAAATCAAAACTAAATATTTACAGAACTATATAGTCAGTCCTGAAATTAGAATATCCTGACCTGGTGCAAGGTCCATACCGCACCAGAGTCACTTAGCTTTAGCCCCCACTTAGCCCCAAAAGCAATATGACCTGTACAGATATTATTCCTTTTTAATGGGGCATAACAGGATTTAGCTCTCTAGTACCAAGGCAGCCAAAACGGTACATGAGGGCCAAACCATGTAGGTCGGCATTCCAGTCAGGATGAACCCCGATAGTTAAATTACCCATCGCATGCTCCCAATTTTCATCAATAAATGCCAGTGGTACATATAAGGTTACACATATACAAGTTATTCAATATTATGCAAACGAATGGATTTCCAGGCTGAGGAATGCCTGCTCTCTTATGTGGGTGATTGTAAGTCACTTAATTTATGGCACCATTTAACATCATGAAATTGACAAGTTGCATAGTTTTGCAGTAATGAAAAATATATGTTTTGTATATTCTTTATGTACATGACTAGTTTCACACAACATACAGTGCCCCAGATAAACAGTGTAGTCGTACCAAGGCAGCCAAAACGGTAAATGAGGGCCAAACCATGTAGGTCGGCATTCCAGTCAGGATGAACCCCGATCGTTAAATTACCCATCGCATGCTCCCAATTTTCATCAATAAATGTCAGTGGTACATATAAGGTTACACATATACAAGTTATTCAATATTATGCAAACGTATGGATTTCCAGGCTGCGGAAAGCAAAATCAATGCATTTAACATAAAGCTACTCCTAATAGATTTGTTACAAACCAAACATCTCTAATAATCTTATTTACAACATAAGTAATGGAATTTCAATAACTTACATGTACTTTTGTTTTAAAATATTGTTCTAGCATTATAATTATAATATGTTTTGATGTTCATGTATATTTTATCTTATCATATTGTGCATTTACGTTTTAACTGCATTAAGGTGAATTGAAAATCATTTACAAGAAATAATGCTTTTCCAAATAGTTGTTTCACTATTGGGACAAATGTTTGAAGCATTTCTTTAAAACTGTTTTCCAAAGAACTGATTTATTCATTAAACCATAATCTTTAAGGTCTTCAAAAATCAGAAAAACGAATGCACACATGATAAATATGAATAATATACAAAATTGAAAATGAACAGGCAAAGGCAATATTATGCTATTATATGCCATATTGTATGTTGATTATTATCAAATTGTGTTTTAAATTAACCGGCATGGATACTGGATTGAAACACAGCATAACTTCAACGGACATTGTCTGAGAACATGCCTTTGTAAATTAGGTTACTTCAACACTCATCGATAATCTGATAATCTTGTATTAAACATCATCATTTTGCAATGCATATGAAATGTTAATCTCTACATCATGCCATCGTGTACTTCATGGTTTTGTAATAACATGAATATGTGTACCTATGTTTGATAATTAGCTAATTCCATCAGAATGTATTAAAGTACATTTAAAATATAGTTCGCATGTACATTGACTATGATTGTATCCAGCGGATGCCATTGAAAACAGCATCAGAATATGAGTGCTACATCCTTTTTGCATTTATCTAAGTATAAAGATGAAAAATGTGCGCCGGTTACATTCCAAATGCCTTGCCCCATGGGTAATACATTTGTAAATAACAGTAGCAACCCTAGCACAATTATTCGGGAAAGAATTATAGCTGTGAACTATAGTTACATTTGTACTTTATAACATTAATTTCCCTTAATGATCCGGGCAACTTATCACGAAATTCTATTGGTCGCTGGCTGATATGTTGATCGTTGTACCCTGAGAACAGTCCAACTATATTCTCGCCGTTGCTGGACAAAGCGGACAAGAATCTTTGTTGTTCCGATTCTGTGGCAGGTGTTGTTGTAGACTTCGGTGCCTTTCTCGTTTTCTCCTGTCGATTTCGTGCCTCCTGCTTGTAGAACCGAATCTTTGCTACCGGCGCAGGTTGAACATTCTGGACAAAACACTGGTTCCACTGGCAAGGAACATCTGTACATGCCGCCGCCGTGTAGCCTAGACGCACTGCTGCTTCAATCTTGAACAGGAGTGCTCCAATATGTGAACAGGTTTCGCCAAGTCTGAAACGGAACAATGCACAGTTAAATTAAAATGGCTCTCAACAACCGGACTCGAATGTTGCATAGTCTCCTCACCAAACAGAAGTCTAGTGTGCAACTTTGAAAGTGTGTATAAATGAAATAACCAGGTCGTGCTACGACTTAAATAAATGTACTGATAACGCGAGCAAAGACCATGACATTTTACATTTTCAAATATAGAAATAAGAGCTTATCGTTGGAATATACAGTATATAAGTCATAACATTTTCAACACGTGTTTTAAAAGTTAGGCACATTTTCTTACATTATTACATATGATTTTTTGAATAAAATGTATACGCACACTGCTGTATTGCTGGCATGTATATACATATTTGTTTTATTTTGTAGGCATTCTAAAATGGCTCCGTATATATATGGAAGGTGTTCGAGCCAATTCCCACCCTTAAATATGAGCCGAATGAATGAATATATACGAAAACCGGGCTTAATGACAACATTTTCAGTTTTTACTTTTTCGCGTATTCTGAATTATACATCTTTTAAAAGCCATATGCCGCAAAAATTATCAATATATCCCAATTATTTTTCATTTTAGAAGTATTTTTATGACGCTGGTAAAAACATATATGACGTTTTTTATCAATGACATCGAAATTACGACGTTTTGATCAACGGCGTATACAAGGTGTGTTGATAAAATACCGGACAAATCGCATGTCAACCGAATTTGGATATCCCGTAGCCTGGCCAAGTGTATCACATTAGGCCAAGACAAAGTATGAAAATAATGTTCATAGCTCGTGTTGCAGTTGCTAATGTAACGTCATGTTTTGGATTGCGGCTCAAGTAATGTAAAACGAGAAGTGTTGGCGTTTCCCTATTGTTTGCTGCTGTCTGAAATAATTTTGGGGAATAATAGCGACATTATTTAACATTTTGTATGCGATGAACTATTTTAAAAATCTGACATCATGACCGGAAATGACGTAGTTTAACGACTGCCAGCTCTGTGTAAGAGAATATGCCGGAAAAACCAAGAGATTATATTAAAGTTTGTATTTTAACAAAACACGAGATATTGATGATGAGAGAAAGTCCATCATCGGGATGACAATCTACGAAAGATACAGTCGGATAGACAATGGATATGAAGGCGCGAAAGGCTAGGCGAGACATCGACGTACAAAAGTGACGTCATCAGACGTTGTGACCCAAGATAAAAGTCTTGGTCGACTGACCACTTTTCGTGAAATGCCAGATCGGTTGAACTCATTGTGTGATTAAAAATATTTAAATATGAGGAGACATATGGCTAGATGGATCCCGATGATGGTGAACATGTAGCAGAAGGCCAGGCGAGTTCCTAATTTCTCTCGAGTTTTAGGATAGTTGAAATGACATCAGTACATTTTTCCAATTGCCGGAGTGGTTACATTGGATGAATATATTATCAAATATCCTCGATTGAGGCGTTATTCAATCCTCCATATTCGCCCAATCTTGCCCCATCTGATTTCATTTTTTAATACCGTACACGAACAGCCGCATGAAGGGAATCCAATTCGACAACGTCAGTAATCAATAATGTTACTGCTGGTATTTGAGGTGGTATGTTTGAACAAAGGTGAATTGCATTGTCGGAAGTGCATGTAGTATGAAATAAAAGAAGCTATACCGTTTACTTTGAAAAATAATAACCCATTGTGCGAGCACGAATGAAAGCATGGACATGTTCTTCGTCCATTGAACAATATGGAGCATAACATTAACATAACATCATTTTGACGTCGGGCGCCATATCGTGTGATGACGTTGTATTGGTAACGATAAAATTGCCCATGATATATTAATGATGAGTTGTGCATATGAACTCGAGGAAGCATTTATCAATCATCATGGATGTGAATTTTCAGTTAACCAAACGCATATGGATTTTGCAGCATAATAATAATGGTTATTCAACCAACACTGGAAATCGAAAACTATTACAAGCAACCTATCCGCGATGATCGGTGGCTGGTAATAATGTGATGTGTTGGCAGTTTCAACATTAGCCACACGAGTGACCGTACAACTGTATGTACATATTGTGCTTGCAAGTCTTCTAACATTAAATATCATACATAGGCTAATTGGATGTTTCAGTTGTAGGTTATGCATATGGGATGCCCATCCCCCATATAAATCCACCACAGCTGGAAGCTCACTTTAGATATGTGTGACGAATGACTTTCATATCATGATAAAGTTGTGTTATTTTAATTACTACATACCAACACAGATAGAAAGAAGTGATAAAAAGATCACGTACAAAATTTCAATTTCTTTTTCTTTTCATTTCAATATGAAATACATTTCATTCAGACACACCGATTGGCATTCAGGGATGAACTATATTCCCAAGGGGCGATTGTCCCCGAACCCCTAATCCCCACTCTTCGTCGCCGGATCATATGATTGTGCCCACACGTAATTTGCACGATCATAATTGTTTTCTATTCCAATATTATATCATAAGGATGCAGTAGGCGGCTTATAACATTAACTTTGTGACAAAACACGACGTCGGGCAGATTTGATAGTTTATAATTGTCACCAGGTGTCTTTCTTGAGGATCGCATTACCATCGCCTGATTCAGCAATAAAGTGACAAGCTGATAATTTGATACTACAAATCGTGCGAAAAGCAAGTTTATGAGCATCAAATTTCCAATTAATTTCGGGACTTTTCGAAAACTCCACCGACCTCACTGTGTGTTTTGTGCATTATGTATTGCTTATACACAAACAATCAAGAAGCTGCATTGAAATCACTAATTCTGAATCTATTAGAGAGATTTTGATGCATTTGTTTTGCCAAATTCAATAAAAAACCCAGTTAAATTATGCGTTCACCATTTTGAATTCATGAGGGCAACCGACGAAAAAGAGTGACAATGTCAAAGAACGACAGTTAGGCGACAATGTACAGCGGCTCAAGCATTTGTAAGTCATTGATGCTGCGAGGAACTCGTGCAAGTATCATTGCTATAATATTTGTCACGACACAATGGCCATTAACGTCAAACATGGATTCACGTTCAGTGACGTCACAAGTGTGTGATGTCACGTCATGATGTCATAATATGTGTACTGAGGCATCGCGTCTCATATTAGTGAAAGTTTCAATAAGTTATCATGTTCCGTTTTCTGTTCACACTTAATGTTAACTGACACCAATAAACGTAAATGGGAGCGCAAAATGTAAACTTTTACGGCGACGTTAGACAATTTTAATCGTCGTTTTTCCGACGTCGTTTACCGCTTTTCACGACGTTGTCATTAAGCCCGGTTTTCGTATGGCGCGGCCCATATATATATACCGAGCCATTTTAGAAATGCCTACAAAATAAAATATACATATATATATAGTTATTTTTAGTTCCCTGTGTCCCAATTTTCATGATTTATAATAAATCAATCCCTGAATGTAACTACATTTAAATGTTTAGTTATGCATTTAACAGGTATTTATCATTGATGCAATTAAAATGTAAAACAATTATGAACTCCCATTATCTATATATCCAAGCATGAGCAGGATGGATTACGACCAGTTAAAAACCAAGTGTCTGACTCGGCAGTGAGCACAACTGTACCTTTTCGGCCTGCTGATATTCGAGACCTAAATCATGTTATACCACGAAAACAAAAATATTAGTGCTGATCCTATTGTCGCGTGACACGTGCATTCTTGTACATTCTGGAATCCGTATAATTGTGTATTTGTGATGTGTGGTACTGTGTTGTATTGTTGTGCGTATTATTGATTTCACATCCCTGTGATTCCACATACCTGTGGTTTCACACACCTGTGATTTTTACACGTACATTTGCCATGTACAATGTGCGTGTAATAAGGGGGCTTATGTTGTATTGGTGGAGATACTGGTGGAGATACGTTTATGCGTGTCCTATTTGCGGATTTAAATATACGTCTATTTTATGAGCAATGTTTGACTGATGTCACGCCATATTTGCCACAGACTATGCATGTGTGTGGTAGAGAACTCGTTGACTGCGTGTGCTGGTTTCGCTAGGGAGAAGACCTTTTAGTATTACGGATGTCCACTGTCCGTGCCAGCCGAGTTTGTCCGCGTGTCAGTTGTTCACCATATAAGGGACCTTCTGTAGGTGAAGCCAGTAGATAGCGCAGACCATACCATGGTCTGCCCTTTTATGTATGCTACGGGTTAGTGTTTCAGCATAGCCTGGTACTGGCCAACACGGATATATCAGATCCCATAATGGTGATGTTTTGTGTCGTGATATTTCCGTAAATGACCACGATATTTGAGTTTAGTATGTGCTACACTCTCATTTGAGTGTATAGCCGTAGGACCGTTATGGAGGGGTTTGGCGGGGTCAAGAAGCGACCTTCGCATTGTCGAGACCAGTCGAGTAGATTTCGGATTATGAGATCTGGGTCTATAGTGTGCAGATTTTATAGGTAGTGTGGGGTATACCATGTTGGATGGTGATTTATTCCACGAGGGCTGTACACTGGTTTGGTTGAATTTAAGGCGTGGGAACATATATTTATGCCAAATATAACCCACGGGTGACATGGCAAAAGCCAGGGTTTTGTAGTATTTATGTGAGATTGTCGTACGAGGGGTAGGCATATTCATTATTGCGTGCATGGTTTCACTGGTGCGTATAATAAGCGATGTCTCGCTATGTGTTGGCGGGACACATATTTTCTGGTTACAGAAGACTAGTACTGTATTCACCAGTGACACGGAGGATTTTGGTATGTACCTAGAACATTTTATTTCAGCTGTGATTTGCCGTTGTTCGATTCCCGTTTTAGTCTGTTGTGCATCCTGTCTGTCTGTCTGTGCGTATTCGCTCCAGTAATTGGAGATTCATTTCATTTTTGTAGCCTCTTGAGAACGCTCCAGCGAGCCACATTGGACGTTTTGGTCCACTCGTTTGAGGGCAGACCCCAGTCAGTGCAGAGTATCGGGTCGTCCGAGTGTCCGTACGTCTGTCTGGCGCAGTGTGTGTAGCAGCTCCGGGTACAGGCCTGTATAGAGCAGTGTGTGATAGCTACCTCACGTTCAGCAGACAGTCACAGCCATAGTTTAGTGAAGTGAAACGCCATACACACATATCATATCATTATACTACCACCGAGTTGAAGGTCACCTAAGTGAAACTTTTCCCGGCGTCTTAGCCAACGTGATAATCGCCATTTTGTATTATATCGGAACTACCACTTCCGGTCTACCACTTCCGGTATTACAACCCATTGATTCACCATGGATACTTTACATCCGGTCTACCACATCCGGGTTGCTACAGTCGAGTGATACCATAGGAACTTTACATCTGGTCCACCATTTCCGGAGATAATACTACCTGTGGAACTTTACTTCCGGGAACCAGCTTCCGGAACATTATCGTTATTGACTATCATGTGATGTAACCACATCCGGCTTTGACTTTGACATTCATACTTTGGAAATATATTGCATAGGCAATACATATGTATACTTTGATAGTGTATGGTAATACTCCTATCATGGCATATCATGGCCTAAAGGATTGTAGTAAGACTACATATATTGTTTATGGATTTAATCCACTTGAAGTTGGATTATAGCCATATTGTTGACTAGACCTCATATTGCGGGTGAGGCAGACCTTGGGACTTGATACTCAGAGGTTACACTATCTATTGAGATACGCCAGCACTGGGGTAGCTCAGATGATTGTCATTTGTCCTCCAATGTTCTGTTATGCCATTGTATACTTGTTAGTTATTTCACTTTGATTAGCGATCATCAAAGTACTTGTGCATTCATATCTATTGTCCACTACGGGACCATTGAGATACCACATACCGAGTTTATTCCGTCTATAGCTTTTAAGTTGCGTTAAAGTAATAACAGTCGATTGGCTTACGAACATTGTAGTAATTGAATAGTATCATGCACAGTACAGTGATGTTCGCATATCAATGTATCATGTATTCCTGTGTGTTCCCCATGTAAATATAGTGTACATTATAAGTGATTAAGTGACTACGTGTACTTATCTACTCTGGCCTATCCCTTACACTTCTCAACTGCATTGTTACCACTTTTCGTTCGTCAGATCAAGCTATATTGGCCATAAACGTCATAACAATTGAAGTTATACTTGGTTCATATGATAATTGGGGGAGACAATTTGTCTCGATCATTCCTGACCTTTGGTAATGACCTTGACAATGGTGTCAGTGTGGGATATTGTTTCCTCTTTTTATAATCAGTTTCTTCAAAGCATTGAAGTAAGGAGGCTAGAATAGCTGTACCCCTAGCGTCGTCAAAATTCAATCTTGTATTTGTTTGCCTTGGGAGTTAATGTAAGATGCACTCCAACACTTAGGCACTAATACATCACCACATACATGATTTGACTACCTAGGTACAGAAGTATAGAGTTGAGACGATCTGGTGAGATAGTGGATGTAAGGGTCATTGTAACTTTGGATTTGTTGAATAGTACCTCCCTGTGAGGATGGCACAGCGGGTGTTTTAGGTTAGCACTAGACACTTCTGCATCTGAGGCGAGAGTACTACCACTATTATATTGTGTATGAACAATACTATATCCTGCCAGGTGTCTATAACCAGTCCCTAATATTTGTGTCCAGTACCATAGAGAGGGAATTGTAAATATACCATTACATTAGACTATACATATACCGGATTGACTTACCCGAATTGAGAAACTTATACCGTCGTTAGGAGTAGAGACCGGATTGATTTACCTTAACCTTGTAGACGTGAAGCAAGAGACTCGCACAAATCACCAAGTGATTTGAGTGCTAGAGACCTTGTGTACCGTCGGGTAAAGCGTGTAAATCGATAATCTGGAGTTGAGTTGAGAGTGAGAATGTCGTCCATTAAGGAGCTAATGGACATAGGCAAAAGCTTAGGGCTAGCAGATTCAGAGTTAAGGGCCTTTGTAAAGGAAGAGCAGGAGAGAGAAAGACAGAAAGACTAGAGGCTAGACAGGCTGAGAAAGATAGGTTAGATGCTGAGCGGTTGGCTAAAGAGTCTGAGCGGTTGACTAAAGAGGTTGAACGACAGATGGAGAAAGATAGGTTAGATGCTGCGCAGTTAGCTAAGGAGGTTGAGCGACAGGCTGAGAAGGATAGGTTAGATGCTGAGCAGTTAGCTAAGGAGGTTGAAGCGACAGGCTGAGAAGGATAGGTTAGATGCTGAGCAGTTAGCTAAGGAGGTTGAGCGACATGCTGAGAAGGATAGGTTAGATGCTGAGCAGTTAGCTAAAGAGGTTGAGCGACAGATGGGGGAAAGATAGATTAGATGCCAATGAAGCACAGTTAGCTCTAGAATTTAAATTGCGAGAATTAGACCACTAATGCACCAGGTAGAAATGGAAAAATAAAAGTAGAGAAAGAAAAGGGGTGGAATAGTAGATGAAGAATAGACATGATAGGGACAATGGCAGAGCAGTCGGTCCGAAGCTGCCACATTTTGATCAGAATAATGACAACATGGATAGCTACTTAGCTATTTGATTTGAGAGGTACGCAGCAATTCAAAGGTGGGGGAGAGATAAGTGGTCACTACACTTGAGTGCTTTATTGAAGGGCAAGGCATTAGATGTATATTCTAGACGACCTATTGATGATGCTCTTGACTATGATAAGATGAAATCCGCATTGTTGAAATGTTTTGATCTAACGGAAGATGGGTTCAGGACGCATGTTCAAAAACACCAAACCTGATCACAGTGAATCATTTGTGCAATATGTCAGTCGGTCAAAGAACTATTTAGATAGATGGTTTGAGTTAGGTAAGGTGAATAGAACATATGAAGGAGTACTAGACTACATGATCAGAGATCAGATGTTAAGTATATGCAGTCGTGAGCTCTACTTATTTCTCAAAGAGAAAACATTTGACTCGATAGATCAGGATGGCGGTTCAGGCAGATTACTTTGCAGAATGCTAGAGGATGTAGCAAGTATGTAGTTCAGAGGAACAGTACTAGCAACAGAACTGAGTACAAGATCAGTAGATAACCAGAGGCGCAAGGTAAGTAGTTGCGGATAATCGATCCAAGAGATAAGGAGTCGAGATAGAGACAGATATCAGAATAGAAGACCACAATAGAAGCCCAAGTAGGGGTAGATTATGATAGAAGCCCGAGTAGAGGTAGTTATGACAGAATTAGTACCAGCAGGAACGGCTACGATAGGCAATCGCGGGACATGTTACCATTGTGGCAAAGAAGGGTCACATGTCCTACGATTGTCCTAAACGTGACCGGTCCTCAGCTTACAAAGCAGCAGCAGTCGAGGAAGAGAAACATGTAAGTTTTGCAGATAAAGAACAGAGAGGTCGGTACAGAGGTTAGAAATAGAGGTAGAAGTGGAAGGCACACTAGAGGCAGAGGTAGAGGTAAAGATGGCAAATCACGGAACAACCAGGGGAAAACCAATGGACATTTCTGTATGGTTGATACCGACACCACTATTGTATGTTCTGGTAGCGAGATACTGCCGGAGTTGATTAACGGATGTACATTTGGTATGGATAGGTCTACCCGTAGCAAGAGGGCACATTAAATGGGGAAAATGAGGTCACAGTAATGCGAGATACTGGGTGTACCGGGGTGGTCGTTCATTTTAGGGAAAGCTTAGTACAACCAGATCAGTTTTTAAGCAAAGTTTCAATATGCATGCTGGTAAACAGGAGCAAAATGAGTGGAATTCCTACCGCCCAGGGTAGATCTAGATACACCTTTTTTCAAAGGTCAGGTAGAAGCCCTTTGCATGACAGATACAATGTATGATGTTACCATAGGTAATGTAGAGGGTCAGAGTTACCGGTGATATCCGATTTTAGAGGCGCTAAATCGTGGCGCAGTTGAAACTAGGTCACAAACGACAGCCCGAGACGAATCATATAAGACCCTCAAAGTCCCTACCGCAATCGCGAACGTATCACGCGATGAATTCAAAGAGGCGCAGGCACATGACGTCACATTGACGTCAGTTCGAAAATAATAGCAAAAAGACGGAAACGGTACGGTCAAGTAAGAACGGATAAACAAATCGAAATTCGCCATACCGAAAAGACTTGTTGTATCGTAATTTCGAATCGATAGGGTCAGGTAGGATGTATCATCAGCTGGTAGTCCCAAAAACACTTAGGACTACCGTGATGAAAGTGGCACATGAATCAATCATGGCGGGGGCCATTTTAGGGGTTAAGAAGACAACTGATCGAGCGTGGTATCAGAATTTTTATTGGCCAGGAGGGGCGTGGGCAGTGACATTACACGGTTTTGTAGGTCTTGTGACATATGTCAAAAGACTGTGTCAAAGGGACACATCACCAAGGTTCCGTTAGGAAACTAGCCGTTGATAGACCACTCCGTTCAAACGAGTCGCAGTTGATATTGTAGGGCCAATTTTTCCAGCTACCGATCGGAAGAATCGTTACATACTAACGTTAGTTGATTATGCAACTAGGTACCCAGAAGCGGTACCACTACCAGGCATCGAGGCCGAACGAGTCGCGGAAGCTCTCGTGGATATGTTCAGTAGTACTGGGTATCCCCGAGGAGATGCTCACCGATAGGGGTAGTCAATTTACGTCGGCAGTCATGGAGGAAGTTAGTAGATTGTTATCGCTGAGACAATTAACCACGACACCAGTACCACCCACAGTGTAACGGTCTCGTGGAACGGTTTCAATGGTACGTTAAAGCAAATGCTTCGTAGAATGGCAAGCGAACGTCCCAAAGATTGGGACAAATATTCATTAACGCGCTTCTTATTCGCGTATCGCGAAGTCCCTCAAGAAAGTTGGCATTCCTCACCGTTTGAACTATTGTTACGGAAGGACCGTTCGGGGTCCGATGAGCATACTAATGAGATCTGTGGTCGAGAAGGACATAGAGGACAACGTCAAAACGACGTATCAGTACGTCTCGACTTGCGCGAACGGCTCGAGAAAACGTGCGAAATCGCGCTTGAGAACTTGAAGAGTGCGTCCAAAAAGTACGCAAAGTACTTACAACCGTAAGAACCCGTAGTAGGCAGTATGCAGTGGCAGATCAGGTACTTGTAACTACTACCGACAGACAACAACAAATTGCTTCTTAGGTGGAAGGGGACCATACCCCATAAACAGAGGAATAGTTAATGAGTGGGACTATAGGGTTGACATGGGAGGGAAGTTGAAAACCTTTTACATGCAAATACATGATTAAAGAGGTACGAGACTAGGCCTCTGAGCACCCGGGGAAGAGAATACTCACTGTAATAAATGCGGCCATGATAGAAGACACAGTAGAGGGGGATCCAATAGTACCAAGTGGGTGTAGTGCCGAAGTGAAAAAACATGTTATGTCCCAGGGGATTAGAGTCGATACGGAGAGCAAAGTTGGACCTGTCGCCTGATTTAGGCAAGAAACAAATACGCAAGTTAAAGAGATCTTACGGGAATTCACCCATTGTCTGAGGGACGCACCAGGACACACCCATATAGAGAAACATGAGATAAAGTTGTCAACGCAAGACCCATTAAGAATTATTGGGGGGTACCCTATCCCATTTAAGGTCAGGGAAACAGTTCAGCCAGGAAGTAGAGGAGATGCTGAAGCTAGGTGTCATAGAACCTTCAAAATCACCCTACTCATCCCCCGTAATTCTGGTTAGGAAAAAGGACGGGGGCTCCGATTCTGCATTGATTTATTTCCGGCAACTTAACAAAGTCACTATGTTTGATGCGGAACCAATGCCATAATTGAAGAGATGTTCTCTAAGTTGGCGGGACATAACTACTTTTCAAAGCTGGTACCTGAGTAAGGGCTACTGGCAGGTCCCATTGGATGAGAATTCCAGGGAATATTCCGCTTTCGAGGCCACCCCAGGGTCTATTCCAGTTCAAGGTCATGCCCTTTTGGAATGGTCACGGCACAGGCCACTTTCTGTAGACTCATGAGGAAAGTATTAAAGGGGGTCCACAATGCAGACAGTTTTGTTGATGACATCTTGATATTCTCCCATACGTGGCAACAACAACATGGGAGCTCTGAGTGAAGTCCTCTCCCGATTGTCCGATGCAAATTCTAACGGCAAAACCCTCCTCCAAGTGCAGCATTGGGTACAGGCAACTTGAGTGCCTGGGACATACTATCAGCAGTAAGAAAGAACTAAGGGCCCAATCCCGAAAAGGTCAAGGCAGTTCATGAAGTAATGTCCCTGAGACAAAGAAGGAGGTCAGGGCTTTCTTGGGGTTAGCCGGGTTCTATAGGAAGTTCATGGCCCAACTTCGCAGAGATAGCGAGCCCGCTAACTGACCTTACTAAGAAGGTCAACCCAAAACAAGGTCAACGGGGTGGGGGGCACCCCAACAGAAATTTGCTTTCGTTACCCTCAAGGGATTATTTGACCAGGGACCCAGTTCTGAAACTTCCCGAACTAGACAAACCTTTCGTGCTCAGGACGGATGCTTCCGACATTGGGTTAGGGCATACTGTTGCAAGAGCAGGATGGTATCCCACTTCCGATAGCGTATGCCAGCAAAAGATGTTGCCAAGGGTGGAACGCAATTATTCGGTAGTTGAGAAGGAGTGCCTGGCAGTCGTGTGGGGGGTCGAGAAGTTCCACCGTTATTTGTTTTGGGGGGGGGAATTTATCCTAGAAACGGACCACCAACCGTTGGTTTTCATAAACAAAGCCAAGGTTGCAAATTCCCGACTAATGAGGTGGGCCTTGATTACTGCTAACCTTACCGAATGCGTATTGTTGCGATAAAAGGGGCCGACAATCTGGGGGCAGACTACCTGAGCAGGATATTCGGGGTACATTCAGCTGTGGCCAACGTGTCTCGCGATTATGCACGAAAGTGTAAACACTTTTTGTTTAGGGGGGAGATATGTCGCGTGACACGTGCATTCTTGTACATTCTGGAATCCGTATAATTGTGTATTTGTGATGTGTGGTACTGTGTTGTATTGTTGTGCGTATTATTGATTTCACATCCCTGTGATTCCACATACCTGTGGTTTCACACAACCTGTGATTTTTACACACCTGTGATTTAGCATGTCAATTTGCCATGTACAATGTGCGTGTAATAAGGGGGCTTATGTTGTTATTGGTGGAGATACGTTTATGCGTGTTCCTATTTGCGGATTTAAATATACTCTATATGAGCAATGTTTTACTGATGTCACGCCATATTTGCCACTGACTATGCTGTTGTGTGTAGAGAACTCGTTGACTGCGTGTGCTGGTTTCGCTAGGGAGAAGACCTTTTAGTAATACGGATGTCCACTGTCCGTGCCAGCCGAGTTTGTCCGCGTGGTCAGTTGTTCACCATATAAGGGACCTTCTGTAGGTGAAGCAGTAGATTTAGCGCAGACCATACCATGGTCTGCCCTGTTATGTATGCTACGGGTTAGTGTTTCAGCATAGCCTGGTACTGGCCAACACGGATATATCAGATCCCATAATTGGTTGATGTTTTGTGTCGTGATATTTCCGTAAATGACCACGATATTTGAGTTTAGTTATGTGCTACACTCTCATTTGAGTGTATAGCCGTAGGACCGTTATGGAGGGGTTTGGCTGGGGTCAAGAAGCGACCTTCGCATTGTCGAGACCAGTCGAGTAGATTTCGGATTATGAGATCTGGGTCTATAGTGTGCAGATTTATGGTAGTGTGGGGTATACCATGTTGGATGGTATTTATTTTCACGAGGGCTGTACACTGGGTTTGGTTTGGTTGAATTTAAAGGCGTGGGAACATATATTTATGCCAAATATAACCCACGGGTGACATGGCAAAAGCCATGGTTTGTAGTATTTATGTGAGATGTCGTACGAGGGGTAGGCATATTCATTATTGCGTGCATGGTTTCACTGGTGCGTATATAAGCGATGTCTCGCTATGTGTTGGCGGGACACATATTTTCTGGTTACAGAAGACTCGTACTGTATTCACCAGTGGACACGGAGGATTTTGGTATGTACTAGAACATTTTATTTCAGCTGTGATTTTGCCGTTGTTCGATTCCCGTTTTAGTCTGTTGTGGCATCCTGTCTGTCTGTCTGTGCGTATTCGTCCAGTAATTGGAGATTCATTTCATTTTTGTAGCCTCTTGAGAACGCTCCAGCGAGCCACATTGGACGTTTTGGTCCACTCGATTTGAGGGCAGACCCCAGTCAGTGCAGAGTATCGGGTCGTCCGAGTGTCCGTACGTCTGTCTGGCGCAGTGTGTGTAGCAGCTCCGGGTACAGGCCTGTATAGAGCAGTGTGTGATAGCTACCTCCACGTTCAGCAGACAGTCACAGCCATAGTTTAGTGAAGATGAAACGCCATAACACATATATCATCATTATACTACCACGAGTTGAAGGTCACCTAAGTGAAACTTTTCCCGGCGTCTTAGCCAACGTGATAATCGCCATTTTGTATTATATCGGAATCTACCACTTCCGGTCTACCACTTCCGGTATTACAACCCATTGATTCACCATGGATACTTTACATCCGGTCTTACCACATCCGGTTGCTACAGTTCGAGTGATACCATAGGAACTTTACATCTGGTCCACCATTTCCGGAGATAATACTTACCTGTGGAACTTTACTTCCGGGAACCAGCTTCCGGAACATTAATCGTTATCGACTATCATGTGATGTAACCACATCCGGCTTTGACTTTGACATTCATACTTTGGAAATATATTGCATTAGGCAATACTATTTGTATACATTTGATAGTGTATGGTAATACTCCTATCATGGCATATCATGGCTAAAAAAAAGGATTGTAGTAAGACTACATATATTGTTTATGGATTAATCCACTTGAAGTTGGATTATAGCCATATTGTTGACTAGACCTCATATTGCGGGTTGATGGCAGGACCTTGGGACCTTGATACTCAGAGGGTTACACTATCTATTGAGATACGCCAGCAACTGGGGTAGCTCAGATGATTGTCATTTGTCCTCCAATGTTCGTTATGCCATGTTATACTTGTATGTATTTGTTTTATTTCACTTTGATTAGCGATCATCAAAGTACTTGTGCATTCATACTATTGTCCACTACGGGACCATTGAGATACCACATACCGAGTTTTTTATTTTCGTCTATAGCTTTTAAGTTGCGTTAAAGTAAAGTAACAGTCGATTGGCTTACAACCTTGTAGTAATTGAATAGTATCATGCACAGTACAGTGATGTTCGCATATCAATGTATCATGTATTCCTGTGTGTTCCCCATGTATATAGTGTACATTATAAGTGATTAAGTGACTACGTGTACTTATCTACTCTGGCCTATCCCTTACACTTGAACTGCATTGTTACCACTTTCCGTTCGTCAGAGCAAGCTATATTGGCCATAACGTCATAACAATTGAAGTATACTTGGTTCATATGATAATTGGGGGAGACAATTTGTCTCGATCATTCCTGACCTTGGTAATGACCTTGACACCTATTACTTTCGGGAATGGAGCTAATTGACTCTAGAAAGTGATAGAATTTGGAGTTTGGAGCTACATGTAAGTGAATGGTGTGGTTTTGTTTATTTTATTGGTGTTTAACAACCTATCAACAGCTAAGGGCATTCAAGGCGGGAAATGGTGTGGTATTGACCTGGCACCAGGTAAGGATATTCGAATTTCAGGGCTGAATGTGGGTGGCAGAAAGCGAGAATGTGATTGGGGTTCATCCTTACCGGAATTCCGACTAGAGTCCTGGTTTGGCCCTCGCATACGTCTTTAGCATTTTGTATGTGACAGTTCAAACTGGTTATACCCCTTATCTGAGTATTACGATTATTCGTAATCCCATTACTTTTAGGGGAAGAGGCCGAGTGACTTGGTGTGATATGGATATGGCACCAGGTCAGGTTATTCTAATTTCTAATTAAACACTAATCAAACAATTAGGACATTTCCATCATTACAGACAGGTTAAATATGGGACAGACCCGTTGGCCCAGTCTTAAATGGCCTTAGCTTTTGATAGGAAGTTAAGCACCAATAATCAATCAGTTTCATGGCTGATTATATTTGTTCATAATGTGAATTGTCAGTTTTGGGATATACATGTGGCCCGGCCTTAAATGACCTTAGCTATATGTTTCTTATGAAGTACAATCACCGTGGTCCTAAGATAACAACACAATTACAGAATAGTTACATATTGGGTAACCCTAGAATGCGGTTAACAACAATTCTTGTACAACAATAAATGTACACGGACGGACGTATGGAACTTCAAGACGCGACGCAATATACCCCTTTGCTATCACATAGGTGGCACAAACTGGAAAATATAGGAAATATGTGGTAATATCGGCTCACGGCCCTAAAAATTATGAATGTGAGTCTATTATGAGTGTATACATGTATGTAACGACCTCTAGTAATTAAACATTCCTGCATCTGGGAAGTGATGATAGGCAATTTGCCAAGCCACTCATCGAGCCGACGGCTAACAAAGCCGTACCGTGGAACATGTCGAAGCCGGACACCCTGTGTAATAATTGTGTTCATTTTATTGGACATGTTGGGTTTCACTGTAAATGGCTGTACGTGCGTTTAATGCACGTCGGCGTCCATTGGATTTCTCGTATGCGGGCTGTGGGTTTCACTAAACTTCGTACCCCTAAGATGTTCGTAAGTGCAAATTTAGGATCGTCTGGAAATTTCAATTGATGGATTTACATTTATTGAGCATAGGCTGCATATGCAGCCTATGCTCAATAATTGTAAATCCAATAATTGTTTACAAGAAAACATTGCTAATATGAAATTTAAAGACTTTCATAAGTTTACACTTACGAACATTTTAGTCGTACGAAGTTTAGTGAAACGGGCCCTTGGACTGTGCTATTTGACTAGGACGTACACTGGTCACAAATCCTATAAGCCCCATTTTTCCAGTCAAATCCACAGATGTGTTGTCCTAGGGGAATCTCTCTAAACCAGACACCCCGGGAACATCAACACCCCAGGGTGTTTGATTCAGAGAGGTTTCACTATGCATCTTGTACCATGCAATCAACAAACTGACTAAATGCTTGCAATGGCGAACACTCTAGACCCTGATCCTGATCAGTTGCCGATTTCATCAAAATTGCAAAGTATACTTATCTAGCAAAGTATACTTTGAGGGAGTAATCATTTATTTTTCCAGAAATGGATTATTTCATATCGAACTAACTACTGCATATATTTGATGATTAAAAGTATGCAGAATTATTATACTGAATTTATCACATTATCACAGCCAAAATGGCAGTGATAATGTAATAAATTCAGCATAATAAACATTAATAAATTTATTATTAAATTAAAAATTTCTCCCTCAAAGTATACTTTGCTAGATAAGTATACTTTGCAAAGTTGGTGCTACTGATTACGCAGATACACAGACGTTTCTGCAATTATTCCGGACCTAAGAGTACAGTACGTTATTACATTGTATTCGTTGTCCCTGAGCACTACTGTCTGTTTCACGAAACCTGCCCAAATCATACGGCTATATAAACAATGCAGAAACAATACTATTTTGGATCAGAAACAATACTATTTTGGATGATATTAAATTTTATCAAAATTTAAGAATGAGCATTCTTTTTTTTTCGTGAATTTTTTTCAAATATATATTTTGTTACTAAAAAAAAAGATTTGTCTACAGGAAGTAAACATGGGCGAAAAGGAGGTGGAGGGGCTGGGGGAGGAGTAAATAAATTAAACATTTTGGAAATTTATTTCGAAACCTAGCTAGATAATTACATTTTGAAAATCGGATAGCTATTTCTGAAATTATGAAAGTTTCCCCATGTTAAATTTCCCTCACTAAATTACATCTTCACTCTCGTCTATGAGGACTTAACATAGGGAAACTATTGTTTTGTAATAAAATCAATATTGGACCAATTTTCACGAAATAAAAAGAAGGCTCAGTGTAGGGTGTGGCAAATATAGACTAACGGAACGCTGAATGATGAAAATCATATAATATGATATCTGAATTACGAATTGACAAAACCGAGCTTAATACATTTGTGACCAGTCTGTGCATCCGAACAGTATGTTCCGGGTATACATATATTTCCAACGTTGCACGAAACATGTATATTCCTGATTATGTATGTCCTGCAAACACAATTTGAGCCATATATTAGCATCCATGCACACTGATCAATGCATTCGATTCGTTGCATACGACAGTGGAACCTATCTAAACCGGACACCCTGAGAGGTCCCCAGGGTGCCCGGCTTAGAGAGGTTTCACTGTTGGAACCTCTCCAAACCGGACACCCTGGGAGGTCCCTAGGCTGTCCGGATTAGAGAGGTTTCACTTTAAATCAGGCATTAGATCATTCAGAGCCATAGTCGTGTGCTTTGCGATCACGAACATACATTACCACCTGAGATAAATGACCAAGACATTCATCAAAAATAACCTCACAGGTGTTTTCTTGGTGTCCGGTTTTGATAAGTTCCTCTGTATGTCCGGTAGATATGCGCATTTAGCGACGTATCTTTGTGCTTTGTAATCCTGAACAGGCGTTATAATCAGAGATGTCATGCTTACGTAGGTTCCATTGCATATATTGTGGCAAATCCAGTGGGAAATATGTTGGAAAATATGACAAAACGTCGTATTAACCCTTAGAACGCTACTCACAACAATATTATTGGCGTCTGCTGTTGATTTTATATCTTGACTTATTTATCAATAAAACCATGGTTTGACAGCACTTTAGAATCATTTCCAATGGAAATGATTCTAAAGTGCTGTCAAACCATATTGTAAACTATTCGAAAGTGCTGTCAAATCATGATTTTGATGATAAAACTTGAAAATAGAAAATAAACAGACGACAAATAAATAAGATAGCGATGTAAGGGTTACGTATAGCATGCACGAATATCAAGAAATATGCAAAATTAGAAAACGTCATTGTCTACAAAGAAGTCAAACGTTACCAGGTAATCCAGAATTTAAGAATAACATTATTAATTATTAGTATACTGAATGTATTGCATTATCACAGCCATTTTGGCTGTGATAATGTAATAAATTCAGTATAATATTTCGGCATCAAATATGCAGTCGTTAGTTCTATATGAAATAATGCATTTCTGGAAAAATAAATGATTATTCCCTCAAAGTATACTTGGCTAGATCAGTATGATTAGCAATTTTGGTGAAATAGGCTACTGTTACTTACTCGAAATCATGAAGTTTGATTGGTCGATGGTCACAAGTTAGCTGCGGGCAGTAACTCTGCAAAACTCCAACTATGGACGGTACTGTAGTTTTGCAGAGTTACTTCCCGCAACTAGGATGAGCTATACTATTTCTCGGCCAATCAAACTGCCTGATTTGATTACAGATTTCTGGAAATTGCTCAAAATATTTTATTATTGATACATGTACCCAAGTTCCATAGTTTTCATGCATATGTATACATCCGGGGCTTAGTACGACTAAACTGTTCGTAAGTACAACATTATGAAAATTGCACATTAACAATATTTTCTTGTAAACAAGTATTGGATTTACATTTATTGAGCATAGGCTGCATATGCAGCCTATGCTCAGTAAATGTAAATCCATCAATATAAATTTACAGACGATCCTAAATTTGCACTTACGAACATTTTAGTCGTACAAAGTTTAGTGAAACGGGCCCCTGGTATAGTATATATACGACATTAATTCTATATCGTTGCCTAAATTACTGGAATTTGCTAGACCAAACTACTCGGCTCCGCTATAGAAACTCATATGGCAAGCTTCATAAGGCCTATTTTGCCACCCGGTGGGCGACATAGCTCATGTTGTCCGTATGTACTGAAAATAAGCTGATTAAAGATGGCGAATTATATCATCGTATAGGCGGACGAACGATAATTTAAGAAAGGTTCACCTCATGTATGGTTATATACTTTCAGGTTACGGAAACATTGCACCAGTGACGGACTGGGTTCGATTGATGAGAATGATATACGCGGCCCTAGGAATTCCACTGGCACTACTTGTTCTCGCGGAGTTGGGCAAACGATTCACGGTCGCTCTAAAGTTCCTCTGGGAATTTGTGCGGCGGTATTACTACACGGGGTATTTTAGAAAAATTAGCAAACCGTTCATGAAGAAGAAATACCAGTTTGAACGTAAGGACGGACAACCGGAAGCTGTCGAGGAAGGGGTATCCACGAAAGGATCAGACGACAAATCGGAAGACGATAGTAAGACCGGCTCTCGGACGGTGTATGGATATTGAAATCGACGACGAATTCAATTGTGCCCTATAACGGTGGCGATTCGCGAATTTGTTTAATTTCTTACATAATTCTTGTTTTCGGGGGGGGGGGGGGGGGGCGGCCTTAATGTAACTCGATTTGGGGAGGAGTGGTCGTTTCTTGGGAAGCGTTTTTATTAAACTTTGTCTTTCTATTTCCATCAGGTACGATCGGGTTTGGTGACGGTACTACCGGTCTTCATCATAAGTTATTCATCTTGTCTTCTGTTTATCTAATTTATCGGGTTAGTCTTTAGTGTCCATGGTGCGTGAACGTCGCTATACGCAATTCCTTTCACGGATTACAATTGCCAAGACGAAACAGCGAATGGGTGAAGCTTAAAAAGAAACTTGGGAAAGAAAGTTACTCAGGGACGCGAAGGACAAACAGTCGCCAAATATTCCCGATAAAACTGGATATAATTGAGGAAATACAAAATCGAAAATTAAGGATTTTGCAGGACGAACCTAATAACCCGACAGGGCGTCGTCTGCTAAACGAGTTTGAATAGCGGCGCCACGTGCCGGGATCGACGTTAGCGTTCCGTTGAATCCTAATAAATAGGAGTACACGTGCTAGGATAACGTTAATTGGGAATTCCGACAATCGGTCAGTTTCCCAAACCCCAAAACCCCCCCCCCAAAAAAAAAAAAAAATGGTCGGACATATACAAAGGCATCGGAACAATGACGCTAGAACACAGGCTAAATGAATCAATACGTATGAAGGAAATACAACGATGTAAACCCGAGAACACACAACACAGAATTTTGATGGGAATATAATTGACCCCCACCGGATGACCAAAATCTTTTATTAATGACCTTCTGGCAAGTGTGGCTCCCGATTCTCTTGAAACATTCATACAGTCCGTTTTTACTAAACCGCGTTTTCTAGTTTACCAGACCCTGATTAGATGACTATGCAAATCCGTGTTGATTGAGGATCTATTTTCAGAATCTAATTGTGCTGCCAGGTGTATCGATACGCTTGGACTGTATGGGGTCGCAGCTGAGGACATTCGATACAGACTAAAATGTTCGTAGTGCAAAATTATGATAGTCCTGTAAAAGTTCACATTGAACAATGGTTTTTTGTTGAAACCAATTATTGGATTTACATTTATTTAGCACAGGCTGGAACTATGCCCAATTATATGTAAAAAACCCATCAAATTGAAATTTCCTGACGATCCTAAATTTTGCAATTACGAACATTTTTAGTCGTACGAAGTTTAGTGAAACGGGCCCCCTGATGCACATACTAATGCTAGTCCCAGGGTAGGGACCCAAGTAGGTCGCGAACGCCGTTATGTCATTTTGTAAGGGCCGATTGTCCCCGTCACCAATTAAATGCTCAAGTTATAGTTCGTTTTCAAGAAGAACTATGTTTTAATGTGTTTGACCCACCGGTTTGTTTTTTCACAAACTAACCATATGTTGAATGTTAAAGGTTTCTAAGAACTTAGGAAAAATAAACATTTTCTATAGGAATGGCCATCCAATTAATGAAAAACGTAGTTTTGGTGACATAAAGAAGGGGTGCTATGATCACGTGGTTACAAAACAAACAACAAACAATTACTGAAACTTCCCAGAAAGCCGCTATCTGCCTATTCAAAATACGTATTCTGTTAATATTGTCCCTTATTATGTAATGGATTTTAAATGAAATATGGCGCATTCACACGCGTACTTGTTAAGCTGTATTTGGTGGTCTCGGTACTTTGGCCCAAACTTTCTGTCCGTTTTATCGCTGAATCGATGTCCGTGTTTAACTTTATCAATACAGACACTCGGAAATCCGATGCTTTCGCAAAAAACGACATAACTATGTGCCGAAGTCTCCAGTCGAAGTCGAGACCCAAACCAAATAACAAGTCATGAAGACGCGTTTGCTGAAGCCATATTTCATCAAAATCCGTTGCAACATTAAGGAAAACTATCAAATAATATTTACTTTCCAAGATTATTAGGTTGTTTGTTATGGTAACCACGCGATCATGCACCTTGACAATATCTAGAAACAGTTTGGCATTGCTATCTAAAGTTTATGTACACGCAGTATTTTTCATTTGCACTTCTTTGTTTTGATTATGATAGTCATGTAAAATTTCACATTAACAATGATTTCTTGTAAACAATTATTAGGAATTTATATTTTTATTGGATCATAAGGCTGGGCATATGCAGCCTATGTTCAATAAAATGTAAAGCCATCAATTGAAATTTTGACAGACTATTCTCAAATATCTGCACCTTACGAACATTTTAGTCGTACGAAGTTTAGTGAAACGGGCCCCGGCCCCTGTTTATTATAGGGGTTGTTCCTGGGCCTCCAAAACACAGGCTAGTATTCTTTGAGATCAGTAGCCGATCTCACAAAAATTTGTCAAATTATACCTTTTCTTGCAAAAGTTAACACTTTGAGGGAGATATTTATTTAGGGATACATTTATTAATTTTCTTATCATACTGAATGTATTTACATTTTCACAGCCATTTTGGCTGGTGGGATAAAGTAAATTCAGTATAATAATTGCTGCATATTATTTTAATCATCAAATATATGAGGTGTCGTTAGTTCTATATGAAAGTAAATTGCATTTTCGGGGGAAAAAATATAATTACTCCCTCAAAGTACACTTTGCAATAGATAAGTATGCTTAGTAATTTTATTAGTGAAATAGTTTCCGAGGCCGGGGAATATAAACGGCGATATCCAAAGTAAACTATAAGGTTCGAACACTATCCATGCAGGGCCGTGGGTAAACGTTTTGGCCGTGGCTACGGGAAGGGAACTGTTTGAACCACAAGGGGCCGTAGGCCGCGGATTCAAACAGTTCCTGAGTGGCCACGGCAAATCTTTTGTTACCCGGCTGGTTGGACATTGGTCGAACGTTAATTGTTACATCTCCGTCGGATACATCGTGTAATTTGAGATTGTATGCAGTACTTTCGGTACTTTGATAACGCCTTCCATTCAAACAGCTGATTTACACATACATATTCCGGGGCCCCAGTACACGTCGCATCAATTTCAAAATTTCAGTGCGACCGTTATGAACTGGTCTAGTGACGTAATGGCGCGTTCTAGTAAACTCACGAGACACATGCATTACGTAGGGTTTGGCTTGGCCCTGGAATGAGCATCGTCTACAGCTATGGTCAAACGTTGGAACACGGTTGTGAGCAATGTCAAAGAACGGCAGTAATGTAACAATAACCTATTATCGTACTAATTAGGCAAGTAACTTTTTCAACTATGAAATGTTCAAGTTTGGTCCATTTTCCATTGAGAAGAACGCAGACTTGTCTACGTTGCGTTATTAGTCTGACGTTAAGTATTTCGACCAATGAAACGTTAACGAATGTAACTTTTGTCATTCAGTTGATGACCTTAATCAATGTAGGGTTATTTCAATTTGTATCCAGTGGAGTTAAATATACATACAATGGTATCATGATATGGAAACGCCAAATCTACATTAAACTAAAATAAATTATTGCCCAGCATTAAAATTTTATTAGTGAGCCTAGCTCCAAATAATTTTTGAAGAGACTCTCTAAATTCATTTGGAGCTAGATTCTAAATATGTAATGCTAGCTCTAGCTAGCCTAAATCTAACATAACCTCAAATAAGTATTGCTAGCTCTAAATAAGTAGAGTGTGCATTACATATTTAGAGCTAGCTCCAAATATGATTTAGAGAGCTCTTACCAAATGATTTGGAGCTATATCTCTAAATAGTTAATTGCTAGCTTTAATTATGTAGTAACATTAAATTTTATTTAGAGGTTAGCAATTAGAATTATTTGAGTTTATTGTAGAGTTTCGCGTTCCCTAGGAAAACTACAATACTTACACGGGTAACACGCGGGAGGTGACGTAAATTGTATGTTGGTAAAAATGCCACCCACCTCCACCAGAGATACTGGAAAGATACTGCATAAAATAACACCAAACTATGGAACCCGTTCTTCAAGGAACCTGTACTTTAGTCCACAGCCCACATATCTGGTCCAATTAATTACAACGATCACTACCCAAATACAAATTGGCCATTTGTCAAACCATTGAGCTTGGGCCTCTGGATTTACGAAGTTATCAGATGGTGTATAACAACTTTGTTTGTTCGGTACAAAAATTAAATTGAATATCATGAAAATGCGAGATTAGAAGTACACTATCCAAACGTCATTGTATTACAGTGTAACCTCTATAAGCCGGACACCCTGGGGGTCCCCAGGGTGTCCGATTTAGAGAGGTTTCACTGTAAACCAGGCCTTTGATCATTCTGAGCCATAGCTGTGTTTTATACGATCGTGAACAGACATTATCACCGGAGATAAATGACCAAGAAACTCATCCAAAATATGATCACATATATTTTCCTTGGTGTCCGGTTTAGAGAGGTTCCACTGTATTTGTGTTGATGTTTTTTTAAAGTGCTTCCGTGAATTTACTATTGAACGCGACATGTTCTGGGATTTAAAAATTTCCTGGGGGAGGACCCCCGGATCCCCCGACTTTACGATTTCGCACTCGCAGACCCCCCCCCCCCCCCTCCACCCCCCTGCAATTATTTCTGTATCCGCCCCTATTATAGTGCTATATAATGATGTATATAATGCATAGCACAGACGTCATTGACCTGCATTTGGTTTCCGCCATTTTGTACATCATACAACACTACTGTCTGTTTAACATGGGGAGTCAATTTCCAAAACTTTTGAAAATTGACACCGAAACCTGGCGAGATAGCTTGAAAATGATGTAACTAAGAAAACGAGTTAGATTTTTGAAAATCGGTCCACAAATAAAAAAAAATATTTTTAAAAAAATCTATTTTTAGCCCCCATGTAAAATTTCATCAAATAATTTTTTTAGGGGAGGGTGACTTTCTTGTGATTGATAAAAAAGTACTTACTTTTAAATATTTGTTTAGATTTAATGTGTTTTTAAGTTCGTCGGCAGCAAAACGTGGAACAGACAGTAGATAGAGGACATTGCTTAATCCGTAGAATCACGTATCAGTTATCGCAAAGGTAATGTCACTATATGAATCAAAGTACTGAACGTACTGAACATAGGGTACTACAAGATTAAACTAGATTGATTGATTGACTGATTGATTGTTGGTGTTGCAGTTTCATTAACCCTTGAAGGTACATGCCCACTCAGTAGGTACAAAATGTTCTTTACATCAGAGACATCATCTGAGACATTTCCTGGCAAAATAAACATTCATGCGGGCATTACTATTTAATCTCTGTATTTATTTTATGATGTGCAATGATCATACTTTAAAGTCTGTCGAAAATATTTTTTTTCAGGTGACGCATTTCTTTAGTATAAATAATTAAAAAGTATCATGCCTCCTTTGCATGTGAAAATAGCCTGATACCACCGCGCGTCACTATCAGTAAAATAAATATTATTAAATGATTATAACTGTGTAGCGGGCACTTGTAACGTTTAGAAACTTGCTAGATTGTTTGTGTCGTATTTCTTTTCAGTACTTGCATGAATATGGGTATTAATATAAGCTGGGTGTGTTATACTGTCATTAATGTGTTCCCCGACTGTAAGTTATCACCTTAAATACTGACTTATTGACCCCCTTCCCTGAACGTAGAATTGACACTCATGTTGGCGTGTATTGGCCACCATAGACAAATGTCAATCAGGCCGAATTCAAGAATGTCACTAAAATCCACTGTAAATCCATCGATAGAGAGAGAGAATGAGGATTAAACTACACGTGCGAGTTTTGTTTCGCACAGGTGTCGGGTGAGTTTAAAAATAGGCTGTCGGAAGGTCAAACTTGATGTAGTTTGTGTGTTAAACGCGTCGCTTGTTTCGGAGAGTATTCGGAGGGGAGTTAACTCTGTTACTAAATTTAGCGATGACCGCACGATTTGTGCTGCAAATGGGGGCAAATCAGGCACAACAAAATAATCTGATGTATTTGTGTACGTAGAACATCCGTTGTTGATATTGTGCAGTGCAAGTAGTTTTTCATAATATTATTTTCAATTAGCGGTTGCGTATGCCAGTTAAACGTTGAGTAACACAATGCATTTTGTTGTTATGGTTATTCCAAGACATCACTACGGACGTGCCCATCGAGGGGGGGTCTGTGGCGTGGCTAACTGTCCGACGCGATTCCAATACATAGGCTACCCTATGTAAAAATCAATAAATATACTTCAGCTAACCTGAATTTTCTGACTGTAACCCAAGGCGACTTGTAAGTCGCCCTGTGTTACAGACAGAACATTCGAGTTATATTCCAGGATCACGTGGTTTCCGAACGGCGTGTTGTTAGATATGTTTACACATCTTTATATTAATATATTTCTCTAATGCGTAACTGTCTGTCCATTATTGAGCAGTTTGCTTTAATATCATAACTCTGTCGTTTTGACGAGGAATCGGTTACCGTTAATGTCAATACAATTTAGAGATTGCATGTACGCCAAGTCGGAAATATCGTTCAGAAATGTTCTCAAACCAGGTGATTCCATTGTATTTTTGGCCAATGATTTCATTTTGAGCTGACAACAATCTTCGTTATCTTGGGCAAATCCAACACTAGAATTTACAAGATTATGATAATTCCTACAGATTGTACTTCGTGACTGTGTAACATACTTTGTTGTATGTGTATATAAATGATATATATTTGTTTCTGTTACGTATGTCTCCCATCGTTTGTTTCTATGTTTATTTTCTTGTTTTTATTGCAAATGTTGCTGTGTATATTCTCATATATTTATGTGTTATTATAAAATTATAAACCCATTTCGAATTGTTGTATGTATATTAGTTTCCGATTTTATGATGAACTGACAATGGAAGGATAACCAATTCATACTTATTGTTTACCAGCCCAGTCGCGGAGAACAGTGATTTCAATCGCTATACTAGCATGTGATTGGCGGTGTGACAGATAGTAAGCGCGTGTGTGGGCTGTAATATGTTTTGTATCATAGCCCAAAGACCTTCAGCATTATACACGCACCTGCTATAAATTTCCAATACCAAGTTGTTGTTCTGTGCATCTAAAGTGGTGGAGCTTAGAATGTGGCGTAACTAAAGGGGTGGAGCCTAATTTAATGATATGCCGTGCAATAATTGCTGTGCGTATATCTGAAACGTATGGGCACTAATACGCACGGCGGTTCCTCTCAATGAAGGTACAGGTTATGACCACTCATTTGAACCCTCCTCTGAATTCGGGCCCACCTGGCAGTATTGACTCAAAATGAGGAAGATTTGAGAAACTATATTCAATTAAACCAATGTACTTTTAATACTGCATCTGAATTTATAGCATAATTAATTGAAGTAACGTGAAGTTCAAGTTACAATTCATAAAAATTACTTATTTTTGCTGACCAACAACTTCCAAAATCTTATATCATACAGACGGAGAATAATTAAATTGGAATACAGCTGAATAATAATTGAATTAACTTGAATTTCAAGTTAGCATTCCTAAATATTGCTTATTTTTACTGACCGCCAAAATATTTAACTTGCGATATCTCATATCATACCGACTGAGGAAAATTAAATTGGAATACACCTGAATGCATAGCATAATTCATTGAATGAACTTGAAGTTCCAGTTCGCATTCTTAATAAGTTACTTATTTTTCCTGACAGCAAAAAAAATTAACTTGCGATATGGCAGAAAATGGAGCTTGCAAAATCTCATTACATACCTGAAATTATAGCATAATTAAATTGAATTAGCTTGAAGTTCAAGTTAGTATTCCGCGAAATTACTTATTTTACCAGACCGCCAGAAAATTGACTGAACTTGCGATATCTCATATCATACCGACCGATGTTAATTAAATGTGTATACACCTGAAATTATAGCATAATTAATTGAATTAGCTTGAAAGCTTGAAGTTCAAGTTAGCATTCCTAAAAATTACTTATTTTTCCTGACCTCGAAAAAATTTTACTTGCAATATCTCATATCATAACGACCGAGGATAATTCAATGTGTATACACCTGAAATTATAGCATAATTAATTGAATTAGCTTGAAGTTCAAGTTAGCATTTCGCAAAATTACTTATCTTTCCTGACCGCCAAAATATTTAACTTGCGATATGGCAGATCATAACAACCGAGCATAACTAAATTTGAATACAGCTGATTAATTAATTGAAATGACTTGAATTTCAAATTAGCATTCCTAAAAATTACTTATTTTTGCTGACCACGAAAAAATTTAACTTGCGATATCTCATATCATACAGACCGAGGATAATTCAATGTGCATACACCTGAAATTATAGATAATTAATTGAATTAGCTTGAAGTTCATGTTAGCATTCCTCAAAATTACTTATTTTACCAGACCACCAACAAATTTAACTTACGATATCTCATATCATACCGACCGATGTTAATTAAATGTGTATACACCTGAAATTATAGCATAATTAATTGAATTAGCTTGAAGTTCAAGTTAGCATTCCTAAAAATGACTTATTTTTCCAGACAGCCAAAAAATTTAACTTGCGATATCTCATATCATACAGACCGAGGATAATAAAATGTTAATACACCTGAAATTATAGTATAATTAATCGAAGTAACTTGAAGTTCAAGTTAGCATTCCTAAAAATTACTTATTTTTCCTGACCGCGAAAAAATTTAACTTGAGATATCTCATATCATACCGACTGAGGATAATTCAATGTGCATACACCTGAAATTATAGATAATTAATTGAATTAGCTTGAAGTTCAAGTTAGCATTCCTAAAAATTATTATTTTTCCGACTCGAAAAAATTTAACTTGCGATTCTCAATTACCGACCGTTAGATAATTCATTGTGCTACACTGATTTTATTAGAATAATTGAATTAGCTTGAAGTTCAAGTTTAGCCAGTCGCAAAAAATTTCTTACTTGCGATATCTCATATCATACCGACCGAGATTAATTCAAATGTGCATACACCTGAAATTATAGAATAAATAATTGAATTAGCTTGAAGTTCAAGTTAGCATTCCGCAAAATTTACTTATTTTACCACCGCCAAAAAATTTTAACATTGCGATAGTCTCATAACATCCGACGATGTATAAATGTATACACCGAAATTTTCATAATTAATTGATTAGCTTGAATTTCAAGTTAGCATCCGCGAAATTACTTATTTTACCAAGACCGCCAAAAAATAATTGCGATACTCATACCATCCGACCTTGATGTTTAATTAAATGTGTAACACCTAAATTATAAGAATAATTATTGAATTACTTGAAGTTCAAGTTAGCATTCCTAAAAATAACTTATTTTTCCAGACCGCCAAAAAATTTAACTTGCAATATCTCATATCATACCGACCGAGGATAATAAAATGTTAATACACCTGAAATTATAGCATAATTAATCGAAGTAACTTGAAGTTCAAGTTAGCATTCCTAAAAATTACTTATTTTTCCTGACAGCGAAAAAATTTAACTTGCGATATCTCATATCATACCGACCGAGGATAATTCAATGTGCATACACCTGAAATTATAGATAATTAATTGAATTAGCTTGAAGTTCATGTTAGCATTCCGCAAAATTTCTTATTTTACAAGACCGCCAAAAAATTTAACTTGCGATATTTCATAGCATATACCGACCGATGTTATTTAAATGTGTATACACCTGAAATTATAGCATAATTAATTGAATTAGCTTGAAGTTCAAGTTAGCATTCCTAAAAATTACTTATTTTTCCAGACCGCCAAAAAATTTAACTTCCGATATCTCATATCATAACGACCGAGGATAATTCAATGTGCATACACCTGAAATTATAGAATAAATAATTGAATTAGCTTGAAGTTCAAGTTAGCATTCCGCAAAATTTCTTATTTTACCAGACCGCCAAAAAATTTAACTTGCGATATCTCATATCATACCGACCGATGTTAATTAAATGTGTATACACCTGAAATTTTAGCATAATTAATTGAATTAGCTTGAAGTTCAAGTTAGCATTCCGCGAAATTACTTATTTTACCAGACCGCCAAAAAATTTAACTTGCGATATCTCATAGCATACCGACCGATGTTAATTAAATGTGTATACACCTGAAATTATAGCATAATTAATTGAATTAGCTTGAAGTTCAAGTTAGCATTCCTAAAAATAACTTATTTTTCCAGACCGCCAAAAAATTTAACTTGCAATATCTCATATCATACCGACCGAGGATAATAAAATGTTAATACACCTGAAATTATAGCATAATTAATCGAAGTAACTTGAAGTTCAAGTTAGCATTCCTAAAAATTACTTATTTTTCCTGACAGCGAAAAAATTTAACTTGCGTTATCTCATCATACCGACGAGGATTAATTCAATGTGCATACACCTGAAATTATAGATAATTAATTGAATTAGCTTGAAGTTCTGTTAGCATTCCCGCAAAATTTCTTATTTTACAAGACCGCCAAAAAATTTAACTTGCGATATTTCATAGCATATACCGACCGATGTTATTTAAATGTGTATACACCTGAAATTATAGCATAATTAATTGAATTAGCTTGAAGTTCAAGTTAGCATTCCTAAAAATTACTTATTTTTCCAGACCGCCAAAAAATTTAACTTCCGATATCTCATATCATAACGACCGAGGATAATTCAATGTGCATACACCTGGAATTATAGAATAAATAATGAATTAGTTGAAGTTCAAGTTAACCTTCCTAAAAATTACTTATTTTTCCTGACCTCGAAAAAATTTAACTTGCGATATCTCATATCATACCGACCGATGTTAATTAAATGTGTATACACCTTAAATTATAGCATAATTAATTGAATTAGCTTGAAGTTCAAGTTAGCATTCCTAAAAATTACTTATTTTTCCAGACCGACAAAAAATTTAACTTGCGATATCTCATATCATACCGACCGAGGATAATAAAATGTTAATACACCTGAAATTATAGCATAATTGATCAAAGTAACTTGAAGTTCAAGTCAGCATTCATAAAAATTACTTATTTTTCCTGACCGCGAAAAAATTTAACTTGCTACATCTCATATCATACCGAGCGAGCAGAATTAAATTGGAATACACCTGAATTTATAGCATAAGTAATTGAATTAACTTGAATTTGAAGTTAGCAGTCCCAAAAATTACTTAATTTTGCTGACCGACACAAACTGTGACTCGCAAAATCTCGATCATTACATACTGACCGAGCATATACATTTGAATACAGTTGATTAATTAATTTAATCAACTTGAATTTCAAGTTAGCATTCCCAAAAATTACTTATTTTTGCTGATCGCCAAAAAATTTAACTTGAACTTGCTATTTCTCATATCATACCACCGATCATAAATAAATTTGAATACACCTGAATTTATAGCATAATTAATTGAAGTAACTTGAAGTTCAAGTTAGCATTCCTAAAAATGACATATTTTTGGTGACTGCGAAACAATTTAACTTGCGATAAATCATATCATACCGACCGAGCATGATTAAATTTGAATAGAGCTGAATTAATACCATAATTAATTGAATTAACTTGAATTTCGCGTTCCTAAAAATTAATTATTTTTGCTGACTGCCAAAACATATAACTTGCGAAATCTCATATCATACCGACCGAGCATAATTCAGTTTGAATACAGCGAAATTTATTGCATAATTAATTGAATTACTTGAATTTCACGTTAGAATTCCTAAAAATTACTTATTTTTGCTGACAGCCAACAAATTTAACTTTCGGCATCTCATATCGTAGCGACCGATCATAATTTAATTTGAATACACCTAAATTTATAGCATATTATATAATTATGGAATTAGCTTGAATTTCAAATTAGCATTCCTAACTATTACTCATTTTATTTTGGTTGACCTCCAAAAAAATAAAATTTTAATTAACTCAGCTTGCGGAATCTCATATCATAACCGACCTAGCATAATTAAATTGGAATACAGCTGAATTTAAATTCATAGAATAATTAATTGAATTAACTTGAATTTCAAGTTAGCAGTCCCAAAAATTACTTAATTTTGCAGACCGCCAAAAAATGGAACTCGCAAAATCTCATTACATACCGACCGAGCATAATTAAATTTGAACACATTTAATTTTGACTAGCCGAATATCGAATGGCGGCCGACAAAATATTTTATTGTGAAGTCTCAAATCTTACAAACCGAGCATAAGTCTTGCAAAATATCACATTCATCATGTTCATACATTACGCAAACACGTCTTATTTGGAATTAATAAATCACTGAACTACTTTCGGCAAGGGAGATAATCAATATCATGCGAACTATTTTCATAAGAGCCAAGCGGATTGTTCTGTTTATGATTAGTATACATGTATATAGTTTTAAGCTATCTCCTGTGATATATAATGATACATTTTGTTATGTTATGGGTACTAATACATGTTGTTTAAATAGCGTATCTCTGTAACGGTATTGTTGTAGATGGAGTTGCAAATAATTTAATAATTATTACGTTCAAATGGTGGCGTAATACTGATAGCACTTTTGTATAACTGTGATTGTCGTAAATGGCGCAATAGTCGTGAGGTTAAGGTCGCCGACTTCAATGATTTAATTACCGATTCCCGGAAGGGTCGGTGGTTCAAACCTCGACGTGGTATAAAAAAAAATTCTGCATATATATTATTTTTGTGATTTTAATATTTTTTAATATTTTCACAATTTTATGATTTTAATAAAAATACCTATAAATTGATAGAAACTTACCAACAATTAAAGTGTCTGTCTTTAAGTAATATATACACAGACAGTTTGTTACTGATTTTTTAAGTTTAAGTAATATATACACAGACAGTTTGTTACTGTTTTTTTAAGTTTGAGGTACTGTCTATACCATATAATGTTTTACTGTCCCAAAATCTTTTTTTTATGAATTTGGAATAATTATTGTCCTCCATCTGCTCACAACACTGTTCGAACTGCGCCTGTGGCTACCACGACCAGAATTCACTGGCCGCAAACACAGTAGCCATCGGCGTCTATTTATTAAATTATTATTTTGTATTTTATTTGAATTCCGCGTGAACGCTGCATTTTGTGTCAACACCATTTACACAAAATATTGGTGATTTTCTAAACGAATATCGGAGAAATGCGGCTATATATTTTGTCAATTTTCAACACCATTTACGGAAAAAAATTACTGATTTTTTAAAACAATATCGGCACAACTAAATACTGGTGATAGAATTTTTGTCAACTTTTCAACACCATTTCCGGAAAATATTACTGATTTTCTAAAAACAATATCGGTGAAGGTGTACTGAACTACTCTTTATTTTAAATAAACCAGCCGTCTAATAGATCTGTGTATAATCGAGAGTATATCGTTAATTGTCATGTTGTCTCCGACAGTGAGGTGTTGCGGCACACATCAAAACGACACGTCAATTTCAAAATATTGCCTAAGGGTCACAGCTGTGTGGTGTCATCAGATCAACACCTCGTCACACACAACTACGCATTATCGATTTTTTTCCCCACACAAAGCGACGTGTATTTACAACTAGATCTGTGTAATGTGTCAGGTGTAGCCAAAGACCATACATAAATTCGTAATTATTCACAGATGTAGCCTTAAAATATAATCGATTTCCTTAAATTACGTCCGCATGTTGACAGATATTTCAGAGCAGATGTCATCGTAATTTGCCGTTATTTATTTCCAAAATTAGCCATATATTCTGTAAATGGCGTTGAAAGTTGACAATAAATTAAGACCAGATCAGTACGTTAAATCGCTATCGACGACAACTGACGATCCGATGAGAGAGTAATACCGTTTAAGCGTATCCAATGTTAAATATACATCGTTATTTTTTTATGACTTTCGTAGTTTTACCGAGAAATTCAAACAAACCGTTTCCAATATTGGGGAACATAATATCATGATTAGCACATCGTTTACACTAAGCGGGGGGCTACTCAGGAAATTGGATCACACGGTCTATTGTTTACACTGGATTAATGGCGGCCTCCATGAGGTCTCAGGTAAATCTTAGTTTTCAATAATACGACTGTGGTTTCTTCTTTTTAGTGATAACCATGTTCCAGCCGTTAACACTTATTTAGCAACATTACTTAATATGTAGTTAGTCTGAACATTCTGCAGAGAAATCTGAATTGGACGGAATCGAGCGTTGTTTAAACTTAGTCCGGTTCATATGCACAGGTCAAAATATGAACTGAAAATGGCGCTTTGTGTGACAGAAATCCGTACGCGGACGAATAAAAAAAATATTTTGTTATAAATATCACATACAGCGAAACAGCGGTAGCATCTACTGTTTTAATAATATGCATACATATTGTAATTAATGTTTAATAGTGATATACTGATGAATAATATACGATACTATGGTTTATACTCCAGCACTATGCTTTTAGGCTGTGTGATTTGCCTCAATATAAACTGGATTAATTAATACTTATATTCATGCGCTTCATAACAACATCATTACATTTAAAATATTACTTAAAGGGGTACCGATATGATACATTTTAATAATATAAATATTGAAAATACACATTACAATCGCTTACAACATAAGTTATTGATTGAAAATAGTCACTGCAACGTGACCTATTTGACCGCATTACCTATTGCGCGGCAACCTCATCAAATCCCCTGTTTACATAGGTAACCGGGGTTATGGTGAGGTTGGCTCGCTAATACAATGTTTGCGTAATGTAGAAATTAATTATTCATGCCAGCTGGCAAAATATTTTATTTGTGAAGTCTCAAATCTTACAAACCGACCATAATTTTTGCAAAATATCGCATTCATAAAAATGATTTATGTCGGCCGACAAAATATTAATTTGTGAACACTCAAATCTTAAAAAACTATTTTTTTTTTTGAAAAATCATCGCATTCATAACTGAAAAATTAACTATGTATGCCGGCCGACTAAATATTTCATTCGTGAAGTCTCAATTCTTACAAACCGAGCATAATTATTGCAAAATAATTAATGATCTTCTTCTCAGTGGTTTGTTGCAGAGAGTAATTAAGCATTTGTTTAATTTATATTGGCAAACTGCTGAATTTACATGAAAAATGAGTTTTTTTTTCAGACCACAAAAAAATATAACTTGTGAAGTATCCTAGTATATATTATATAGTATTATATATTATATAGTATTATATTTCCAGAAGATTGAATTATCTTATTCAACTTGTCTAAAACTCTAATTAAGCAACAGTTTAAATTAATTAGTCAACAACTGAATTTCATTAGTCGAAGACACTAGTTATGCATCAATTTAATGTCTATTGGCTAAATATTCATAAAAAATGAATTATTTACTATGCCAGCCGACAACTATTTCATTTGTGAAGTCTCAAATCTTACAAACCAAGCATAATTTTTGTAAAATATCGCATTCATAAAAATTAATTATTTATGTCGGCGTACAAAATATTCTATTTGTAAGTCTCAGATCTTACAAACCAAGTATAATTTTAATGATCTTCTGGTTTGTTGCAGAGAGTAATTAAGCATCTATTTAATATATATTGGCAATATTTGACACAAATGCATCCATTTCATTTGACTCCTCGGATAACTCAATAGCTCAGTCTCCATCATCAGATCACCGTCCATTGCATGCGAGCACCCCAGCTCGAAATACAAATCTATCAAGTACGTCACCCAATCCTAGCCACAGGAGTCGCCGGACAAAAGCCCCTCGTAAACAAAACTTACAACATTTAAAGATCATTACAGTAAATTGTCAATCAGTGAAAAAGAAAAACCTTGGATTTCTAGCAATGATTTCGGCTGTTAAACCTGACATAGTTCTTGGGACTGAGTCCTGGCTCAAATCTAAAATAAAAAATGCTGAAGTGTTTCCATGATTATAATGTCTTTAGAAATGACCGCAAACGTAAAACTGGTGGTGGGGTTTTTGTCCTGGTGTCGAAGAAGTTCAGCAGTCACTCGCCTGCTGAGCTTAAATCAGATTCTGAGTTGCTCTGGGTGGAAGTTAAACAGAAAGGCAAAAAAGACTTCTTGTTTGTAGCACATACAGGCCTGATCGTGACTTTATATGCATTGATGAGCTACAGAGAACCATGTCACTTATTGATGTACCAAACAGTACCACCCTGATTGGAGGCGACTTCAATCTGGGAGATATTGATTGGCAAACTCGAACAGTAAATCCTGGAGCCTCTCATAACGAAGAAAGTTGTAAACTGCTAGACTTTGCTGATAGTTTTGGTCTGACCCAACTCATCCACGAACCTACACGTACTACTGACACCTCTAGCAATTGCTTAGACCTAATGTTTACTACAAACTCAACTTTAATTGAAAATGTAAAAGTGATACCCGGCTTCAGCGACCATTGTATTCCCTTTATGACATTACCTCAAATGCAAGAATCAACCCAAAATCCACAAGAAAAATACTCCTTTTTGACAAAGCAGACTGGACTAAATCAAGGAAGGTATTACTGCATATGGTATCAGCATCAAACTCAACTTCAACCTTTAAGTGTCCAGGAATTGTGGGGATGGGTTCAAAACTATGGTGGACGAAAATGTTTCTAAACATATCCCAACCAAAACTGTCACCGGCAAGCAACACCTTCCTTGGCTGAGTTACGATATAAAAAAACTGATGAAAAAAAAGAGACAGACTTTACAGTAAGGCAAAAAAAAAGTAAAAATGTAAGCCAACATGAAAAATTACGGAAAATCAAGACTATGATTCAAAAAAAGACAAGAAAGGCTTACTGGGACTACATGAATAATATTATTTGTGACACAACTGAACAAAAACATGGCACAACAAAGAAGTTTTGGGGTTTTGGGTTTTATTAAAAGTTTAAAAAATGATTCGTGTGGTGTGGCACCACTTAGAGATGATGGCATTCTAAAGTCTGAATCTAACGACAAGTCTGAAATATTAAATAGACAATTTTCATCGGTTTTTACTCGAAAGATAACTCGCCCCTACCAGACCTCGGCCCAAGCACATACCGGATATGACCAAGATACATGTCACAGAGAACGGCGTCAAAAAACTGCTCATGAACCTTAAAACCCATAAAGCGGCCGGCCCTGATGCCATTAAACCTAGACTGCTCAAAGAATGCGCCTCAGAGATTGCGCCAATTTTTATGATTTTATTTAATAAATCATTGGATAGCGGTGTAGTGCCAGCAGAATGGAATCAGGCATATGTGACTCCTATTTTCAAAAAGGGTGAAAAATTCAAAGCAAGTAACTATAGGCCGGTCTCTCTGACATGTATTGCATGCAAACTACTCGAACACATAGTAGTTAGCAACATTCTGGACCATTTGGATAAATATAAAATTCTTGTAACAACCAACACGGTTTCCGTGCCCGCCGTTCATGCGAAACCCAGCTTGTATTGTTTGTTAATGATCTTGTGCAGCACATACAGAAAGGCCAGGTTGACATAGCAATTATGGATTTCAGCAAGGCATTTGATGTTGTCGATCATGACAGACTATTGCACAAGGCATCATATTATGGCATACGGGGGCACGGGAACCAGTGGATAAAAGCTTTTCTTAGTAACCGGACTCAACAGGTGGTAGTAGATGGTGCAATCTCCACAAAAGCAGATGTACAGTCGGGCGTTCCTCAGGGATCAGTTTTGGGGCCTCTTCTGTTTCTGCTCTACATAAATGACCTACCTGAAGCTATCAGCTCAAATGTCAGACTATTTGCTGATGACTGTGTGGTTTACAAACAAATTAAATCCCAGTCGGACAGTGCACAGCTTCAGGAAGATTTGGACAAGTTATCATTATGGGAGCGGAAATGGAGGATGTCCTTCAACATTGATAAATGCCACATAATGCATGTTTCAAGGTCCAGAAATGTCTCTAAGACCACATACTACCTCCAAAATCAACCTCTATCAACAGTCAAGCAAGCTACCTATTTGGGTGTGGAGTTAACATCAGATTTATCTTGGTCTCCCCATATTAACAAAATAACAGGTAAAGCCAGCCAATCTCTGGGTTTTCTGAAACGAAACCTACACTCAGCCAAGCCAGAAACTAAACAAGCTGCCTATACTTCCATTGTCAGGCCGACATTAGAATACAGCTCATCGGCCTGGGATCCATATACCCAGAAAGATACCCAAAAGCTAGAGAAAGTACAGCGACGGGCAGCGAGGTTTGTCACTAACAATTATGACAAAAGCCCGGCACGGTCACTAACATAATGTCGACTTACAGTGGAAGTCATTACAGTCTAGACGGCAAAATAGCCGCCTCTCACTTTTTTACAAAATTGTTCACAATCACGTCGATATATCCCCAAATTTTTTTTACTTAACTCCACACACCAGACAATCCAGACACTATCACCAATTTGCCTATCAAATTCCTACAATTTCAGTCGACTACCATAAATACTCATTTTTCCCACGAACCGTCATTGTGTGGAATACACTCCCTGCCAATGTAGTCAGTGCTGACACGATCTTAGGATTTAAGTCAGCGCTGGCTGCACTGTCACTCCCATAAGTTGACACTCTGCTTTTATCTTTTAACCATTAATATCACACTTCTCAATATACATATTGTACAGGTGCATTATAGGCTTTTAATTAGTTCTTGCATATCATTTTTAGGACTGCACAATCTTATCTCTTGCCATGTCCACCAAGGTGGACTGAGTAGCTTTGGTGGCATGGCATTCACTGTACTAACCCCCACGCATTGCCATAATAGTCGGTAAACGACTGTTTGCAATTATTATAAAAGAAGAAGAAGAATTACCGCTGAATTTACATAAAAAAACATGTCTGCTCACCGCCAAAAAATGTAACTTGTGAAGTCTCATAGCATATCGACAGAGCATACTAATTGGATTATCTTATTCAGCTTGTTGAAAACTCTAATTACAAACCGAGCATAATTTTTGCAAAATATTGCCATAAAAATTAATTATTTATGTCAGTCAAAAATATTTAATTTACTCTTATATGTAGAATCCACACTGTATCCAGACTGATTAGGGACTACACTGATGTACATATTGTCGGTAGTCTAATCAGCCTTGGTAAATAAGCAAGCTGATCAGGGACTACTAGTACATGTGCTGCAGTGCATGGTGTCGGTTGTCTGGTCAACCTAGTTAGATATGGAGGCTGATCAGGGACTACGTTGGTATACAGAGTGTCGGTAGTCTGATCAACATAGCTAGGTATGCCGCGTGATCAGGGACTACACAGATGTACATAGTGTCGATAGCCTGATCAACCTAACTAGATGTGCCGCCTGATCAGGGACTACACTGATATATATAGTGTCGGTAGCCTGATCAACCTAGCTAAGATATGTCGCCTGATCAGGCACTACGCTCGTATACTATATGAATGTAGGACAAAACCCCCTTTGACATAACGCCCTTCGTGTGAAAATGACAACATGGACAAAATCCCCTTCATGATTTTGATAGGGTGGACATAACCCCCTTCATGATTTATACAGGGTGGACATAACCCCCTTCATGATTTTTACAGGGTGGACAAAACCCCACTTCATTAATTCCCGGGATGAATTTAACATTTGTGTGCTGTTTATTATTATTGATGATATTATTTTACTAAAATTTAAAAAAAATCATAATATACAACAAACAAATATTCATATATTGGCTAATATATAGTGTCGTTAGCCTAATCAACCTAGCTAGATATGGCGCCTGATGAGGGACTACACCGGTGTACGGATTACCGATAGTCTGATCAACCTAGGTAGATATGTCGGCTGCTCAGGGATACACCGGTGTACAGATTACTGATAGTCTGATCAACCCAACTGGATATGCCGGCTGCTCTGGGACCGGTGTACAGATTAATGATAGTCTGATCAACCCAACTGGATATGCCGGCTGCTCTGGGACTACACTGGTGTACAGATTACCGATAGTCTGATCAACGTAGCTAGTTATGCCGGCTGCTCAGGGACTACAACTGGTGTACAGACTACTGATAGTCTGATCAACCTAGCCACCATATGCCGGCTGCTCTGGGACTACATGTACACTGGTGTACAGATTATTGATAGTTTGACCAACCCAACTAGATATGCCGGTAGCTCATGGACTATACTGGTGCATAGATTATCGATAGTATGAACAACTCAGCTAAACATGCTGCCGCCTGATCAGAGACTACACCGGTGTACATATTACCGATATTCTAGTCAACCTAGCTAGATATGCCTGCTGCTCAGGGAATACACCGGTGTACAGATTACCGATAATCTGGTCAACGTAGCTAGATATGCCGCCTGCTCAGGGACTAGACCGGTGTACAGATTACTGATAGTCCGATCAACCTAGCTAGATCAACCTAGCCACTGGCTACTCAGGGACTACACTGTTGTACATATTAGCGATAGTGTGGTCATCCCAAGTTGACGAGCATGCTGATCAGGCACTACACTGGTTTACAATTTGGTGATATTCTCAGCAGCCTGTGTGTATATGCCAGTTGATCAGGGACTATACTGATCTACCGATTGTCGATATTCTGATCAGCGTGGATTGATAATTACTGCGTTTATGACATTTTAATCCATTGTTTGCACCAAGGTGTGATACCCGGATGTTTATTGTTAATTGGTGATTATACAACTAGTACCTTACGATATAACCCACCATTATAGCCCAATATCACACTGCGCTTCCCGGCTGTCTGATCAGGCAATACGCTGGTGATCGTTGAGTCAATACAGCATTTGCTCTGTTTATTAGTAACAATCTGCTGAATGTAAAATAATTATTATGACTGCAAACATATATGTTCTAAGGTCACCCTTCTTAACTGACGTCACAGTTTCGCACCTATAGTATGCAGCTGCCGTTCATAAATTGGGAAAATATGCTGATTATGACAGGCAAGAGAGCAAGAAAACATGTTCATATTCGTCTTATGATAAGACAACATTATTTTTGCAATTATTAAAATATCCTTTGTTAATTTTTGTCACCATTTCAGAATTCAATTGTTGTTGTAGACGCGCGAAAACGCGTCAGCTAATGAAAACCTGACTTTCCAAATTATCCGACCAATGATAACTACGCTTACATCGGGAAGGAATTTCTGTCAGCCAATCAAAAGTACACATTGAGAAATGTTTCGTCCAATGAAAACCATACATTGAGCCTAAACCCTGGTTTAAGCTCAAACCGTGGTTTAAGCTATCAGAAACCCTAGTTTGAGAGTCCAAACGGTGGTTTCTGCCGCCAAGTGCACAATAATTGCTCAAACCAGGGTTTAAGAAAACTACAGTTTGGGATCACGATTGGCCGTTTTTTTTTTTTTCTTAAACTGTGGTTTGGGTCCAAACTAGGGTTTAGGCTTTTTATTCGATTACGACCTCAAACGGCAGTTTCTGGCCAAATGCACAATAATTGCTCAAACTAGGGTTTGAGAGCCTAAAACCATGGTTTAGACTCTCAAACTGGGTTTAGGGAATTATTGTGCATTTGGCGAGCCTAAACTAGGGTTTGGGCAGTCCAAACTGGGGTTTGAGCTCAAACCATGGTTTAAGCTATCAGAAACCCTAGTTTGAGCGTCTAAACGGTGGTTTCTGCCGTCAATGCACAATAATTGCTCAAACACCAATTTAATTGCTCAAACCAGGGTTTAAGAAAACTACCGTTTGGGATCACGATTGGCACTTTTTTTCTTAAACTGTGGTTTGGGTCCAAACTAGGGTTTAAGCTTTTTATTCCATTACGACCTCAAACGGCAGTTTCTGGCCAAATGCACAATAATTGCTCAAACTGGGGTTTGAGAGCCTAAACCCTGGTTTAGACTCTCAAACTGGGGTTTAAGGAATTATTGTGCATTTGGCGAGCCTAAACTAGGGTTTGGGCAGTCTAAACTGGGGTTTGAGCTCAAACCGTGTTTAAGCTATCAGAAACCCTAGTTTGAGCGTCAAATTCGGTGGTTTCTACGCAAGTGGACATAATTGCTTCATCTTTACCGCCAGTGCACCAATAATTGCCCTCAAACGGAGGGTTTAAGAAAACTACCGTTTGGGATCACGATTGGCAGTTTTTTTTTTCTTAAACTGTGGTTTGGGTCCAACTAGGGTTTAGGCTTTTTATACGATTACGACCTCAAACGGCAGTTTCTGGCCAAATGCACAATAATTGCTCAAACTGGGGTTTGAGAGCCTAAACCCTGGTTTAGACTCTCAAACTGGTGTTTAGGGAATTATTGTGCATTTGGCGAGCCCAAACTAGGGTTTGAGGAGCCTAAACTAGGGTTTGAGCTCCAAACCATGGTTTAAGGAATTATTGTGCATTTGGCTTGCCATACGCTGAGCTCAACAGTTTCTATATCGGCGGCCGTCTTCGCCATCGTTTCGTCGGTAGACTGTAGGGCCTCTACAGTGCGTGTCGACATAATTGTTTTACCACGCGCCCAATCTACGAATCCTAGTTCGTTCTTTATGATTTGGCTACCGCCCCGGTTTCCGGCAATGGTGTTCAGCGATAGGGGTTTTCCGGTCTTCATGTTGACGATCGGGATATTTGATGATTTTAGTTGCAACCTACCACGCATATCCAATTCGAACTTGGAGTTGTCGCGGCAGACAGATGAGACCACACCTTTTTTTGCCAAATTGTTGTAGTAGTCGTCTGCAGCTCCCTCGAGTAATTTCCGACTTTGACTAGTAGTAGCGCCACCTAATTCCCCCGATTGCGATTGGATTGGAACTGGAGGCTGTATCAAGGGTGTTTCGTCATTATCATCATCATCATCACCATCGAGGTAATCGTCTCTGCCGATTTCATACATGTCATTATCGTAATCAGCCATCTTTATAACTTTCTTAAAATTAATTATGTATTGAAGACAAAACCATACGGGTTTAATATAGTTTCACTAAATTATGTCTTCGAGTCAATACGGTCGCAAACTCAATCCATACCGCAGACTGCGTGAGCCCCTCGGGGCAAAAGGCGTGAGACAGAGTGTCGTTATTACGAACAACCCATCGACGATCGACCAGAACCAGCAGCTCTTGGTCCGCTTCCCCAACCTCGGAGCTAACGACGTCATTGTGCCGGGGACTGTTCGCCTCCCTTTCACTATTTCGCTGACGTCGACGGACGCGGACCGAACCGTCGTTCAGAACCTGGGTCGCGCCATAGTCAAGAAGACCATGATAAAGATTTCTGGTAATGAGGTGATGTCGATCGACGACAGCAACGTCTACCATTGTTATCAGGACCTGTGGAAGTCGGCGCAAGAGCGCGAAAACGCTGTCTATCAGGGTATTGACACCAGCAAAAATAAGAACGTAACCAAACTTAGAATCGGGGCTGGTGACAAGGCAGATAACAACGCGAGCGACAACGCGCTCGCGGCGCTTACGGCAACCGCTTCTACATCCCGCTCGACTTTGAGTTGCTGGAGAGTCACATGCCCTACTATCAGAGTGCTTTGGCTGACCGCCTCGAATACGAACTAACGTTCAACGACTACGGCCGAGTTCTCATAGCCACCGACATGCTATCGACGTATACGATCGATAATGTTTCGCTGGAGTACGACATGGTCACGATGCCCGAACTCGCGCGATTGATCAGAACCCAGTACGCCGGGCGCGTTGTCATACTTTACGACCGAGTTCTTCGCCATCGCAAGATGACGAAAGACAAAAGCGACACATTGTGGAATATTAACGTCAACGTACCCGCCCGCTCGATGAAAGATATACTGATGTTGTTCGGGGAGGCTCGGTTAGCGCTCGGTGCTAGAAAAACCGACAGATTCTATAACCCCAAAATCACGAAGGTAGAGGTGACGATCGAGGGAGTCCTCAATAAACTCTACAGCGCGGGTCTTCGCGCGCACCAGCAGTGGGACGAAGTAAGAAAGCAGTTTGCTGGCGGCTCTAAGCGCTCTCCGGAGGTTGCCGCAGTTGCCAAAGACCTGCAGCTCTCGGCCGTCTCCCTCGCGGAGTTCCTGAATACCAAATACGCCTTATGGCTAGACATGCGAGCCAGCGACGACGACCAAATACACGGCAGCGGATGCCAAGTTGAGAACGCTAGTGAGGGTGTGACGATCCAGATAACCAAAGAGGCGGACGGAGCCGGGCCATTGAACGTGTACTTATATATAATTACAGACGCACAACTCAACATCGAAGATGGTCGATACGTATCAGCGATCTACTGATTTTAAGAAAATTAGCAATCAATACCAATTCACGATTGGAGATGCTCACTCTGCCATAATATGTGGGCAGACAGGATGTGGAAAAACGGTTTTCATCCTCGACTTGCTCGAGGGGTCCTACCGCGGTGCCTTTCGACACATTGTGATCCTGTGTCCCATTGTGCGGCACAACGAGACTTATCAGCGGCGCCAGTGGATATGGGACGACCCTGAGATATACGTTATTGACCCCGGCGACAGACTTCACGATAGGTTGCGTGGTTTATACCAAACATTCCAGGGTAAGCCCATCCTAACGTGATTGACGATTGCTCAGCCAAGGCGGCGATGACCAAAAAGAAGGACATGCTCTCCGAGCTCGCATTTTCTGTACAACGCCGTCCTCAAGGATCTGCGCGAGCAAACTAAATGGGTCTCCCTCTTTCACTGCAAGGCCCGAGACTCATTCGATGACTGTCTTCGAGAGAATGACGTTATCCCAACGCGCGAGGAGCGCCTGGAGGTTCGACAGATGCTTTCGGAAACTAAGCACGCCAAGCTTCTGCTAAAGACTGATCAACCAACTGCTTACGAAGTTATCAATTAATTAATTTTTACTTAACGCTCGTTAGTAATTGCCGAGTAAATGCTTAACAATTGCTGAACAATGCTTAGCAATTGCTGAACAATGCTGAACAAATGCTTAACAAATGTCGAACAAATGCTGAACAATGGTTAACAATGTTAACAATTTGGTGCTCCGCTGCGAGCTTTGTTGCGAGCATAATGGTGATCATAAGTATCGGGTGGTGCGCTTGGCAATATGTTAAAGTGATGAGACTTGTTAGAATAGTTAAATTAATTTTAAGAAAATTAGCAATAATGAACTGCGACGAACTTCTCGATCAGGTAATGGAAGAAACCTCAACTCCGACTGCCAACATCCTGAAAGATAATGAAACATCAACTCCGACAGAGCAATCAGGATCAACTCCAACTCCAACGGCGGTTGGTATTGGGTTGAGTGCAACGACTCCGAATGAAAATGAAAATGCGGCGCGACGAGAGCGGCTAGCTGCGCTGGTTGCTGGGGGACAATCGGAGCATTATCTCGGTAGGCGTCTTTCAGTTTTTCAGGTGGATAAGATGTCAGATGCGGAGATCGATAAAATGTATGCGCGATACGAATCTAGGTTAGGTGCGGAGATGACAAAAACTCTTGGATCGGCGGCTATTCATTTGTACGCAACCGCCGTTAGTATACTTCTCCCTATACCAAACACCGCGGGATTGATTGACGATCTAGAGACTGACCCTTTTATAGGTCACACTCTTAGAACAGCCTGCTGCTCAATTTATCACAAGTTTGGAATGTACTTAGCTCCGCTGACAACCGCGTTGACCACGGGTAAACACTGTCAATGTTGACATATATGCCCACGAACTATAAGCCCTAATATTAATATCATAAATGATGACACAAGACACACCTGCGAGAGTGACGGAACAGCAATACCCGATCCAATCTCAATTGGAGTTGAACCCGATTGCAGCACTTCCAACTCAGATTGATCCTCCAACCTAATCGCGATTGGAGTTGGGGGTTGCACGACATAAAAACCCAAAAATGCAGGCAGCTGGGAGGGCGGCGGCTGCCACCCGAAAAGTTAAACAAGATAAAATACTCGCCGAGCTTCGAGAGGCTAAACAGTCGTTGCAATCGGGGACGGAGACAGCAAAACATCTGAAGACAGAGCAATCAGGTTCAACAGTGTTGAGTACAACAACACCCCCAATTCACGAATTGGAAGCACACCCAACACCCAATCGAGGTTGGACGAATCCGATTGAACCCCAATTCACGAATTGGAGTTGGGTTGTTGGTGGTGGTCTGGCAGTTGTTGGTGCCCTATGCGTGTGGAAATACCCCCTATTACACCAATCCTTATCGAAAAAACAACCAGCCAGTGTTCCGAAGAAAGTTACGAAACACCAATCGCGATTGGATGCGCCCCATTTAAACATTGATCGCGATCCCTTTTATATGCAATAATTATAATTATCAACAATGGCTGAACAAGATGGTAAAATGATAGTGAATGCGCTTTATCACGCCGTGGTGATATCGGGTTTCAGTATCGGGTATGCTCGACTATCAAAGATGGCCCTAGGAGTGTCCGCTCCCAAATTGGACATTACTGTGAGAGACATAGGGCTCGCGACCTTAGATGTAGCGGCCACAGTTTGGACCCGAGATTATCTAATTAAAGCTGGAATTCTACCCGTTAATATATGGAAATAAATGGCTTCAATCGCAGTAATAGTAGGTGGTGCGCTTGTAAACGCATTGGCGTTCAGCGGTAGCAACTTTATATTCTCTAAAATGAGAAGCTCGAACGTGGATGAGGAGCGTAAGCGTCACGATTTAGCTGTAGAACAACTCAATAGCGCAAAGGAAGCATGGTCGAAAAAACGAACCGCCCATCTGGACTGGGTCAACGAAGAGCTTCGCCGCGAAAATCACGCCGCACAAACTTTTCAGAACGTTGAAGAAGCCAACCGCGAGTACGCGCTGGCATATCCACAGAAAAGTCTCGATCCAATGAAATTGGGACTGGATCGCGAGCCCCAACTTTCAGATTTCTATGTACCGTCAGAGCCCCAAAAAGACCGCGAGATCGCGTTCATCGTCGTGGGAATGTGTGTGGTGGGTATCGTCACCTACTGTTCACGTTGAATGGTAAACAAAAAGTGAGTAACAAAAAGCAATGAAAAATTTGTGGTATCTTTATAATGCTACAGAAAACAATAAAAAAAACACAAATATACCATATTTTCTTATTTTCCCATGAAAACACATCTTGGTATTTCATTAGAATTGTCTACAAGATTGAATAAGTGCGGTCTGCTGATGTGTAAACAGTAGTGTGATTCTATTTTACACAATTAAAATTTTGAAATACCCAATTGCTTCAGAAATGATGGAGTGAAAATACTCAATTACTAATTCCTTATCTGGAGCCCTGGATTATATCGGTATAGCGGGCACTCGTAAGTTTTAGAAATGGTGGAATAGTGACACAATTGTAAACGTATTTAATTCCTATACAGAGTGCCTACTGAGTGGGCATGTACCTTTAAACCCATTCGCTTTCAATAGGGATTGTGACGGAACTCACTCACGTCTATGTTGTACACCGACTATATACTACTTGCTGAATCCATATGCTATTTATTGTGGGGCAACTCTATGAAGAAACCTTGGCAGAAAAACTTTGTCATTTGACGAAAAAAAAAAATCTTGTTGAACGACCCTCACAGAACGTTCAATATGGCCATGTCTATGTTGTACATTGACCATATACCAACATTTACATGCCACAGTGTACCGGTGCAAATTTTAATAATGTTTTATACAGAAGCTTTATAAAAATGAACATGGTATTAAATTTAATAATGTTGTGTTTCTCGGTTTGGTCAGGCCTTGTAGTGCAGCGGTTAGCATACTGGTATTCGTACTAGTGACCTGGGTTCGAGTCCCAGTGGGGCCCATTCTGGTTAAACAAGCATTGTTATTTTCAATACTACTGGTAAACATATTGTAGGGTGATTTTGTAGCTTGTACCATAAGAACATACTGCGGTGTACATCAGAAACTGATGTATATAACTTGAGCTACCTGTGATCTTTAATACCTATGTTTTATGCATGATTGACAAAAATATCACGAAAATGAGCAACTGGTGATCTGAGGATGAACATTGTGACCCCTTAAGGGGAATGTGACGGCATGAACTCTTGTCTATATTGTCCAGTATATGTGTCTGAATAACACACACTTGAGTGGGGCACTTCTCCCGAAGAACGTATAAAAATATGTTGTATGCAGGTTTTCCAAAAGAACACGAACATTGCCAACTTGTGATCTGAGGATCCCCATTGTGACCCTTGTAGGGGAATGTGACGACATCAGCGCCTGTCTAGTATATACATATCTGAATATCGGGAACACAGAATTGAGTGTGGAACCTCTCCCGAAGCATATGTAAAATATTATTTGTTATGCAGGGGTAGCAAACATAACATGACAATGGGCAACTGGTGACTTGAGGATTCCCATTGCGGCCTCATAAGGGGAATGTGACTTGCTGGTGGACATTGGATACATTGTCTGATTCTATGATAAAAGGTAATAATACTCATATAATGTACTGTGTACGAGGGTGGGTAAATAAGTAGTGTCACTTGACAATTATCTTTCTAACAACTCGTCAAACCTTAATAAAAATTGGCACTTGTATGCATTAACATTATTCGCTCGTGGCGTTGATACAGTACAGTATATGGCGTCATAATGAAGTCACCATTTATAACGGCATGTCTGGCACAGGGGTCAGAATTGTTAACGAAACATAAATGGGGCATATTTAAATATAAGGAAAACAACCGCAGAAATATACCATATATGCGACAGCACGTTTATAGGAAGTCCGTGCTACTTGACCAGTCGGTCAGAAAATGTATGGCTACTTTAAGTGCCGGACGGGAGACTACGAACTATGGGAACTGCTCGGATTTCGATTACAGATGCGGATGTTTAGAAAATAATAGAAATAAATGACATAGCTAGGCGAATGAAACGGGAATAGATTAGTCATGCATACCACATTATCTGAATCGTATTGTTATACAATGTTAACAAAGTGTTTTAAAATGAGAAAAATTTCCGCACGGTTGGTACCTTCGTTAATGTATTAGGTCATATATAGATACACTTGGCTTCAATGATAATTGCTTCATAAGAATGATGTGATATACATGTATGAATATAACATATGTGAATATTGTCCTGTTAATGTATACTATATGGTACATTGAGTTGCCGTCTCCGCCATCTTTGTATGTACAAGCCACCGACAGTTACACCACTTCGTGCGTTTGACACATACAGCAAATAATATGACAGTAAGCCTACGTTCAGGAATTTAATACCCAGACCACCCATGTACCAAGTTAATAGTTTCAATTTAAATTACCTCTGCAGTCATAAACCTACTGTAGAAATTAAAACTTGGTACACGCGTGGGCTGGTAGCTAACTTTTGATTTGAATTAAAACAAAATGGGCCCTATTTCCCCTACCCCACCCACTTGCAAACCACAGCTGTCTGGTTATTGTTACACTCAACAGCGTGGATAGCGTGTTTATTCCGATGTAAGATATCTATATACATCTATATAGTATCCGGCTCATGTAGGGGGCGGAGTTATGGGCGTGTTTATTGCGTACGGGGCGGCGACCACTTTCACTGAACTACAACAACTACAATAATGGCGGCATGCATTGGCGCTGCCAATGTGCTGTATTTTTCCGCCGGAGAGTCTGCAATTCGACAAGCGAATGCGTTCATATGTGACTGCAGACGTTGTCCAGATTCATAAAAGTGAAAAACTCGGAATTTGGAAAAACCTGGTAAGTGGTAACCTGCTGCATAAGCAGAAGGTGTACAGTCGGGTCGGACCACGTGGTAATTTTTTCAACAAAATGATTGATTGGCATTGTCATCTATGTACATGCACATGTATATTTCTTATGTATATGCACATATGTATTAACACATGCATATAACAATGCTATATTCGGTATAACTTGCAAACCTTTATGTGATGGTGGATGCAGTGTCATGGGTTTTCGTGTTTGATGGAATTTTCAATTATAAATAGCCTGGAACCACAGGCAATGTTGAATATCCCCCACCCACTTGAATTAATGTAGTATAACAGAAGGCCGGACACTAAAGCCTGAATCGAGATTTTATTTCACTGTCCCACTCATTTCCGGTTGAGCTAAAATTTGCAACGCACGATTTGATTGGTTGAAATTTTGTATCAACCAATCAAATCGTTTGTTACAAACGCTTTGCTATAAACCGGAAGTAGCCTGGACAGGCAAAAGAAATCTGCAGTAAAACAAATTAAAAGCATTATTTTGTATGTTTTAACACATCTGGGTTGTAATTGAAGGTGCCATTCTATTTATTATAAGTTTACTCCAAATAGATATGCCAGAAATTGCACCAATATTGATTAATATTAGACAGAATACAGATTAGTATTTCATCACACTTGTTAGTGTCTCCCCTTGACTATATCTATACAGATTGAATACAATGTAATTATTTTAGTAGCCCTGTGCCTGGAACTGCCAGAAATCGGTCACCTAGCATGTTTATCAACATAATTCTTAATTAAAAGACATGTCATGAAATTAATGTTATACACACTTATAATACAACATTTCATTGTTATAAAACTGTAACTTTAACAAAGATTACCTTGAAATATGTCTAGTAATCAGCTGTGAACACCGGTGACCCACTTTCCAATACTGCAGAAATTCACAACCGGTTTTCGGTCAATTTTATGACATCTACAGGATATGCCCAAAATAACACACACTCACAATGAAACTTTATTAAGTCTTTGGAAAAGTAAAATTATTGTAAATGTAACTCGAATTAACTTCAAATAACTGATTTCACTTATTTACAATGTATACTCATGTACTTAGTCCTGGGTTGGAGAGATGGCAGCATCACAGTGTGGGCACAAAAATGTGTCCCCACGCCTAATTACTTTCACTGGTGTACAAAATGCCAAATGGACCCACCGTTTGCATTTTTCACATTCACCCCAAGCGCTGAAAGACACAATTAAGTGCACTAAGTACATGATGCACCTTCTTACCTATGCATAAAAGCATATCTCATTCACACATATGCCTAAATCATGGGTGAAAAAAAATAATTTGATAACTCAACTGCATAAATTGTCTCTCACTTTTGGCCAACACCTGTACATTGACACCGCTTGGACAAGTGCGTGGGCCCTGGAAAATATCCATTTTAGCAGATGGTGAATGAAAAATGTGATAAACTTGTTATTTTGAGGATTTGTTTGGTATTTTATGAATGAGAACTTTAGTAGTATATAAGAGTCACAATGATACCATCACCCTCTGGAAGGCACCGGCTACGCGCGGCGCCCCCCACCGCATGGTGATATCATTGGTGACTCTTATATACTACTACCGCGAGACCATATATTTATGACATGAGAAGATACACCCTATTAGAGACAAGAATCCCTGTTATACTCAGTATATATAATAACATAATGGTTTTAGTTAAGTGTGTGTGGTTGAAGACAGGTAGTCACGAGAGGTGTCATCGCACCGGTATTTACGAATATTGCAAACATCACCGTGCATGGATGCGAAGAGGTTCCGTTTCACCTCGCCCATGTCGGCATTGTGGGGTAGGGACCAAAGCCGAGTCATTGCTATGTCCACCATGCGGTGGCACTCAGGCTACTCATCGAATGGTTAACAAGGGATTACGTGCTCGCAAGTATTATCGTTTAGTAATAATTCAAATCGGAAAGTCAGTTAGAAAGATAGAATCGATCTGATGTGTAGTTTTTGATTTTTATAAGTCACGGTGTTTTATACAGCATTAAAACAATGTAAAAAAAACATTATCAAACTAATTTTATAAAATTGGAAATTGAACAGAAAAAACACTACCAATATTATTAGAGAAAATGGATAATACAATACAATTGGAATTGAAAGCTTTTAATGCCTGTGTTGAAGAAGTTTACGAAGAATACGGGGGTTAGGGGTTATAGTCCTATATATAAATTCTATAAAATGAAAACACTAGGCGATATCGAATACATGAAATATCAGCGTAATTTATTACGCTCCGATAAAAACGTTGCATTTACAATATTATACCGACAATTATGCGAACTATAGAAGAGGCAAATACAAACATTAAGACGGATAATGCGTATCGGATATGAAACTAGGGTGTATTATATAAAATTGTTAAAACCCACCGATTCGTTTACGAATATACGTTTCTACGATATCGCTTATAAAGATATTGAAAAATTATTATTGAACAGAAAAAAAAACTACTAATTAATTTATAGCCGAGTGTATTTTCCTTATCGAAGGTATGTAAACTGGCTATCTGGAATTATTTTTCATCAACCTCGAGCGGTCTTATAGGAATGCCGTTGTCATATTTTGAGTGTATTTTTCCTTATCGATGGTATGTAAACTGGCAATCTGAATTTATTTTTGTATCAACCTCGAGCGGTAGGATAGGAACGTCGTTGTCATGCAGTTGTTTACCATAGCGACCACATTTGTAGGGATAGAAATAAAAAAGATTTAGCTCCAACCGCGTCGTGAACCCACGACCCTCGTCTCTATAGAGTATCGCCTTAACCCACACGACCACGAAGGCTGTTTGATAAACATTACCTTGTGTTGTACAATTATCGATTTACACAGGCGGTGTGTACACAGGTTATTTATAAACACTTAGAGAGGTTAACGAATTTACGGGATGGTTCATTATTTCATTAATTTTATAATTAATTTTAAGAAAATTATAAAATTATTAATAATTTAAAGCTAAACATCCCCTATGATTACATAGAAAACATAATAATTAATTAATATAAGAAAACAAATAAAACAACTATTTTCACCAACAAAGTCAGGGTTTTGCTGGCGCGGGTTCGAGCCTCGGTGGGACCTAAAACTTTCTTTTTTTTAAATTGTTAATAATTTTCCTAAAATTAATTAATAAATTGTTTACTGCACCAATATAATTAATTTTATAATTAATTTAAAGAAAATTATAAAATTAATTATTTAATAAAAATATTAATTTCCTCCGACTTTATCTCCAAGTTTTACCCTAAATTTATCCCAATCAGTACACTCAAGCTTGGGCATGGTGGCGTGTGCTTTGATTCTAATATCATTTTTTAATTTTTCATATCTCCCCATTTCTTCCACAACGGATTCAAACTCTAAATTTGATATTTTCTTATCGGCCAACGCTTTGAACACTATAACGTCGATGATATTTTTCTTAGACCTGGCGAGAACGGATATTCTATCATGCTTTCTACATTTTTTCTCGAGTTTTCCACCCGACGCCCTAATTACCATACAAAGTATTCCAGATAAAACGGTAATTCCACTCAAAACCCCTGCAAGTGGAGCCGTTACAATTGTAGATAGTGTTGCAGCAGTCCCCGCACCACTCATTACAGATAAACTTGCCAGAACCGTACTAGATGCTTCAGCTATATTCGCCGCGCGCTTATATTTTTTAGCGTGTCTTTTTATATTTCTATATTCTCTAACTAAAATATCCTGCATAGCGACGATATTATTCAACCTAAAATCTGAACTTCTTTCGTTAATTGGATACAGTGTTGATGGAGTGGTATTGACAATTGGAAGCGGTGATTCGTTCATGATTTTCAATATATTAGTATTTACAAATTAAGTTCAATTAACAATGAGACAATAGTGGAAGAACTCTTTGGGTCAGCGATTTTCGTAACAAAGTTAATAACACTACCTTCGGAAAGTCTAATTAGATCATAACCGGCGAACGAAACCACCGACGAACTATCTCCAGCGATTTTAGTGACTCCAACCCCTCGTTCTTCCCCATCTACTACAAGATTTATCGTGACCGCGCCCACAGGTTTACCACTAGCATTAACCGAGCAGACCGCCATTCGGAGAACTGTACCTGTAGCTGTCATGGCGTATCCCCCACATTTATTACTCGCTTTGGCACCGAACGAATATTCATAGAGCCCCTCAACCAATGGGCCCCGGTATGGGCCTCAGCACGAATCTTATAAGAGGCCTCATCAAGAGCTTTGGTCGCGGCTCTACGAACATGTTTCAGCTTATCGGAAACTTCGGTTATTTTTCCGTCTAGTTCGGTAAGTGCAGCTTCTCTGCTGAGAGAGTCCTCTAAGCGCAACGCATCATAAGCCTCCGTAATGGTCGCCTGGTGGCCTTCTAGGGCTTTTTCAACACCCAACCGGGCCTCTTTTTGAAATTCAGTTATTTTTTCGTCTAGTTCGGTAAGTGCCGCTTCTCTGCTGAGAGAGTCCTCTAAGCGCAACGCATCATAAGCCTCCGTAATGGTCGCCTGGTGGCCTTCTAGGGCTTTTTCAACACCCAACCGGGCCTCTTTTTGAAATTCAGTTATTTTTCCGTCTAGTTCAGCAACCGCCGCTTCTCTGATGAGAGATTCCTCTGAGCGCAACACTCCAATAACCTCCGTAAGGTCCGCCTGGTGGTCTTTTCGGACTTTATCAATACCCGTTCGGACCCCCTCAACCCCCAACCGGGCCTCCTTTCGAAATTCGGTTATTTTTTCGTCTAGTTCAGTAAGTGCCGCTTCTCTGTTGAGAGAGTCCTCTGAGCGCAACATCCCATAGGCCTCCGCAATGGCCTCCTTGTGGTCTTCTCGGACCCCCTCAACCCCCGACCTGGTCTCTTTCAGAAATTCGGCTATTTGTCCGTCTAGTTCAGTAAGTGTCGCTTCTCTGCTGAGAGAGTCCTCTAAGCGCAACGCATCATAAGCCTCCGCAAGGTCCACCTGGTGGTCTTCTCGGACTCCCTCAATCCCCAACAGGGCCTCTTTTCGAAATCTGGTTATTTTTCCGTCTAGTTCAGTAAGTGCCGCTTCTCTGATGAGAGAGTCCTTTAAACGCAACGCATCATAAGTCTCCGTAAGGTCCGCATGGTGGTCTTCTCGGACTTCTCGGTCTTCTCGGACTTTATCAATATCCGACCTGGCCTCTTTTCGAAATTTGGTTATTTGTTTTCCTAGTTTGGTAAGTGTCGCTTCGCTGATGAGAGAGTCCTTTAAGCGCAACGCATCATAAGCCTCCGTAAGGTCCGCCTGGTGGTCTTCTCGGACTTTATCAACACCCGTTCGGACTCCCTCAATCCCCTCTTTTCGAAATTCGCTTATTTTTTCACCTAGTTCGCTTAGTTCCGTATGCGTTTCTTCACGACTTTGTGTATTCACAGCCAGGGCATATTCTCTAAGTTGTGATAGTAGACTCCTATGAATATCGTCCATGGCCGCCGATATAGTTCTATTGATCAAGGCTTTTGTTTTGTGGGTAGTTAAACAGTCGCCCTCTGTCGGGATGAATCCCCCTTCTGTCGGTTCCAAATTCTTAGAATTTGTCACCCAATCCCGATTGGAATTGGAAGAACTACCTGGTCCGTATATACTCATTTTCAATAATGTTGATAATATATATATATAAAAATTACGAACATGCGTTTAATTCTAAAAAAATATAAAATTAATTAATTTGAAATTTCTAGGACGACCGAAATCGGGTAATCGTTCTTCAACTCTCGCCCTTTATCATCAAGAATAGAAATCTTCAACTCGTGGATGTGTCCCGATTCCAAAACTTTCATCTCGGGGTGTGGGAAGTCTAAGGTCACAGTCTCCCCAAAGAAACAGTCGCTGGCTGGCACGGTTTTCAGTATTGTGATAGGAGTGCGGTCTAACGTGCTGTACGATGTGTTCACCCGATTCAGGTGCACCCCGAAAGTTTTCGTGGCGGCGAAGTTTACTGGGGCCGTGCCTACGTGTTCGCCCGGATCAAACACTCCGTCATCGTTGTAAGGGTATGTTATTTTAAATCCTAACAGTGAGCCCAACCCCGGTGAGATCCTTAAACGCTTCTCAACGGAAATTGTCGCAAGCCCCGTGGCTTTCGAGACTGCGAGAGTGGCTACACCAGGAATCTTCGCCGCGACAAAAGCTTGGAGATCTCCGAAACTCCAAAGACCCTTAGGTACTATGGCATCTGGAGTTCTACGAAATCCTGAGAGATCTGGAACATCTATGGCGTAGTTTCCGAAAGCCTCAGGGCTTACGCCCCCGACTTCTAATGTGAAAAACTCGAACGTTTCAAGGTTTTTCCACCCGACCGTGAACGTGATTGATCTAAGGCCTACCCGGCGTTGTCCGCAGCAGTTGTCTATTAATTTTTGAAGTTCACAACTCCCTTTTTGAACTTTAGTGATAGTAGCAAACATAATAATATCTTTCAATAGATACCAAAGCATTTAGCTTTAATTATAATGTAAAGTACGCGGTCGGAGGTAAATACACGCAAAAAGACGTTGTTAACCGCCTTATACACCCAACCGTAACGGTTAGACCGGACAGTGGCTTTGCCACCAATTTCCCTAACATCTTTGAACAATATAGGCTGCCCAAGATTACTACGATGGAGGCGGTAAACGGGTGGAAAGCAACACCGATGCAGTTTTGGCAGAACCAAATAAATTTCGCTGTATGGTGCGCAACAGCCGGGTGTGGAGTTTCACATAAAAACCATCTGACATCCAAGAATGTCATACTCCGAAGCGTCTACAACTTTCACGTGTATTATACTATTATGAGGATTCTCAAAGAACTATGTATTTCACTACCTCAAGACGACGCCTGGGATCCCATTTCCAACGCATACGACCGTATGGCGTTTGAAAGACTGTGTAGCGAATTTAACGTTTCAAAAGACGCGGACTGGAGACAGAAAGCATTTCCTACCGGCACCAACCTCGGGGACGTTCTCATTCGGGGCCAGTCCGGGAATTGGACGCAGACTGATTTTTGACACGATCACTCCGGCGACCACATCGTCAGTCGGAACGCCGGGAATTTTGACCCCGCGACTATGACTTTCGGGCCGGAAGTGTCTGGAGGTCGGCACTGTGGCGTGTTTTCTTGTAAAATATTACCTCCGAAACGGGCTCACGTCGATTACATACAGCAGGCTGCTGAGGTTCAGAACGCGTGGGGTACATTTATGTTAGATACGGGTCTAGGGTTCACGCAGGCCGGGGTTACTCGCGTCAACGACTCCATTCGCACGTACGTCTGGGCCATCCTCGGCGCACAGAAGCAAACTCGCAGTTCTATACTGGGCACGGGAACAGCGTTTGATGCACAAAAACAATTCTTGGCACTTGTAGAGGACACCATCTCAGCTAGGGTGGACCTAGAGAAGGCGATCTAGAATTATCAAGACGTTTTGCAGAATGCCAGCACTCCAGTAGACTATGTATTTGGAATAGGTCTTTATATGGCGCCGAGCAATATGATACTACGAGACGACCCGGTCGACGGTTACAATAATCAGATCGTAATCGCCACCGCCAATCAAAAAATCGGCCACAACGGTAACGTGAACACGGATATCATCAAGCTCACCCCCAACATGATCGGGGCGCGGAGGTGAAAATTCAAATAAATTTGAAAAATATTTCATAAAACCCCCAATTCATCCAATCCTGGCTGGATTGGATACACCAACCCCAATTCGTAAATTGGATGCACCATCGAGTCCCCCTAATCCAATCGTAATTGGAACAGGAGTGGAAAAACCAGTGGAGATTGGAAGTATAACACACGAGGAGGAGAAATTAGCGCTCGTCGTTGCCCTCGTGGCGGTCGGACTATTTGCGCTTTGGTTTTAGGAACTCTCTGGCGGAGAATAGTAGGAGAGTGGCGATCGCCACGATTAAAGCCCAAGCATTCTCGGCGAGCCATCCGACCGTTTTTGATAATATAGATACCAAGAAGGAGAGGAGACCTCCTATCAAACCAGGCAGCGCGGCAGCCAACTTTCCTGCTAATTTAGCCAGGAGACTGGCGAGTGCTTTTAGTTGCTTTTTTACCCACTCCTTGGCTCCGCCGGATGGCGCGGGTGCTGGTGCGGGTACTGGTGCGGGTGCTGGTGCGGGTGCTGGTGCGGGTGCTGGTGCCGCACCAGCATTGACAGCTACAAATAGAGACGATATAGATAGAATTAGGGTCGATATAATCATGCTGAAAGCTGCGATGAATGTTATTATCGTGACGCCCTTTTCTCTGAACAGAGTGCTAAGAAGCTCACCGAGTGTCGTGTCCTCGTGCAGGACCCTCGAGATTGTTTCGTGGCTCCGACTTAATTGGCCGGTAAGTCCCACACGGTTAGTCGAAACAACCTCCAAGCGAGCTTCTCCTTCATCCCGCAACGACCGCAGGAGTTTGTTGATTCGCTCGGTAGATTCTCTATCGCCACGGGCTTCCTTTATTTTTCTTTCTTCTAGCGCGATATGTTCGTCCAGCACCGTGAGTTTGGAGAGGTTATTGACCAGTTCGCCCCGGACCGTTTGCAGAACCTTATCGAGTCCCAGGAGTTCGCGAAGAGGTAATGGTGGGTCATACTTAGTGCCGTTTATTTCGTTGACCGTGGTTTCCACCGTGTTAATAGCGTCGGTGGCTATACGAGGGACCTCGCTGATATCGCTCGTTTCTATAGCGGCGGCCGTCTTCACCAGCGTTTCGTCGGTAGACTGTAGGGTTTTTACCATTTGTTGAGGCAGCTGCGACCGATCCTCGACCACTCCGAGAGCTCGAGCGAAGAGTACTCCATATCGGTTCAAGGAAGAGGCCCCGAGGAACCGGGTCGGGTCGTTCTTGTACGTCAGCAACTTCCAGCTCTTGCCCCATTTAACCCACAAGTCTCCTCTTTTAGTGCTGCGGAACTCCAACGTGGCATTGATGCCGTGTTTAGACACCTCACTCTCCCACCGTTTCACCCGAGACTCCGTTTCCGTGAGAGGCGCCAGCTCATCCTTGGAGATCCCCGCAGGAATCTCGGAACCGCCCGCCCATGCCGGAGTTTCGGGTGGGGCCTCCCACATAGGGACACCAACAGATGAAGTTCCTGGTGCGTCTGGAACAAACAAAGATGCGCCTGGATCAACTAAAGGCGTATTTCGTGGTGCGCCTGGATCAAACAAAGGTGTATTTTTGGGTGCTGGCGTCTCTATGAAGGTCGTTTCGTCATAGTTATCGATGTCATCATCGATGTCATCATCATCGCGGAAATCATCTCTGTCGATTTCATCCATGCCAATATCGTAATCAGCCATATTAATTATGTATTAAAGACAAAACCATACGGGTTTAATATAGTTTCACTAAATTATGTCTTCGAGTCAATACGGTCGCAAACTCAATCCATACCGCAGACTGCGTGAGCCCCTCGGGGCAAAAGGCGTGAGACAGAGTGTCGTTATTACGAACAACCCATCGACGATCGACCAGAACCAGCAGCTCTTGGTCCGCTTCCCCATCCTCGGAGCTAACGACGTCATTGTGCCGGGGACTGTTCGCCTCGCTTTCACTATTTCGCTGACGTCGACGGACGCGGACCGAACCGTCGTTCAGAACCTGGGTCGCGCCACAGTCAAGAAGACCATGATAAAGATTTCTGGTAATGAGGTGATGTCGATCGACGACAGCGACGTCTACCATTGTTATGAGGACCTGTGGAAGACGGCGCAAGAGCGCGAAAACGCTGTCTATCAGGGTATTGACACCTGCCGAAATATGAACGTAACCAGACTTAAAATAGGGGCTGGTGACAAGTCAGATAACAACGCGAGTGACAACGCGATCGCGGCCGCTTACGGCAACCGCTTCTACATTCCGCTCGACTTTGAGTTGCTGGAGAGTCACATGCCCTACTATCAGAGTGCTTTGGCTGACCGCCTCGAATACGAACTAACGTTCAACGACTACGGCCGAGTTCTCATAGCCACCGACATGTTATCGACGTATACGATCGATAATGTTTCGCTGGAGTACGACATGGTCACGATGCCCGAACTCGCGCGATTGATCAGAACCCAGTACGCCGGGCGCGTTGTCATACTTTACGACCGAGTTCTTCGCCATCGCAAGATGACGAAAGACAAAGGCGACACATTGTGGAATATTAACGTCAACGTACCCGCCCGCTCGATGAAAGGTATACTGATGCTGTTCGAGGAGGCTCGGTTAGCGTTCGGTGCTAGAAAAACCGACAGATTCTATAACCCCAAAATCACGAAGGTAGAGGTGACGATCGAGGGAGTCCCTAATCAACTCTACAACGCGGGTCTTCGTGCGCACCAGCAGTGGGACGAAGTAAGAAAGCAGTTTGCTGGTGGCTCTAAGCGCTCTCCGGAGGTTGCCGCGGTTGCCAAAGACCTGCAGCTGTCGGCCGTCTCCCTCGCGGAGTTCCTGAATACCAAATACGCCTTATGGCTAGACATGCGAGCCAGCGACGACGACCAAATACACGGCAGCGGACGCCAAGTTGAGAACGCTAGTGAGGGTGTGACGATCCAGATAACCGAAGAGGCTGATGGAGATGGGCCATTGAACGTGTACTTATATATAATTACAGACGCACAACTCAACATCGAAGATGGTCGATACGTATCAGCGATCTACTGATTTTAAGAAAATTAGCAATCAATACCAATTCACGATTGGAGATGCTCACTCTGCCATAATATGTGGGCAGACAGGATGTGGAAAAACGGTTTTCATCCTCGACTTGCTCGAGGGGTCCTACCGCGGTGCCTTTCGACACATTGTGATCCTGTGTCCCACTGTGCGGCACAACGAGACTTATCAGCCGCGCCAGTGGATATGGAACGACCCTGAGATATACGTTATTGACCCCGGCGACAGACTTCACGATTGGTTGCGTGGTTTATACCAAAGATTCCAGGGTGAGCCCACCCTATACGTGATTGACGATTGCTCATCCAAGGCGGCGATGACCAAAAAGAAGGACATGCTCTCCGAGCTCGCATTTTCTGGCCGCCATGCTAGGCAAAGCGTATGGATCTCCACTCAAAAGTACAACGCTATCCTGAAGGATCTGCGCGAGCAAACAAAATGGGTCGCCCTCTTTCACTGCAAGGACCGAGACTCATTCGATGACTATCTTCGAGAGAATGACGTTATCCCAACGCGCGAGGAGCGCCTGGAGGTTCGACAGATGCTTTCGGAAACTAAGCACGCCAAGCTTCTGCTAAAGACTGATCAACCAACTGCTTACGAAGTTATCAATTAATTAATTTTATAATTAATTAGCAATTACTTAACGCTCGTTTAGTAACTGCCGAGTAAATGGTTAACAATTAATTTTAAGAAAATTAGCATTGCTGAACAATGCTGAACAAATGCTGAACAATGCTGAACAAATGCTTAACAAATGTTGAACAAATGCTGAACAATGGTTAACAATGTTAATAATTTGGTGCTCCGCTGCGAGCTTTGTTGCGAGCATAATGGTGATCATAAGTATCGGGTGGTGCGCTTGGCAATATGTTAAAGTGATGAGACTTGTTAGAATAGTTAAATTAATTTTAAGAAAATTAGCAATAATGAACTGCGACGAACTTCTCGATCAGCTAATGGAAGAAACCTCAACTCCGACTGCCAACATCCTGAAAGATAATGAAACATCAACTCCGACAGAGCAATCGGGATCAACTCCAACTTCAACGGCGGTTGGCATTGGGTTGAGTGCAACGACTCCGAATGAAAATGAAAATGCGGCGCGACGAGAGCGGCTAGCTGCGCTGGTTGCTGGGGGACAATCGGAGCATTATCTCGGTAGGCGTCTCTCAGTTTTTCAGGTGGATAAGATGTCAGATGCGGAGATCGATAAAATGTATGCGCGATACGAATCTAGGATAGGTGCGGAGATGACAAAAACTCTTAGATCGGCGGCTATTCATTTGTACGCAACCGCCGTTAGTATACTTCTCCCTATACCAAACACCGCGGGATTGATTGACGATCTAGAGAACTGACCCTTTTATAGGTCACACTCTTAGAACAGCCTGCTGCTCAATTTATCACAAGTTTGGAATGTACTTAGCTCCGCTGACAACCGCTTTGAAGACGGGTAAACACTGTCAATTTGGACATATATGCCCACGAACTATAAGCCCTAATATTAATATCATAAATTATGACACAAGACACACCTGCGAGAGTGACGGAACAGCAATACCCGATCCAATCGCAATTGGAGTTGAACCCGATTGCAGCACTTCCAACTCCGATTGATCCTCCAACCCAATCGCGATTGGAGTTGGGGGTTGCACGATATAAAAACCCAAAAAGGTAGGCAGCTGGGAGGGCGGCGGTTGCCACCCGAAAAGTTAAACAAGATAAAATACTCGCCGAGCTTCGAGAGGCTAAACAGTCGTTGCAATCGGGGACGGAGACAGCAAAACATCTGAAGACAGAGCAATCAGGTTCAACAGTGTTGAGTACAACAACACCCCCAATTCACGAATTGGAAGCACACTCAACACCCAATCGAGGTTGGACGAATCCGATTGAACCCCAATTCACGAATTGGAGTTGGGTTGTTGGTGGTGGTCTGGCAGTTGTTGGTGCCCTGTGCGTTGGAAATACCCCCTATTACAACAATCCTTATCGAAAAAACAACCCCCATCAATTCATCCAAAAAGAGTTACGAAACACCAATCGCGATTGGATGCGGCCCATTTAAACATTGATCGCGATCCCTTTTATATGCAATAATTATAATTATCAACAATGGCTGAACAAGATGGTAAAATGTTAGTGAACGCACTTTATAACGGTGTGGTGATATCCGGTTTCAGTATCGGGTATGCTCAACTATTTAAGGCGGTCTTAGGAAGGTCCACTCCCAAATTGGACTTTACTGTGAAAGACGCCTGGCAAGTTGGCATAGATATAGCGGCCGCAGTTGCGACTCGAGATTATCTAGCTAAAGCTGGAATTCTACCTGCTAATATATTGAAATAATGGCTTCGATCGGAATAATGATAGGTGGTGCGCTTGTAAACGCATTGGCGTTCAGCGGTAGCAACTTTATATTCTCGAAAATGAGAAGCTCGAACGTGGATGAGGAGCGCAAGCGTCACTATTTAGCTGTAGAACAACTCTATAGCGCAAAGGAAGTGTGGTCGAAAAAAAGAACGGCCCATCTGGACTGGGTCAATGAAGAGCTTCGCCGCGGGAATCACGCCGCGCAACCTTTCCAGAACTATGAAGAAGCCAACCGCGAGTATGCGCTTGCATATCCACAGAAAAGGCTCGCGCCGCTGGATCGCGAGCCCCAACTTTCAGATTTTTATGTACCGTCAGAGCCCCAAAAAGATCGCGAGATCGCGTTCATCGTCGTGGGAATGGGTGTGGTGGGTCTCGTCCGCTACTATATTCAATCGAGATTTCAAATTAATTAATAATTTTTACAAAATTAATAATTATTTTAAATAATTTGTTTTATAAATATATATATATATAGAACGATGTCAGTTGACGAACTTTATTTTGCTATGATTGATGTAGGCTACACTGCCCTTAAAAACCGCATAGCTGACGCAAAGGGTATGATTCGTCTGGCCCGAGATTCTCTCGAGACGTGGCGCGAGGACGAAAAAGAAGCCACCATTTTCGCAAAGCGTATGTTAGATTCCTCCACCAATCCTGGGGGATTGGATGAATTAGATTTTCCCAAGTTCCTTCAGAACTTAACCCCCAATCGCGATTGTACTTCCAACAAAGGTTTATTATTAACGACGCAGTTACCGGACGATCTGGCGAAGGCATGTTGGAGATTGTCCGATATATTAGAATACATCACATACGATGAACACGCGCAAACTTGATACCAAACTATCGGTTCGCCTAACGCGCAAGCTGGCAAACACGTACTACAGCCCCCGCGGCTACTGGAAGGGACTCGCGGCCATCAAGAACCTCGCGGCGGCGACCAAGGTTTCAGAAAACGCTGTCAATGAATGGCTCAAGAAGCATGCCATCTGGCAGATCTATTTACCCGCGCCTCACAATATTCCGCGCCCGAAATTCGACGTGCCGGTGCCGAACCAAGTTCACCAAGCGGATCTCCTGTTTCTCCCTCACGATCGTGGCGGTCGCAAGACGTACAAGTACGCACTGACAATCGTTGACGTAGCGAGTCGTTATAAGGGGGCTGAGCCGTTGGCCACTAAAGAGTCTAAGGAGGTGGCCGAGGCTCTTTCCCGAATATACAAGAGGAGTCCTCTCAAATGGCCGAATCTTCTCCAGGTCGATCCCGGCCGCGAGTTCATGGGCGCGGTCTCTCATCTATTGTCTAAGCACAACGTTTCTGTCAGACGCGGCCGCGTCAACATCCACCGGGACCAGGGGATCGTGGAGCGCTTCAATCGAACCCTGGCTGAGAGACTGTTCGGACACCAATACGCCAAAGAACTTGTAGACCCCCATTCACGATCGACCGAGTGGGTGGCCAGACTGCCCGCCGTGGTCTCCGCACTGAACGGAGAGGTGACCAGATTGATAGGTAAGAAGCCTGTAGATGCTATCAAGTTTAAAAAGGTGACGAGCAAGCCCTCTGCCGTCTCGCGCGGGCGACCCGTTGGTTTAGAGGAGCAACGGCTTCCATCAGATATTGACGTCCGGTACCTCTATCAACCGGGAGAGCTCGAAGGTGGCAGCCGCAGCGCGACTGATCCCGTGTGGTCTCTCAATGTATATCATCTAGATCGATCTATTACCAAACCCGATGAGCCCGTGCTCTACTATTTGGATGATGGGCCATCTCGAGGGTTTGTTCGCGAAGAACTTCTTATGGTGCCTTCTGACACCCAGCTACCCCCGGATCGTCTTTAGATTGCTAATTTCCTTATTTTTTTCAAAATTATTAATTAAATCATTAGAGAGGTTCTGTATGTATTCCGTCTGGTAACACGCGTCTTTTATCGTAGTATGCCGAGAGTCCTAATTTTTGTTGACAGTACGTTTTTCATAAACGCCGTCTTTCATTTTAAATATCCTCTATTTGTGCTACATCTATAATGTGTTTTCCATCTTCTGTAGTTTCACTTAGTACTCGTTTATATCTATCCCAATTTAAATTGTTAGTTCTCTTGGACATTCCTTTCGCAGAGTTTTTATTAATATAATTAAATTTTTCTACGAAATAACACTTACTAGATAACGCTATCACCCTATATCCGCTAAATTCCATTTTGAAAAGTCCGGGCTCTCTTTCGCTCCATTTACCCCAAGCCAACCATTTATTTTTTTCTTTTTCAAACTCGTCTAGTAAGTTGGGTCTAATCAATTCCTTTATCGTTTTTCCACTAACTCCTATATACATACTATCCGTATCCATCTGTATTAATTCAAAGTCTTCTCTTTTTACGTATTTGTTTAGAAATTTGTAGTAAAATTCCAACATTCTCAATTTAGCTAGTTGATAAACCGCTATTCCACAATGGAATGGTCTCTTTACCGCACACCTGGGTTTTGTTGAAGATATTTCGTACGCATCTCCTATCTCTTCCAAATCGTCAAAGAATGCAGATCTTAATGCTTTGTCAACACAGGTTTCGTTTTGTGTATATGTCGTATTTAAATGTCTCTCAGTTGCCTCTATCATTTTTCCACAACACGAGTTTCCTAATATTTCATTATGTCGGCTACTGGTTTCTTATTTGGTTCTACATCGCCTGTTCGTCTTGCGGCTGTAACTTCTTTTGCGAACCATTCGAATGGGTTTCCACTAATATAATCTATAACACGATGAACTCCAGTTATTTCTAGGCCGTGTTTTAAATACCATTTCAACAGTGGCGCGTACAGCAATACTTTAGTGGCGGTCATAGATCCCACCAATTTTTTTCCATCTCCTCTTGTTCGGCCAGTATCTTTTAAATATTTTAACATGTGTGCGGGAACTTCATCAACCTCTACTTCTCTGTTTATAAATATTGGGGACATTTCAGAAAACTTATCTTTTTAAGTTGTGTGGAACTTCTATATCCACCTCCGCAAACCCAAACCAGTCTCCAGATAAAACTCTTTTACAAAACTTTTTAATTTAAATTTAGGGTATGTGGGGTATCTATATGGTGTATAGTTTCTCTCCCACACGGCATCTCTTTATTTAACGTAGATACATATAACGCGTTTGCATCATACCCCAAAACAGCCTTGCAAGGTTTGGAACCCACTCTAATATTTGAAACACCAGCTTCTGCATATCGTGTAAATACGATTGATGGACCGCCAACTAGAGCGTCTTTCATCATTTCGTATGTTTCTTCTTTTGTTGCATATAGAGCATCCTCCGGTATAATCGTCCTTTAAGATTTTTGTTCTTTAATGGTTCCTCTCAATAAATATTGTATAGCTACTCCAGGTAGTGTTACCGCATCTTTGAAAATATCTACACCTCTGTGTTTATAAAAATTAAAAACACACATTTTTTTCCACCGCTTCTAGGAGCGGTGCTACATCTAAATCGTTATAATATTTCAACCAATCTCTGAAGGTTTCCATATTCTCTTCTTCGAAAATTCTACGACATTTACTTAATTCTATTTCGTCTAGTAACATTTTCCCAGATAGTTTGGAATACCAATTCTCTATATCCGGTAGTCCTGGGTAATCCAGTTTGTCTGGAGAATCGAACCACTCGTAAGGAAAGAAAGATTTCTGTCCTTTGCATTCGTAGGCTTTTATCCAACTATCGTAACTTACACCAGGTCCTAGATAAAGTATTACATCAAAGAAATCTAAACTCTGGAGTAAATATAAATATTGTTGCGTTTGCACGTTTTCCGACCATTACTTTCTTTGTTGTTGATGCCAGTTCGCCTACTAGGTATTTCTTTATTAAGTTTATATCATACTTACTGCTGTTAAAATCTATAACCGGTACTTTCTCTATCCACTGTTCGATCTTGGCGATTTGGTTTTTACGTAAATGTTCTGTATTAAACCCATATCTTGACCACACTTCTTCTCTTATAGCTTTTCCCCTGACTTTCAAATCTTCTACGAATTTTTCTATAAGTTTTGCGGGATCTTTATCACAAATATGAGTTACTGTTCCTGAGAAATTATCTCCTATACTAACGCTTACCGGAACGTGCTCGGCTTCGTACTCTAGATTATTACCGAGTTTCAAATTCTGGGTTGAGATATGCCTCAAAATCGTATACTATCTGATATGGATAAAGAGTAGTGTCGCAACCGATCTTTATGTCTTTACCCGTTCTTTGAAATTCGCATTCCCACATAACTACTAGGTTGAATTCTTTGCTTCTTCTAATAAATGTATCTCTTCTCATAGTGGATACGCGTTCTTCTTTTTTATGCTTTGCATGAATCTCACACCCGTGCCAGTAACAGCCGTGATATTGATATACGGTATTGGTTTCTGTACAGTATCCATCTACTGGAGCTCCTAAAACCCATCTTTCACCCCCGTGTCCACACTGTTCGTGGTGAATGTGAATTCCGTCCCGCTTTTCAACAGAGTACATCCAATCGATCGCCCCATAACTGTTAGAACTTTTTGGGTAGAACGCTTTCTCGAACGACGAACGCGTGCGCTCTAAATAATTACCATCACATACTACTTTTGTCTCACCTTTCATACATTTTGGTCCGTGTCTCTTCGTATTACTCGCTTTCGTGAATTTCTGCTTGCAATTATCGCAGGCGTAAATTTTAGATAGGTTTTTAAAGTTTTTTATCAGAAATGCGTGATTATTAAACAGTCCTATTGTCATTGGTTTATTACCTATTGCCTTATAGTGCGCTGGTACCTTTTTCAACCACCATACATTACATTCGGTGGGTTGATATACTTCTATACCGATTTTACTCTTCAACCTTTTTCAGATCTGAAAAAGGAATTGGTGAAACCACATTACTACCGAAATATTGCTTACTAAGTTCTTTCGCCTTTTCTGTACATCTGTCAGGTCTTTTATCTGTCATATGCATAGCTAGACACCTGAACAGACAAAGGTCGTCATTATACTTATCTAAAGAATACATACCTTTTTTATTCTTCAGCCATTCTGGAAGTTCTCCTCCTGCTGCTTCTTTGGATTGTAGTCCCAAATCTATTCCCCTACTACCCTGTATTAGCTTTACGAAAACCTCTACCCGTCCTACAAACTTCCACTTTGTATTTTGTCTGTCTATTTTATCGGACATTATTCGTGTTTGCTCCTTATCTGACAGCCATTTTTTAACGGTTTTCATTGATGATAGTGGTTCACTACCGAGATTTTTGTGCATTATTATATTTACAGGTTTTCCATTTTTAGTTTCCTCCATATGTTCTAGCTTGTAAGAATATGAATATCTCAAATAAAAATTGGTTGTTATATAAGGAGCGAGTTTATCGGACATGCGTTCAGACCCGTTAATGTCAATGTTTTTACGAAAGGATAAAGTAACTACCCGTCTTCCATTTTCTACCTTTTCCAATGTTTCATCGTGAGCCCCCAATATTTCTTCACCTTTTTCCACTATCGCGCGAACTATCGATTTTTTCTTATTATTTGCATTACGCAAACACGTCTTATTTGGAATTAATAAATCACTGAACTACTTTCGGCAAGGGAGATAATCAATATCATGCGAACTATTTTCATACGAGCCAAGCGGATTGTTCTGTTTATGATTAGTATATATAGTTTTAAGCTATCTCCTGTGATATATAATGATACATTACTTTGCTATGTTATGGGTACTAATACATGTTGTTTCAATAGCGTATCTCTGTAACGGTATTGTTGTAGATGGAGTTGCAAATAATTTAATAATTATTACGTTCAAATGGTGGCGTAATACTGATAGCACTTCTGTATAACTGTGATTGTCGTAAATGGCGCAACAGTCGTGAGGTTAAGGTCGCCGACTTCAATGATTTAATTACCGATTCCCGGAAGGGTCGGTGGTTCAAACCTCGACGTGGTGTAATTTTTTTTCTCCATATATATTATTTTTGTGATTTTAATATTTTTTTAATATTTTCACAATTTTATGATTTTAATAAAAATACCTATAAATTGATAGAAACTTACCAACAATTAAAGTGTCTGTCTTTAAGTAATATATACACAGACAGTTTGTTACTAATTTTTTAAGTTTAAGTAATATATACACAGACAGTTTGTTACTGCTTCTTTTAAGTTTGAGGTACTGTCTATACTGTCTATACCATATAATGTTTTACTGTCCCAAAATCTTTTTTTTTTGGCTGTCACAATTAATTAATTTTCGGACAGCAAACATTTTTTTATGAATTTGAAATAATTATTGTCCTCCATCTGCTCACAACACTGTTCGAACTGCGCCTGTGGCTACCACGACCAGAATTCACTGGCCGCAAACACAGTAGCCATCGGCGTCTATTTATTAAATTATTATTTTGTATTTTATTTGAATTCCGCGTGAACGCTGCATTTTGTGTCAACACCATTTACAGAAAATATTGGTGATTTTCTAAACGAATATCGGAGAAATGCGGCTATATATTTTGTCAATTTTCAACACCATTTACGGAAAAAAATTAGTGATTTTTTAAAACAATATCAGCACAACTAAATACGGTGATAGAAGTTTTGTCAACTTTTCAACACCATTTCCGGAAAATATTACTGATTTTCTAAAAACAATATCAGCGAAGGTGTACTGAACTACTCTTTATTTTAAATAACCAGCCGTCTAATAGATCTGTGTATAATCGAGAGTATATCGTTAATTGTCATGTTGTCTCCGACAGTGAGGTGTTGCGGCACACATCAAAACGACACGTCAATTTCAAAACATTGCCTAAGGGTCACAGCTGTCATCAGATCAACACCTCGTCACACACAACTACGCATTATCGATTTTTTCCCCACACAAAGCGACGTGTATTTACAACTAGATCTGTGTAATGTGTCGGGTGTAGCCAAAGACCATACATAAATTCGTAATTAGTCACAGATGTAGCCTTAAAATATAATCGATTTCCTTAAATTACGTCCGCATGTTGACAGATATTTCAGAGCAGACGTCATCGTAATTTGCCGTTATTTATTTCCAAAATTAGCCATATATTCTGTAAATGGCGTTGAAAGTTGACAATAAATTAAGACCAGATCAGTACGTTAAATCGCTATCGACGACAACTGACGATCCGATGAGAGAGTAATACCGTTTAAGCGTATCCAATGTTAAATATACATCGTTATTTTTTTATGACTTTCGTAGTTTTTACCGAGAAATTCAAACCGTTTCCAATTATTGGGGAACATAATATCATGATTAGCACATCGTTTCACTAAGCGGGGGCTACTAGGAAATGGGATCACACGGTCTATTGTTTACACTGGATTAAATGGCGGCCTCCATGAGGTCTCAGGTAAATCTTATTTTTCAATAATACGACTGGTTTCTTCCTTTTAATGATAACCATGTTCCAGCCGTTAACACTTATTTAGCAACATTACTTAATATGTAGTTAGTCTGAACATTCTGCAGAGAAATCTGAATTGGACGGAATCGAGCGTTGTTTAAACTTAGTCCGGTTCATATGCACAGGTCAAAATATGAACTGAAAATGGCGCTTTGTGCGACAGAAATCCGTACGCGGACGAATAAAAAAGATTTTTTGTTATAAATATCACATACAGCGAAACAGCGGTAGCATCTACTGTTTTAATAATATGCATACATATTGTAATTAATGTTTAATAGTGATATACTTATGAATAATATACGATACTATGGTTTATGCTCCAGCACTATGTTTTTAGGCTGTGTGATTTGCCTCAATATAAACTGGATTAATTAATACTTATATTCATGCGGTTCATGACAACATCATTACATTTAAAATATACAAATATTACTTAAAGGGGTACCGATATGATACATTTTAATAATATAAATATTGAAAATACACATTACAATCGCTTACAACATAAGTTATTGATTGAAAATAGTCACTGCATCGTGACCTATTTGACCGCATTACCTATTGCGCGGCAACCTCATCAAACCCGCTGTTTACATAGGTAACCGGGGGTTTGGTGAGGTTGGCTCGCTAATACAATGTTTGCGTAATGGGTATTTGGTCATCTGTGCGTCTAATTTGAGACAAATTATTGGTGCTTGAAGGTTTTATTACACTAGCCCTTAACCCCGAAATACTTTCTTTTTGAATTATGTTACCAACTTCCTCCGCTTTGGATATATCATTAAATGCCCCTCTTTTATAGGCGCGGGTAAACCGCTTCATAAACACCTCATTCTTTGTGGTGTTTATCAGCTTTGTCAACCCCCTAACTCTCAACCGTTTACTATAAGTAATCCCTAGAGATTCGGCTTCTCTTCTCAAACTTTCTATTTCTGCTCTAGTTTCTAGCGTTATCATATTTTCTGTATATACTTTTGTATATATACTTTTTTATATATACTTTTGTATAACCTATAAAATTGATCTGTTCAATTGGACGTGAAAAATTTACATCATGTTTTTTTCACGTCCAATTGAACAGATAAATTTCATAGGTTATATACATATGTAATGGAGTGTGTGACTTGTTGTAAGACGTTTACGTGTAAAAACTATCTACGAAGGCATCTAGCGAGACGTAGAAAGTTTCCTTGTGCCCCCCCCCCCCACCCCCCCCACAATTTCAATGCCCCAGATGCCCTTGTAAATTCGTTAGTGCCCAAACTCTTTGTAGACATAAGCAACTACGCTGTCAGGTGGCTAAAGGTGAACGTGGTAGACTAGAGCTGGTAGAATTAGTTGCTGATCTGCGAAATAAATTAGCTATATCGGAGGAGAAAAATGGTGTGTTGGAATATAAACTATTGTACTTGCATTAATGATTTCGATTTTTTTCAAAAGTCAATTACCAATATAATTGGGACTACAATACGACCACCAACTTTTGGGTGGAGGTGGTATCGTTTTGACTCCCTCTTTTCAAAATTATTTTCTCAAAATATTCATAAATTTGCTGTCGGGAGACAATTTTCCTCGTTAACCAATTTTTGTTTTTTCGGGGGTGGTGGGGGTATTATAAAGGGTTATAAATGATATCACGGTAAGTGGTATCACTTTGACTCCCTTACTACTACTACTTTTGGTCATAGTGAAAATGCATTAAATTAGGACTTGGCATGATTTTATAACAGTTATTACCTTTCTAATCTCCATTTTCACGCAGCAAACAACTTTGACAGCTCGGTAGTCAGCGTAAACAATGTGGTGCGCCCGCAACCAGTGTTTTCGTAAAAAAATAAGCATTTTTTTTTAAATCTCCGGGGCCGACCGGAAACAGGCAGTGACCGATTTCTGGCAGTTCGACGACAATATGACACAAAAATATTATCACAAACTCTCCTAATAAAGTGTTGATTAGCAAAATTCTAAGGTCACTCTCACATAAAGCAGAAAGTAAACGGAGCATCTTCAATATGGCGGGAGATGGATCAGACATGACTAGGTTAATGCTATAAGATATCTGGTTCGGCGAGGTGTAGGCGTTACCGTAGGAAAACGTCATAAAACGCGTGGTCGTTTCACTGCGCCTCTCGCCGTTGTGGTATGTCAGAAAATCAGCCGCTGACTTTGCTGAAAAGACAGCGAGGACAGGTAGACATCGAAAAAGAGGCACGAGACCGATGTCTCATCGGGGAGTCGTAGCTGTAATATGCAATGAAGTAAGGAGTATGGTAGGCTAATGAATAAAATGAAAACATAAAAAAAACAATAGTCCATAGATGATAGAACCCAGTAAAACAAATATATAAACACATCGGACTACACAAAAAGTGTTCTCAAAATGAAAACATATATAGATATATTGGTCAGCTGATTTATGCTGAATACTGGTTAATGTAGGTCCCGGTACAGTCCACACGTCTGTATAGATGCTAGTGGGCTATAGCTGATGATTCTTTCTGGACATCTGGTTCATGTAGGCCCTGGTACAGTCCACATGTCTGTGTGTATATATCCTAGTGGGCTATAACTGGTGATTCTTACTGGATATCTGGTTCATGTAGGTCCCGGTACAGTACACATGTCTATGTGTATATATGCTAGTGGGCTATAGCTGGTGATTCTTACTGGACATCTGATTATGTAGGTCCGTACAGTCCAGTCGTGTATGAGCAGTGCTACTGTGGTCTACTGGATGTTCATGTAGGTCCCGGAGACCATGTCTATGTGTATGTGTATTTGGCTATACTGATGATTCTTTCTGGACTTCTGGTTCATGAGGTCCCAGTACAGTCCACAGTCTATGTGTAGTGAGTGCTATAGTTGATGATTCTGGACTACTGGTGGTTCATAGGTCCCTGTACGTCCACATGTCTATGTACAGATGCTAGGTATAGCTGATATTCTTATTGACACTGGATCAGTAGGCCCGGTACAGTCCACATGTGTATATAGCATGGGCTATAATGTGGTTCTTATGATACTGGTTCATGAGGTCAGTACGACAACATCTAGACTAGATGATTCATAGCTAGGATTCCCTTTCTGACTGGTTCAGAGGTCATGATAGTCCACATGTCTATGTGTATAGATCCTGTGGGCATAGTGGGGCTACTGGTAGCTTATGTTCATGCAGGTCTGGTACAGTCACATGTTCGTGTGTATGTCCTATTGGTACTGTGGTTCTTACTGGACATCTGGTTCATGTAGGTCCCTGTACAGTCCACATGTCTATGTGTACAGATGCTAGTGGGCTATAGCTGATGATTCTTATTGGACATCTGGTTCATGTAGGTCCCGGTACAGTCCACATGTCTGTGTGTATATATGCGAGTGGGCTATAACTGGTGGTTCTTACTGGATATCTGGTTCATGTAGGTCCCAGTACAGACAACATGTCTATGTGCATAGATGCTAGTGGGCTATAGCTGAGGATTCTTTCTGGACATCTGGTTCATGTAGGTCATGATAGAGTCCACATGTCTGTGTGTATAGATCCTAGTGGGCTATAGGTGGTGGTTCTTACTGGACATCTGGTTCATGCAGGTCCTGGTACAGTCCACATGTGGTCCTTTGGGTATAAGGTGGTTCTTACGGCATCTGGTTCATGTTGGTCCCGGTACAGACCACATGGCTATGTGCATATATCCTAGTGGGCTGTAGCTGATGATTCTTACTTGACATCTGGTTCATGTAGGTCCTGGTACAGTCCACTTGTCTGTGTATAGATCCTAGTGGGCTATAGCTGGTGATTCTTACTGGATATCTGGTTCATGTAGGTCCCAGTACAGACCACATGTTTATGTGTATAGATGCTAGTGGGCTATAGCTGAGGATTATTTCTGGACATCTGGTTCATGTAGGTCATGATACAGTCCACATGTCTGTGTGTATAGATCCTAGTGGGCTATAGCTGGTGGTTCTTACTGGACATCTGGTTCATGTAGGTCCTGGTACAGTCCACATGTCTGTGTGTATAGATCCTAGTGGGTTATAACTGGTGGTTCTTACTGGACATCTGGTTCATGTAGGTCCCGGTACAGACCACATGGCTATGTGTATGTATCCTAGTGGGCTATAGCTGATGATTCTTACTTGACATTTGGTTCATGTAGGTCCCGGTACAGTCCACATGTCTATGTGTATAGATCCTAGTGGGCTATAACTGGTGGTTCTTACTGGATATCTGGTTCATGTAGGTCCCGGAACATACCACATGTATATGTGTATAGATGCTAGTGGGCTATAGCTGAGGATTCTTTCTGGACATCTGGTTCATGTAGGTCGACATGTCTGTGTATACAGATCCCAGGTGGCCATTACTGGTGATAACATCTGGATATCTGGTTCCCGTAGATCACTGTACAGCCCTCTGTCTGTATGCAGATCACAGTTGGCCATTACTGGTGATACCATCTGGATATCTGGTTCACGTAGGTTCCTGTATAGCCCTCTGTCTGTATACAGATCACATGTGGCCATTACTGTTGATGCCATCTGGATATCTGATTCACGTAGGTCCCTGTACAGCCCTCTGTCTCTATACAGATCACAGTTGGCCATTACTGGTGATACCATCTGGATATCTGGTTCACGTAGGTCCTTGTACAGCCCTCTGTCTGTGTATAAATATCCCAGGTGGCCATTACTGTTGATACCATCTGGATATCTTGTTTACGTAGGTCCCTGTACAGCCCCCAGTAAGGCAGTATGTGAATACATATCCCAGGTGGCCATTACTGCTGATACCATCTGGATATCTGGTTCACGTAGGTCCCTGTACAGCCCTCTGTCTATATACAGATCACAGTTGGCCATTACTGATGATACCATCTGGATATCTGGTTCACGTATGTCCCTGTATAGACCTCTGTCTGTATACATATCACAGGTGGCCATTACTGTGGACACCATCTGGATATCTGGTTCACGTAGGTCCCAGTATAGCTCTCTATCTGTATACAGATCACAGGTTGCCATTACTGTGGATACCATCTGGATATCTGGTTCACGTAGGTCCCTGTATAGCCCTCTGTCTGTATACAGATCACAGTTGGCCATTACTGATGATACCATCTTGATATCTGGTTCACGTAGGTCCGTGTATAGCCCTCTGTCTGTATACATATCACAGGTGGCCATTACAGGTGATACCATCTGGATATCTGGTTCACGTAGGTCCCTGTATAGCCCTCTGTCTGTATACAGATCACAGTTGGCCATTACTGGTGATACCATCTGGATATCTGGTTCACGTAGGTCCCTGTACAGCCCTATGTCTGTGTATAGATATCCCAGGTGGCCATTACTGTTGATACCATCTGGATATCTTGTTTACGTAGGTCCCTGTACAGCCCCCAGTAAGGCAGTATGTGTATACATATCCCAGGTGACCATTACTGCTGATACCATCTGGATATCTGGTTCACGTAGGTCCCTGTACAGCCCTCTGTCTATATACAGATCACAGTTTGGCCATTACTGAAGATTACCTCTGGATATCCTGGTTCACGTATGTCCCCTGTATAGCCCTCTGTCTGTATACAGATCACAGGTGGCCATTACTGTGGACACCATCAGATATCTGGTTTCACGTAGGTCCCCTGTATACTCTGTATGTATGGAAGGAACAACAGGGGGTGGGCAGGTTTACTGTGATACATCTTGGATATTCTGGTTTCAAACGTAGGACCCTGGTGTAGCCCTCTGTCTGTACAGATCACAGTTTGCCATACTGAGGATACCCATCATTGATAATTTGGTTCCCACCCTAGGTCTGGTATACTCCTGTCCTGGTTATACCCCCAGAAGATCACAGGTGGCCATTACTGGTGATACCATCTGGATATCTGGTTCACGTAGGTCCCTGTACAGCCCTCTGTCTGTGTATAAATATCCCAGGTGGCCATTACTGTTGATACCATCTGGATATTTTGTTTACGTAGGTCCCTGTACAGCCCCCAGATCACAGCTGGCCATTACTTGTGATACCATCTGGATATCAGGTTCACGTAGGTTCCTGTATAGCCCTCTGTCTGTATACAGATCACAGGTGGCCATTACTGGTGATACCATCTGGATATCTGGTTCACGTAGGTCCCTGTACAGCCCTCTGTCTGTATACACATCCCAGGTGGCCATTACTGTTGATACCATTTGGATATCTGGTTCACGTAGGTTCCTGTACATCCCTCTGTCTGTGTATACAGATCCCATGTGGCCATTACTGGTGATACCATCTGGATATCTGGTAGTGGGTGGCAGGTGGGAGCACGCGATTGGTAATTTAACGATTGGGGTTCATCCTTGCGGTAATCCCGACTTGAGACCTGGTTTGTCCCTCACATACGTCTTTGGCATTTTGTATGTGACGAATATATTTGTTCTCGATGTAAATATTCTGTTCTGATTTTGGGATTGCCCCCCACCCCCATGCAGCATGTTAAAATGGGATCAAACCCGTTTGCCCGGCCTTACATGACTTTAGCTGTTGATAGGCCGTTAAACACTAATAAACAAACAAACAAACTTAGGATATATGGGACGCGGCCAAAGACAATAGAGAAAAATGCTTATTCTGTAAAACCTCATAAGACTATTGTGTCAAAGGGGGTATTTCCTTTGATCTTTTATACTGTAAGTACCACCTTAGGTACTAAATGTCAGTTTGTCCATTCTTCCGTCCATGTAAACTTTGCACTGTCTGTGTATCCAACATCTCACACAGTTTTACTAAGGACATTCATGCTTGTGTATTACAGTATGTTTCTTACTGAACGGTGTCAAAGAGGGATTGAAGTGGACATGGTGCCTGGACAGGGTTGGCAGGTGGAGACAGTGCCGCACAGCAGACATATGGACAGCACATCATGTCGATTGTTTGTAATTAAGGTATGTTAATTTAGGAACTATCAAAATAAGCTACTAATTTGATTCCTTATTTAATTCCGAACTTACAGCCACGGCTTTGTCTCTCTAAATTTATTCAGTTGCAGAAGTAACCAGTATCGACACATACTGCGCATACGTAATGCACAGTGTCTAGTCATATACGGGCACGAGACATGTTATTACCCAGAAAATGTGATATCTGACCGGGATAGGTGATATCTAACTGAAATGCATCCATTATCAGCCTGGATGATACATATTATTGGTGTAGCCAATAACAGCTAAAGCTAGGCAGAAATTGATATCTTAGTAGTAAAGAACTACATTTTCAGTAATTGCTAGTATACATTTAAGAGAATGTTTTTTGGATTTTGTGCTTTGTTATAAAAACTAAAACGTGGCATAGTCCAAGCCACTAGGGTTTGGACAATTGCAGTTGTTTACAGAATATACATGCCTTTGACTACGGAGAGATAGAAATGTGCTGAATCTCGTGTATGTAACCTTGACAAAGAGGTAATATGTATTTCGTGATCATATGTTGCTTTCAAATGGCATCTTAGTTTCTTTGTTGTGTAAAGACGTGTTTTACTGTGCACTAACAATCACCTTTACCAGAAAATGCATTGATTATTGGTTGATGAAAAAATGGCTACAATATATTGTTCTCGTCAATGTTACATACACATATTCCATGCTCATTTTAAACTGTTAGAAATGAGATTATAATATATGTTTATGGGTTGTAACAAACCTATTTGGACCTTATTTGTTGTAGAGGCATTAGTTTAAATCATGCATTACCTTGAGAAGTGTATTGTGACATTTGATCGAAGTCGCTTATGTAACATTGACAAATATGCCAAGCAATACTTGTTTTAGAGACTGGATGCTTATTACTGTGTGACAACTGGAATTTCTTCTTGTAAGACAATAAACTGTATAAAGATAAGATGATTGTTAACAGTTTACAAAGAAAATGTTTTGATTAATGTGTAATAAATAAATATATTGCAATATGTTATTCTTGTAAATGTTACATGCACATTTTTCAGGTTTATGTATTTATGTTAGTAATAAGTTTACATGAGCAGTGATTTATCTACATGTACCGTATATATCAGCTGGTTTGTGGCCTATTACAGGGTAGGCCACCACAGTACGTCGGATGACAGTTCGGCGTACCGGTCGTGGATGAGACGCACTACTGGGGCAAGGAGGACACTCCCACACAGAGGCTCGAGTATTATATGGAGGCCAATTAGGACTGGTGGAACAAAGAAATGGAGACGGCATGGCAGAAAGACTTACGCAAACAGGTTCACACTGCTCATCAGGGGCCCGTTTCACTATTAAACTTTGTACGACTAAACTGTTCTTAAGTGCAAATTTTGAATCGTCTGGAAAGTTCAAATAACAGAATTACATTTATTCAGCATAGGCTGCAAAAGTAAATCCAGTAATTGTTTACAATAACACAGAGTTAATGTAAAATTTATAGACTATCATAATTTTGCACTTACAAACATTTTAGTCGCACAAAGTTTAGTGAAACGGCCCCCAGAGCACTAGGCTGTTGTTATAAATCTTATGTCCCCTGTCTCATAGAGCTTGGAGGCATATTGTGTTTGGACTGTCCATGTGCGTGTCCGTGGGTCCAGTTGCGAAGTTTGCTGGAGTTTCTCCAATCTTCCGCTGTGGAATGTGTGTGCCGCCAGATCACATTTTCATGTTTGAGCATGTACATGGTTGTCATACTCAAAATCAGGAAATTTGATTGGCTGAAGCTGAGCTAGGCTCAATTTTGTATAGACCTGTGTCTTTCCTATTACATGTAGTTAAAAATAGAAAAACCTGTTTTTCTCCCATCATGTTCACATGTCGTCCATTTATTGCAGGTATTACAGGAATTCAAGAAGGCAGAGTCAAAGAAGAAGCCCAACCCCAAGCTGATGTTTACAGACGTCTATGAGGGCATGGAGGACCATATAGGCCAACAGATGGCAGAGGTGAAGGCGCATGTAATGAAGTATAAAGATCAGTATCCACTCGGCGAATACGAGAAGTGGACAGACTGAGGAGCAGATAGCACTGTGTGTGTGAGTGGCTCCTGGATAGTGAATTTATTGTTTTCTATGCAAGATTAGTTAACCCTTGTACTGCGGAAAACGTAAATCGTCGTCTGCTGTCGATTTAGGTTTCATCTGGTTTCTCAATAAAAACATGGTTTGGCAAAACGTTAGAATCATTTCCATTGGAAATGATTCTAATATGTTGTAAAAACATGGTTTTGATGAGAAAAATGGAAAAACATTAACAGCAGACGAAAATTTTTAATTCAGCATTGTAAGGATTAACGCATTACATTTGGAATACACATTTTGGTGTATGAAACTTTGAAATATTTTCTTACACAGATTTCTCTTATTTCTCAACACAAATAGACGTTGTGACCACTCATTTGAACCGTCAATGAAGTTCAAATATATGCTTCCAATGACAAATACAGAAAATATATCGGTATAGCGCGAATTCCGGTATAGAGGGGGTCCGGTTTGGAGGGGTTCCACTGTACATGCGGAATATTATACTCTGAAAGTTTTCAACTTTTTACTTTATTCATGAAAAATTCACCAAAAGTTTTGTAAAAATATTTAATGAAATTATGCAGACGTCAGAAGGTACAAAATCCCATGGCGTGTCTCATTTGATGATTGATACCTCTACCTCTTCCTTGGTACCAATCATATTACTTTTAGGGAGTCGGCAGGGATTGGCTATGGCTCAGGGGTTAGAACACCTGACTTCCAATCCGGAGGTTGTGGGTTCAAATCTCGCCTTAGGCATAAAAAATACTTTGATAGTATTTCCATCCCATTGGACTATTGGATGAGACTTTAAACTGTAGCCTTCTATCTATATCAACCTATATGATCATTATTTTGTTTATTTCTCCATAAAGATATATGTTGTTACCACTCATTTGAACCGTCTCGTCGAGACTTTTGAGATGAAATAAAGAAAATAGGATTTTTTTCCCTACAAAGTTTCGTACTACTTTCAGATGAGACTTTAAACAGTGGTCCCGTATCTATATGACCCTAGCTGTTGGTGAGACGTGAAACCCGTTCACTTTCATTTTTTTCTTCCTTGGTAACAATCATATTACTTTTAGGGAGTTGGGCTGTGGATAGAATACAGAACTTCAATACTGAAGGTTGTGAGTTCAAAACCTACCTACCAGGCCATGAAAATATTCCGTTCTGATTTTGGGATCTTCCCCCCCCCCCCCCCCCCCCAATGCAGCAGATTAAAATGGGATCGAACCCGTTTGCCCGGCCTTACATGACCTTAGCTGTTGATAGGCCGCTAAACTCTAATAAACAAACAAAGGATACGATAATTGTTGTTGAAAATATCATTATTTTGTTTATTTCTCCATAAAGGTATATGTTGTTACCACTCGATTGAACCGTCTCGATTCAAATGAGTGGTAATAACGTATACTTTTGAGATGAAATAAAGAAAATAGGATTTTTCCCCCTAAAAAGTTTCATACTACTATAATTGTATCCTGTCTTTAATGGGTTAAATAATGCCAACTGTGTAGAAGGTGGATGGAGTAATTTTTATGTACCCGAAATTTGGTGGACATTCATGTATATGAAATATACATGTGTGTCATAATTGGGCTGTCCGATGACAAAATGTAATATTGTAACAAGAAATATAACATTCGATCAGCTGTCGTAACTCTTTGCATGCTAGCAGTGAAGAACAACAGCCAACAAGTTTGGAGTATTTTTTCTTGGAATTTCATTAGTATTGCGTCCTCCGGATTCGTCCTCCGGACTCAGTTGTAATGAAATTCCAAGAGACATATATCTGCTTACGGCAAGAAACATATTGGAGAAAGACATTAAACAGACTATATTTCCATAGTTTCAAAATCGTTGCATGTTTTACATGCCAAGAACGGTATAAAGAAGGAGACGGATTTTTTGGAGGGCATGGGAGACGGGGTGAGCTTACAGTCACCAAGTGAGCTCACATTCTGCAAGTCATCCCGGCTATTGCAGTGTCTTCTGTGCCAGAGTGGCTGGTGTTGAATGCTAGTCTGTTATAGGCCGTTAAACACCAACAAACAAAACCGAACAAATTGAACCACGCTTCACTTGACTCCAAGTGTCTAATTACATCATATCATTAATTCGAGAATGTATGGACATCCACTGTATTGTGAAAATATTTTATGTATTTAACACAGGGGCCACCGGCTGAGGAAATAGAAACTTACAAACATTACGAAAAAAGGGCACTAATTGGAGATATATATCTTTGCACACTGACACAGAATGATTAGATTTTACTTGATTTACTGGTGTTACTAATACTACTCCATGGATGGATTAACGACCAGTGTATGCACTGAGCTGAATGCAGGCTGAACTGTGGCTACTCGGTCGCATATATTGTAAAGTTCCCTTTTCTCAGCCGGTGCCATATAAACTATTAAGGAACATTATAAGTTTGCCGAATATGATTTCGAACAATTGTTTTGTATTGTAAATGATATTCAAATGCTAGGACAATTTTTGTCGCGCCCGCTTGCGGAAAGCGCGATAAAGTCGGCACTTTGGCATACGTACGTATGTCAGTGATTCTATATTTTATGTACGTCTGGTGTCCCGGTGTAATTTACTGACAAATCACACAATTTATAAGGAAATTTTTTTTGTTTCAGTAAAGAAACTATGTATAATACCAATCCATTAAGAACACAGTATTTACAATTCTTGTTATGTGTGTTTAGTGTTATTATTTTCTGTTGTTGGCATATGTATGGTGCACCAAATGGGCATGTCCCGATCATCAATCAGCACAGTTCACAAGCCCGTAATTCTCAAATCTTGTCAATTTGTACTTTACTATACATTGCATCTGAATTAAAATAGTTTAACATTGACATTAAACTTATTCTGCAATAAATTTGCCTTTTGTTGTCAAAAATACTGACGTTAATGTATCTGTCCCGCGAAATCGAATCATTACCGTTACGCTGAAAAAAAAGAGAGTAAAATCAGAGTAACCTCCCTTTCCTACTCTCAGCTAGTAATGCAATGAACACTGTTTATGGGCGCCCGATTTATAAATAAACACGGTGGTAACACAACTTAAGTCATTGCCGAGAACGAGACCGGTCTGTATTTGGCATTTTAAGGTTACACATTACATGCATCATTACCGTTCACGGTTTATACACGTCCATATGTATGTAGGTCGTCTGAAACCAAAATTGGTAGATAGACACACTTACAACGTTGTCTTTGCATATTCTACCTTCATGGTGCGTTGTATACAGAGGGGTGAAAAATGGGAGTTTTTAAAGAAAAATCATTACCGTTACGGTCATTTCCGTTACCAAATTGTGTAACGGTAATGACGATCGTGTAACGCCAATGATAAATTACCATACTAACCAGTCAGTTGATGCGTCAATTAGATATTAACCAGGTCCCATCAGTTGTCGGTCAGTAATGGCACATTTATTCAGACCTACAACATTTATATATCAGGATTTAATTAGTAAAAGCTCTGAAACAACAAAAAACAGACACAGCTTGCAAGGAGTGTGGGTTTCTATTGGCAATCACATTAAAAGTAAACACTAACTTGAAGTTATATTGTACAGCATATTCAAAGTATAAATATGTTTGTTATATATGCTGTATTAGTATTTTAAATAAATGGAAAGTCATTACCGTTACGTTTTGTCATTACCGTTACATAATCATTGCCGTTACGCCCATATTTTTGGAGGCTGTGCTATTAATTAAACGTAGCTTTATAACGATGTTTGGTACATGTGGTAAAACACGGCATTCTGTTAGTTGCCAAGCTATTTTGTTTTGCTTAACTTTACTGATTCATATTAAATACATGTTGTTGGGTTACCATAAATGAGAAATTCCACGACTTGCTACTAAGTTTCTCTGTTTCGCACTAATACAATTAGCTTACCATATTTTTTACACTTTTCTAAATAGATGCCCCTTCAGTTGTATGTTTTATGCCGTTGAAAAGAAAAAAATGTAAATGTAAAGCTATATTTACGTCATGTTAATGTGCGTAACGGAAATTACATTTCTGAGACCCCTGGTCCTTTGAAGTGGAAATAAAATTTAAAAAATGACGAGAACAATTGGCTATGCTATTATAAATGTAACAACTGGACTGTCACCCAATGGAATAAACACAGTTTAATGAATTATTGGTTCTACATCGAAACTAGAAAAACGACACCAATATGTACATAAAATATAGAATCACTGATGTACGTGTGTCCGGTTAAAGCTTTTGGTTAAGTTTTTTGGTAAAAGTTTTTCGTTATACTACATCTTTTTTGTTAGTGTCCATGCCTCGCCACAAGGCGCGACATGCAGGCCGCGGCCATCTAGTTCAGGAAAGTAGGGAGGCGGCTTCTCTTTTCCTCTGAGATTTCTAACATGTTATAATAATCTGTGACTATTTAAATATAGAAATCATATTCAGTGAACTCGTGTTTGATAAAGTTGATTATCTAATTTGTATATGCCTGTATGAACAAAAATAAATTATATGTAATATGTGTGTGTGTGTTCAATAAATGTATTGATTATTTGGCATTTTCTTTAGTGTTGTCTTTGTGTGTACCAACACCATTTTTATAACTGATGCACAATGTCATATAATGAGGTAATGAGTTTGTGTCGAGCCCTCTTGCGGAAAGCGAGAAATAGTGATCACAATGACGTCCGGGTGTCCGTCCGTTCGTCCGAAATCTGCTTTAAATTTTTTAAATACCTTATATCTCTGCAGTCCTCAGTCACATTGACTTGATAGACATGTGGACTGTACCAGGACCTACATGAGCCATATATCCAGTAAGAATCATCAGTTATAGCCCACTAGGATCTATACACATAGACATGTGGACTGTAACGGGACCTACATGAACCAGATGTCCAATAAGAATCACCAGTTATAGTCCATTAGGATCTATACACATGGACATGTGCACTGTACCGGGACCTACATGAACCAGATGTCCAATAAGAATCACCAGTTATAGTCCACTAGGATCTATACACATGGACATGTGCACTGTACCGGGACCTACATGAACCAGATGTCCAATAAGAATCACCAGTTATAGTCCACTAGGATATATACACATGGACATGTGCACTGTACCAGGACCTACATGAACCAGATGTCCAGTAAGAGTAAGAATCACCAGTTATAGCCCACTACAGGCAAGCAGCCAGGGGGGGTCGGAGCGGACGGACGACCCCCCCCCCCCCCGCCCAGCCTCGAGGTTCACTTTTTTAGACCCCCTAGATACCTCCGGCCCCTTGGGCCTTCGAAACGACCCCCCCCCCCCCCTTCAAACAGGTCTGGCTACGGGTCTGCACTAGGATCTATACACATAGACATGTGGACTGTACCGGGACCTACATGAAACAGATGTCCAATAATAATCGCCAGCTATAGCCAACTAGGGTCTATACACATGGACATGTGGACTGTACCAGGACCTACATGAACCAGATGTCCAATAAGAATCACCAGTTATAGCCCACTAGGATCTATACACATAGACATGTGGAATGTACCGGGACCTACATGAACCAGATGTCCAATAAGAATCACCAGTTGTAGCCCACTAGGATCTATACACATAGACATGTGTACTGTACCAGGACCTACACGAACCAGATGTCCAATAAGAATCACCAGTTATAGCCTACTAGGATATATACAAATATACATGTGGACTGTACCGGGACCTACATGAACCAATTATCCAATAAGAATCACCAGTTATAGCCCACTAGGATCTATACACATAGACATGTGGACTGTACCGGGACCTACATGAACCAGATGTCCAAAAAGAACCACCAGTTATACCCACTAGGATCGATAGACATGTGCATTGTACGGGACCTACATGAACCAGATATTCAAATAAGAATCACTAGTTTTATAGCCCACTAGGATCTTTACACATAGACATGTGGACTGTAACTGGGACTATCATGAACCAGATTCCAATAAGAATCACCAGTTATAGCCTACTAGGATCTATACAAGTAGACATGTGGACTGTACCGGGACCTACATGAACCAACTATCCAATAAGAATCACCAGTTATAGCCCACTAGGATATATACACATATACATTTGGACTGTACCGGGACCTACATGAACCAGATGTCCAATATGAACCACCAGTTATAACCCACTAGGATCTATAGACATGTGCATTGTACCAGGACCTACATGAACCAGATATTCAATAAGAATCACTAGTTATAGCCCACTAGGATATATACACATAGACATGTGGACTGTACCGGGACCTACATGAACCAGATGTCCAATATGAATCACCAGTAATAGCCCACAAGGATATATACACATATACATATGGACTGTACCAGGACCTACATGAACCAGATGTCCAGTAAGAATAATCAGCTATAGCCCACTAGGATCTATGCACACAGACATGTGCACTGTACCAGGACCTACATGAACCAGATGTCCAGTAAGAACCACCAGCTATAGCCCATTAGGATATATACACACAGACATGAGGACTGTACCAGGACCTACATGAACCAGATATCCAATAAGAATCACTAGTGATAGCCCACTAGGATATATACACATAGACATGTGGACTGTACCAGGACCTACATGAACAAGATGTCCAATAAGAATCACCAGTTATAGCCAACTAGGATCTATACACATAGACGTGGACTGTACCAGGACCTACAGGAACTAGATGTCCAATAAGAATCACCAGTTATAGCCCTCTAGGATATATACACATGGACATGTGCACTGTACATGGACCTACATGAACCAGATGTCCAGTAAGAACCACCAGCTATAGCCCATTAGGATATATACACATAGACGTGGACTGTACCAGGACCTACACGAACCAGATGTCCAATAAGGATCACCAGTTATAGCCCACTACGATATATACACATAGACGTGGACTGTACCAGGACCTACACGAACCAGATGTCCAATAAGAATCACCAGTTATAGTCCACTAGGATCTATACACATAGACATGTGGACTGTACCGGGACCTACATGAACCAGATGTCCAATAAGAACCACCAGTTATAGCCCACTAGGATATATACACATATACATGTGGATTGTACCGGGACCTACATGAACCAGATATTCAATAAGAATCACTAGTTATAGCCCACTAGGATCTATACACATAGACATGTGAACTGTACTGGGACCTACATGAACCAGCTATCCAATAAGAATCACCAGTTATAGCCCACTAGGATCTATACACATAGACATGTGGACTGTACCGGGACCTACACGAACCAGATGTCCAATAAGAATCACCAGTTATAGCCTACTAGGATCTATACAAATATACATGTGGACTGTACCGGGACCTACATGAACCAACTATCCAATAAGAATCACCAGTTATACCCCACTAGGATATATACACATTGACAGGTGGACTGTACCGGGACCTACATGAACCAGATGTCCAATAAGAACCACCAGTTATAACCCACTAGTTTCTATAGACATGTGCATTGTACCGGGACCTACATGAACCAGATATTCAATAAGAATCACTAGTTATAGCCCACTAGGATCTATACACATAGACATGTGGACTGTACCGGGACCTACATGAACCAGATGTCCAATAAGAACCACCAGTTATAACACACTAGGATCTATAGACATGTGCATTGTACCGGGACCTACATGAACCAGATATTCAATAAGAATCACTAGTTATAGCCCACTAGGATCTATACACATAGACATGTGGACTGTACCGGGACCTACATGAACCAGATGTCCAATAAGAACCACCAGTTATAGCCTACTAGGATCTATACACATAGACATGTGGACTGTACCGGGACCTATGAACCAGATGGTCCAATAAGAACCACCAGTTTATAGCCCCTACCGGGTATACAAATAGCATGTGGAACTGTTACCGGGACCAACTGAACCAACTATCCAATAAGAACACCATTATAGCCACAGATATATAACTAGACATGACTGTACCGGACCACATGAAGCAGATGTCATAACCACCAGTTATAACCCACTAGGATATAGACATGTCATTGTACCGGGACCTACATGAACCAGATATTCAATAAGAATCAACTAGTTATAGCCCCAATAGATAATACATAGACCTTGTGGACTGTTACCGGACCTATGAACCCAGATGCCCAATAGATCACCAGTGCCCATTAGGATATATACACATATACATATGCACTGTACCAGGACCTACATTAACCAGATGTCCAGTAAGAATAATCAGCTATAGCCTACTAGGATCTATGCACACAGACATGTACACTGTACCATGACCTACATGAACCAGATGTCCAGTAAGAACCACCAGCTATAGCCCATTAGGATATATACACACAGACATGTGGACTGTACCAGGACCTACACGAACCAGATATCCAATAAGAATCACTAGTTATAGCCCACTAGGATATATACACATAGACATGTGGACTGTACCAGGACCTACATGAACCAGATGTCCAATAAGAATCACCAGTTATAGCCCACTAGGATCTATACACATAGACGTGGACCGTACCAGGATCTACAAGAACCAGATGTCCAATAAGAATCACCAGTTATAGCCCTCTAGGATATATACACATAGACGTGGACTGTACCAGGACCTACACGAACCAGATGTCCAATAAGAATCACCAGTTATAGCCCACTAGGATATATACACATAGACATGTGGACTGTACCGGGACCTACATGAACCAGCTATCCAATGAGAATCACCAGTTATAGCCCACTAGGATCTATACACATAGACGACATGTGGACTGTACCGGGACCTACATGAACCAGATGTCCAATAAGAACCACCAGTTATAGCCCAATAGGATATATACACATATACATGTGGATTGTACCGGGACCTACATGAACCATATATTCAATAAGAATCACTAGTTATAGCCCATTAGGATCTAAACACATAGACATGTGGACTGTACTGGGACCTACATGAACCAGCTATCCAATAAGAATCACCAGTTATAGCCCACTAGGATCTATACACATAGACATGTGGACTGTACCGGGACCTACACGAACCAGATGGTCAATAAGAATCACCAGTTATAGCCTACTAGGATCTATACAAATATACATGTGGACTGTACAGGGACCTACATGACCAACTATTCCATAAGAATCACCATATATAGCCCACTAGGATCTATAACACATAGAAGGTGGACTTAGTATCGAACCTACATGAACTAATGTCCAATAAGAACCACACATTTAATAACCACACAAGGTTCACTATAGGAAGACCTGTTGCAATTGTACCGGGACCACATGAACCAGATATTCAATAAGAATCACTAGTTAGAGCCCACTAGGATCTATACACAAAGACATTGGAACTGTACCGGACCTACATAACCAGATGTCCTATAAGAATCCACACATTATAACCCACTAGAACCTATAGACCTGTGCATTGTTACCGGACCTACATGAACCAGATGTCCAATAAGAACCCACCTGTTATAGCCCAATAGGAATAGATACACATCATAACATGTGGACTGTACCGGGGACCCTACTATGGAATCCAAACTAATCCAATAAGAATCATCCAAGTTATAGCCCACTAGGAATCTGGTACACATAGAAAAGGTGGACTGTATCGGGACCTACAATTGTAACTAGATTTCTGTCCAAAAATAAGAACCCCACCAGTTATAAACCACACTAGGTTCTTTATAGGGACATGTGGCATTGTATCCGGGACCTACAATGAACCAAAAACCAGATACTTCAATAAGAATTCACTTAGTTATAGCCCAACTAGGATCTAAATACACATAGACATGTGGGACCTGATAACCGGGACCTACATGAAACCAGATGTTCCAAATAAGAACCACCAGTTATAACCCCCTACTAGGATCTATAGGACATGTGCATTGTAACCGGGTACCTTCAATGAACCAGATGTCCCCCCCCCCCCCCCAATTCAAGAACCACCAGTTATAGCCCAATAGGATATATACACATTATACATGTGGATTGTACCGGGTATCCTACATGAACCAGATATTCAATTAAGGAATCACTAGTTTTATATAGCCCACTTAGGATTCTATACACCGATTGGACATGGTGGACTGTTACCGGGACCTACATGAACCAGATTGTCCAATAAGAACCACCAGTTATAACCCACTAGGACTCTATTGACATGGTGCATTGTACCGGGACCTACATGGAACCAGATAATTCAATTAAAGGAAATCCACTAAGTTATAGCCCTCACTAGGATATATAACACATAGGGAGCATGTGGTAACTGTACCAGGGACCATTAACATGAACCAGAATGTCCAATAAGAACCACCAGTTATAGCCCTAATAGGAATATATACACATATACATTGGTGGATTGTTACCAGGGTACCTACATGAACCATAATTATTCAATTAAGAATCACTAGTTATAGCCCATTAGGATCCTAAAACCAACCTAAGACAAGTGGACTGTTACTGGGGACCTACATGAACCCCAGTATCCCAATAAGAATCCCCACCAGTTATAGCCCTCTTAGGATCTATACACATAGACAATGTGGACTTGTAAAGTGGGACCTACACGAACCAAGATGGTCAATAAGAATCACCAGTTATTAGCCTACTAGGATTCTATACAAATATATTCACTAAGTTATAGCCCACTAGATATATACACATAGACATTGGACTGTACCGACCTACATGAACAGATGTCTCAATAAGAAACCACCAGTTATAGCCCAATAGATATATACACCTATACAAGGTGGATTGTACCGGACCTACTGAACCATATATTTCAATAAGAATCACTAGTTAAAGCCCATAGGATCTAAACACATAGACATGTGACTTTACTGGACCTACATGAACGCAGCTCTCCACTAATAATTCACCAGTTAAGCCCACTAGGATCTACTACACATAGGACATGTGGACTGTACCGGTACTACACGAACAATGGTCACAAGAATCACCAGTTATAGCCTACTAGGATCATAACAAAATATACATGTGGACTGTAACCGGAACCAAACAAGAACAACTATCCAATAAGAATCACCAGTTATAGCCCCACTAGATCTATACACATAGAAAGGTGACTGTAACGGACCTTACATGAACTAGCTGTCCAATTAAGAACCACCAGTTTCAAACCCACTAGGGTTCTATAGACATGTGCATTGACCGGGACACATGAACCAGATATCAATAAATAATCACTAGATATAGCCCACTAGGATCTTACACATAGACATGTGGACTGTACCGGACGCTACATGAACCAATGTCCAATAAGAACCACAGTTATAACCCACTAGGATCTATACGACTTTTGCATGTACCGTGGACCCTACATGAACCAGATATTAATAAGAATCACTAGTTATAGCCCACTAGATATGATACACATAGACATGTGGACTGTAAACCGGGACCTACATAACCAGATGTCCCAATACAGAATTCACACCAGTTTATAGCCTACTAGGAGCTATACAAAATAGACATGTGGAACAGTACCGGACCTACATAACCAACAATCCAATAAGAATCACCAGTTTTATAGCCACTAGGATATATACACATAAGACATGTTGGGACTGTACCGGACCTACATGAACCGATGTCCCATAAGAACCACCAGTTATAACCCACTAGATCTATAGACATGTGCATTGTACCGGACCTACATGAAACCAGATGTCCAAATAAGAAAATCACCAGTAATAGTCCATTAGAATCTAATAACCATGGACATGTGCAACTGTAACCGGACCATACAAGAACCAGATGTCCAATAAGAATCCCAGTTATAGTCCACAAGGATCTATACACATGGACATAGTGCACTGTACCGGACCTACATGCAAAAAAACCAGAAAATGTCCAATAAAACAACCAGTTATAGTCCACTAGGATATATTTACATGGACATGTGCACTGTACCAGGACCTACATGAACCAGATGTCCAGTAAGAGTAAGAATCACCAGTTATAGCCCACTACAGGCAAGCAGCCAGGGGGGGTCGGAGCGGACGGACGACCCCCCCCCCCCTCCCAGCCTCGAGGTTCACTTTTTTAGACCCCCTAGATACCTCCGGCCCCTTGGGCCTTCGAAACGACCCCCCCCCCCCTTCAAACAGGTCTGGCTACGGGTCTGCACTAGGATCTATACACATAGACATGTGGACTGTACAGGGACCTACATGAAACAGATGTCCAATAATAATCGCCAGCTATAGCCAACTAGGGTCTATACACATGGACATGTGGACTGTACCAGGACCTACATGAACCAGATGTCCAATAAGAATCACCAGTTATAGCCCACTAGGATCTATACACATAGACATGTGGAATGTACCGGGACCTACATGAACCAGATGTCCAATAAGAATCACCAGTTATAGCCCACTAGGATCTATACACATAGACATGTGGACTGTACCAGGACCTACACGAACCAGATGTCCAATAAGAATCACCAGTTATAGCCTACTAGGATATATACAAATATACATGTGGACTGTACCGGGACCTACATGAACCAATTATCCAATAAGAATCACCAGTTATAGCCCACTAGGATCTATACACATAGACATGTGGACTGTACCGGGACCTACATGAACCAGATGTCCAAAAAGAACCACCAGTTATAACCCACTAGGATCTATAGACATGTGCATTGTACCGGGACCTACATGAACCAGATATTCAAATAAGAATCACTAGTTATAGCCCACTAGGATCTATACACATAGACATGTGGACTGTACTGGGACCTACATGAACCAGATGTCCAATAAGAATCACCAGTTATAGCCTACTAGGATCTATACAAGTAGACATGTGGACTGTACCGGGACCTACATGAACCAACTATCCAATAAGAATCACCAGTTATAGCCCACTAGGATATATACACATATACATTTGGACTGTACCGGGACCTACATGAACCAGATGTCCAATATGAACCACCAGTTATAACCCACTAGGATCTATAGACATGTGCATTGTACCAGGACCTACATGAACCAGATGTCCAGTAAGAATAATCAGCTATAGCCCACTAGGATCTATGCAACACAAGGAATGTGCCTGTACCAAGGGACCTACATGAAACCAGATGTCCAGTAAGAACCACCAGCTATAGCCCATAGGATATATACACACGACTGTGGACTGTTACCAGGAACCTTACATGAACCAGATATCCAATAAGATCCTCTAGTGATAGCCCACTAGGATATATACACATAGACATGTGGACTGTACCAGGACCTACATGAACAAGATGTCCAATAAGAATCACCAGTTATAGCCAAACTAGGATCTATACACATAGACGTGGGACTGTACCAAGGACCCTACTGGAAACTAGATGTCCAATAGAATCAACAGTTGTTAGCCCTCTTGGATATATAACACATGGGACATGTTGCACGGGTACATGGACTACTCCTTGAACCAGATGTCCAGGGTAAGAACCACCAGCTTTTATAGCCACTTTAGGATATATTACACATAGACGGGTTACCGGTGTACCAAGGACCTACACCGTTACCCAGGTGTCACCTAGGATTCAACCGTTTTTATAGCCCACTGACGATATTATTAACACTAAGACGTGGCATGGACAGGACCTACAACCGAACCAGATGTCCATTAGCCCAATAGGATCTATACCCAAAAAACTTAGTCATGTGGGAACTGTTACTGGGACCTAACCATGAACCAGATACCAATAAGAATCACCAGTTTAGTCCACTAGGATTACTCATGCAGTGGACTGTACCGGGACCTACAGAACCAGATGTCCATAAGACACGTATAAGCCCACTGGACTTACAGTAGTGGATGTTCCGGACCTACATGAACCAGTTATGCCCCAATAGATCATACACAGTTATAGCCTACATAGATCTATACATATAGACATGTGGACTGTACCGGACCTACAGAACCAGATGTAATAAGAACCACCAGTTATAGCCTATAGGAATCACAGTTATGCCACTAGATAATATTACACATAGACATGTGGACTGTACGGGAACCTACATGAACCAACTATCCAATAAGAATCACCAGTTATAGCCCACTAGGATATATACACATAGACATGTGGACTGTACCGGGACCTACATGAAGCAGATGTCCAATAAGAACCACCAGTTATAACCCACTAGGATATATATACATGTGCATTGTACCGGGACCTACATGAACCAGATATTCAATAAGAATCACTAGTTATAGCCCACTAGGATATATACACATAGACTTGTGGACTGTACCGGGACCTACATGAACCAGATGTCCAATATGAATCACCAGTTATAGCCCATTAGGATATGTACACATATACATATGCACTGTACCAGGACCTACATGAACCAGATGTCCAGTAAGAATAATCAGCTATAGCCTACTAGGATCTATGCACACAGACATGTACACTGTACCATGACCTACATGAACCAGATGTCCAGTAAGAACTACCAGCTATAGCCCATTAGGATATATACACACAGACATGTGGACTGTACCAGGACCTACATGAACCAGATATCCAATAAGAATCACTAGTTATAGCCCACTAGGATATATACACATAGACATGTGGACTGTACCAGGACCTAAATGAACCAGATGTCCAATAAGAATCACCAGTTATAGCCCACTAGGATCTATACACATAGACGTGGACCGTACCAGGATCTACAAGAACCAGAAGTCCAATAAGAATCACCAGTTATAGCCCTCTAGGATATATACACATAGACGTGGACTGTACCAGGACCTACACGAACCAGATGTCCAATAAGAATCACCAGTTATAGCCCACTAGGATATATACACATAGACATGTGGACTGTACCGGGACCTACATGAACCAGCTATCCAATGAGAATCACCAGTTATAGCCCACTAGGATATATACACATAGACGACATGTGGACTGTACCGGGACCTACATGAACCAGATGTCCAATAAGAACCACCAGTTATAGCCCAATAGGATATATACACATATACATGTGGATTGTACCGGGACCTACATGAACCATATATTCAATAAGAATCACTAGTTATAGCCCATTAGGATCTAAACACATAGACATGTGGACTGTACTGGGACCTACATGAACCAGCTATCCAATAAGAATCACCAGTTATAGCCCACTAGGATCTATACACATAGACATGTGGACTGCACCGGGACCTACACGAACCAGATGGTCAATAAGAATCACCAGTTATAGCCTACTAGGATCTATACAAATAGACATGTGGACTGTACCGGGACCTACATGAACCAACTATCCAATAAGAATCACCAGTTATAGCCCACTAGGATATATACACATAGACATGTGGACTGTACCGGGACCTACATGAACCAGATGTCCAATAAGAACCACCAGTTATAACCCACTAGGATCTATAGACATGTGCATTGTACCGGGACCTACATGAACCAGATATTCAATAAGAATCACCAGTTATAGCCCACTAGGATCTATACACATAGACATGTGGACTGTACCGGGACCTACATGAACCAGATGTCCAATAAGAACCACCAGTTATAACCCACTAGGATCTATAGACATGTGCATTGTACCGGGACCTACATGAACCAGATATTCAATAAGAATCACTAGTTATAGCCCACTAGGATATATACACATAGACATGTGGACTGTACCGGGACCTACATGAACCAGATGTCCAATATGAATCACCCGTTATAGCCCACTAGGATATATACACATATACATATGGACTGTACCAGGACCTACATGAACCAGATGTCCAGTAAGAATAATCATCTATAGCCCACTAGGATCTATGCACGCAGTCATGTACACTGTACCAGGACCTACATGAACCAGATGTCCAGTAAGAACCACCAGCTATAGCCATTAGGATATACACAAACAGACATGTGGACTGTACCAGGACCTACATGAAACAGATATCCAATAAGAATAACTAGTTATAGCCCGCTAGGATATATACACATAGACATGTGGACTGTACCAGGACCTACATGAACCAGATGTCCAATAAGAATCACCAGTTATAGCCCACTAGGATCTATACACATAGACGTGGACCGTACCAGGATCTACACGAACCAGATGTCCAATAAGAATCACCAGTTATAGCCCACTAGGATATATAAACATAGACGTGGACTGTACCAGGACCTACACGAACCAGATGTCCAATAAGAATAACCAGTTATAGCCCACTAGGATATATACACATAGACATGTGGACTGTACCGGGACCTACATGAACCAGCTATCCAATAAGAATCACCAGTTATAGCCCACTAGGATCTATACACATAGACATGTGGACTGTACCGGGACCTACATGAACCAGATGTCCAATAAGAACCACCAGTTATAGCCCACTAGGATATATACACATATACATGTGGATTGTACCGGGACCTACATGAACCAGATATTCAATAAGAATCACTAGTTATAGCCCACTAGGATCTATACACATAGACATGTGGACTGTACTGGGACCTACATGAACCAGCTATCCAATAAGAATCACCAGTTATAGCCCACTAGGATATATACACATAGACATATGGACTGTACCGGGACCGACATGAACCAGATGTCCAATAAGAATCACCAGTAATAGCCCACTAGGATATATACATATGCACATGTCGACTGTACCAGGATCTACATGAACCAGATGTCCTTTAACAATCACCAGTTATAGCCCACTAGGATCTATACACATAGACATGTGGACTGTACCAGGACCTACACGAACCAGATGTCCAATAAGAATCACCAGTTATAGCCCACTAGGATCTATACACATAGACATGTGGACTGTACTGGGACCTACATGAACCAGCTTTCCAATAAGAATCACCAGTTATAGCCCACTAGGATCTATACACATAGACATGTGGACTGTACCGGGACCTACATGAACTAGATGTCCAATAAGAACCACCAGTTATAGCCCACTAGGATATATACACATAGACATGTGGACTGTACCAGGACCTACATGAACCAGATATTCAATAAGAACCACCAGTTATAGCACACTAGGATCTATACACACATAAATGTGGACTGCACCAGGACCTACATGAACCAGATATCCAAAAAGAATCACTAGTTATAGCCCACTAGGATATATACACATAGACATGTGGACTGTACCAGGACCTGCATGAACCAGATGTCCAGTAAGAATCATCAGATATAGCCCACTAGCATCTATACACAGACATGTGCACTGTACCAGGACCTACATGAACCAGATGTCCAGTAAGAACCACCAGCTATAGCCCATTAGGATATATACACACAGACATATGTGGACTGTACCAGGACCTACATGAACCAGATATCCAATAAGAATCACTAGTTATAGCCCACTAGGATATATACACATAGACATGTGGACTGTACCAGGACCTACATGAACCAGCTATCCAATAAGAATCACCAGTTATAGCCCACTAGGATCTATACACATATACATGTGGACTGTACCGGGACCTACATGAACCAGATGTCCAATAAGAACCACCAGTTATAGCCCACTAGGATCTATGCAAATAGACATGTGGACTGTACCGGGACCTACATGAACCAGTATTCAGCATAAATCAGCAGATCAATACATTTATATATGTTTTAATTTTCAGAACATACTCCACTTTTTGTGTAGTCCGATATGTGTTTATAAACTTCGTGGCGACAGAGCGACGGAGCGACGAGGCGAAATGTCCCTAATCAGCCACCATAGTCTCGTGCCTCTTTTTCGATGTCTATATACCTGTCCTGGCTGTCTTTTCAGCAGTCAGCCAAAAAGTCGGCGGCGGATTTTTAGACATACCACAACGGCGAGAGGCGGAGTTAAACTATCACGCGTTGTATGACGTTTTCCTACGGTAACGCCTACACCTCGCCGAACCAGATATCTTATAACATTAACCTTGTTTATAAAGGGAAGTAACTGTCATCAACTGAATGTGTGTAATGCTATAAATTCTCGCCATCAAATTCATCCCATGCTAGGTTAACTTACAGGTTAGACACCACCAAATAGTTTTACTATATAATTTAACCGAATGCCATCCAATAAAGCCAGTCTACTACTTTCACTATTCGCATGGATGCTGTGGGACCCACTTGTACATGACCTGCAGCCAGTCTGTACTGGTTCTGCATGAACTAAACAATAGGTTCACTTACTCCTAAGAAAGAAAAATCCAACCTTGTCATATCCTCCAATATTGTGTACATTTTTTTGGCCACGGAAATCCGTTTACATCAAGTGACCAACAGGTTCAGTGTTTTCTTTTAAATGCTACAAATATGTTGAAAACTGGTGTTAAAGGCACCTAAAATGTTCCTCAAGTGAAACTGGGTAGTAATGGATCAAGATTTGCAAGCAAACGGTGTATGTGACCTCAAAACACCTGCAGTATTGTTTTATACCGGACGACTTTTGCATACACCCTGTGCCATTTCGCACCATTTAATGTCTTCTAACCTACACCAATACATGTATTTGTAGACTGACGCATAAAATAACACTGGATAGTGTTGTGTAGTTCTAAGTCATTGGATCTATGTTAATTTATTGGCGCATTTACTATAGGAATGAATGGCCTATTTGTGGAATGTATCGGGGTATAAACTTGGAAAAGTCGCAGGAATACTGGACGAAGGCCGGAAGGCCTCGTCCAGTATTCCCACGACTTTTCCAAGTTTATATCCCCGATAAATTCAACAAAAAGGCCATTTATTCCTTATAATTCCAGCATTTGAAATAAATTCATCAAGAAAATGTGTTTATTTTCCGTTTTCTTAATAATTATTTTAACTGCGCCTCATGGTTACGGAAAGTAGTTCGGCATGGGAGTTTACTGGGGTATAAATTTTGGACAGAGACTTGCTACGGGCCAATCAAATGTTAGGGAATTGTGTAAATATTTTTGTGCTGGAATTATAAGTGTGTAAAATTGGTTGGTTATTGGAAAGGGATATACTGTACTAGCTATCGGATATTTAAAGGGACTGCGTCTCATATGATCAGGGCCGTAACTACACTGAGGCACGAGGAGGCAGTTGCCTCCTCGTTAATTTTTGGCCTCATTTATTTTCATAGAACGCCTATATTCTCGTGAATAGTTACAGGCGTTCTATAATTACAATCGGTCGATGGGCCGAACGGGGTTCGCTGCGGGAAACTTCGTAAAATGAAAGTGTGCCAATACCAACAAGCTATATGTTAGTTCAATATTGAAACATGCTAACACCTGTAAACATTTATAGGTTATATTAAAATAATAATACGCATGTAATTTGCAAAAAAAATAGCTTCCCAATGATATTTAGTTTAAATAGATTATCCCGTATGGAGCCTCATTTAGAACGTCCGGTACATATAGAGTCAATATTTGAACCTTTTTACTAAACGCCATTTTATTGGACACAGGACACTTTTTTTAAATGTAATATACCAACCAATAACAAATTTACGTTTAAAAAGTCAGCTATTTGTTGTTAAATGCGATTGTATTTTCATTGTGACGTCATACTATATTTCGTGTCCTGCCATTACACGTACTGGTCCAAGACATCGTGAAATTATTGCTGTCTTCATTGTTGATAAGCTCTAAATACGGAAATACAGATACTCATTGTGTACTCGACGATTTGTGAATGCTACAGACGTACATTTCTGCAAATTTGCTAAAGTTGAGAGGACAATACGGCGACAGTCAAGACGCATCAATAATTGACCTACATTTTACATAAGTCTACTAGGCTGCCAGACACGAAACATTCATTTCAGGTAGGAATTATTTCTTTATTACTGTTGACCAATATTTGAATCGTGCTGACTTCGACAGCACTTTTAACCACAGGGCTACTAAAATAATTCCATTGTATTCAATCTAACATGAATTCAAGTGAGTGAGGGATATTCAACATTGCCTGTGCATGTGCCAAGTCATTGGTTTTCGCGACCAATGTAGTAGTATATAGGGAGTCGAAATGATACCACCAAACGGTGGTATCATTTCCCCACCCTATATACTACTCCACCGACCCCGAAAAACACCGTTTTCGTCCAATAGCACAAACTGGTCACCAACACAAAAACGTGACAATTGGTGTCATAAATACCTCATGTTTTATTCACGTCCTAATAGGTTATAACAAAAATATTATAACAAAATGGATAATATAATACGCAACCATATGGAATCTTATAACGCTGTTAAAGAATTTTACGGTGTTTCTACAACATTAAAATACTTTAAAATGAGAATAATATGCAATATAGAATACATGAAATATCAACGTAATTTATTACGCTCCGATAAAAACGTTGCATTTACAATATTATACCGGCAGTTGTGTCGCTGGTACAAGGATCAAATTCGCGAAATGAAGCGACTAAATAGGATCGGAGAAACACTACCGAAACATTATCAAAATGATATTATTATAAAACCATTTAAAATCAACGATTCGTTTACGGGTCGATATCGCTTTTAACGAAGAAATTGGAAAATTATTAGAAGAAATCATTAATGCAATTTCAATGCGTCCGCGTGCGATAGTTTATTTTCCAACACGGCATTTTCCTCCTCCACTATAGCTAATTTATTTCGCAGATCAGCAACTAATTCTACCAGCTCCAGTCTACCGCGTTCACCTTTAGCCACAGGGCAGCGTAGTTGCTTATGTCTACAAAGATTTTGGGCACTAACGAACTTACAAGGGCATCTGGGGCATTGAAATTGTGGGGCGACACAAGGAAATTTTCTAAGTCTCGATAGATGCCTTCGTAGATAGTCTTTACACGCAAAAGTCTTACAACAAGTCGCACACTCCATTTTGTATATATGTATATGTTTATATATTCAATTGGACTTTTACAGCTGACTCGAGTAATTCCTGACTTAGGCCAACGCTGCTGGTAGCGCAACCTATTTCCCCCAATTGCGATTGGATTGGAACTGGAGTCTGTATGGTGGGTGTCGTGAGGGAATCCTCGAAGTCATCATCATCATCATCACCATCGAGGTAATCGTCTCTGCCGATTTCATCCATGTCAGCCTCGTAATCAGCCATCTTTAATAATTATTATTATATTAAAGACAAAACCATACAGGTTTAATAGATTATGTCTTTGAGTCAATACGGTCGCAAACTCAATCCATATCGCAGACTGCGTGAGCCCCTCGGGGCAAAAGGTGTGAGACAGAGTGTCGTTATTACGAACAACCCATCGACGATCGACCAGAACCAGCAGCTCTTAGTCCGCTTCCCCAACCTCGGAGCTAGCGACGTCATTATGCCGGGGACTGTTCGCCTCGCTTTCACTATTTCGCTTTCATCGACGGACGCGGACCGAACCGTCGTTCAGAACCTGGGTCGCGCCATCGTCAAGACGACCATGATAAAGATTTCTGGTAATGAGGTGATGTCAATCGATGACAGCGACGTCTACCATTGTTATCAAGACCTGTGGAAGACGGCGCAAGAGCGCGAAAACGCTGTCTATCAGGGTATTGACACCAGCCGAAATAAGAACGTAACCAGACTTAGAATCGGGGCTGGTGACAAGGCAGATAACGTCGCGAGCGACAACGCGATCGCGGCCGCTTACGGCAACCGATTCTACATCCCGCTCGACTTTGAGTTGCTGGAGAGTCACATGCCCTACTATCAGAGCGCTTTGGCGGACCGCCTCGAATACGAACTAACGTTCAACGACTACGGCCGAGTTCTCATAGCCACTGAAATGACATCGAAGTATACGATCGACAATGTTTCGCTGGAGTACGACATGGTCATGATGCCCGAACTCGCGCGATTGATCAGAACCCAGTACGCCGGGCGCGTTGCCATACTTTACGACCGAGTTCTTCGCCACCGCAAGATGACGAAAGACAAGGCGACACATTGTGGGATATTAATGTCAACGTACCCGCCCGCTCGATGAAAGGTATACTGATGTTGTTCGAGGAGGCTCGGTTAGCGCTCGGGGCTAGAAAATCCGAAAAATTCTATAACCCCAAAATCACGAAGGTAGAGGTGACGATCGAGGGAGTACCCAATCAACTCTAAAGCGCGGGTCTTCGCGCGCACCAGCAGTGGGACGAAGTAAAAAAACATTTTGCTTCCGGCTCTAAGCGTTCCCCGGAGGTTGCCGCGGTTGCCAAAGACCTGCAGCTCTCGGACGTCTCCCTCTCGGATTTTCTGACTACCAAATACGCTCTATGGCTAGACATGCGAGCCAGCGACGACGACCAAATGCACGGTAGTGGACGTCAAGTTGAGAACGCTAGTGAGGGTGTGACGATCCAGATAACCAAAGAGGCGGATGGAGCCGGGCCATTGAACGTGTACTTATATATAATTACGGACGCGCAACTCAATATAGAAGATGGTCGATACGTCTCAGCTTTATACTAATTTTAGCAATCAATACCAATTCACGATTGGAGATGCCCACTCTGCTATAATATGTGGGCAGACAGGATGTGGAAAAACGGTTTTCATCCTGGACTTGCTAGAGGGCTCCTACCGCGATGCCTTTCGTCACATTGTGATCCTGTGTCCCACTGTGCGGCACAACGAGACTTATCAGCGGCGCCCGTGGTTATGGACCGACCCTGAGGTATACGTCGTTGACCCCGGCGACAGGCTTCACGGTTGGCTGCGTGTCTTATATCAAATATTCCAGGGAGAGCCCACCCTATACGTGATTGACGACTGCTCGGCCAAGGCGCCGATGACCAAAAAGAAGGACATGCTCTCCGAGCTCGCATTTTCTGGCCGCCATGCGAGGAAAGCGTATGGATCTCCACTCAGAAGTACAACGCCGTCCTAAAGGATCTGCGCGAGCAAACGAAATGGGTCACCCTCTTCCACTGCAAGGACCGAGACTCATTCGATGAATTTCTTAGAGAGAACGACGTTATCCCAACGCGCGAGGAGCGCCTGGAGGTTCGACAGATACTTTCGGAAACTAAACACACCAAGCTTCTGCTAAAGACTGATCAACCAACTGCTTATAATGTAATTAAATAGCAATGCTGAACAAATGCTGAGCAATGCTGAATAAATTCTTAACAATGTTGAACAAATGCTGAGCAATGTTGAACAATGTTGAACAATGCTTAACAATGCTGAGAAAATGCTTAACAATGCTGAGCAATTGTTAAGAATGTGTTGCTCCGTTGCGAGCATAACGGTGATCATAAGTATCGGGTGGTGCGCTTGGCAATATGTTAGACTTATGAGACTTGTAAGAATAATTAAATTAATTTTAAGAAAATTAGCAATAATGAACTGCGACGAACTTCTCGATCAGCTAATGGAAGAAACAGTCGCTCCGACTGAAACTGTAGGAACACCTGTCAGCACGGCTGCCGATACGGTCCCGAAAAAAAATGAAAACGCGGCGCGACGCGAGCGGTTGGCTGCGCTGGTTGCTGGGGGACAATCGGAGCATTATCTCGGTAGGAGTCTCTCAGTTTGTCAGGTGGATAAGATGTCGGATGCAGAGGTCGATAAAATGTATGCTCGATACGAATCCAAATTAGGTGCGGAGATGACGAAAACTCTCGGATCGGCGGCTATTTATTTTTACGCTACCACCGTTAGTATACTTCTCCCTATGCCAGACACCGCGGGGTTGATTCGCGATCTAGAGACCGACCCTTTTATAGGACACACTCTTAGAACAGCCTGCTGCTCGTTTTATCACAAGTTTGGAATGTACTTAGCTCCGCTGACAACCGCGTTGACCATGGGTAAACACTGTCAATTTGGACATATATGCCCACGAACTATAAGCCCTAATATTATAAATGATGACACAAGACGCACCTGCGAGAGTGACGGAGTTGAACCAGATTGCTCCAACACAATCGAACCCGAGTGTTACTCCGCCACTGGATGACATTCAGCATATAAAAAATAATCCCAAAAGACAGGCGGCTGGGAGAGCGGCTGCTGCCACACGAAAAGCTAAACAAGATAAAATACTCGCCGAGCTTCGAGAGGCCAAACGGTCGTTGCAATCGGAGACAGAGACGACAAAACACCCGGTGGCAGCTGTTTCTCCCCCAATCGCGATTGGATTGGGACCGATTGCTCTAACTGATTGGATCCCGTGGGTTGTTGTTGGTGGTCTGTCGGTTGTGGGCACCCTGTATGTGCTTTGCCGTTTCAACAACAGGTACCCCCAATCATCAACACGGTTGAAATTGAAAAAACAACCCCCAACACTGTTGGATGCGGTTCCAATCCAATCGCGTTCAACAGTGTTGAGGGATGCGCCCCATTTAAACATTAAACGCGATCCCTTTTATATGCAATAATGGCTGAACACGATGGTAAAATGATAGTGAATGCGTTTTATCACGCCGTGGTGATATCGGGTCTCAGTATCGGGTACGCTCGACTATCAAAGATGACCCTAGGAGGGTCCGCTCCCAAATTGGACTTTACTGCAAGAGACGTAGGGCTCGTGACCTTAGATGTAGCTGCCGCAGTTTGGACCCGAGATTATCTAATTAAAGCTGGAAGTCTACCCGTTAATATATGGAAATAAAAATGGCTTCGATCGGAATAATGATAGGTGGTGCGCTTGTAAACGCATTGGCGTTCAGCGGTAGCAACTTTCTATTCTCGAAAATGAGAAGTTCGAACGCGGATGAGGAGCGCGAGCGTCACGATTTAGCTGTAGAACAACTCAATAGCGCAAAGGAAGCATGGTCGAAAAAACGAACCGCCCATCTGGACTGGGTCAACGAAGAGCTTCGCCGCGAGAATTACGCCGCGCAAACTTTCTAGAACGTTGAAGAAGCCAACCGCGAGTACGCGCTGGCATATCCGCAGAGAAGTCTCGATCCAATGGATCGTGAGCCCCAACTTTCAGATTTCTATGTACCGTCAGAGGCCCAAAAAGACCGCGAGATCGCGTTCATCGTCGTGGGAATGGGTGTGGTTGGTTTCGTCGAATACTATATTCAATCGAAATTCTAATTTTTACAAAATTAATAATTATTTAAAAAAAAAAAATTGTTATAAATATATATATATAAATATATATATAGAACGATGTTAGTTGACGATCTTTATTACGCTTTGATCGATGTAGGCTACACTGCCCAAAAACATCGTATAGCTGGTGCAAAGAGTATGATTCGTCTGGCCCAAGATTCTCTCGAGACGTGGCGCGAGGACGGAAAAGCGGCCACCCTTTTCGCAAAGCGGATGTTAGAATCCTCCTCAACTCCAATCGATGAATTAGATTCCTCCGAGTTCCTTCAGAACTTAACCTCCAAATGTGATTGTACTTCCAACAAAGGTTTATTATTAACGACGCAGTTACCGGACGAACTGGTGGGTGTATGTTGGAGATTGTCCGATATATTAGAATACTTCGCATACGATGAACACGCGCAAACCTGATACCAAACTAACGCGCAAGCTGGCGAATACGTAATATAGCCCACGCGGCTACTGGAAGGGACTCGCGGCCATGAAGAACCTCGCGGCGGCGACCAAGGTTTCCGAAAACGCTGTCAAGGAATGGCTCAAGAAGCAGGCCATCTGGCAGATATATTTACCCGCGCCTCACAATATTCCGCGCCCGATATTCGACGTGCCGGTGCCAAACCAAGTTCACCAAGCGGATCTCCTGTTTCTCCCTCACGATCGCGTCGGTCGCAAAACGTACAAGTACGCACTGACAGTCGTTGACGTAGCGAGTCGCTATAAGGGTGCTGAGCCGTTGGCTACGAAAGAGTCTAAGGAGGTGGCCGAGGCTCTTTCCCGAATATATAAAAGGAGTCCTCTCAATTGGCCAAATCTTCTCCAGGTCGATCCCGCCGCGAGTTCACGGGCGCGGTCTCTCATCTATTGTCTAAGCACAAAGTTTCTATCAGACGCGGCCGCGTCAATATCCACCGGGACCAGGGGATCGTGGAGCGCTTCAATCGATCCCTGGCTGAGAGACTGTTCGGACACCAATACGCTAAAGAACTTGTAGACCCTCATTCGCGATTGACCGAGTGGGTGGCCAGACTGCCCGCCGTGGTCTCCGAACTGAACGGAGAGGTGACCAGATTGATAGGTAAGAAGCCCGTAGATGCTATCAAGTTTAAAAGGGTGAAGAGCAAGCCCTCTGCCGTCTCGCGCGGGCGACCCGTTGGTTTAGAGGAGCAGCAATCGGCGATTGCACTTCCATCGGATGTTGACGTCCGGTACCTCTATCAACCGGGAGAGCTCGAAGGTGGCATCTTTACCCGTTCTTTGAAATTCGCATTCCCACATAACTACTAGGTTGAATTATTTGCTTCTAATGAATTTATCTCTTCTCATTGTGGATGCGCGTTCTTCTTTGTTATGCTTTGCATGAATCTCACACCCGTTCCAGTAACAGCCGTGATATTGATATACGGTATTGGTTTCTGGACAGTATCCATCTACTGGAGCTCCTAAAATCCATCTTTCACCTCCGTGTCCGCACTGTTCGTGGTGAATGTGAATTCCCTCCCGCTTTTCCACAGAGTACATCCAATCGATCGCACCATAACTGTTAGAACCTTTTGGGTAGAACGCTTTCTCGAACGACGAACGCGGGCGCTCTAAATAATTAACATCACATATTACTTTTGTCTCACCTCTCATACATTTTAGTCCGTGTCTCTTCATATTACTCGCTTTCGTGAATTTCTGTTTGCAATTATCGCAGGCGTAAATTTTAGATAGGTTTTTAAGGTTTTTTATCAGAAATTCGTGATTATTAAACAGTCCTATTGTCATTGGTTTATTACCTATTGCATCATAGTGCGCTGGTACCTTTCTCAACCACCATACGTCACATTTGGTGGGTTGATATACTTCTATACCAATTTTAAAAACTCTTCAACCTTTTTCAGATCGGAAAAAGGAATTGGTGAAACCACATTACTACCGAAATATTGCTTACTAAGTTCTTTCGCTTTTTCTGTACATCTGTCAGGTCTGATCTTTTTATCAAGGTGCATAGCTAGACACCTGAACAGACAAAGATCGTCATTATACTTATCTAAAGAATACATACCTTTTCTATTCCTCAACCATTCTGGAAGTTCTCCTCCTGCTGCTTCTTTGGATTGTAGTCCCAAATCTATTCCCCTACTGCCCTGTATTAACTTTACAAAAACCTCTACCCATCTTACAAACTTCCACTTTGTATTCGGTCTGTCTATTTTATCGGACATTCGTGTTTGCTCCTTATCTGACAACCATTTTTTAACGGTTTTCATTGATGATAGTGGTTCGCTACCACCGAGATTTTTGTGAAATATTATAGTTTTAGGTTTTCCATTTTTAGTTTCCTCCATATGTTCTAGCTTGTAAGAATATGAATATCTCAAATAAAAATTTGTTGTTAGATACGGAGCGATTTTATCGGACATGCGTTCAGACTCGTTGATGTCAATGTTTTTACGAAAGGATAATGTAACTACCCACGCTCTTCCCTTTTCTACCTTTTCCAATGTTTCATCGTGAGCCCCCAATATTTCTTCACCTTTTTCCACTATCGCGCGAACGATAGATTTTTTCTTATTATTTGGGGCGCCTGTGCGTCTAATTTGGGATGTGCTTGAAGGTTTGATTACACTGGCCCTTAACCCCGCAATACTTTCTTTTTGAATTCTGTTACCAACTTCCTCCACTAGTGAGAGGTCTTTAAAGGCTCCTCGTTTGTGGGCGCGGGTAAACCGCTTCATAAACGCCTCATTCTTTGTGGAGTTTGTAAGATTTGTCAACCCCTTAACTCTCAACCGTTTACTATAAGTAATCCCTAGAGATTCGGCTTCTCTTCTCAAACTTTCGATTTCTGGCGTTATCATATTTTCTGTAATATAACCTATGAAATTTATCTGTTCAATTGGATGAACATGATGTTTTTTTTTCGCGTCCAATTGAATATATAAACATATACATATATACAAAATGGAGTGTGCGACTTGTTGTAAGACTTTTGCGTGTAAAGACTATCTACGAAGGCATCTATCGAGACGTAGAAAATTTCCTTGTGTCGCCCCACAATTTCAATGCCCCAGATGCCCTTGTAAGTTCGTTAGTGCCCAAACTCTTTGTAGACATAAGCAACTACGCTGCCCTGTGGCTAAAGGTGAACGCGGTAGACTGAGCTGTAGAATTAGTTGCTGATCTGCGAAATAAATTAGCTATAGTGGAGGAGGAAAATGCCGTGTTGGAAAATAAACTATCGCACGCGGACGCATTGAAATTGCATTAATGATTTCTTCTAATAATTTTCCAATTTCTTCGTTAAAAGCGATATCGACCCGTAAACGAATCGTTGATTTTAAACGGTTTTATAATAATATCATTTTGATAATGTTTCGGTAGTGTTTCTCCGATCCTATTTAGTCGCTTCATTTCGCGAATTTGATCCTTGTACCAGCGACACAACTGCCGGTATAATATTGTAAATGCAACGTTTTTATCGGAGCGTAATAAATTACGTTGATATTTCATGTATTCTATATTGCATATTATTCTCATTTTAAAGTGTTTTAATGTTGTAGAAACACCGTAAAATTCTTTAACAGCGCTATAAAGTTCCATATGGTTGCGTATTATATTATCCATTTTGTTATAATATTTTTGTTATAACCTATTAAATGTATCTGTTCAATTGGACTCTGTGTGTTTGTGGCACCTCGATACTTGTAGATTCACTTTGAATATATGTTTTCAGTCCAACAAGTCAATTCATTATATATTTAGGCTGTAATTATCTGTTATCTATTCACTATTGTCTATATAGGCTTTTAGCCACAGGCAATGTTGAATATCCCCCACCCACTTGAATTCATGCAGACTCTATATATACAGATTGAATAGAGTGATCATTACATGAAATAAGTAAAAAATTGAGGTGTGCGAATCCAGGTACACTGCATTTGCACAGCGGTGACTTTTCCCCGAAATATCATAAATATAGGCCGGTGCAGTATTTCTATTAAGTAAGTGTACCCGGCTTCGCACCGTGTATGTGGCTTTGCACACACCAATATTTTACATGTCTGATTATTCATGTTGTTTTCTTAAGACAAGTGTTTTCAGAAAGTCACGTGTTTACACGATTTAGAAAACTATAACAACAGTGACCAAACAAGTACAAAAATTGAAGTGCAGTATTTGTATTAAGTATTTGTATTGCAGTGGGTGGGCTTCCTAAAATTTATTTGTACACAGGGTACCCATGTTTGGTCTGGGGTGGTGATGAGGGACTTCTTTGCTTCATTGGGGTGACCTCACGAAATATGGGCAGGGGTGGAGACTGTATGTTTGTTGGGATTACAATCGTGTCTGTTAATTCTGTGCACCTAATAATAATTTTCGTGAAAATGTCCATATTCAGTCTAAATTCCCTGAACATTCAAGGCAGTTCTTAGTCGAGATAATCACGGCTAAACAGATGCTGGCTTTTACTATTTCATCTGTCGTCTATTATCTGTATCCGCCTAGCGGAGACCTAGCTACAATATGCGTAGCGGTAATCGGCTATTACCGCTACAATGCTCTATTCATTATTCACGTTAGCAAAATATACTTCCACATAAACATCGATAAAAGTGAAAAAAATAATCTACACATATATGTATATAAATAAACAATTTCGCAAAATCAGCCCAAAAATATGTTTATTTGTTGATATATTTGACTTTATTCGCAAAATTATTGTCTGGACGTTGCAGCCGTTTCCATCCGCCGCCATCTTTAGTCACGTGATCTCTCATGATTACTCTTGTTTCCATATATGGTAGCGGCGGCCATATTTGGAATGCTGACATACCGCGCGAAACAATGGCCGCCACAACATGTGTTCATTGTGACAAGCAATTTACAACCAAAGGCAAAGGTTTTAGAAGAAAAAGCTTGAATTCAAAATTAAGTGTTATTTGACCAAACAATAAAGGAAGTTATTGAAGCCGAATTTGACGTATTACTGACACCCGAACAGAAGCAAACGCGCTTACTATTTACTATTTCCGGTGGGTTCGTAGTAAAAGTTGTAGGATGACGTCATGTGTATGTCGCTATAGCCCCGCCCACTAAACACGTGATTAGGTCCAGATTTGAATGTTTCACATGCGGGGATATCCGAATGAATCGGGAAATGGAAACAATATGGAGAACACACAGAAAATATGATGGTCGTTTTTAAAACCCGCGTTTAAAAGCACAACATCGCCATACCATGCTGTTTTGATATGCGCAGGTCAGAAAATAATGATTTATTGTACTTGTAGAGATAATTTCAGGACCGTTTGTATACTAGTTCGATCATAATCGTGTTCCAAAATGCCGTATCTCGAATCGCGTCGCAAACCAAGAAAGTTGCTAACGTATTTATAGAGCACCGCTTTCATACTGTAGAGAGAGCGGAAGTATGACTATTCATTCTAGCGGAGACCCAGCCAAATTTGATCAAAATATCAGTCCATTTTGTCTTTGAGTTTTGCGAATAATACGGGAATAAAATGATAACCAATGTCGGTATATTTGCATGTGTATTATTGGTTTATGAAGCTTTTTTTAACAGATCTGTTGTTGATCTATTCATTTAGTAAGCAGGACCACTAATCATTTTGACCATGTTCTGAATAACTTTTTACCAAACTATCGGAATGGGATAAAATTGTGACTTAGTATACCGTTAATCAGCTGATTTATTCCAAAATCAACATAAGTTATTCTGACGTAAGCTGGGCAAAACATTACATGAATTGTGCATTAGCCGGTGCGCAGAATTAGCTGAAATGACATTTTTTTATATGCAGATCAGAATGTCAGTTTTCATTGGTTTGATACATGTACAGATATGTATGTCAGTGATTCTATATTTTATGTACGTCTGGTGTCCCGGTGTAATTTACTGACAAATCACACAATTTATAAGGAAATTTTTTTTTTCAGTAAAGAAACTATGTATAATACCAATCCATTAATAAAACAGTATTTACAATTCTTGTTATCAGGTTATGTGTGCTTACTTATTATTTTCTGTTGTTGGCATATGTATGGTGCACCAAATGGGCATGTCCCGATCATCAATCAGCACAGTTCACAAGCCCGTAATTCTCAAATCTTGTCAATTTGTACTTTACTATACATTGCATCTGAATTAAAATAGTTTAACATTGACATTAAACTTATTCTGCAATAAATTTGCCTTTTGTTGTCAAAAATACTGACGTTAATGTATCTGTCCCGCGAAATCGAATCATTACCGTTACGCTGAGAAAAAAAAAGAGTAAAATCAGAGTAACCTCCCTTTCCTACTCTCAGCTACTAATGCAATGAACACTGTTTATGGGCGCCCGATTTATAAATAAACACGGTGGTAACACAACTTAAGTCATTGCCGAGAACGAGACCGGTCTGTATTTGGAATTTTAAGGTTACACATTACATGCATCATTATCGTTCACGGTTTATACACGTCCATATGTATGTAGGTCGACTGAAACCAAAATTGGTAGATAGACACATTACAACGTTGTCTTTGCATATTCTACCTTCATGATGCGTTGTATACAGAGGGGTGAAAAATGGGAGTTTTTATAGAAAAATCATTACCGTTACGGTCATTTCCGTTACAAAATTGTGTAACGGTAATGACGATCGTGTAACGGCAATGATAAATTACCATACTAACAGTCAGTTGATGCGTCAATTAGATATAAACCAGGTCCCATCAGTTGTCGGTCAGTAATGGACATTTAATTCAGACCTACAACATTTATATATCAGGATTTAATTAGTAAAAGCTCTGAAACAACAAAAAACAGACACAGCTTGCAAGGAGTGTGGGTTTCTATTGGCAATCACATTAAAAGTAAACACTAACTTGAAGTTATATTGTACAGCATATTCAAAGTATAAATATGTTTGTTATATATGCTGTATTAGTATTTTAAATAAATGGAAAGTCATTACCGTTTACGTTTTGTCATTACCGTTACATAATCATTGCCGTTACGCCCATATTTTTGGAGGCTGTGCTATTAATTAAATGTAGCTTTATAACGATGTTTGGTACATGTGGTAAAACACGGCATTCTGTTAGTTGCCAAGCTATTTTGTTTTGCTTAACTTTACTGATTCATATTAAATACATGTTGTTGGGTTACCATAAATGAGAAATTCCACGACTTGCTACTAAATTTCTCTATTTCGCACTAATACAATTAGCTTACCATATTCTTGACACTTTTCTAAATAGATGCCCCTTCAGTTGTATGTTTTATGCCGTTGAAAAGAAAAAAATGTAAATGTAAAGCTATATTTACGTCATGTAAATGTACGTAACGGAAATTACATTTCTGAGACCCCTGGTCCCTTGAAGTGGAAATAAAATTAAAAAAATGACGAGAACAATTGGCTATGCTATTATAAATGTAACAACTGGACTGTCACCCAATGGAATAAACAAAGTTTAATGAATTATTGGTTCTACATCGATACTAGAAAAACGACACCAATATGTACATAAAATATAGAATCACTGATGTCTCATTATCATTGAACCATGTTATTGTAGTTGCGAACAATAACTCTTGCAATCTACTCCTGTACTGTCTGTAGCAGAGTTACTATTCCATTCATACATGTAGGCTTCCTCTACATAATAGCTAATCAGATCGGATTTACACTTTAGTTGTTAATTGTGACACTATTTGTATATTTTCCATCTGAAAAAAAATATTATAAAAGTAATACGTATGGATCATGATTTGCCTGGTTTGGCCCTCAGGTACGTTTTCATCTTTCGCTCTTTCTGTTACCTGGCAGTTGAATTGGGTTATTGCCCATTATAGAAGTAGTAAGATTATTACTGATCATACTGCTTTTGGGAGGGGCCATGTGATTCTGGTGTGGCGAGGACCTGGCATCAGATCAGGATCATCCTGATTTCAGGGCTGAGTATATAGTTCTTTTATTGTAAATATTCATTTCTGATTTTAGGATTTTCCCCCCATTTGTACATGTACTTGAACATGTACTTGTACAGGTAATACATGGGATTTATTACTAAACCCATTGACCCGGCCTTAAATGACCGCATCTGTTGATAGGCCGTTAGACCCCAACAAACAAATAAATGATATACGTAGGCTTCCTCTACAGAATAGCTAATCAGATCGGATTTACACTTTTGTTGTTAATTGTGACATAATTTGTATATTTTCCATCTGAAAAAAAAAAACTATTATAAAAATAATGCAAAACTTTATGTGGGTGGTGGTGGAGAGAACGAGACGACGTAAATTAACGGTAGTGGTTCCTCCATATAGGAATCACTATTTACCTGGTTTGACCCTTCAGTACATTTTTATCTTTGGCTCTTTTGTTACCTGGGAGTTGAATTGGGTTATTGCCCATTATAAAAGTAGTAAGATTATTACTTATCCTACTGCTTTTGGGAGGGGCCAAGTGATTCTGGTGTGGCGAGGACCTGGTATCAGACCAGGATTATTCTGATTTCAGCGCTGAATATATAGTTTTGTTATTGTAAATATTCAGTTCTGATTTTGGGATTTTCCCCCATTTGTACATGTACGTGAAAATATACATGTACTTTTTCTTTTTATATGAAACGTGAATTTCGTCACTGATATCAGGGGCGATAACTGTGTTTCCATTAAAGGTTAATGGAAACTATATTCTGTCTGCTTAGTTTTGTTATGTGCACTATGATCGTACTTTATAATGTGTCAATAAAAATATTTGTTCGGGTGACACATTTAATTGGTATAAATAATTTAAAAATGTCATGTCTCATTTGCATATCAAAATAGCCTGATACCACCGCGAGTCACTATCAGTAAAATCAATATTACTAAATGATTATATGTGTATAGTGGGCCTGCACTCGTAATTTTTAAAACTGGCGGAATACATGTACCGTAGTTACACAATTATACACTTATTTAATTCTTATAGGCAAACTGTTATGCCTACTAGATGGGACCACAGGTTGAAATACATTGTAACGGACCGAGGTCTATAAATACATTAAATACGCCTAAAAGCGTCCATAAACGAAAAAATAAAAGCTAAAAAGAGTTTTTTTACTCCCTCTATAACACACACATATATATACCTCGTTCCGTTACTTCAATCTGTGGATGGGACCCCAACTTTAGCTGCTACATGTAATTTGCGAACCAGATCTCTTATTCACTATTCTGCAGAGGAAGACTATGAATGGAAACGTAACTCTGCTACGGACAGTACGGTTGTAGATTTCAAGAGTTACTGTTCACACCTATGCACAATGTGGCTTACTCGCTTACCACATTTATCCAAGTGTTGTGAGTTTGATGCCCGGGTGGGATGTAGTTCTCTAAGCATTGTTTCATGTTGGAAAGTTGCGGAGTCATTTGCTGAGTAATGGTTAATACTGGTAGGAAATTCAATAAAAGGCTAACCATGTACATAATAGTGTTTGATTGTTTGTTTCAGGGAAGCCGTCTACAGATCTTAGCCATCTGAATTATTCGTCGAGCCTCTTCAACTTCACCCTGCAGTCGAGGCAGACACCAGCAGGGCTATTGAGATAGTATATGGGCGGTTTCAGAAGAAGCAGATAAGGCGGAAATTGTTTCTCATTCTGCTGTTGAAGGACAAAGGCCACCAGAAGAATCGCTGCCCGAAGACACTACTCCACCTGGGCAACAAGTTGCCAAACACTCGCGAAATGGGAACTGATCCAGTTCCTGACCTACACGAAGCAAAATATAGTGTCGCCATGACAGACTGTCATCATCTTAACATCAGCGACATATAAATATAAAGCTCGAGGAAGAGCTTGAGAAAGACAAGTTCAGTTACAAAAAATTAACCATTTAACCGGAGTACCATCCATGCCAGCGGCAGTGTTTGTGTGGTTCTTAACTCTGATTTCTGCTCTAATCATCTAATCAACCTGTTGAAAGGATGTGTCGTGAAGACATGTTACTTCTTGTGTTGATGGAATTGAGAATGAATCTTATTCACACAAATCTGACTTGTGCAGCTTTAAGATTTGTCAATATTTTTTGAATCGGTGACTCATTTGTACATTTCTGATTATGTGACACTCGGAATAGATATTTAAATGGTCAGAAATATATTTACTATGCTTTTACACATATGTGGCTGTGACCTCAGGTTGAAGTAACGGACCATAGCCTATAAATACATTAAATACACCTAAGAGCATCAATAAGTGAGAGAAAAATAAGCTAAACAAAATGTATTTACTCCATGTGTGATATATGGGAGTAAATAATTTGCTTAGCCTATTTTATTTTACTTATTGATGCTTTTAGGTATATTTAATGTATTTATAGGTATTGGTCCGTTACTTTAACCGGTGGCTGTGACTGGAGAATGTGTTTTATGGGATTTGTGACCAGTGTAGCTCCTGATCAAATAGTACACTTCTGTAGCCTGATAATGGTGTGGCTTGTTAGAAGCATGATGGAGATTTCATTGATGCAATGGTGAACAGTGCAGATCCTGTGCGGATATGTGTATCTACACTTATCGCAAATCCCATAAGCCCCATTTCTTCAGTCACAGACACATATTAAAAATTTAAAAATCCTACCGACAACCTAGAGTGATTAGCATTTAAGGTATTGCATTCAATCTTTGATTCATAAATTTCTGTTTAACGTCCACAGTCTATAAAGTCTATATTTGGTTGGTTTCATATGATTTCAGTTATCTTCGCAATAAAGGATTTTACTTGAAACATCCAGAATAGACCAAAGACAAACTTTGTAGACTTTCGAAGGGAAACGAAAATTTACGAATTAATGATGTATTTTTGTGCTATTCATGATCATGATTATAATTGAAATCAATGCCGAATGGTCAAACTTGTAACAAATTACATGTGTACAATAAATTTCGACTTCGAAATTTGACTTCGAATGAAATGGTGCAATTGGTTGATATTAGTCATTTGCAGTGCATGATGTGACAAACAACATATTGAGGCATCATCTGTAACACAGTGCCTTCAATCATGATTCATACCCAGGCATACAAAGTATGTAGGTGTATATAGTTTTTGTATTTTCGTCCATCCGTAAGATTTGCGTTAAAGGTTTTTGGGTACCAATTATATCTGTAACCGTAAATCGCATTGAGTTGAATCTTCATATACTTCTTTATCGTCATCCATATTTTTTATACTGTAGCACACCGATGTGGTTTTCCTACACAAGGTCAAATTACTTCAAAACATGTCAAAGTTTTTAAGTACACAATGTCTCTGCAACCGCAAGTCGGGTTGACTTGAAACTTCATATATATACTTCTTTATGAAGTTAGAAGATCAATGTTTTCTTTCTATAGCCCTGGTGGATGCATGTGATGGGTAATTTAACAATCGCGATTCATCCTTACCGGAAATCCGACTGGAGACCTGGTTTGGCCCTCACATACGTCTTTGGCATTTTGTATGTGACAGTTGAATCTGGTTATATCTCTTGTGTGAGTATTACGATTATTCGTAATCATTTTTTATGGAAAGGGGCCAAGTGACTTTGGTGTGGTATGGACCTGGCATCAGGTCAGGTTATTCTAATTTCAGGGCTGACTATATTTTTCTCGATGAAATTATTCCGTTCTGATTTTGGGATTTTCCCCCCAATGCAGCAGGTTAATACAGGATCGAACCCGTTTGCCCAGCCTTATATGACCTGAGCTGTTGATAGGCCGTTAAACACCAATAAACAAACAAACAACTTTGGCATTTGGTATCCGACAGTTATATCCTTTATGTGAGTATTATACCATAGCTGTTGATAGGCCGTTAAACACCATTAAACAAACATTTTATAGCCCACTCATACGGCTTTCATGCACACGGTGAAGGTGAAATTACTTTGAAACTTGCGTTAAATGTTTTGAAATATATGCGTTAAAGTTTTAAGTAAACAATTTCTCTGCAACCGTAAGTCAGATTGAATTGAAACTTCATATATTTGTCTATCAACAATCAACATCCATATTTTCATTTTATAGCCCACGCATGTGACTTTCATGCCCAAGGTCAAAGTCAAATTGTGTTAAATGTTTTTGAAATATTTGCATTAAAGTTAAATACACAATTTATTTGCAACCGTATGTTGGATCGACTGGAAATGTCACATACTTCTTTATCAACAGCCATGTTTGCATTCTATATCTCACCTAAGCGGCTTTCATGCCAAAGGTCAAGGCCAAATGACTTTGCTACGGCCGAGGGTATGTGTGAGACCCCGCTCACTTGCTCTTAAAAGCAAGAATAACATATCTTACCATACTGATTTCTTTTGTTTGTTTCGGATACATGTACTGATTTTGTGACCCGAGCATAACTGGAATTCCTTTTTGTATATTTATCACAACTCTTGCCTCACTAATATTCCAGTGTTCTCCTTTTGTTTTTTCAAGCATTGATTTTGTATCTGGCACATGGCGATATTTCAAATTTGACCTAATATGGTCCTGATATATATCAAATCGAAGGTATCGTGGGTATTGTCAAAATCGGATGATACATCATACAAGATGGCCGTCAACAGGTCATCCTTTAATTATAGATTTCGTCTTCTTCTCATGTACCGTTTGGCCGACGCTGGTCAGACTTCACAGTTGTGGTGCGTGGGTGAAGCATTTTCATATTTGTTAAAATGGAGGTTGTCGCATAATGGCCGTCGTAGAAAATTTGGTAAAATTCTTAAAAAAATCATATCAACCATGTTAATTTTACATTATTATTATTTTTACATCAAGCTTGAATTGCCACTTTGATATCAAGGGCGATAACATTGACTCTTTAAAATGTTAATGGAAACAACTATTTATTCTCTCTATTTATCTTTTGATGTGCAATGATCATATTTTGTAACAAGTCAATACAAATATTTATTCAGGTGACACATTTAGTTGATATAAATAATTTAAAAATGACCTGCCTCATTAACAATCAAAATAGCACGATCATACAACCTATCAGTACACCTAAGATTACTACGTGAATATTTCTGTGTAGCGGGCACTCGTATTTTTTAAAACTGAATAGTTACACAATTATACTTATTTAATATTTAATTCCTATAAAGAACACTTTGTGACAAACAGATGGGACCCCAATTCAAATCATGATTTGCAACTTTGCTGAAGGATGTCTGGCACCCAGTCATTAAGTGCAAAGGCACGACACTTTTCTTATCAGCTCATTCACAAACACCACATCATACAAAACACTTGTCACATGGATTCACCAGTGGGTGTACAGTACAAAGTCCAGTGACATAGTGTGTAATTTCATCCCGTAAGATTTGGTCAGGTTTGTATTTTTTACTTTAACCTACGTTATCTGGGGAATATATCTACCTGTATAATATATGTGAAAATCACTACAATGGAAGAAATTGAATGTATGTTCTCGCACCCTCTTCCAAACTCCATTCACAATTCACACCCCCTCTGCATGAATCTGGATACTCCACTGCAGTGCAAAGTCGCAGAACAATTTTTGACATACAGCCGTTTGAATGTGTACTTGACTTGTGTATGTGTAATATTTCTCAGACTTTTTCAAGTCAATGATTTCTGTTTCGATGTAATGTATGACCTGTCGTGAATTTCCCTCACAAGTTCATATTGGTGCTTGTAGGAGTATTTGTTATCCAGTATACATTTTCCATGGCTTTCACATTCTGTAAAACAGTCTGGAGTTTCGACAATGAAATGGAGAAATGGCAAACATTTTCATGTGTCTGAATGTGGATTATTTCTGGCACTCATATCTTTGGCTTATAACGTCGTTCAAATTGTACTGCGTCAATTTTATCGAATTTAAGATTGCATATTTCAACGCCAGTTTTAGAAGTTGATGGTTTTAGGATTTTTAGCAAGGTTTTTTGAGAAAAAAAATCCAGGCTATTGGATTGGCGAAAGCCGGGCGGGCGGCGGGCGGGCGGGCGGCGGGCGGCGTCCACAATCAATGTTAAGTTTTCGTGTTCGAGTCCATTTCTTTGGTACTGTACCACCTAGGACCACCAAACTTTCACAGCTTCATAATCAAGGGGTGCCCACCACATATCACTATCCAACATGTTACTTTTTTTTTAACTTGACCCATTTTTTCCGCGCAGTCGACTTAGCCATTTTCAATGTTAAATTTTCGCGTTTACAATGTTAAGTTTTCGTGTTTAAGTTCATTTCTTTGGTACTGTACCACCGAGGACCACCAAACTTTCACAGCTTCATAACCAAGGGGTGCCTACCACATGCAACTATCCAACATGTGACCATTTTTTTACCTTCACCTATTATTTCTACGTAATTGACTTAGCCATTTTCAACGTTAACTTTTTAACGTACGTCTGGTTAAATTTTTTGGTTAAAACTTTTTCGTTATACTATATCTCTGCAACTACTTCGCCCATTACCTTGAAACTTCACATGGGTGTTTATCATCGTCCATATTTTCATTCTAACCCCCAGCGACATGCAGGCCACGACCATCTAGTCTACAAAAAGTGGATATAATGATGTTATCCAAGTGTCCATGCTTGGAAAAAACCTGGCCTTCGTGGCTTTGCCTTGTTTCTTGTTATATCATGCACTGCAGTGCCGGTGATAAGTTGCTAGGTGGCGTTGCCAAGTCGGACTGTTGTACTGTGCGGACTCACCGAAACAAACCGCCAGTGGACGCGTTACACTATGTTTGCAATGTAATCTCCCTGGGTAAGTTTATAGATCGTGGCTCAGTCAGCGTGTGATTAGATGCCGGTTTTTTTTGTTATGGGAAAGTACTAAAATTGGGAAAATTGGGCCCGCGCAATATTTAAAATTGCGCCATGCCAATTAAAGGTGGTGCAGGATGTTGAATGTAATATCTTTATAATGGAAAGACAGAGTTTAATGAAACATAACACAGTAAATGCTTAACAGGTTGCCAATTAGTATCCCCTCGCCGATAGGCAAGAGCTGGTATATCGTTAGTCCATGTACTGCGTACGTATGTACGTACGCTAGTAACACCTTTCATTTTTCAATAACTTGTGAACTGCTTCCACGATTTTGATATTATTTGACCATAATGTGTGTCTATGGATGGAGCATGGTTTAGCATATGAGTAGACTCATATGACCCACGTTCGACCGCCCAAGGTCACGAAGTACTTTTTTTATTATCAAGGCTGCCAGCGAGGGGATTAGCTTCGTTTAATCATACCAGTGCGAGGGGATTAGCTTCGTTTAATGATGCCAGTTCTTGCATTATGGTATAGTTTGTTTTAATCTAACAATTTTCTGGTTTTGACGAAGAATCGGTTACCATGGATGTGAATAAAAATATAAAGAACGTGAATGTATGGTGTGATACATATCATCGAACCGGTATGTCACTTCTATGGTGTGATAGATATCATCGAAATCCGTCCGTTTACTTGGAAAAGTTTCAAGAAAATTTACTGTAAAAATGACGTCACAGAATACGTCACGTCGGAAAAGCAGGTTTGGAAACCACTGATCCCATACCCTGATATCTATAACTTTACATGCTACTTGCAAACATGTAGTTGGCCTCAACAATAATAACATACACTCAAAGCGTTATTTTATAACATGATCATTCATGTTATAATTGTTCTTGTTAGGATTTCATCTTCAAATATTGGATTACATTCTAGATACATCGGCGTAGGAGCGTTTCAATTATTGGGGGGGGGGGGGCCAAACTATTTTGCTACATGTAAAATATGTACATGTATATATGTTCGGTATGTCTTTGTTTAATATGCTACAGTACACTGTCCTGTACTGCATGTATGTATATATAGGAAAGATATACATGCTGTAGTGATGCAATTAAATATACCGCATTATTGTGTTAGTTTTATGTTATGCCCTTATAATAGCGTAACATGTAAACAGAAATACAGAGTACAATTGTACATAGCCCATTACACGTAATAAGATAAGGCTTAAAAATGGTCAGCTTATACTTACACTCCATAAAATACATAGAATGTAAGCTTTTTTATTTTGTAAAATACCGATGATGTTATACACATTATCAGTTACATACATAAACTGATTGTAATTCCCTCTAACGATACGTTATTGAATGAATAAACGTTTGCAGGCTGTGACATTGGTCAATGTATGACATACCGAGAGGGTACGTTGTAATGAATTGGTGCCCGAGTGAGATGTTTTGTGACAATGATACGTTATTCTATTTTGATTAGCGATTCAGCAGCAATCCTTCAAGAAAAACCTGCCAAATGGATAGGTACAAAACCTTAAGGACCCGTTCTATACCTGATCATCGTTTGATTCAAAGATAATTGCTTCGTAAATATGATATAATACATGTGAATACTGCCTCGTTACTGTATCCTATACAGCACATACAGTGGCCAAATCGGCCATCTTTGTGTGTTCCAGCCATCAGCCAGTTTCATCTGTTCTGCCGTTTGACAAAGAACTCAAAATGTGAAGTAGAACATAATTATGATATAAAGTATCTAATCACATGTAGAAAAGCCAGGAGAACGGAGTCCTATCAATTACATTATACCAAACTGTAAAATATGTCAATTTTCTGGACAGGTTTGAGTCTGTGTTTTTTTACAGCATGAACCACCATTATAAATAACTCATACACAGAAAATCGCACAGTGTATCACTTTTACCTGGCAAACCACACAACACATACCATATATACCCACTACTGTACTCTGTTATTAGCTATCAAATCCAGTGACCTGTAGGCAGTTACCTGGGTGTATTTTCCCTGGTGTCTACTCACCTACTATGCAAGTAAATATGGCTTTACCTATGGTAGCATGTACAATAACATAGACGGCGCATCAGATTGAGAAGTTTACACATCAACATTTATTTTGATATTGATGGGTGAAATGCTCAGATATATCGTCTTTTGTATAATTTGCTGGCATAATATGTATAGCTTGCCGTTGTCATATGTGTCTATTATGTATTGCACCAATATGAATATAACATATGTGGATATTGTCTTGTTACTGTATACTATATGGAGCATTGAGTTGCCATCTCCGCCATCTGTGTATGTACAAGCCATCGTAAAGTTTCACCACTTTGTGCGTTTGACACATACAGCAAATAATATGACAGTAAACCAAATAATATCTGGTGCAATACATAATAGACCGATGTGACAACGCAAAGCTATAAATATAATGCCTGTACAAAAGACGAGATATCTGAACATTTTTCTCATCAATCTCAAAATAAATGTTGATGCGTAAACTTTTCAATCTGATGCACAGCCTATTGTTAGTGTACATATTATTCATAGGTAAAGCCATATCTACTGGCATAGTAGGTGAATAGACACAAGGGACAAAACACTCGGGTAACTGCTTACATATCACTGGATTTGATAGCTAATAACAGAGTACAGTAGTAGGTACATGTATATATGGTGTGTGTTTTGTGGTTATATATGGTATGTGTTGTGTGGTTGGCCAGCCAGGTAAACGTGATACACTGTGCGATTTTCTGTGTATCAGGGTATTTATAATGGTGGTTCATGTTTTTAAAAACACATGCTCGAAACTGTCCAGAAAACTGACATATTTTACAATTTGGTGTAATATAATTGATAGGAGTCTGTTCTCATGGCTTTTCTACATGTGATTAGCTACATTATACCATATGTTCTACTTCACAGTTTGAGTTCTTTGTCAAACGGCAGAACAGGTGAAACTGGCTGATGGCTAGAACACACAAAGATGGCCGGCCGATTTGGCCATTCATTCCATGTGCCGTATAGGATACAGTAACAAGGCAGTATTCACATATGTGACGCGCCAAGCGAAAACCTCACTTATCGGAAAATGTGACGTAACGAGTTATAACGTTACAAAGATGGAGTAATTTCCGCGCGGTTTTGACAAAGTAAAGGTCACATTTAGCTCATCTCTATGTATATCTTTTATTTATTTCCATAAATACGCCTACTTACTTTGTTCTTTTATTTTATTTCGAAGAAAGCGGGTACTACAGTAAATGTTTCTGACAATAAAACAATACCTCACGATGTATGAAAATCTACCTGTGTTTAATAAATCGGCAACAAAGAACGTAGTTTCCTTGTTTTGCCTTTTTTTACCACTGGTCACGTTATCTCCCTTGGACAACTGCTCACGTCGTTCTCAAGACAATTCGTACATAAAATAACATGCAGGTGTGCCCATCTGGGCGCAAGGCTAGAATTTGACTACGGCGGCGGAAAACTTACGGGTAATTAGATAAAAGTTAAATAATCCCACCTCTCTATTTAGTCTAATTCTCCGTGTATGATCTACCCTACCTCATAAAGGTGTATGTGTATTGCAATCATGCGGACATGACAATCCAGGTCTGGGAAAACACATTTAAATATCACATAGTTTATTGTCCCGTTTACATCGACAGTTGATTCAAAATTATACGAAACTGTAATTGTTAAACGTGTGTATAACTCCGTTGGATAAAACATGTCCTACATGCGTTTCTTTTATATGTTGGCTAGTTTTGTTCTATAAGTCTCAGTATTGAATACACCAAATGTAGACCATGTATTGAGCATGCTGCCCGCCGCGAACGAAGGGCACACCGGTACCGAAACCATACAAGCGACATACGCGTGTTTGGCATGTTTTCTACTTCTGACAAACGGATATTACTGCTGTGTTACACGCGACGACCCCTCTTTAAGAAATGTGATACATGTGCACGCAACGGCCGTCACAAACGATATTCATCTGTATTCATAATTGATGATTTAAAATATGAATCATTGTGTTGACATAATTTAAGGTCGCGTATTGCAGATATTGGAAATAATTTCCTTTGAAAATCTTCACACAATCTAAAGCATCATACATTTACAACGATTATCACAAGGACGGCGTTCGTTTATAGATATAATTATAGTACTTATAGGTTATTATGTTTTCTATATGTGGGTATATGCATGAGCTACGTAGCATGCGATATTGTGCGACTTTAGTCGGAACGAGTGTCAATTATATCCACATACAAATCAAATAACATTTTTATAATATATGTAAATCATTCACAACTAAGATGCGCCTAAAAATATACAAACTATCAATGAAGTAAACAAATTACTGATGATTTAGAATGAATTATTATACAATGTGAACAGTAATTCTGGCACTGATCAATATGGTAAACTATTGAGAATTTACTTTCCATTGTGTTTCAATGTCAAACAAATGTACAGCTATAATAAACATATATGTTTTATTCTCTGATAAAATAAGGGCCATCTGAGGAATGCATGTATGAAATAGCAAAGTGCTCCATGAAAGGAAACAGAAGTTATAAGTCATTTACCCCTACGTTAAGTTTGTGGACGCCGACGCCGACGACGCCGTGGTATGCCATAAGCTCTTCCGCACTTCGTACAGGCGAGCTAAGAACAGGTCGTTGAAAATATTCATCCGAATCTCCACAAAAAGTAGTCCTTCAATCTGGTTCACATGAACGAAACTAACACAGGCTGTAAACATCCTATGTAAAAAGAAACAAATGGACATCACTCCAAAAGAGAAATCTCACATCTTTGACACGATATCTATGAATGTGTGAAGTTATTTTTTAAATATTCCATACGATATTCAACTCATGCTCTGGACAAGAAATACAAAAAAGAAAAGAAAAAAGAGCAATAACTAAATAACGATGAAATTATCCAAATTAGCGATGCTAGAATAGTAATTCTTGCGTACGACACACCTTTGACTCAATATATTGTATGCATGTGTGAAGTTTTATTAAAATATTGCACACGCTATTCAACTTAACCCTTACACCACTATCTTAATTTTGTGTCGTCTGTTGTTTATTTTCCAGTTTTATCACCATGCTTTAACAGCACTTTAGAATAATTTACAACATCATGCAAAGTGCTGTCAAAACATGTTTTTACTGAGAAATAAGGCAAGATATAAAAGTAACAGCAAACGACAATTGGTGTGCGTAGCAGTCTAAGGGTTAAGATGGTCCAGACAAGAAAATGTCTCCAGACGTGACTGCTTGACCACGTCAAATTCATAATATTCACACTGTCCTTAAATTCATAATGGAAACGCCCATTCAACGTATTCCGTTTATATCCCAGTGCATTACATTAGCCCCACGTAACGTCGCATCCGTGTTCTATAAACACATTTTCAATTTTACTATTATTGTTATAAAGCTGACAGATAATCCTTGTCTGATGTTATCTTGCATGCAAATAGTCTAAGTAATTACTTACTACAAATTTTGCTGCAACTAAGATTCAGGCGCGGATAAAGAAATTGTTAAATGCCATGTCGCCGTAGATGCGATTTCCTGACACCTAGGCCACGAATTCACACTTTAAAATGTCCCGTTTTTATGCCCCACCACGACAGTGGAGGGGGCATATAGTGTTACCCTTGTCCGTCCGTCCGTCCCGTCCGTCCGTCCGTCCGTCACGAAACTTTAACGCTCAGGTAAATGTCTCATAATTTCTTCATCCTTTGACCGATCTGCTTCATATTTAATTTACACATTCCTCTAATGGTCCTCTACCGCCCTGTTCCGAATCCACGTTCGTCCTGCCCCCGCCAAGCCCAGGGTCAAGGTCACATACTTGGAGCTTCAAAAACTTTAACGCTCAGGTAAATATCTTATAATTTCTGTTTTCTTTCACAGATCAGCTTCATACTTCACATACGCATTGCTCTAATGGTCCTCTACCGCCCTGTGCCAAATCCACGTTCGTCCTGCCCCCGCCAAGCCCAGGGTCAAGGTCACATACTTGGAGCTTCAAAAACTTTAACGCTCAGGTAAATATCTTATAATTTCTGTTCCCTTTCACGGATCAGTTTCATACTTCATATACGCATTGCTCTAATGGTCCTCTACTGTCCTGTGCCAAATCCACGTTCGACCTGCCCCCGCCAAGCCCAGGGTCAAGGTCACATACTGAGTGCTTCAAAAACGTTAGCGCTCAGGTAAATATCTTTTAATTTCTGTTTTCTTTCACGGATCAGCTTCATACTTCATATACGCATTGCTCTAATGGTCCTCTACTGTCCTGTGCCAAATCCACGTTTGTCCTGCCCCCACCAAGCCCAGGTTCAAGGTCACATACTTGGTGCTTCAAAAACTTTAACGCTCAGGTAAAAAAAAAATTTCTCTTGGAATTTGGCCTCATTTATTATCAAAGCGAGATATGTGGGGCATCCGTGTTCTATGAACACATTTTGTAGTTTTTTTTTTGCCGGGAGCAGGGGGGTGGGGGGGGGGGTCCTGGACCACCCACCCCCCCCCCCCCCCCACACCCCCAGTATCCCAGTTTCGCGGCACCAACATACTTCCAGTAAACGCTTGCTCTCTTGTGTCAGTCTCTGCATGATAAAAAGAACTGTCGCACGATCTTAGGGTGAAATTATTCACAAACTCTAGCTTGACATTGTCTCATATATATATATGAACAGTATAAATGACGATACATACACACAATTTCGTGCAATTATTGGAGGGGCCAAAACATACTCTGCCCCCCCCCCCCCCTCCCCCACCCCCTCCCCCCACTCTCAAATATATACTGTTTTTACAGTTTACACATGAATTATATCGGTATACACCTATGGTCTTAATGTACGGGGTTTTGCCATTTTGTATTTGCATATGAATTGATATCATAAAAACTGAGTTTGTTTGAAGAGTTTACCCCTATGCGGCTGCCAAGTCTTGAAGCACTACGATGACTGAACAACAACCAATGTCTCGCGGTATTTGTTCTGAGTTATGTCCCGACGGTTTTGTCTGCTGTTTTTCTCCTGGCCCTCCGGTTTTCCACCCCATTAAAAACAAGCTACTCAATAGCAGATTCAGAAAAAGTTAATGTCAGATACAGCTGCAAGTTTTGTCTGGTGCTAATTATCATACTTAATAGTCTTGTTTGCGTGAATAACAATTTTGTTTTTGTCACACCAATTCTCAATAATACTAAGTCTTAGATCTGCTTGTAGATTAGCATGGATGATAACTGGATCACTACCTGATGTATGAATTGTTGTGTCATCGGCAAACACATCAGTTGTTAATTAATAAAGGCAAATCATTTATAAATAAAAGAAATAGAGTACGTTGGTTCAAGAATTAATCCTTGATGAACATCAGCTACATGTATGACATTAGCGAAATTGGAAGAGATACCACCGTTTTGCTTACGGTCAGTTAAATACGATGACAACCAGTCAAGTGATGCCATTTTGAATTTATAGATTTTCAATTTTTGCAGTAATACAGTGTGATATACAAGGTCAAAAGCTTTCCTAAGGACACAATTCTATACCTGATCATCGTTTGATTCAAAGATAATTGCTTCGTAAATGTGATGGAATATATGTATAACATATATGTGAACACTGCCTCGTTACTGTATCCTATACGGCACATGGAATGGTGAACTCGGCATATTGTGTGTTCAAGCCATCAGCCACTTTCACCTCTTCTGGCGTTTGACACAAAACGCAAAATATGAAGTAGAACATATGGTATAATGCAGAAAACCCAAGAGAACGGACTCCTATCAATTATATTACACCAAACTGTAAAATATGTCAGTTTTCTGAACAGGTTTGTGCCTGTGTTTTTAACAACATGAACCACCATTATAAATAGCCTCACACACATAATTTCGCACAGTGTATCACTTTTACCTGGCAAACCACACAACAAATACAATATATACCCACTACTGTACCCTGTTATTATATATCAAATCCAGTGACATGTAAGCAGTTACCTGAGTGAATTGTCCCTGGTGTTTACTCACCTACTATGCCAGTAAATATGGCTTTACCTATGGATTGGATAACGTGTACATTAACAATAGGCTGTGCATCAGATTGAAAAGTTTACACATCAAAATTTATTTTGAGATTGATGGGAGAAATGCTCAGGTATCTACTAGTCTTTTGTATAGTTTGCTGGATATAGAAATGTGTATTCATTGTTTCTCGCCCACCAGGTGACCTGAGACAAAGATATCCGTAGTCATGCGCGGGCATTAACATTAACAATGTTTTCTTGTAAACAAGTATTGGATTTACATTTATATTAAAATTAAATTTGCACTTACGAAACATTTTACTCCTATGAAGTTTAGAGAAATTCAAGTTCTTCCTCTAACCATGCTATAGTGATACACATATATACCAAATATAGTTAATATCCGTCAAGGCACACTTGCGATATCCGTAACTTATCGCAAAGACATGGATAGAAAATGTGAAAATTAAAAATGGCCCCCAAACGAGATACATCATCAGATATTTTTGAAACTCAACATGATGTGTCCACTTAAAAGTGGACACATCATGTTGAGTTTCAAAAATGTCTGTTGTTATATCGAGTGTGGTTAACATGTAGCAAGTATAACTGGAGTTATTATGGATATATAAGGCGAATATTAAAAATGGCCGCCAAGGAGAAATAGCTAATCCTAATAGCAATATATAATTCAGACAATAACTGATTATGAAGACATTTTGTTTGAATGTTGATTCATTTTGACTTTTGAAGATGGTTCTGGTATGTTGGAGCTTTTCTGTCTCTGGGGGCCGTTTCACTAAACTTCGTAAGACTAAAATGATCGTAAGTGTGAAATTATGATAGTCTGTAAATTTCACATTAACAATGTGTTCTTGTAAACAATTATTGGATTTACATTTATTGAGCTTCAATAAAAGTAAATACATTATTTAAACATTCCATAAGATCCTAAATTTGCACTTACGAACATTTTACTTCGAAGGAAGTTTAGAGAAACGTGCCCCTGGATCAAACGCGATGTCGCCTTTCACATTTCACTACATAACGAGCCTGTATTATCACTTATTGCAATTGTCTGTGATGTGTTGATATTGCACGTCTGAAACCATCAGGGGGCCGTTTCACTAAAGTGCAAACCTATGATAGTCTGTAAATTTCACATTAACAATGTTTTCTTGTAAACAATAATTGGATTTACATCTATTGTGCATAGGCTGCATATTTTCAATAAATGTAAATCCATCAATTTAAATTTCCACACGATTCTAAATTTGCACTTACGAACATTTTACTCGTACGAAGTTTAATGAAACGGCATCAAGGCACAGTCTTGAACATGCAAAGCAGTATTTGCATATTCACGAAACTTGGAGTTCCTGGACCAGGGGTTCATGTGACAGAACTGGAGGCTACTGAGCATGACGTAAGTGTTCGTCGAAATGAAATAGGTATTCCTGAAATCTTATTGTGACTGGAGAAATTGGGCTTATGGAATGTGTAACCAGTGTAGCTCCCAATCAAATAGCACACTCCTGTAGCATAATGACTATCCAGGGGCGGATCTGGAGTGGGGGGGGGGCGTTCTGGGGTTGCACCTCCCCCCCCCCCCCACCACGTTCCCCAAATGCTGGATCCCTGCTATCTATGTTGCTTGTCAGAAGCTTGATCAGACTGTGCGGAGGCTGATCTGGATCTACTCTGGTCGCAAAACCCATAAGCCCATTTTCACCAGTCACAGCCACAAATGATAATTTTTTTACGTAAATCCGTGAACGCGATACGTGACGACGCCTTCGAAATTACAAAGCTAAAACAGTACATTACACTCAAATCAGATCAAATGGCATCGTAGCTAGTTATCTACCTTTGTAAATTTGCAAATCTATTTATAGAAATCCGGTCATATGCTGTATTTCAGCGCATAATGGGTATTTTGGTGGATTTTGTGTAGATTTGGGTAAATTTCGTTTGTTTTGGGTAATTTGCATAGTTTTGTGCAACTACTAATGATCAATCATTACACACGACAGAACTCGTAAATTATCTACACATTCACCGTTCCGTTCATTCGTTTCGTTCATTCGGCTTACATTTAAGGGTGGGAATTGGCTCGAACACCTTCCATAACCGGATTCACCGTTCCGAACTTTCGGATCCCTTTTATACTATCAAAATACCCACAAAGGAGCATTACCGTACTTATACGCGTAACTCGCGGGAGGTGACGTACATTGTATGTTGGTAACAATGCACCAAAACCACCAGATATACCGAAATAACCCATACAACGACAAATATGGACCGTTCTTCGAGAACCTGTGATCAATACACTACACCAGAAAGCCACATCCTATACATTAATATAACCGACTAGATGTCATATGTTGGACGCTGGCCGAGAAAAGAGACATTAAAAGCGTTTGTGACAGCTGTTGATCCTGATCATTACGAGCATTCATAGTTACGGGCAAGTAACTCTGCAAAACATCCAGCTACGGACGGTACGGGATGTTTTGCAGAGTTACTGGCCCGTAACTTGCCCATTCCCACCAATGATGTAGTCATTTTGTTTACGGAGGAAGCAAACTTGTGTGATTGTATGGCGAACAGCATAGGCATCAGACTGCGCACATATGGGGCTACGCTGGTTGCATACACCATAATGTGCATTTTCGCAGATAATATTTGTACAAACACAATAGATCGTTTTAATGTTTGTTTATCTAATGCGATAAATAATTGTACTAAGGTACGACTGATATATCAACATCCGCGATAACATTAATAGTGCACCGTATATTGCACCACTCGGATTGTCTTTCATAAATTGAAAAAGGACTTTAAAACTTTAACATCCGGGTTTCTCAAGATGGTCACGCCTACATTCAATAGGAACGCCCAAAATTGTCGTCGCCGCGCCAATACGTTGAGTATGTGTGTCCTCCGTATTATATAACATCACTCGAAGACGTGTGCGCTCACTTTTTGGTCATCTGTGCAAGCACTTGCAGCAGCTATAAATTTGGATTTTAAAACAACTACAAAACATCAAAGTGTAAGTTATAATAGATTAAGAATATTATAATAGTAGTATCGTACTTGTATAGTCAAATATGGATGCATTTGTGCTCTTGATGATAATGCAACTTATAATTATTAATTACTTAATTTATTTATTAATTAATCAGTCAATGACATGTTTAGCTGCTGCTTAATCGTGAATAATGTATCATATTTATTTATTTTTATTTATTTATTTATTTATTTATTTATTTTATTTATTTTATTTATTTTATTTATTTTATTTATTTTATTTTATTTATTTTATTTATTTTATTTATTTATTTGTTTATAGTAGTGTCCATGAGGACATGATAGAACGAAGACACTCGTTTGGTTTCTAATGAGTGTTAACCCTTTCAAACCAAGTAACTGGAATGGACTTCGATGTGTCAATTTTCCGATCAATCCAATCGTCACAAAATAATTTTCAGACTAGCCCATTTATGAAAAAGGTTTTTTATTGTTCTCAAAAATATGAAAATTACTTGCAAAAAGTGCAGATTCTGATGAGACGGCTCGTCAAGAGCCGGCTCCGTTGGATCTACACTTTTTTCCAATACCGCTCACTATACAGGACTGTGGTGTTGAAAGGGTTACTATAGATAGGTATTTGTTTACTTACGTCTCATCACATGAACACGTAATACATATCACACAGTTATTTACAATTATAAATCAGTACATGTGCCATTCTAATTAGAATTACAAGAGACGGTACATAGCGCTAGTAATAAAAGGCATACAACATTAATGTTACTAGATTGGACCACTAAAATTAAATGCCAATTTTTCGTTATCAGTCAAGTTATCGAATTAATTCAAGACCATCGTTGGACCGTAACGTTACATATAATGGACAATGTAACACAACATGAATTTAATCTTCCATGTCATGTACACAGCTAAAACAAAGTCTTTCGTTCACCTCTAAACCACTGTATCGCCCAATCTGAACTGCACTATTCCACTTCTAAATGTTGATAATGCCCCATCGATAGGATCTATTGAGAACCGGCTTACAATATCGTTCAACATTGAATTCATGCTTAACGGTCCGATACAGGCGTAGTTTATTACTTCCTCTGCCCGTTCTGGAACTATCTCTGTTAACATTATTAGACCACTGATCAATGTATTTCTCTTTTAATAAAGGAATAACGGAGGTAAACACCCTGTTCCTGTCAACTAGCTGATCAGTATTAACATATTGGTTGCAATTGACAGACGTTAGCATACTAATAACTCTTAAAATTTCAATTCTTACAGCTGACATTACACTTAGCATTTGACCAGCTAAATATTGATTTATTCATTCTACTTGACTCCATATTAATAGATCGACACCACTGAGCTAAAACATATTTCCAACATTTAACGTCAATCGGATTCCAGCCCATATCACCAGTACCATTTACAGATGCATTGTGAGTATATCGTCCGACATTTAAAAAGTACATTGCCGCTCTGTTCTGCACTGCATTAATACACGCATATGAACGAGTACCACATATTGCGGTACCATATAGTACAACAGAACATACCATTGATTCGTACAATTTCGTAAAGACGTCATATTGGAGACATCCGAATGCCTTAGATTTCGCTATCAGCAATCCAAGGGCTCGATTGGCCAACTGTGCAATTATCCTTGCTGTTATACTATAATCAAGATGTTCAGACAGAACTAAGCCTAAGTACTTATACTGATTTACGTATGATATATTGTTATCGTTTACTTTAAACGTGAACTCAGATCTCAAAACTGACGGGTTACGAAATTGTACAACATTGGATTTAACAGGGTTAACAGACATAGCATTTCTATCACACCAATTACCCAATACATCCAACAGATGTAGATCCGTTTCAGATTCCGCTACAAGAACAATGCCATCCACATAAAAAAGTATACTTATTACATTATCTCCAATTTGCACTCCCCTGCCCAATGCATTGATTTCCAGCGCCACGTCATTTATGTACAAATTGAACAGTAGATGTGATAGAGAACAGCCCTGCTTCAATCCACATGTGACATTGAACCAGTATGTTGTAAACCCATTAAGTTTGACGGAACATAAAACATTATGGTACAATGATTTTATAGCATCAAATAATTTCCCACTAAAACCAAGTTGATCAAGCTTAGACCATAGTAAACTTCTGTGTATAGAGTCATATGCCTTCTTAAAATCAATAAAGGCGCAATAAGTAGACTTTTTCAAATTCAGTATTGTTTCAATAATGTTTGTCAAAGCACTCACTTGATCAATGGTACTTCTGCCTTTCCGAAACCCATTTTGACCAATCCAATTTGTAACTCTATCATTTAATAAAGTACAATACACCTTATACACAACCGGTGTTATGGCAATGCCTATATAACTGAAAGGGTCCCTAGGGTCGCTTGATGTATCTTTTGGTACAGGACATATAAGTGTTTTACACCAAATATCTTACCAGAGTGATAGCACATGTTGCACAGTTTATGTAAAAACTATTTAACCGTGACGTTCTTTAGTACCTCTCCTGGTATTTCATCCGTACCTGCTGTGCGATTCCTTTTGATTTTATGTATAGCTGCCATAACCTCTGCAACACTGAAGCCATCACTAAAGTGATCATGCTTATTGACATTATCATCTACGTTTAACATGACATCAATGTTATCAAGATCAACCGGGAGATCTGCAGTCGCATTTAGTAATGAACATAAATCAGTTTTCCATTTGACCGAATAGTTATATCGTGGGAACGAATTGTTAATTGGAGGGAACGAATTGTTAAATTGATGGAACGATTCTTATTTCGTGGGAACGAATTAATAAAAAAATCCATGTCCTCTGCGGTGCTCCGTATATTAATATAGTGTTTTAAAAATCCTTAGACACCAACTATTGTAATAAATATTCATTTGAGAACGATATGTACAGACAACATGCCGGTGATCAGCACAGTTTCAATGTATGCTTCCTTGAATATGCAATAATGCGAATCTAACAGTCGTGATGATTTAAGATGACATGTATTAAACTAGTTGATAGGCTTCATAAGGCTTATAACAAAAACCTGTGGCGCGGGCAACGGTCCAGAAAGAAACTAGGCAAGGAGGGCAGGATTTTTCTTCTTTTCTATACTACTAGACTATTTGATATTTGTTGTTATTGCTGCAGGCATAAAGTACGCAAAGGACGCCGTAAGCACACAAAGTATCGAAAATGAACTTTTAAACGGCCAAAAAAGTCTATGGTCGGCGGCATATTCATATGTAGAGTCAGTTTTCACGCACCATAATACATTTTTAGGCCTAATAAACTCGATACCGCCTTCTCGTTTCTCATGAAATCAGTAAGCTCGTTTAATACATATTATATTAAATCACCACTCATGTAATAGTCTATTTATAGATTATGCGACACGGTTGACGCCACAAGATGGCAGCACCAACAGATACCCTTCTGATCCTGACTGTGACAGCACTGGCCGTTATCGGTGAGGCGGCAACAGACACACGTAATTATGTTTTGCTTTATTCGTGTAATTATAATTGTATGGCAACATACTTGGTAGTTTTGGGCACATGTTCCACCAAATCAGTAAACGCGTGCGTACGGAGCCCCGCAGGGGACATGGATTTTATTTTATTAATTCGTTCCCACGAAATAAACAATTCGTTCCTTCAATTTAGCAATTCGTTCCCTCGAATTAACAATTCGTTCCGAACGAAATGACAATTCGTTCCCTCAATTTAACAATTCGTTCCCACGATGCAACAATTCGTTCCCACGATACAACAATTCGTTCCCACGATACAACAATTCGTTCCCGTAGGAACGAATTGTTATTTCGTGGGAACGAATTATTAAATTGAGTGAACGAATTGTTAATTCGTGGGAACGAATTGTTATTTCGTGCGGATGCATAGGCTGATCTGGATATACACTGCTCGCAAACCCCATATTATTATTATTCTCATTGAATATTAGCGATTTTACGGATTTTATTCAAAATATAAAGTAAAGTAAAAACTGCTGAATACAGACTTGAATTCCGCGTTTTACAATGCGTGGGATGTTCCGTGATTTAGCAAACACGACAAATATTGCTTTATGTCGGGGCTTTGTGTCTGATGTCAATTTGTAATAAATACTGAGCTAATTAAATATAAATCCACCGATAATATTAAGCCCATGAAATAAATCACACGGACCGTTTTATAATACCTGTGTACTTTACGACATTTGAAACAAGTGTAAGTTCCAGCCATTCTACGCATGATCAACAGTTGCTGACAAACATGCATGTTTCAGTAAGTAAAAGCCGAACCACGTGGTCATAGTACGAATAGCCATATGGCTTAAGACATTCGCGACCAGTGTAGACCCATATCAGTATGCGCTTACTCGCAGTCTGATCAGAATATGCACTGTTCGCCATTTCGTCAATAAAGCACATGTCATGCTTTTATCCCGTCAACACAGTGCGTGTGTGCCGTGAAACACGGTGCCGTGAAACATTTTTGATATCCAGTCAACACTATTTTTGCATTTTACAGCCATTTGTAGGTGTTGACGGGATAAATAGAATAGTGCGGCACGGAAACGGGATGTGCTCGGCAGAGCCTCGCCCATCCCGTTTCCTGAGCCTTGCCAGATATTTTTTTCCCATTCACGGCACTAACCTACTATTGTCTATCGCCATTTCGTCAATAAAGCACCTGTCATGCTTCTCCCAAGCAAAATAGATCGTTAGCAGGCTACAGAAGTGTGATATTGGATCTGGAGCTACACTTGTCACAACCTCAATAAGCGACATTTCTCCAGGCACGGCCATATATATGTATGTTCCAGCATGTACAGAGAAGCTGTTTAAATCTGGTCAGGTCAACAGTACGTGGGTCACGGCGTCGTCCGAGCAACGCGGTAAGGAGGCCCGCCTCGTATCCTCAGGTAAGTACTATATGTTTGGGCCGCGCCATGCGAAAACCGGGCTTAATGACAATGTCATGAAAAGCGGTAAACGACGTCGGAAAAACGACGATTCAAATTGTCTAACGTGGCCGTAAAATTTCACATTTTGCACTCCCATAAATTTACGTTTACTGGTGTCAGTTAACATTAAGTGTGAACAGAAAACGGAAAATGATAACTTACTGAAACTTTCACTAATACCTCAGTACACATATTATGACATCCTGACGTGACGTCACTGTACGTGAATCCTTGTTTGACGTTATGGCCATGGTGTCGTGACATAATAGTATAGCAAGGATACTTGTACGAGTTCCTCGCAGCATCAATGACTTAGAAATGCTTGAGGTGCTGTACATTGTCGCCTAACTGTCGTTCTTTGACATTGTCTCTCTTTTTGGTCGGTTGTCCTTATGAATTCATAATGGTTAGCGCATAATTTAACTGGCTACATATCAGCGAAGTCTTCGCTTACACTGCACTTTGATTCCTAAATAATCTTAAATATGAACAACCTAGTGTATATCAACGATATTACCATCTATTATCTTGGTAAATTGAGACTTTTGAACAATTCTAGCCAGTACTTAGCGAATGATATGCCATTTAAAGGTGCATGCCCACTTAGTAGGCACAAACTGTTCTTTATATGATTTAAATAAGTGTATAATTGTGTCACTATTCCACCAGTTCTAAAACTTACGAGTGCCCGCTATACAGATATAATCATTTAGTAATATTTAATTTACAGATAGTGACGCGCGGTGGTATCATGCTATTTTCATATGCAAATGAGGCATGACATTGTTTAACTATTTATACTAATTAAATGCGTCACCTGAAAAAATAATATTTACGACAGACTATAAAGTATGATCATTGCACATCGAAAAATAAATACAGAGAATGAATAGTAATGTCCGTTAACATTTTAAGAAAACACGGTTATCGCCCCTGATATCAGTGTGGAAATTTACTTCTGATATAAAATGTATAATAGTGACAATCCATAGGTGGGGTAATGGTGAATGAACGTTTATTTGTCAAAAAATGTCTCAGATGATGTCTCTGATATAAAGAACATGTTGTGTCTACTGCGTGGGTATGTATCTTTAATGCCAATCATTTTATCATAACCGGAGGTAGACACGCAGCTATATAATAACATATATATCCGGGGTTTGTATTGAATTTGGCAAAATAAATGCATTAACATTTCTCTAATAGATTCCGAATCAGTGATTTCAATGCAGCTTCTTGATTGTTTGTGTATAAGCAATACATAATACACAAAACACACAGTGAGGTAGGTGGAGTTTTCGAAAAGTCTTGAAATTAATTGGAAATTTGATGGTCATAAACTTGCTTTTCACACGATTTGTAGTATCAAATTATCAGCTTATCACTTGACTGCATAATAATGTATGTCTGAATCAGGCGATGGTAATGCGATCCTCAAGCAAGACACACAGCGACAATAAGGTATCACGGTACAAAATCTGCCCGACGTCGTGTTTTGTTAATTACGTACACATCGTTATGATATAATATTGGAATAGGAAATTTAAATTTATGCTAAAAGCTTCCTCAGACTGTAAAGGGTTGAGGAAGTTTTAAACATAAATTTACATTCGTTTTTTTTCTTAGATACCTTGTTCGTTTTTACCGGATACGTATGTACGTTTTGGTCATGTGGGTGGACGCTTAGCAGAGTAAAATAATGGCATGGCCTAATGGGGAAACGTACAGTTAGTACTACTATATAACGTCAGGTTATATTTTCAAAGCAACGGTATACTATGAGAAGACGACAAATGTGACAATACAAATATAGTCCAACTCGTGTGTGGCAGTGACTGGAGTTACAGTGTATACGTACAGAGCTCCAGTTAAGATGCGTAATTTGACCACAATATTCGAGGTATTTTTCTTAGTTCTTCACCAAAAATGGTAAGTTGGGAGTTCTTTAGAATCGTCTCAATGAGACGATTCTAAAGCACTCCCAACTTGCCACTTTTGGTGAAGAAATAACAAAATTGCCCCCAAAGTTGATCAAATTACGCACCTTCATTGGAGCTCTGTATGAATGGTGTAGTCCTGATTGTCCCACATTTGTTAAATCTGGTCATTTTCCATGTGGGACAATCAGGATTTTGTTACAGGTAATATCATAGACTCGGGTTATTTGTAGTATGCTCTGTTTCCACTTTCAAGTTGGAGATACAGGATTAAAATTAAAAACAGAAGTTTATAAGAAACTTTTAATAAAGCTATTCCAGTTATATATATAAGAAAATGCAAGAAAATACACCTGTTTTGTCAGTACATTATCAGTACATTAGAATCGTCTCGATTTTTTAATAAATCCAATTCCAGTTATATTTCAAACTAGTTTCACATATAGTACATAGTATATATGGGCCGCGCTCTGTGAAAACCAGCCTTAATGACAACGTCATGAAAGGCTGAAAATGACGTCGCAAAGTTACGCATAAATTTACCAACGTCACATCGGATTTTGATACTTGGAATTGTTGCGTCATTGCAATAAGTTGTCCTATTTATAGCCGTACGCTTTACGACTCACAAATATTTTAATGTTGGATATGCGTGGCAGAGTTGTACAGTTGTTTGCATAGTGATTCAGATGGTTGTCTTTTTTTCTTCGGTTTCCTTCAAGGAAATACGTAGTAATTTTGTCGATTATTTTTATACAAATGGGCATATTGCATTTATGATTTTTATAATATATTATATGGACGACTTGTGAAATGACATTTGAAACTAAATAACCATACGACCGGTATTTTAGATAACACATAACAATATCAGTATTATGTAATCATAATGCTAATATTTCTTTTAAACTTTATTTATATAACAAATCCAAACAAACGCGAGAACAATTGTAGTCGGCGTAGATGGAGGCGTCTGCATGTTTCTTAATTTGGGTTGAAACCGGATTAACAACTTTAAGATCGACCCCGGGGCGCATGTGTGCTCTCTTTACTAATTATGCTATACGGTCCCGTTCAGATTAGAGCGGGGTCGGGTATTTTCGGCCGCCTAAGACGGAACCGTACACGCTGTACAAACCCAGTTCCGATTTTGGGATTTATTTATAGATTACACTGCATTACGCATTCTGATGAGTAACGCTAACCTTCATTTGAACGTGACAACCGATTTTCGAAATATGTAGACAAACTCAGGTAAATCTGCATTCATGTATTCATGACTTAATTATGTGTTTACGTAGATCTTCATATTGCATGATCATATTTATGAAAAGGTCTTGGTTTACATTCTATGGAAAACGATTTAATTCGTAATGGCGAATTCTTTGTTCAAAATAAAGGTCAATGGTAATCATCATTATATACATTCAATAATGTAGTCGAGTAATCATTTTGTGAACCTAGACATTGTGTTTCCTATAAACTTTTTTTCTTGATTCATACTCCGACAGATATATACAGCAAATTTAGCTTTGTTGCCCAAGCGGCAACCTTGGGCAAATCTCGCAATTTGCATAAATCCAAGATGGCCGCCAGTCGCCATTTTGAAAATCTAACTTTTTACCTACTTGTCATACAATGATGTATAATATGTCTTTATATAGGTGTTCGTGTACGTAGAGCCGTTTTCTGCAATACTATGGTTAATTTGATGTCATCATAAGGGTCTAGAGGTAATTGTAGGGTCAAATTTTACATTTTTATGCAAAATGATGAGAATTTCTAGTAAAAAAAGTAATTTCAATGACAACTGTTTATTGCAAACATTGTTATGAACCATGAAAATCATATTTATTTGCAACAACAATTACTCTATGAAGTAATTCTGTAAAGACTGATGCAATGAGTGATACAAGCAACCTGAGAATACCATTATATTTGATAGAACATGAACCGGTTCCGAATATATGGCACTTTATAAATTATTCTGGAATGATATGATTTTTGTCAACGGTTCCAACCAATAAACACATCCTTACTCATATGATAATACTTAGATTATTTTTGCAATATTAATCAGATAAGATAAAGAAAAAGTCCGCGCAATGGTATACATTAATATGCATAATACATATTAATGTATGCCATTACGCTTAATGCATATACATGTATATACGTACACATATTCTTAGAAAACTTTTTTATTTACTCCCATTCATGAATCGGATACTCAATGTCAGGTACACCAAAGAGAGCGCCAATACAAATATCACCATCCTCCCGAATACAGTCCTCAAAATCATCTTCAACATCATCTGCCTCAACAACTTCCTCAACATCCCCTGTCATATCACCTGCCTCCAATTTCAGCTTCTCTCTTAGTATGCGGATTGCAACAACCATCCTCGCCAGAACAGTTGCAGTATGATGTGCATGAAATATCTTCTTTATAAGACCCACAAGCCATGCATATCTTTCCATGTGCTTTCCACTGACAATTACGTACATGATTCAACTGTGGTGGAATGGGTTCACCTTGATGAATGGCAGGAACTGGAACCCCGCCACGCATCTCCCAAATGGGTGATGTCATTCGACTCGTTGATGGGTCTTGTTGGTTTGCCGCCTTCCACAACATTACCTGAAGAAGGGAACGTCGCGTGAGCATGAGCAGATTGTCGGATGTTTGGAGGCAGCACCTTCATTTTAGGACTTTTCTTCTTTCTGGCAAAAACTTTGGTGCGGGCAGCTTCTATTGAAGTTCCCGGTGGCAAACCAAACAGAGCTATGAAGAAACCCGTTGCCGTCTCCATCAGATCGTCGGTGGGGGCACCAACTTCGCTCGCCTAACACATCAACCAAGTCTAAAATTCTGCACTAAGCAACGTATTCAGTGCTTTAGCCTTGCCTTTGCCATATGGGTATGATGGAGTGTCGCACTCACTGATGGCGTGCATGCGCAGTTATTTCAAACATTTGGGACCTAGCTCAGTACAAGTGGCGTTAATATATAACACTGTCCTGTCCCATCTCCTTTCCCATCTCCTGTCCCATCTCTCCGTCGGCACCATGCATTGTAGCTTCTCTCGATAAACCTAATAAACCAGTAGGACAAACACACCTGTGTCATCGCTAAGTATGCGGATAACGTTCTTGCCATAGTTTGCATCTTCAAGGACATACTATATCATGGTGATGTCTGCCACATCATGGCTAAACACACCGTCGTCCAGATTATCCATGGTTATCTACTCTTCTATGGAGAACATGGACACAATACTCACCAGTCCCTTCTTGTTATTCTTGTTCCTCAAATTAAATCTCGTTTGTGCTGAGTACTGGTGATAGAGAGATCGTAGTTGATTAGTTATTCACCAGCACGCCGCATTCTCTAATGATTTTTGGCAGATATTTCTTGATACTTGTCAACGACACCTTATGGAATCAGATCTGAAGGTCTACCGCCATGAGGCCACACTATGCGATAGAATAGCTGCTGAACGTACACGATGACTATCTCAGCAGCTGTGGGTGAGATCCCAACAACACCGAGACGATTTGTTAGCGCCGATGTATTGCCTTTGTGGAGGCAACCCTGCTCGTCGATAAGCAATGGTGGTACAGCACAAAGTTCATAGTGGAACAGTGTCCCAAGCTCCAGCTGCCTCCGTTGAACAATCAACAGAAGATGTAGACAAATGGTTTCAATGTCGATGACTGGCGATATTTTTTGCTCTTGTCATACATGATCATATAATCCGCATGGGAGACTGCTGATGTATTTGCTGTCCAATGCTTGTCCAATATTGACAGAATCAGCCACATTCACTTCAGCAATGGCAATTTGGCCTGTGACAGGATTGTTCAAAATATGTCGGTGGACTTTCAGTGGCTGAGGATATTTCTCCACCTGTGCTTCAACAAATGCCGCTTCATCTGCATCCAATATACGGGCGATTCTTCATCTCCTCCTTGTGCTGTGTCTGTGGGAACTGGTCTCACGAGTTAGCATACTATGTACAGTCAACATTGTCAGACACAAGTAGGGTAATGGGGGAAGTCATCAATCCACTAACTAACAAGTTCAGGAGATAAAGTCATGCCCTTGAGAGACCCTTTCCTATCTTGATAGCGGTCTGTTCTCCAAATTGGTCAGCTGAGACTCCGTTTCAGTATTAAGTGAACGCATCTCCAGAAGGTATTGGGTAAGATGTCGTGCATATTGTGCTTGTCCTGCGAGGAAAATGTATGTCAGTGTCACGGTACGTGGGGAAATGTCACAGGGTGAGAAAGATGTGCTCCGGCCCGGGGCTCGAACCCGGGACCTCTGGTTTACCGTACCATCGCTCTAACCGACTGAGCTAGCCGGGCACGAATACACATTTCCTCCCCACAGTGAGTTACGTACCGTGACATACTTCCCCGCCAAATTGGAATTCGTCCGCGAATTCTATATTTAATTCGTCTCTGAATTCCATATATTTGGTATATTTTGTGTAGTATATATATCAGTCACGGCCCCACGTTGGGCGCCAAATGTCACAGGGTGAGAAAAATGTGCTCCGGCCCTGGGGCTCGAACCCGGGACCTCTGGTTTACCGTACCATCGCTCTAACCGACTGAGCTAGCCGGGCACGAATACACACTTCCTCCCCACAGTGAGTTACGTACCGTGACATCAGCATGCGTTCCATGAAAGTGTATGATCAAATTGGTGGACAATGAGTGTCGGGAAAAGGAAGCTATATCTACCCAGTGAGGACCAGTCAGGTGGAGGGGAACAGTTTCCAGATACTGATCTATCTGCTCCAATGGCCTTGGGCATGTATATAGAAACCGCCTCAATAGAGCCGCTGTTGGGTTCCGGAAGGCCCTCATGGGTTTCACCTAGGACTAACCGTTATATATACTTGTCAGGTCACGGTATGCAGCAGCAATATACGTTTCAAAAGCTGAGCCCTTCATTAGCTTTGCAATACAGCTGTTGAATAACTGTATAATATGCATTCCTCCGGGATGAAGGACTACATTCTGGAACTGCATTGGCTGACACCAGCATATTTGTTTGGTAGCAGAACATAGCTGCATGTCCATGCTCAGGTGAACGTGTTTCATCCCCATATCCACCAGTGACTGTTGCATGTACACACGTGTTGTGAGAATAGTATCTGGGTGAGAGGGTGTGGTATCAATCATATGCCCAAACATGTAGGAGCTCGCCCCTTTGAGTACACCGCTACCTCTGGCTAGTTTGTTAGTCTGGACCCAGACTGAGACAGCTAAGCCAAGTGACATCTTTTTCGGTGACAGCTGTTAGACTGGCCTGGCGGGCAGCTACCTCAGTGTAGCTATTCCCATTAGTTTTGGCAATGGCCACAGCAGTGGATGCTCTTTTTAGGATCATCATAGTGTAATTAATAGACGATTTAGGAATTAATAGAGTATTCCTCGCAGGTTTAGTCTGCTCGGATATAAGACGAGGCATCATAACACGACCGATACAAGACTGACTGCTGTCAGCGTCAATGATGCCTGCTGGATGTTTCTGGAATTCGGTTGTATCGTGGACTGAGATAGTACTGGCGCAGTCGTTGAAACCAATATACAGGTTCGTTGAAACCGCACTTGCAGTGGTTGGTAATTGTGTTTATCGATTATCATGGATCTCTTGACAACTCACAAATAACAAATTTAACTTAGCCAGGCACGGTACCTAAATTTCAGCAACTGACATGCATACTTTCATTACACGTACCCCTATTATGAGCGTCAGAACAGCAGTGTCGTGAATTTAGAAGAATTATTCTCAAATCATATCTCAAGTGTCAACAATGTTGTGCGACTATGAATTATCGCTTATTTCAAGTATTTAATTCAGTTTTGTTGTTAAAATAGCGACCAAAATAGGATTTTGGGCACCATCTTGGATGTAGAAAAGTTATAACAAACATTCCATTTGCCTTAAAACGTAAATATAGCATCGTAAAACGATTATAGAGACCCCAAAACGAATAACAAATGGTATTATACATCATTATATGACAATTAGTTTTGTCGTAAAATTTTGAAAATGGCGACTGGCAGCCATCTTGGATTTATGCAAATTGCAAGAGTTGCTCAAAGTTGCCATTTGGGCAACAAAGCTAAATTTGTTCTAGGGAACCATATAAAGATGAAACCACAATAAAAGTTTATAGGAAACAGAATGTCTAGGTTCACTATGGAACACATAGGAGTGCCTACTCGACTAATGGGTCACATTCAAAATACTGCATATTAAGCATTATACCAAGTACATAATAGTATCACAATTACAACCATATCAACGTTTCAAAACATATTATGGGGGGGGGGTGATTTTGTCCTCCCTTGAATTTTTATTGGGGGGAGGGTTATGTCCTACCTGTAATTTTGGACGGGGGGGGGGGTTGTCCTACCTGTGTTTTAGACGGGGGGGATTTTGTCCTCCTGTGTCAAAAATCATGGGGGGGGGATTATGTCCGGGGGGGGGGTGGGGGGGGGATTTTGTCCGTATCCCACACTGTCGTTCTCTTTGTTCTCTGTACTCAGTCCCAAGCCCTGAACTTTCAGTCAAATGCACTGAGTGTAGTGAAAGAAGCAGGCTTTCACTGTGGTGTCTGGGAATACACACAATACGGCGTTCCGCGATGCCACTTCATAATCAAGAAACACATGCACAGGTTGCAGTCGTAATCCAAATCCAAATTCACCGCCCTTCTGTTCAAGCTGACGGCAGGGTTACGAGTAGATTGCCCTTCCTCGCTCGTCGATTTAGTTTGTTGTGCCACCCCTCACAGTCGTTGTTCGTCCTCACGGATCGTCCGTACTGGCTCCAGGATTCCACCGGCCACATGTCGTTGGTCATCCAGGTGTTGTTGATGTAGGTGAAGTAGTCGTCCGTCTGTGGTGTGTCGCTCTTCGTCTTCAGATGCTCGAACGCTGGTCGGATGTCGTCAGCTGGGAGAAGGGGTAGGGAGAACGTCTTCCTCAGTATGCGGTATACGTAGTCGCGTTCACTGGACGCCCTCTTTAAATATATATATATGCATGCAATATACATGAAAATTCTATTAGGAATTGATTTTATTATTTTATTATTCACAAAACTTAACATCAGAGAAATTGGTTATAACTTCTGTTTCCTTCTTTGGACAATATCAATAGTTCACACATGCATTTTGTGACAAAGCAATAAATAATATTTGGTCATTAGAAATAATTACCTGTAGACCTAGCTATTGGACTTTGCGGAACAGAGCCTGCCCAACGTGGAATGCACATCCCCGGATCTGCGGCTCCTCGAACACGTCCCTCAGTCCCTGCCACATTCCTGCCTCGAAGTCGACAATGAACGTATCCACGCACCGCTCGTGTAACAGGTTGACGACAGCTTGTAATACCTGTATAAAGAAAATGCAATTATGATTATTTATAAGTCATATACATTTTTGGCGTATGTATATCTACTCAAATATATCAAGTGGAAACATTGCATGTACTGTTTTATTGACTTGTAGATATTTACCAGCAAAACCTCATAATACTGGGTTGACTCATAAGTAGAGAATAATGCAGACATATAGCACATTGAAATACATTACCTTTTTGTAGCCACGGCGCTTTTTCCCGGACATTATCACAAAGCAGAGTGGGACCTGCTTCATGTTGTCGCCGGACTTGATGAAGGCGTGTATTGACAGGAGTTGATAGAAGGGGGCTTTGACGACCTTGAAGGTACCATCGATATACCATGTCTTGGCCTTGAAGAGTAGGTGAAGCTGGGCGTCCGTCGCGTTCCTTCACCCTGACAGTTGCGCGATGGAACGGCTCCCCAATCGTGCGTGTGAGACAGTCCTCGTCGATCTCATAATCAAGATCTTTCGGATCGTCAGGGCGGAGACATATACGTGCGCGACTGGCTATCTGATGGAGCGCATGAACTGTTGGTCGGGATGCCTCTGGTTGACTGGCGTCCTGGAGGGTGTCTGTGACGTCCCTTATTATGACTGGGGCTGTTTCGAATATGTCGGAAGACGCTTGCTCTTTCACCAGTTTTTTTTGCATGAACTGACACTATCAGCCCCGGTTTAGCTGGATGGCTGTGTTCACGACTGGATGGATTGAAGGATTCCCCTGTCTGCTTAACAGTAGCCTAACAGACGAGGTCTTTCCGTCTTACACTACAGCACCAGTGCCGGAGGGAAACTTCCTGTTGATGACATAGGCGTACCCATCTGACGACACAAGTTTGGGTTTACCACGTTCCGTCCCTTTCTCGATTATTTCATATGTTACGGCTGCGCTAGGTGGAACGTCCGTCACAGTTTCGTCTGCTAGAGATGTTTCTGCTTCTTCCACTACCATGGATCGTTCCGGTCGCGAAACGTCAAATGTAACCGTGTTGTCGACGGAAGTGTCTACAGTCGTTTCTTCCGGCCGTTGCAGACTGTGTCGCGAAACGTCAAATGTAGATGTGTTGTTGACGGAAGTGTCTAGGGTCGATTCTTCTAGCCGTTGTGGACTGGGCGCGTTGAACGTATGTGATTCGTCGACAGAGATGTCGGAGATGTCGTCTTCTGTTTCGTCTTGTAGGATAGCGGAGGCAAATGAGATTCGAGTAGATTATGTAACTGGTAGCGCCAGGTCACTGTAGTCGAGTGTGGGGTCTTGCTCCACCGAATGGTCGTCGGTGTCCGTACCCATCGGTACTGGTTCTTCCGGTCGACACCCCAGACAGGTGAACTGTAGGTCACGACGTTCATTGACGGCGTCTTCATATTCCTGGACGGAGATACCTGAGGAAAATATATAACACAATTTATTTATTGAAAAAGAAAGTGTAAAATAATAGTATTATGAAGAATATGACTTTCCAATATTTCCAGAATATATTTTGCTAAATATGTTTAGAAAACATGCTATCAAAATTGTTTGCAGACTAGTACTATGAAGAATTAGTACATTAATTTACCTGTGTTTCCTTATTGTATGTGATGCCATCTCTGGCAGTTGTCGCATGTCACAGCTCGAGAATTCTTACAGATTCTTCTCAAACAAAGATACACGGAGGAGTATGCGTTTTGAATATGATATATAACTTTGAATATCCACGTATTTATATTAAACAGCTACGTGTCATATATTGCTCAATCGTTTCATTAATTACAATCAAACGATTAAATGTGTTAACCAGTCTCATTAAATCGATCATTTGATTAACGGCACCAAACCAATTTGTATCTGATTAAAGACATTTCTCGGAGATTAGCACAAACACAAACAAATAATGAACGTGAATTAATGGTGATGACCAATGATCACCAATTAATTGTTATCAAAGACTGATTGCCGCAGTAGCCATAATTGACTAATTTTAAAAGTAAGGTGTAAAATTTGTTGATTATTGTAAGGAATAACCTAATAAAACATAACTATTCCCGTAAAATTAATTTTAATATTACATTTGAAAATTAAACTGTGGCGAATCGTGCTTAAACTGTGGCGAATCGTGTTTTAACTGTGGCGAATCGTGTTTACTCTGTGGCGAATCGAGATGTGGCGAATCGTGATTGTGGCCAATCGAGATATTACCGTGTAAAACGTTCCGTCGCCATATATGACCGGTGCCGCACACAAATGCTGAAGGCAGGATCTTGTAGCAAAAATTAGCATTCTATTGTTGGTCCCAATGTCGATCTGTAGAAAGTCTTCCCCGCATGTCGTCTTTGTCCATTCGCCTTCGAGATTGATGCCGGCGGGAGTGGTCGGTTTATTTGGACGTAGCTTATTCCTCTCTGTGTATAGTGACGTCTTGCATGTCTGATATGTCGGTACATTTCCTTTATTAAGGATCAAAGAAATGTACACATTTTGATTATATAATAATAAACACTTATTTATAATCAACTTCCTTTGATGTTCTATTAGTCAATTGGCTTTACTAATCATCAAAGAACTGTAGATAATTGGATTATTTAACAATGCACACTTTGAAACACTAATTTAAACTAAAACTTATAACAAAATTGTATGCCACTTTATCTTTAATTAATATATTTATTTTATTTATATTTACATATATACAAGTATAACTGGCATACAATGTTACTTTATTGAAAAAGACTATGGCCTGAAATCTGCAAAATCCAGTTACCTGTAAAAACCAAATGTGGGACAATCAGGACTACTGGACACTCAAATGTGGGACAATCAGGATTAACCCGTATGTATGTACTCCATGATCCGGTGTTCACACACCAGTGGCGTAGTTAGGTTCTAGCAGGGAGGGTGGGGGGGGGTGGGCAATGGTGTGGCTCGAGTTTATCCTTCCTCGAGGAAATATTAATTTCTACATTTAATTTCCTCGATAATAGTAATTTATTGTCAATACAACTATTTGTAAAGGTACATGCCACTCGGTTTAGGCACAAACTGTTCTTTATTGGAATTAACTGTATGTGTAAGTATGTCACTATTCCACCAATTATAAAAATTACGAATTATTTGTACTAATTATTTGTCACCTGAAATAATAATATTTTCGACAGATTATAAAGTAAGATAATTGCACATCAAAATCAAAGTACTGAAAGTACTGAACATAGGGTACTACAAGATTAAACTAGATTGATTGATTGATTGATTGTTGGTGTTGCAGTTTCATTAACCCTTAAAGGTACATGCCCACTCAGTAGGTACAAAATGTTCTTTACATCAGAGACATCATCTGAGACATTTCCTGGCAAAATAAACATTCATTCGCCATTATCCCACGTACTGATTGGCATTATTATATATTTTATATCAGACGTAAATTTACAAACTGATATCAGGGGCGATAACCGTGTTTGCTTAAACTGTTAACGGACATTACTATTTAATCTCTGTATTTATTTTAGGATGTGCAATGATCATACTTTAAAATCTATCGAAAATATTATTTGTTCAGGTGACGCATTTCTTTAGTATAAATAATTAAAAAATATCATGCCTCATTTGCATATGAAAATAGCCTGATACCACCGCGCGTCACTATCAGTTATACACTTATTTAATTCCCATAAATGACATGTTGGGCTTACTGAGTGGGCATGTTCCTTTAAAGCGCTGGAAACGACAATTATCGTCTGCTGTTTTAAATATTGTTATATTTTCTCCTCAAAAACATACCGAGACGATTCTACTGCGCTGCCAAAACAGGTTTTTAAAGAGATTAACATATACAAAATGAGCAGACGGCAATTTTATTTTTCAGCGTTTTAATGGTTAAGGGGTAAACTATTGATATGGCACAACTTGACTGCACTGCTACAGTATGTACCAAAACATTCAACAACATTACAGATTATGCATAGCAATATCAGAAAGATACGGTAACACATATACAAGACATGATCATCAATGCAAGTATACAGATTCCAGATATCTATGATCATTATAGATATATTGAAAGTTGATTGAAGAGCAATAGTTAAAATAATTCCGCCTCGGAAGCGGTGTCGCACCTGAAAATGCCTTATCGGTACATCGCCAAGTTTACTTGTTTTGTGAATGAAATAGTTGGCCCCGGATCGAATATATTAAAACATACAAATGACGTCATTGGGGAAACCGCTGACAAAATTTTCAATGTATGGAAGCCCAAACTTGTTAGATTTTTTGTTGTCGTATTTCAGTACTTGCATTAATATAGGTATTAATATACGCTGGATGTGTTATACTGTCATTAATTTGTTCCCTGACTGTAAGTTATCACCTTAAATACTGACTTATTGACCCCCCTTCCCTGAACGTAGAATTGACACTCATGTTGGCGTGTATTGGCCACCATAGACAAATGTCAATCAGGCCGAATTCGGGAATGTCACTAAAATCCGCTGTAAATCCATCGATAGAGAGAGAGAATGAGGATTAAACATCAGTTAGACTTACACGTGCGAGTTTTGTTTCGCACAGGTGTCGGGTGAGTTTAAAAATAGGCTGTCGGAAGGTCAAACTTGGGTACCAGTCCACCAAGATTTTAGACTTTTTTAGCAATTCTTGGCCGAGCGAGCACTTCCGCAAGTTTTTTTCTCAGATATCCTCTTCATATATTCACAGAGGCTGTTTGCTGTATACACCTGTTACATTATATGTCAAGAAACTTTAGTAGCTACACAAATCAAATTGGCATACAGCTAAGAGCATTTATAATGTGTGAAAGTCAGCATGTGGTGGTCAATTTCTGCACTTATTCCGTCATGGCCGCTGGACTAAAGGCGCCAGAAAGCTATGTGACGTGCGGAGTTTGCACCAACAAATAATGTGTGAATCAAGTCTACATGTGTACCTGCCCACACTGATCATAGTCTGTACTGGTACTGAGTGTTTTGTTTTCGAGCCACAAACCTCTGTTTCAGACTGTTAAAATGCCGCCCCAAACAACAAACACACATTTCGAGCGGAAGATGCGTACAATTTTAATCTGAATATGCTCACTAAATGGCCCAGATCACAGTTTGGCACATAATTTTACAAATACTTGCTTTTGTCAGCTGAAAATAGCATAGGATGGGGAGTATTTAATTTTAAGTCACATTCAATCGCCACAGACAGGCAGTTTTGGAATATTCAGTAAAAAGCCCATAGGCAAACTACGAAACTAAGCCTTTTTCAGGTGGACTGGTACCTTGATGTAGTTTGTGTGTTAAACGCGTCGCTTGTTTCGAAGAGTATTCGGAGGGGAGTTAACTCTGTTACTAAATTTAGCGATGACCGCAAATGGGGCCAAATCACGCGCAACAAAATAATCCAATGTATTTTTGTACGTAGAACATCCGTTGTTGATATTGTGCAGTGCAAGTAGTTTTTTCATAATATTATTTTCAATTAGCGGTTGCGTATGACAGTTAAACGTTGAGTGACACAATGCATTTTGTTGTTATGGTTACTCCAAGATATCACTACCTACCACCGCAACCCTATGTAAAAATAAATACAGAGAATAGATAGTAATGTCCGTTAACATTTTAAGGAAACACGGTTATCCGCCCTGATATCAGTGTGGAAATGTACGTCTGATATGAAATGTATAATAATGTCAATCAATGCGTGGGGTAATAGTGAATGAATGCTTCCTTTGCCAAAACATGTCATATCTACAGAAAATATAAAACTGTATATATCCCTATATTATAACCTGGCTATGGGACCCCTGCTTTAATTTTAAATCGATAATGTTTACATATATTGTAGTTTTTTCCTCATAAAAAGACAACAGTTAAAGGAGATATAACAAGCTTCTGTTTTCGCGATACGCTTATGTATTCATCATTTATATATCAATTAAAACAAATTTTACAGTAATCCGACCAGTATGTGCCGTTCTTTTACGGATTTCATATTCCGGACAACCAGTGTTTCCAGCCGTCACTGCATGACTAACTTCCTCTTATTTTGCTTACCACAGTTATTTCCATTTGCGGTCACGTGCCTGGGTATATGACAAATTGTGTCATTATTCCACCAGTTCTAAAAATTACGAGTGTCCGCTATACAGATATAATCATTTAGTAATATTTATTTTACTGATAGTGACGCACGGTGGTATCAGGCTATTTTCATATGCAAATGAGGCATGACATTTTTTAATTATTTATGCTAAATAAATGTGTCACCTGAAAAAAATAATATTTTCGTGAGATTATAAAGTATGATCATGGCACATAAAGAAGTAAATACAGATAATAGATAGTAATGTCAGTTAACATTTTAAGGAAACACGGTTATCGCCCCTGGTATCAGTGTGGAAATGTACGTCTGACATAAAATGTATAATAATGCCAATCAATACGTGGGGTAATGATGAATGAATGTTTACTTTGCCAGAAAATTTCTCAGATGATGCCTCTGATATAAATAACAGTTTGTGCCTAATGAGTGGGTATGTACCTTTAACACGGTCTGACATACTGGCACAGTGCGGTAGGAGAATGAACTAGCTACGTTCAATTAACCGTCTCATAACCTCCTTAATTTAAAGCACACATTTCGACTGCATTGCAACTAATTTTGGAAAGAAAACGAGCCAACGACCATTGGCTTGACACACATTTTTTGGGCTCATTTGTCCGAGTTTGGAAGGTCTGTGAGCCAATTATTACCCTTAAATATAAGATAATAAATGTGATATGAGATATCTGTTTGTAGAATGACAAAGTGATCAAATTACAATTTATTAAAATAAACTAGATATACTCACCACCACGCTGCCTATCCCGTATTACTATCACACGCTTGCTTGCTTACGTTTAACGGCCGCACTGTCTCTATGGACTTGCACGCCGTCCGCAAAAGGCGGAATAAAAACTTGGGCCGAATGGGAATTTTGAATTTTTGAAATTGTGCAATCTGGGTAGAACCAGTTCGCGGGCTGAGGGCCCCAGAGACAAATGTGCGAATTGGATTACTGCTGGCGGCCACCAATTTGGTGACCTAATTTCGCGCAGTAATCCGGAGCACAGCCGCCGTATGAGATGATTGCTGCTTGCAATCTGCCGCCTAGAACACCGCTGTTATGGGCGGTCGTTCCATGGTAATTCTGGCCCCGAGATCTATGCCGCCCTTCTTCTGTCCAGGTTTACGCATCACAGACGTGAATTCTGCCGATGCGTCGAGGTGGTGTTTCCTCGTGTAGTTGATGTTTCGTCGGACTGCTCTGACAGTCTTGTAGGTGATGTGGTGCTCGTAGACGCGCTCTCCCTTTAGATTTCCGTCACGGAATGAGCAGGACAGATATCCCTTGTGGAGATATCCGTTGACATCCGTGGCGGTTGTTGGATGTACGACGGCACGTACCGCCGGCGCGTTTCCGAAGATGAAGTGTTGTTTTCTGGCAGGAGATGGTGGCAGCTCAATTTTCGCGATCTCGGGTCCGTTGTAGTCCTGGCCGTATGCGAATCTGTCGTTGGATGCGAGTGTTGTTGTTGTAGTAGCTGGTGTTCGTCGCGGCGGCTGTGGGACGACGGGTGACGTATCGTGCCACTCGTCGTCGCTGTCCGAGTCCGGTTGCATTTCCCGGGACGAGTTTAGCTCGTCCGGGATTATGCTGGCGCTCCCCGAGGGGCTCGCCTCCGGACTCTGTTCCTCCCGTCGTGGAGGAGTGATCGGCGTGGTCGGCGTGGTCGTCGTGGTCGGCGTGGTCGGCGTCGGTGGCATCATGGGTGCTGGCTCGACGGTGGTGTGTAGTGTCGTCGAGGGGCCCTGAGAAGGGCCGTTACCGGATGAGCGTGACTCCCCTAGGGGAGCCTTCTCAATCCCAGTTACCTTCCTCGAGCGACGAGATCGTTTGGGTTTCTTCACCACAGCAGTTATGGTAGGCTGCTGTGGTTTCAAACTCCAATTGACTTCTAGGGTAAATGTTTTATGTCCATTGTGTATGCGATACAACGGCTTCGCATTTACCCCCTCCGGCATCAGTGGCTTCAAAACTGCGAACACGGCGTCAAGAGTGCTAATTAGCGACATCCTGACAGCTCGGTGTTCAAACAAGAAGTGGACTATCACACGCACCGTGATGTGCACAGTGTATCTATTCTACCATGTCTGTCAAATTGGACTCAACCAATCAGCTTGGCACTGCATTATTGTTGACATCCGTTTGAACGTAGTAGCTTCACACGTCTGTCAGTGACTAGGACAGATAAACAAAATGGAATCAACCAATCAGCATAGAATAGGTGTGGCTTCATTGAATTCAGAATACACCTGTCCCAAGATCCACTTCCCTATTTGCCTGCGGTCAAGTCATCGGATAAGTTGTTTACTATTAATGACCTCCGGCGGCATCCGTTTGAACATAGCTACACACGCGTGTCACTGATTATTTCAACTGGAAATTGTCAAAGCACAAGTATTCTGAAGTAAAAAATAACGATTAACGTATATATTAAACGAGACAAACGAAGAAATTATGCAACAAATACATGATGTCCGTAAATCCAAACGATATTATATAAGAAACCTTCATCCACCTGTCAGGTAAGCTGTTCTACTGCTGCGTCATAGCGGTTATTTTTACAGCGCCACCTCTCGCCAGTAGGTCGCAGTAACAGGAGAGATAAGCGATGACCAATTCATTGCATGGCTCTGTATAGGTGTCATATAAAAAAATACAAACGAACCGGAAATCGGTTATTAGGGTCGCCGTTGTTGTTTTTAGCGCGTTTTGAAGAAAATAAGTGATCATTTGTAATGTGACCTTTAACCTAAAGTAAAATACACGCCTGACCAATATTTAGGGGGTGCGTTCGACGCCCTCGTACCCCCTATATAATAACGTTTATAAGAAAGGCTTGTCATTTACAGGTGGATGGTGTGCGAATGAGTTGGATACTGACAAGTACTTAGAAATACAATTCCCACAGTCCGTTGGCATTAAAGGGCTGATAACAGGACCCCTGGCAGACGGCGGTAGTTATCCGATGAATATTCGGGTACAGTACACACCGCGTGGGGGCACATTTTTTCAAGATTTTCCTCAAGTGAACGGGAAAATGGTGAGTGAAGATTTGTGGCTGTGGCTGGAGAATTAGGCTTATGGTTTTCGCGACCAGTCTAGATCCTGATCAGCCTGTGCGTCCGCACAGTGTGACCAGGATCTGCACTGTTCGCCATTCCATCAATGAAACATTGATCATGCTTGTGGAACGCCAAATCTACATAAACTCAAATAATTATTGCTAGCTCTAAATAGCATTAACTATTGAGATAATCTCCAAATTATTTAGGGCTTTTCAAATGGTTTGGAGCTAGCTCTAAATATGTAATGCTAGCTCAAATTATTTAGAGCTAGAATTGCTTATTTGAGTTTAGGTCGATTTGGCGTTCCATAGATGTGAGATAAACATATCACCTCCTATCTTGCATAACCCAACCCCATGTGGATCATTCCCTGCTTGATCTGCTTTGCCCTGGCCAACCCTCAAATAGCATCATTTGGATGAATAAAACTGTTACGGCTGAGTCTCCAAATATCATATGTACTCATACTCAGCCCTTAAAAGTACAAGCCCACTCAGTAGGTGCACAATGTCCTTTATAGGAATTAAATAAGTGTATAATTGTGTCACTATTCCACCAGTTTTAAAAAGTACGAGTGCCCGCTATACAGATATAATAATTTAGTAATATTTATTTTACTGATAGTGACGCACGGTGGTATCAGGCTATTTTCATATGCAAATGAGGCATGATATTTTTTAATTATGCTAAATAAATGTGTCACCTGAAGAAAAATAAATATTTTCGTGAGATTATAAAGTATGATCATGGCACATAAAAAAGTAAATACAGAGAATAGATAATAATGTCCGTTAACATTTTAAGGAAACACGGTTATCACACCTGGTATCAGTGTGGAAATTTACGTCGGACATAAAATGTATAATAATGCCAATCAATACGTGGCGTAATGATGAATGAATGTTTACGTTGCCAGAAAATGTCTCAGATGATGCCTCTGATATAAAGGCCCTTAACACGGTCTGACATACTGGCACAATGCGGTAGGAGAATTAACTAGCTACGTTTAATTAACCGTCTCATAACCTCCTTAATTTAAAGCTCACATTTCAACTGCATTGCAACTAATTTTGGAAAGAAAACGAGCCAACGGCCAACGACCATTGGCTTGACACATTTTTTGGGCTCATTTGCCCGAGTTTGGAAGGTCTGTGAGCCAATTATTACCCTTAAATGTAAGATAATAAATGTGATGTGAGATATCTGTTTGTAGAATGACATAGTGGTCAAATTCCAATTTATTAAAATAAACTAGATATACTCACCCAGGGGTGGCGGGGGGGGGCGGGCGTCCCTGCCCCCCCCCCCCCCAATAATTGTGTGGCCCCCTCAACAATTCTGTAATAAATAATAAAGCACATTTTCTCATCCTCAAACCTGCTGAGAATGCAGGAAATGGCGTTTCACGCCTCTTAGATGTCAACAATTTCCGGGGGAGCATGCCCCCCCCCACCCCGACCCCCACCCTAGCAACATCGGGCCCTGAAGACTGGGCCATGAGAATACAGGAAATGGTGTTTCACGTGTCTTAGATCTTAAAAAAATCCCCGGACCCCCTAGCAACATCAGGCCCTTTGGATCCTCAAGACTGGGCCCTGAGAATGCAGGAAATGGCGTTTCACGCCTCTTATATATCAGGGGAGCATTCCCCCGGACCCCTTAACAACATCGCCCCCCCCCCCCCCCACCCCCCCCCCCCCCCCCCCCCCCCCCCCCCCCCCCCCCCCCCCCCCCCCCCCCCCCCCCCCCCCCCCCCCCCCCCCCCCCCCCCCTAGTTTAGTACATAGATTTAGCATACAGGCATTCGGCGTGTTTCGGCTTTGATCAGTGTAATTATATGAACAAGGCTTCTAACTTTGGTCGGACACGACCTCATATCATAAAATAACATGTTTAAAATTGTAATTTACTATGTATTTTATCTATTTCTGCAGGATAACGATAATTCTCAAATGATTATATGAACTTGCTACTACAATATTGACGTTAGAGCCTTAAACACATTATGTTATTTGTTATGATATGAGGTTGTGTCAGACCTACGAAAAGCAGTTGTAATTCGATATTCTTGCATAAGTATGCCCTAACTATGTTATTTTAGCTAGATAACAATCATTATCAAATGAACAGGTGCACTTTCCGCCAAATATTCAGATTAGCGTTAATAAAATCGCGGAATTTGTTATAATACGAGGTCGTGTCCGGCCAAAGTTAGAAGCCGTGTTCATATATAGCGTTTTGCCGATGAAAGCCGAATGCCTGTGATTTAGCATGATAAATATTTACAGAGATATTTTCTGTAAATAACGACGAATGCTGACGACATTTTCATAGAAATGCGTAATACTATCTTAGATTTTGAAATTATTTGTCATGAGAATACATTTCCCCTTTTACACAGGGCGATGCACAACTGTTAGAATCTACACAATGAATCGACTCGTTCATTTGGACAAAATAGCGTTGTCAGTCTTCCACCTGTGATTGAATGAGGGATCGTAGCTAGTTATCTCACTTTGCAAATATATTTATAGAAATCCGGTCCTATGCTGTATTTCAGCGTTTGTTTGTTACTGAATAGCACGAAAAATGAGTTTTGCAAACAGAGTAGACTCAGATCAGACATATGTGCAGTCTGATCTGGTTCTACACGGATTGCAATACAATAACAAGTGTGAAAATATAAATCTGGCAAATAGTGCAGTTCCGGATCTGATTGTGCAGGTATGTAGGAAAACCTGGATGAACACTAGTCGAAAAAAATATAATGGTTCCCTTTAATAACAAATAATGCGACATTTGCTCTTTTTACAAGCAATAAGGCCGTACCATATACAATTTGGACCGGATTTTTATAAATAAATTCAAAGGGAAATAACTAGCTAAGATCCCCCATTTGCGACTATTGGTGTTCGTGTCATCATTGTCTCCTCTATTGGTAGGAAATACATTACGACGGATCAACTAATGGGACGTATACGTTCACCCAGGGGATTGCAATGGACAGGATCAGACTGGCCCTTCAACAGTGGAGTGGTGACCCCTGCTTGACCCTGGAATTGTTGGGCTGTCCAATCGCAGGTGTGTATTGTAATCAGTATGTGGCATCACGTGGTTTCCGAATGATTTCATGTAATCTTTTATTGATATGTTTACAGTTATTTCCTTTAATATCTTTCTAACGGAATAATGGATTTTTATGATGAAACAGCGCATCAAACACGAAAATGTTTGTTTTTCAATGCACAGTTTGTTTAATTATAATAGCTTTGTCATATTAAGCCATTACTCATACTAAAATCATCATCAAAACAATCAGATCTAAGACTTCTCTCGCAAGTCTCAACTGGCTTGAACTTTTCTACCCTATACACATGCTATATATAAACAAAAAGCCAAAATGTGCAAACGGTTTACATGTAGAACCAGATGAGCTGGCTCGTTACGTCTCATCGCTAACTACAGAACGTGTCTGTACTGTTCAATTCTAAACTAAAATCCTCATTTTCTCAAGAACGGAATCGTCCAGACATTAGTTTAGTTTATTATTTATTTCAAATATAGTACATACATGGGCGTCACCAGCATTCTTGAAAAGGGGGTTCGGCTTTCAGCTGTGAAGCAACCGAAATATGTAAGGGGTCCAGGGGTTGCCCCTGTACCCCTTACACATTTCGGTTTCTTCACAGTCCCGGAGAGATTTTGATTTCTAGAAGCCAAATGCTGCATTGTGGTATGTTGTTGTTTTTTTTACAACAAATAGCTCATGGGCAAAGAGGTTTGGGTCCATTAAAGAAGCGTATTTTCTGATAATTAGCATATTGCAATACGTTTGGCGCCGCTTGATTGTATTTTGTTAGTGGGGCATTCAAATACTATAATGTCTGCTCATGCATGCACTGTAAACAGCTCGCGGACCTACTTCATATAAACAAACTCCTGCTGGCTCAAAAAAGGGGGGTTCGTACGAACCCATAGAACCTCCCCTGACGACGTCCTTGTACATGTATACGTCAAAACAGATGGACAGATATAGTGAATAAGCCCATACCGTACAGGATTAGGAAGAAACTCAATATGAGGTTATGTAAATTATTCTCCTTCAGTAAGACATCAGTAAATAGTAATGCGGCATGAACGTATATAATGTATACAAAGGCAAGCTTGGTTAATTATAGAAGAAGAAAAAACATCCCAAGCATGCATCTCAAACCATTGATATACTCTTTTAAAGATTTAATATAGATACTTACAGTTCGCCATACTTTCTAAGCCAACCGCTGGGCCGCATTCTGCTCCAGTTATTTCACATATTTAGCCCCAATAAGTTATATATTACAATATTTATTTATTAACTGTTCGACAGGAAATGTAAAATCAATACCTGTATGATACATTGCATTGTACACTTAGCTGAACTATAAATATGTTATTTTTCACATATTGGATTTTTCAGGAACCAAATGCTGTGGTCGCTAGCGCTCCCTCGCATTTCTTAAACATCCAATATGTGAACAATAACTTATACATGTTGACCAAACATTTATAGCATGGAATCAATGTTGAATATGTTGGTGTGTAAACCTTAAAGGTACATGCCCACTCAGTAGGCACAAAATCCCCACGTATTGATTGGCAGTATTATACATTTTATAGCAGACGTAAATTTTCACACTGGTATCAGAGGCGAGAACCGTGTTTCCTTAAAATGTTAACGGACATTACTATTTATTCTCTGTATTTATTTTTTGATGTGCAATGATCATACTTTATAATCTGTCGAAAATATTATTTTGTTAGGTGACAAATTTAATTTGTATAAATAATTTAAAAATAGCATGTCTCATTTGCATATGAAAATAGCCGCCTGATACCACCGCGCGTCACTATCAGTACAATAAATATTTACTAAATAATTATATATGTATAGCGGGTACTCGTAATTTTTAGAACTGGTGGAATAGTGACACAAATATACACTTATTTAATTCCTATAAAGAACAATGTTTGCCTACTGAGTGGGCATGTACCTTTAATTTGTCTTTACAGACCTATGTCTTGGCGGATGTGACAATGAAGGGGTTTGTGTCATGGAAGACAGCTGTAACTGTCCAAGTGGATATACGGGTAGCCGCTGTGAAATACAAGGTGAGTTAACTTGTTGGACCCCTGATTTACATATCGAAAGTGTATTGCTATAAAATAACTGTAAACAGAACTAGTCTTATATATGCAATGTTCCTGCATCAAACCTGGATTAGCTGAATGAGTTAATATTTAATTAAAAGCAACATTTAGTAGCAAAAGAACCCCCATGACATTTCAATATGTAAATTTACAAAAAAAAGTTTTTCTATTTTCCTCATTTCTCAATGAAAGTTTTTGTTGTTACCACCAATTTGAATGGTCTCAGCGAGACGGTTCAAATAAGTGTTAACAACATATACTTCTGTGCATAAAAAGAACTGAAAACGTGTGTATTTTGAGCACAAAAATGGTTAAAGTAACTGTAAAAAGAACTCTGCTTATATATGCCATATAAAATTCATGATCGTTCAATATGTACAACTTGTTTGCCCTTTGAAAATAATAATAATAATAATAATAGTCTTTATTTTGAGAGGGTAACACATTTAGTTTTCACTAATCTTCCATGTGGCCCTCTATTATATACATACATGTATGACAGAGGCAAGAATTTAAACATGTTACATGTACAAAAATCACAGAGTAAGGAAACAACAGGATATCATTAACCCATTGCATTCTAGGAATACACTACCTGGATGAAAAATATTAAATAACTTAATTTTCAACAAAACGGTTAAAAGAGTGGTAACAAAATATATTTTGGAAAATTAAAGAAAAACAAATTGTAGTTAAATTTGATTGTAATAATTATGCCTAGTAATTAATGTATTCTGAATGCAATGCTATAATGGATTTGAGGACATCTCTACAATGTAGGTCAATGACAGATATAGGTCAGGGGTTATTGATGTACATCTCTAGGAGATGAAGTTTTCCAAGTATGGTTGCTGTAGGCCCAGGAGTATTCCATATACAAGCTTGACTAAAAACCTTAACCAAGGGGAACTAACTAAGTAATTCAAGAGGAAATGTAGGTCAAGGTCAAATATAGATCAGGGGTTATTGATGTACATCGCTATGAGAAAAGGTTGTCCAAGTATGGTGTCTGTATGCACAATAGTATTGCATGTAGAAAGCTTGACTAAAATCCTTAACCAAGGTTGACTAAAAACCTTAACCAAGGGGAATTAACTAAGTAATTCAAGGTTAAATGTAGGTCAAAGTCAAATATAGGTCAGGGTTGTTGATGTACATCACTAGGAGATAAAGTTGTCCAAGTATGGTTGGTGTAGGGCCAGGAGTATTCCATCTACAAGCTTGACTAAAAACCTTAACGAAAGAGAATTAACTAAGTAATTCAAGAGGAAATGTAGGTCAAGGTCAAATGTAGGTCAAGGTCAAATATAGATCAAGGGTTATTGATGTAGATCCCTAGGAGATGAAGTTGTCCAAGTATGATGGGTGTAGGGCCAGGAGTATTCCATATACAAGCTTGACTAAAAACCTTAACCAAGGAGAATTAACTGAGTAATTGAAGAGGAAATGTAGGTCAAGGTCAAATATAGATCAGGGGTTATTGATGTACATCCCTATGAGAAAATGTTGTCCAAGTATGGTGTCTGTATGCACAATAGTAGTCCATGTACAAGCTTGACTAAAAACCTTAACCAAGGTTGACTAAAAACCGTAACCAAGGGGAATTAACTACGTAATTCAAGGTTAAATGTAGGTCAAGGTCAAATATAGGTCAGGGGTTGTTGATATGTACATCACTAGGAGATAAAGTTGTCCAAGTATGGTTGGTGTAGGGCCATGAGTATTCCATCTACAAGGTTGACTAAAAACCTTAACCAAAGAGAATTAACTAAGTAATTCAAGAGGAAATGTAGGTCAAGGTCAAATATAGATCAGGGGTTACTGATGTACATCCCTAGGAGATGAAGTTGTCCAAGTATTGTGGGTGTAGGGCCAGGAGTATTCCATATACAAGGTTGACTAAAAACCTTAACCAAGGCGTGACGGTGACGCCGACGCCGGGTTGACAACATAAGCTCTACTTATTCTTTGAATAGTCGAGCTAAAAACCTTAACCAAGGTTGACTAAAAACCTTAACCAAGGGGAATTAACTAAGTAATTCAAGGTTAAATGTAGGTCAAGGTCAAATATAGGTCAGGGGTTGTTGATGTACATGACTAGGAGATGAAGTTGTCCAAGTATGGTTGGTGTAAGGCCAGGAGTATTCCATGTACAAGCTTGACTAAAAACCTTAACCAAGGGGAATTAACCAAGTAATTCAAGAGGAAATGTAGGTCAAGGTCAAATATAGATCAGGGGTTATTGGTGTACATCCCTATGAGAAAAGGTTGTCCAAGTATGGTGTCTGTATGCACAATAGTATTCCAAGCTGGACTAAAAACGTTAACCAAGGGGAATTAATTCAAGGTTAAAAGTAGGTCAAGGTCAAATATAGGTCAGGGGTTGTTGATGTACATCACTAGGAGATGAAGTTGTCCAAGTATGGTGTGTGTAGGGCCAGGAGTATTCCATATACAAGCTTGACTAAAAGCCTTAACCAAGGCGTGACAGTGACGCCGACGCCGGGGTGACTACATAAGCTCTCACTATTCTTTGAATAGTGAGCGAAAAATTACATTTCGTTGATACACGATAAAGCGTGAATTGCAAAACTACTCATACAATACCATTTGAGCCAGTTTCTGTCTGAGACTTACCTTGTAGTAGCATTGCTGTATTTTGACGCTAATTATATGTACTTAGAATCAGTACGATATTTTCCATAAATGTAATAAAAAATTGTAGAGCACATGCGGAATTCAATTCTGTACGTGTTCTGCTAGTGTTTATCAAATGTTGACAAGATTTCTGGAACATATGTTCCTAAACCAATATATGTAACATATGTCAATGCTATAAGGTAAGTCTCAGCAACTGGCTAATTTTGATATCAATCATAAAGTACACATTGGCAACCACGCAACATGTACACCATTTGTTTTGTGTAAATTTATTCTGGCGTCCATTATACCGGTACCTTTAAAACATGATTCCTGTATGACTGTTCAATGGAATACAGTAGCTCACACTCACAGATACAAACAGGCGCACGCTACAGCAGAAACATACAAGAAAAAAGTGTGAAAAAAAGTAAACATAATGTTTTGCATGTAGGAGTTACTGCAACTTGTCAATCATTCTGAATACCTTCTTTTTCAGAACATCCTTCTTTCTCCTGTGAATCAAGCCAGCATTGTTTTTGCTTTTAGCAATGGCTTTTGTGCAGGCTGTTGGTTTAGGCCGAGTCTTCGAATAAAAATATTTTTTAAAATGTACATGTATTTCCTCCTCCTCTTCTGTACTCCAAGGTATTTTATTGAAATTCTTAGGCTTCTTCCGCAGTTTGAAATCAGTAGACCTGCAGTCCTCCTCCTCAAAGAAGTTCTCTGCTTCAAACAACATCTCTGTATATGTGTCAGGGTTTGTCGAGTTGTCGTCGTCATCTGACGCAGTTTGAACTTGCTGTACGTACTGTGGGTCTACATCCTGTTGATTGTCACCTTCCTTGTGGTCACAGGACAGCACAATATCTGAAAACAAGAACTGGCATTGTTAAACGAAGCTAATCCCCTCGCTGGCAGCCTTGATAAAAAAATCCAAATCCTCAGTGACCTTAACCTTGGGCGGTCGGACGTGGGTCGTATGCAAATCAAAGCCCTAGACACACACGAGTTATTGGAAAAATAAAAAATAAACATTTTTGCCTTACAAACAAGGTGAACATAAGTCGTCGGCGACCTTGACCTTGGGCGGTCGGACTTGGGTCGTATGCAAAACAATGTTACATCCCTAGAAACACATTGTGGCCAAATATTATCAAAATCGGTGAAGGGGTTCAATAGTTATTGAAAAAGGAAAGGTATTACTAATGTACATTCGCACATAACTACGTACACACGTACGTATATACATGGACGAGTGAGTGAGTGAGTGAATAGGGTTTAACGTCCGCTTTTCTGACATAGAGGTACAAGCCTCAGGGAGTCTACACGCAGACGGGTCAACGGGGTCGTGTCCCGTATCCACCTGTCCGAGGGGGGTAAATCCCAACTTCAGAACTCAATATTTACAATCAAAATATATATTCAGTCCTGAAATTAGAACAACCTGATCTGGAGCCAGGCCCTCGCCACACCTGCGTCATTTATCCCATCCCCTAAAAGTAATAGGATTAGCGCTAATCTTACTTTTATATATGGGGCATAGCCCGACTCAACTCTCACATACAAGAAAGCCAAAAATGTACATGAGGGCCAAATCCGGTATAGTGGGTTCCGGAAAGTATGAACCCAATCGTTAAGCCAGTTTAGTCGCCTTTTACGACAAGCAATGGCTACTGCAGCACTATTCTCAGGATCAGTTGATCCCGCCCCGGTGCCTGCACGGGGCTCTATACATGGACGAACGCTATATCCCCTCTTGCCTATTGGCGAGGGGATAATAACAAAGCATACATGTAACACAATGAATGATAACAACTGGCACAAATGGGCATCAGGCATGTAGCGCTCACCTGAACGGAGATCTTAAACTTTGTCCATATAACAAAATATAGGTAAAATCAATCATGTGGAATGGGTAATGAAAACCAGATACAGGCCATAATCAGTCATGTAGAAAAAAAGAAACATTTCATGAGAAGCAATTTGAAGCTAGTAATAAAATAATTACCTTTTGGTCATCTTGGATGACCTAATTATGCAATTAAAACAAAATGCATACCAGTGTAATCTACTGGTGATTATTTGGCATAAACATATCACTTTCACCAAAACCAAATATAACACGATCAAAATTATTTGACATTCACCCACAGTCTCCGGCCAGTGATGACGCGGTCACCACAAAACCTGAAAGAGCATTGGACATGACCTATATTGCAACGAGGCCATCTGTAAATCAGTAACGTACCATTGAGCTGGATCCTGCTCCTGTCCCAAGATTGTGACCTGCCCCTAGATCGTGACCACCGCCAGCCTCGAGATTGTAACCTCTATCGTTTGCAGGAGGAAGATCGGTATCGGCAACAATCGTCACTGATGTATTTGTCTCTACTGCATGATCTGAAATGAAACGAAGCAGGAAACCTGTTAAAACAAGTCATCACAGAAAGAAACCATTTAATTGGTGCTTAAATAAACATGTACATCATTGGACGCTCATACAATGTTTGGCCGACTCCAGGGCGATTCCAAATAATCTTCTGGTACTAAGTTTTCACTTGATAAGACTGAACAAATGTGTGTAGACTAGACCGATCAGCATCTTGTCTAAATGCACCAACAATTTTGAGAGTATTTCCGACAAGTTAGGGAGGAAATTGACTAGCCCGGTGAAAGCAGTTAGCACCTGGGTATATTTTATGCTGGCAAATAATCCAGTTGTGACAATGGCCTACTATAACTGCTTGGTCATTCAGTAGAGGGGGAGACACAGGATTAAGTGTCTGAGCAATACATAACAATTACCTTGACACTCTTCGATCACAGCACTGCCTCAAGAGTATGACCTTCTTCCCAGAGATCATGAATTTCGCCTGCCTCGATATTACGACATCCTGACCCGATATTTTCACGTACATCTGCCTCGATATCGTGACCCTCGCCTGCCCTGAGATCGTGACCTCCTGCCTCGTGATCGTGACATCCACCTGCCCAGAGACAATGTTATATACAGCTCTAGCTGTAGATTGTATGTATTCCCAGATATCATGAACTAAACAAATGCCCATTTCAATACATAGATCATGTACAGGTAGAATTTAATGTCACAGATTTATGCTGACCTGTGTAGGAATAATTAACCATGTGATAGTTTTACCATTAAAAACAATAGTAGTTTGTATGTATTCCCAGGGCGTGGCAATTCATGTTATAAGTGCCATTTCTCACACGTTAGAATTCTGGTACGGCCATAGTATGATAATCGAACATTTGTACTGCCTTGCGGTACAAGTCGGCTTTTATAGTGACATGATAGTGTTCGCCTCACACGCAGGCGGCCTGTGTTCGACCCCAGCCGCAGACAATATATTTTTCACTTTATAACACATTCCCCTCCTACTACAGTGGTGCCAATGAATCCGGACATATTACCCTTCGAGCCAATAGGCGAAATCAGATTATGTATGTTGTATTCCATACAAAATGAACTAGGGAGAGTATGAAAGAACCTGGAGGGACACATTTGAGAACAAATGTCTATTCGTAGGAAGGAGGAATGTAGGAGTACGGCCATAGTAGGATAATCAAACATTTGTACTGCCTTGCGGTACAAGCCAGCTTTTATAGCGACGTGGAGGAGTGTTCTCCTCACACACTAGATATTTTTCACTTTGTAACACATCGTGTCCGGAGCATAACTCCACCACCCTATGGAATATTTTCATGAAACTTCACACATGCATAGACCACGACCCGAAGGTGTGGCGCGCACAAGAATGACAACTCTTGCATAGCTAATTTTTTAGTTATCTCCCTTTTTTGTTTCGCGCACTGATTGACCATAACTCGACCACCCTTTGGAATATTTTTATGAAACTTCACATATTCAATTAGACGAACCGAAGGTGTGTCGTGCACAAGAATGACAACTTTTAGTTATCTCCCTTTTTTGTTTTCGCGCACTGATTTCCTGTCCGGAGCATAACTCGACCACCCTTTGGAATATTTTCATGAAACTTCACACATGCATAGACCACGACCCGGAGGTGTGTCTCGCACAAGAATGACAACTCTTGCGTAGCTAATTTTTTAGTTATCTCCCTTTTTTGTTTTTCGCACTCTACAAACTGGACAATAATGCATGAAGACCCGTTTTCTTGTCTGCTCTGTACACCTTTTCTCGTGTGCTCTGTACACCTTACCTGTAGAGAGAACAATAGAAACTGGGAGAACCATTCACCTGTCCATGTGCTAGCATGTGCAGATGTCCAGTCTTGACAAGTGCTGACCACAGGTAATTTATACAGGTAAATTACTACATTGGATATTACATTTCCGTAAACTGTATTGAAAATATTGTGGCATTATGTGGACCTGTGCAGATATATGTAGATAAATATAGGACTATTAAAAAAAAATTCATTTGAAAGCATTATTATTTTTAATTTTTAAACTTTTATTTTCCTTTTTTTTTCCATTTTTTTTTTCAAATTCTTTTTCAATTTTTGTCTAGTAGCATAAGGTCGTAAGTGCCATATACAGACTATTCACCTGTGCATGTGCTAGCAAGTGCAACTGACCACTGACCACTTACAGGTAATTTATACAGGTAAATGATTATATTACATTTCCGTAAACTGTGTTGAAAATATTGTGGCAATATGTGGACCTGTGCATATATGATATGTAGATAAATATAGGACTATTAAAAACATTCTGGGCTCCAGTAGGAGCATTATTTTTTTTTAATTTAATTTTTTTTTTTACATTCTTTTTCAATTTTTTGTCGCGCCCGCTTGCGGAAAGCGCGATATAGTCGTCACTTTGGCGTACGTACGTACGTACGTGTGTCCGGTTAAAGTTTTTGGTTAAGTTGTTTTGTTAAGTTTTTTGGTTAAAGTTTTTGGTTAAGTTTTTTGGTTAAAGTTTTTTGTTATACTATATCTCTGCAACTGCTTTGCCCATTACCTTGAAACTTCACATGGGTCTTTATCATCGTCTATATTTTCATTCTACCCACCTCCCGTGCGGCCCCTGTGCCCAATGTCAATGTCAAATTACTTTGAAGTTTTTGGTTAAGTTTTTTTGGTTAAAGTTTTTGGTTAAGTTTTTTGGTTAAGTTTTTTGTTTAAAGTTTTTTGTTATACTATATCTCTGCAACTGCTTTGCCCATTACCTTGAAACTTCATATGGGTGTTTATCATCATCTATATTTTCATTCTACCCACCTCTCGTGCGGCCCCTGTGCCCAATGTCAAGGTCAAATTACTTTGAAGTTTTTGGTTAAGTTCTTTGGTTAAAGTTTTTGGTTAAGTTTTTTGGTTAAATTTTTTAGTTATACTATATCTCTGCAACTGTTTTGCCCATTACCTTGAAACTTCACATGGGTGTTTATCATCATCTATATTTTCATTCTACCCCCTCCCGTGCGGCCCCTGTGCCCAATGTCAATGTCAAATTACTTTGAAGTTTTTGGTTAAGTTTTTTTGGTTAAAGTTTTTGGTTAAGTTTTTTGGTTAAAGTTTTTTGTTATACTATATCTCTGCAACTGCTTTGCCCATTACCTTGAAACTTCATATGGGTGTTTATCATCATCTATATTTTCATTCTACCCCCCTCTCGTGCGGCCCCTGTGCCCAATGTCAAGGTCAAATTACTTTGAAGTTATTGGTTAAGTTCTTTGGTTAAAGTTTTTGGTTAAGTTTTTTTTTTGTTAAAGTTTTTGGTTAAGTCTTTTGGTTAAGTTTTTTGGTTAAAGTTTTTCGTTATACTATATCTCTGCAACTACTTTGCCCATTACCTTGAAACTTCACATGGGTGTTTATCATCATCTATATTTTCATTCTAGCCCCCTTCCGTGCGGCCCCTGTGCCCAATGTCAAGGTCAAATTACTTTGAAAAGTTTTTGGTTAAGTTTATTGGTTAAAGTTTTTGGTTAAGTTTTTTGGTTAAATTTTTTAATTATACTATATCTCTGCAACTGTTTTGCCCATTACCTTGAAACTTCACATGGGTGTTTATCATCATCTATATTTTCATTCTACCCCCCTCCCGTGCGGCCCCTGTGCCCAATGTCAAGGTCAAATTACTTTGAAGTTTTTGGTTAAAGTTTTTTTCGCGCCCGCTTGCGGAAAGCGTGATATAGTCGGCACTTTGTCGTACGTACGTACGTACGTGTGTCCGGTTAAAGTTTTTGCTTAAGTTTTTTGGTTAAAGTTTTTCGTTATACTATATCTTTTTTTTAGTGTCCATGCCTCGCCACAAGGCGCAACATGCAGGCCGCAGCCATCTAGTTAACTGACCACTAACTTATTACAGGTAATTTATACAGGTACATTATTACATTTCCGTAAACTGTGTTGACAATATTGTGGCAGTATGTGGACCTGTGCAGATATATGTAGATAAATATAAGACTATTAAGAAAAATTCTGGGCTCCAGTAGCGAGCATTATTTTTTTTATTTTTTTTTTGTATATTACATTTCCGTAAACTGTGTTGAAAATATTGTGGCATTATGTGGACCTGTGCAGATATATGTACATAAATATAGGACTATTAAAAAACAATTCTGGGCTCCAGTAGCAAGCATTATTATTTTTAATTTTTAAACTTTTTTTTTCCAATTTCTTTTTTCATTTTTTTTTTCAAATTCTTTTTAAATTTTTGTCTAGTAGCATAAGGTCGTAAGTGCTATATACAGACAATTATCATATAATAAAACAATTATTGACTAGTGAGCAATAGAATATAATCTGATATTCTATGGCTCACTAGTCAATAATTGTATAATATGTTCGAGCCAGTGAAGATTGCTTTCGGGCCCAGGCTCGAGGTCAAGGCGGGACAAGCAGAGGCATTTGATTCAGCGGAATTCTTGTTTACTTATCTCCCTTTGTTGTTTCGTGCTCTGATTTTGTATCCAGAGCATAACTCGAACACCCTTTGGAATATTTTTATGCCCCACCGATAGTGGAGGGGGCATTTAGTGTTACCCTTGTCCGTCCGTCCGCACACACGAATGGGTACTTGTTGTAAGCGTACAGGGATCTTATTGGGTAGGGTTAGGATAGTGTTGGGTACTCTTGTTGGGTATTTTTATACAGTAAAAACCCTTTGGAATATTTTTATGCCCCACCACGATAGTGGAGGGGGCATTTAGTGTTACCCTTGTCCGTCCGCACACACGAATGGGTACTTGTTGTAAGTGTACGGGGATCTTATTGGGTAGGGTTAGGATAGTGTTGGGTACTCTTGTTGGGTATTTTTATAGAGTAAAAACCCAACAAGTATTCATTCGTAGGAACGTGCGTCCCATCCTCCCGTCGTCCGCCCGTCCGTCACAAAACTTTAACACTCGGGTAAATGTCTCATAATTTCTTCATCCTTCGACCGATCTCCTTCATATTTCATATACACATTGCTCTAATGGTCCTCTACCGCCCTGTGCCAAATCCACGTTCGACCTGCCGCCGCCAAGCCCAGGGTTAAGATCACATACTTAGTGCTTCAAAAACTTTAACGCTCAGGTAAATATCTTATAATTTCCGTTTTCTTTCACGGATCAGCTTCATATTTCATATATGCATTGCTCTAATGGTCCTCTACCGCCCTGTGCCAAATCCACGTTCATCCTGCCCCCGCCAAGCCCAGGGTCAAAGCGATATGTGGGACATCCGTGTTCTATGAACACATTTTCTAGTTTATTAAACTTCACACATGCATAGAAGACGACCCAAAGGTGTGTCGCACGTAAGAATGACAACTCCTGCGTCGTTAATTTCTTAGTTATCTCCCTTTGTTGTTTCGTGCACTGATTTCGTGTCCGGAGCATAACTCGAACACCCTTTGGAATATTTTCATGAAACTTCACACATGCATAGACCACGACCCTAAAGGTGTGTCACGCAGGAATGACAAGTCTTGCATCACTAATTTTTTAGTTATTTCCCTTTGTTTTTCCGTCACTGATTTTGTCTCCGGAGCATAACTCGAACACCCTTTTTTCAAACTACTTGTGTATCTGGGGAGGGGGATACACATGCGCTTGTCGACAAGCGTCCATTTCTAGTTTTGATTCGATTTGAAACACGTCTGTTAAGCAGCTAAGGTCATGACATATACGGGCGGGTCAACAGGGTCGAATCCCATATTGGACCGCCAAAAGGGAGAAAATTACATGATCAACACTCAATATTTACAATACAAAAAATAATAACAATATTCAGTGCTGAAATCATAATATCTTGAGCTGGTGCCAGGTGCCCAAAAAACACACCAGCAACACTATCAAGGGGCATAACCCGACTAAACACTCCAATACACTTTACAACTATATGATGGCCCGACCAGATGAGACATGGGATTAATGAAAAGATGAATCCCATTTGTTAATTACGCATACTCTCCCATCCTGCACAACATTATTTTAATTTCTAAATTGTCTTAAAATGCAAGTACAGTTACTGCACAGTATGGAGGCAACCATATTGACAAAATTCTTAAAATATTGGTGATAATACTTGGTTATGTGTGCCACCACCTCATCCCATCAAAATACCCAGGAAAAACACTGGAATTACAATACAGTGTTCTCCCTAGTCCCATAAGGCATGACATGGAAATTCAAAATAACATGCCTTAATTTCAATAGTGCAGTACCAGTATTGCTAATTATCTGCTTCATTCAGGAAAAATTTCCATCACTTCATGGTTCAGATTAAGGACAACCAAATATAAAATACTATGTCAAAATGTATTTTGGTATGTTTGGAACCCTACTAATTGCTTGTACATGTAGCATGTATACACCAAATATAAGACTCACTGTGGACAAAGAGAAGAATTCTAGTAGTCCAAATGACTAGTCGGTTCTCAAATTACAGGTGATAGTCCTCCCAAGAAATTAGACAGGCACAGTGGGACATGCCTCGAGTGTCGACACACACAGGATATTATAATATGTGTCTATGTATACTGTAAAGATTCTAATATAATCACCGAAGTCCTGGGTGGGCGTTTAATAGAGGAAAGTATTATTCAGCGAAGGGAAAATGATAAAAATATACGATTTTCTACTATCTTAACAAAAACACAACGAAGGGGCGTTACTCTCAAACGTCTGACCCGACTTGATTGTAGTGTCAGTTTATGGATATTTTGGACAAAGACATTTCGGCCCACTTTGGTCATTATATGGTACACTCGGTAAAAATGTTTAAATACTTGTAATGTATATATCAATACAATGTCAATCATTAATGCTGATCAGATTTACGCATATGGACATTTCGGACCGTCACCGTTTCGGACCATGGACATTTCGGCCCGTGTACGAATTGTATTATGCGAATTATGGAGGGTTTTTAATGATTTAGTGATACTTTTATTTATTTGATCCAAAATGTTCAGGCAGGATGAAAAAAAATACAGGACAGGGATTAAGCCAGGGATTTTGGGAAGGGGCCGATTATTTTTATTTTGGGGAAAATTAGCGTGTGAATTTCCTTGAATTGGGAATTTGTTTGATGTTAGTAAATGGTGTAAATCCAGACGTTCAGCCTATCTTACAGAGTTTTTAAAACAAAAAAAACAACAGTTCCATTATGACACACCTGTGCTACATGTAGTTATAGTTCGGCCAGTGTAGTATGGGAATACAAGTATCCTGGACTGCTCATAATTCGAGACTAACGATATTAAACAACATGCGTAATAAATAATAAGAGTATAAACATTTTTGTATTAGTTACATGCAAATATAATGCAATTATCTGTATATATATTGCGTTTACCGTCTTCAAAAGCACGGAGAAATGCAATTGTTTACTTTCAAAACACGCTCGTCTACAAATGGCCGCCTCCAGCGTACCGTGAAAGGTCGCGACCTCTGACCCTATGACGTCCATATGCTCATTCCGGTGCCAGGTGCCCGGTTCGAAAACACCACAAAATTGTGTCTGCCATTAATGTACCATTGCGTTCAGGGGTCACGATACATATTGTTTCGAACTTAAATGATTAGACAAACGATTGCCAACTTGGAAAATATAATTTGCTAGATTAAACAAATTAAACAATATGAAGTTTCAGCTTGTTGGTTTTAATACTTTTTTAAAGTGGTAATGTGTATTTTTGGAGTAAGACATTTCAATCCCTTCTGCATGTGGTACTCGTCCACAATGGGAATAACAAAAAACAGAGACCAGATTGCATATATCTGCTGATAAATGGAGGTATTGGACTGATGTGGACGAACTTAAAAGTGACAATTAAAAAAAAAAATAGGTTAAGGTGGTGACTGAATGAAAATCCATATTCCTACATTATTAGTGCCTTTCTACCTACACATATTACGTGACCTCCATTGATAAACATGTAAACAACATACGGGTTCAAGCGAACTCATTTATGTGTAAGTTTTCCTATCGAAATCCGGATTTTAATGGAGGGGGTTAATGGGATTAGTGGAAAACACAACATTTAGATGTGTTGTGTTGTTTGGCAAAGTATTAGTCCTGTTTAAATCGCATTTTTCTAACTTGGCATTTGTGACCTTTCATCTGGCTTCGGTTGAACGCACAAGTGTAATGGAAGTGACGTAACCCGTAAATCTCGCGATAGAACGAGAAAATAAAAATGGTCTCGAATCTGTGCGGCTATCGAAGTTAGAGGATCGTATGATATGTTGAAGTTTGAGCAAATTATTAATTGGTATAAGTGGGGAATCGCTAAAATTTACGTGTTCACATAATTGGGACGAACTTATAATATCGGATGAAGCAAAATGGTGGCGAACAGTTCCGGGACGTTTGGAATGAACTTCGGTCCGGAATTGGGATTACCAGACCAGCTGATTTATGACTTGATCAACAACAAAAAACCGAAAATGCTGCATCAATCGTGCCGACTTGATTACGGTCGCATGATTTATACCGGCTTCGATTATAGATATAAATTTGCATTTTCGCCCTAAAAGACGCGAACATTCATGATCCGAGTTAATTGTTTTTTTGATGATTGGGGGAAAAAACGGCCCCGAGGGTTGGGGAAGGGGCCGATATTCAGCCCCTGGAAACATCATAGTTTAGTCCCTGCAGGAGACCGACGTCATTCTCTAGTCTCCATTAGCCAACCAAATCACTGTCACGTGATTAAAAAATCTTAAAGACGGTGGCCAATATTTATTGATAAACAGAAGTGAATGTGTTTGATTTAAAGTAGTGAATTTATATGTTAGTTTGATGTGTATTGATACAGTTTACAATCAAAATTGTTTCGCACATTGTTTAGAAAGATGTTTCATGCATATGCATATACTGGACTGGAGAAATGGAGCTTAAAATGGGATTTGTGACCAGTGTAGCTCCAGATCGAATAGCACTCCTGTAGCATGACAAGAACATAAATTGCTCGTTAGAAGCATGACAGATGTATTATTGATGGAATGGCGAACCGTGCAGATCATGATCAGACTGTGCAGATGCACAGGCGATCTGGATATACACTGGTCGCAAAACCCGTAAGCCCCATTTATCCAGTCACAGCCACATATACAAACAATAACAGACCATCCAAGACATGCTAGAAGCACGCAATGCCAATGAGAGCGAACGGACCAAAATGAGAATGAATGGACCAGTAGCCTATTTCACCAACATTGCAAAGTATACTTTTCTAGCAAAGTATACTTTGAGGGAGTAATCATTTATTTTCCCGAAATGCATTATTTCATATAGAACTAACGACTGTATGTATTTGATGATTAAAAGTATACAAAATTATTATACTGAATTTATTACATTATCACAGCCAAAATGGCTGTGATAATGTAATATATTCAGTATAATAAAAATTAATAAATTTATCCTTAAATTGAAAATTTCACCTTCAAAGTATACTTTGCTAGAAAAGTATACTTTGCAATGTTGGTGGAATAGGCTACTGATACCGTGACCGCTACGTCTCACTTCCCAGTATCATGGTCGAGACAAAAATCATCCAATTATGTTTATCAATGAAGATCAACTTAAACCAAATTGACACATACATGTATGCTCAACAAAACTAGAAACGTCCCTGTTTTATAGCCGGTGTAGCTCTGTCTATGTATGTACCACATGTTCAAAGTACATGTATTTTAAACCGTGGCGATGTTCAGAATACGATCGTGTAGAGTTTAGCCGATACACACGGTTTACATAGCGGCCAGTGACCGGAACGTTGATTTCCACTTTTTGCACGTGCACGCTATACTTGTCATCGATAAGGTGATTCAGTTCATGTCGTACCATTCATGCGATAGGGGCTATTCGGAAAATTAAAAAACTAATTTTAAATTTCACTGTTTTCGATATGCCATGGCTTTCCGAAAACGAGCGAAATCAGGCAATTGGGATGCTTGCGGGTGGGATGGCCGCCAGGGCGGTCGCGCCTCGGTATGGTTGCTGTCGGAAGACGATTGATCGTCTTGCAGCCCGGTACCAGCAGACTGGGGCTGTTCACGACCGGCAGCGACCTGGTAGGCCTCGTGTAACGACGGCTAGAGCCGATCGTTACATTACGTTGACGCACTTACGTCAACGTCGATTGGCAGCCACAGTCACTGCTAGGCGATACGGTGTCTCAGGGCAGACCATTCGCAACCGGTTACGTCGTAACGCCCAACCAATCCGGGCACGCCGCCCGTACAACTGTCAGATAATGACCCAACGTCACCGTGCTGCCAGACTGTTATGGGCGCGACGTCATCTGAACTGGAGAAGGGCTGACTGGAACCGAGTTTTGTTCACCGATGAATCTCGGTTCACAGTTGGTCATGCTGACGGAAGATTACGGGTATACAGGCTTAAAAATGAAAGATTCACCGATTGTTGCATTGTTGAGAAGAACATTTGGGGTTTGGGGAGGGAGCGTAATGGTCTGGGGTGGGATCATGGGAAACCGGAAGACAGATTTGGTTGTTGTACAGGGCAACATCAATGCACAACGTTATGTTTGGAGATGTGCTAAATGCACATGCCTTACCATTTATCCGTCAGCATGGTCCTGGTGTGACATTGATGCACGACAATGCCCACCCTCACGTAGCCAGGGTCACCACTCAATACTTACAGCAAAACAACGTCGACGTCATGCCATGGCCCGCGGTCTCCCCGGATCTCAATCCCATTGAGCACATATGGGATGAGCTGGGCCGCAAAGCACGAGCTAACCATCAGATTGACAATGTTCGCGATCTTACACGGGTATTACAACGGGAATAATGGAGAATTTAATTTTTGCCCAACGCACTGGTATTACGTTACGTCACGTCGATGCGGCGTAGGATCATTGCATGCATTCATGCAAATGGTGGCCACACTCGGTACTAACGAGATTTACTGAATTTGCCACATTACTTATTGAAATTCCATCTCTAAACATTAAGTAGCACATTTCTGAGTTTTTGTGATTTTTGATTTTGACCCCTACCGCCCTTGGCCGGTTATCTCTCGAATATTTAACAAGATATACAAATGCAATTTATTGGCTTTGATACAGAAATGAATGAACTTGTTTTTCCATTTTGATTTTTAAAAGTAACCCTTTTGGTTTTTGATGAATCTTTCCTTAAACATGGAGGGACGTTTCTAGTTTTGCTCAGTATATATTCATTCCATATTGATGAAAACTTGACTGCACAGGAATGCCACACCGGAAACAAAATATATTTGAAAGCCAAAACAAGGCCGAAGCGGACATGTATTGGGGGGTGGGGGGGGGGCAGTCTTGAGGGCCCGATATTGCTAGGGGTCCGGGAGAGGGCATGCTCCCCCATAGTTGCGAAGGTAACTCTTGCAATCTAGCCCCGTACCGTCCGTAGGCAGAGTTACGATTCCACTCACAGGATTCCTCTGCAGAATAGCGAATCAGATCTGATTCGCACTTTAGCAGTGAATTGTGAAAGATTTTCTAATTGTTTTAACTGAAACGAGTGTTAATATTATGAAAATAACATATTCAAGTAATTATGACATAAATTTACAGGAGTAGATGACCTGATAAGTAAATTTAAGCTAGAATCAACAAGAGACCCAGTCAGTGGCAGCCAAATTCATGCATGTAAAAGTTAAGATGGGATCCATTTTCTGTAAATGCAAAAAATAATTTTCTAAACCTTCTACAATGTTAAAAATTGTTTCAGAATTATTGATTTGTATTTCTTTTATAATACTAATATTTTTCAGATGGAAAATATCTCAAATATGTCACAATTAACTTCTAAAGTGTGAATCAGATCTGATTCGCTATTCTGCAGAGGAATCCGATGAGTGGAATCGTAACTCTACATATATACCGACAGTACAGGAGTAGACTGCAAGTTACCTTCGCAACTAGCTCCCCCAGAAATGTAAGAGGCGACAAACGCGATTTCCTACATTCTCAGGGCATAAGACGTATATATATTCAATTCTTTTTCATCTGACTGTTATTTCGGATTGAATACTCAGGTCCATCAGATAGCAAAACCCGAGGTCTAATATTATTGGACTATCTCAGGGCCAAGTCTTGATTTTAGTAGGTCGGTCCGGGGGCATGCTCCCCCGGAAATGTTTGAAATCTAAGAGACGTTAGACGCCATTTCATGCATTCTCGGGGCCCGATGTTGCTAAAGTGGTCCGGGGGAATGCCCCCCCCCCCCCCCCCCCCCCACCCACCCACCAGAAATTTTTGAAATCTAAGAGGCGTGAAACGCAATTTCCTGCATACTCAGCAAGTTTGACAATGAGAATATGAGCTTTATTACAGAAATATTGAGGGGGCCTGCCCCAACAAAATGATTGGGGGGGGGGGGGGGGTGGGGGGTGGCGGGGGGAGGGGGTTCCGGCGCCGCTGTATCTGTCTAAGACTGTAACTAGAGTTCACAAATCCTGTGGCCATGTGTTCACTATTAGCTACATTCAATCTCAGGCACAGGGCTCCAGATAAGGAATTAGTAATTGAGTATGTTCACTCCTGTCCATCATATCTGAAGCAAATTAATGGGTATTTTAATTGGGTAAAATAAAATCACATTACTGTTTACACATCAACAGACAGCAATTATTGAATAGTTTGCTTCGAAATGAAAACATGTGTAATGAAATACCAAGATGTGTTTTCATGGAAAATAAGAAAAATATGATATATGTGTGGTCTGTTTATTGTTTTCTGTAGCATGATAAAGGTACCACACATTTGTTATTGCTTTTCGGTACTCGCTACTCAGGCCCGTAGCCAGACCTGTTTGAAGGGGGGGGGTCGTTTCGAATGCCCAGGGGTCCTGAGGTATCAAGGGGGTCTACAAAGTGGACCTCGAGGCTAAAAAAGTGGACCTCGAGGCTGGGGGGGGGGCGGGGGGGGGGTCGTCCGACCGCTCCAACTCCCCCCACCCCCCCCCCCCCCCCCCCCCCCCCCCCCGGCTACGGGCCTGCTACTTCTGATTTCTGATTTCGATACACCAAGTTACAGTTCCGCTGCCATCTTTCTTCTTTTCTTTTCTTCTTAAAGCTCCCACGTTTATTTTTCGTGGCACCGACGTATGTCGTAGTAATTGTTGGATTCCAACTATGTTCTATTCAGTTACAGTGTTAAATTTGTGTTGCTATTTAATAGTGAGTTATAAGTTGTGTTTCCTAATAACGAATTTACAGTCCTATTTATTTATTTGTGAACGAGCTATTTACATTACACAAGTTAAATGTAGTTATTTACGGTGTCTTCGGTGTCGATTCACAGGTCCTCTAGCAGTTTGGCTCTTTCCACATGCAGGCGGTAGATGTATTCGCGACTGATTAGTTCAATCTGTTCGATGATCCGACTTGTATCCAGAATACTCGCGATGTCCGGGTGTGAGGAATCCAGCGAAAACTGTGTCAGTAGCACGGGATTATTGACGATAGTGTCCATCTCGTCCGAGTGATTCGAGCGAATGCCCTCAATTTATTTGAGTAGTCGGTCCTAACTGAAGTTAAAGCGGTGCACTTAGAGATGAGATGCTCGCGATCCTCTGGTTCAGTTTTACATAGTTTACAGGTCGGATTTACTTTAAACTGGTTGAACCTAGCCCTATTTGCTTGCAGTGTATACGTGCCTGTCAATAGCCGGGCCTTGATCTCTGCTCGTCTGACGTCATGCCGGTTGTTCCTTACGTAAGACCATGTGTGATGAGCTGTACCAACTCTAGTAGTATATGAGAGTCCAAATGATACAAGTTTCTATGGAAGCCACCCACCTCATTCAACCACTCCCACAGGAAACTTGTATCATTATTGACTCTCATATACTACTTGGATTTTCCCCCACCGTTATCACGGTATGGATGAGAAGAGTGGGAATTATATTTCGGCAACCATTATACTTCCTGGATCGTATGAGAATTTATGACATGAGAAGATACACCCTATTAGAGATAAGAATCCCTATGTTATACTCAGTATATATATAACAATCTTTCATACATTTATTACAAATAAAATATAAACTTACACTATTAAAGATAAAAATTCTATTCTTATGTACTACAGTATATGTCTACCATAAAGCAAATGAGAGAGCAAGCTAAGAGTTGGAGAATTTCCCTAAGAGGTTTGAGACTCAAGAAAGATATAGCAGATAGGATAAGTGACGCGCGAGCCGTCGTCTACGAGAGAGGCTGCGACGTGCGGTTTCGATCGACGACTGCCCCGCTGACCCCGAAAAACAAAAACGCTCCGAGAAATTGGAGAACGAGACGACGGCCAGTCTGCGTGCCACTGCTTACGCGCAGCGTGTAAAAGAAGATCCCAGTGCGCGTAGAAAACCACTATACAAGGCGTACTACAATAAGATTTATCAAGGGTTGATGGGGAGACCTCCTAAGAGTAGGAGAGATATCGCCAGAGCTTTGGTGGAGGAGGGTCCCAGAATTCTCGCCGAGGAAGCCGAAGTTAGGGAAACTGTTGATAGGGGTAGGAGGAAGATAGTATGGACTTTCGAGAGGGGGGTAGATGGGGAGATCGCTAATCGCATAATGAATAAAATTCGCCTAGAGATGACCACGGCATGTTATCTGAGGTATTCGTGCTCTTATCGTATTAGGAACATCGAGACCGACGAAACGATGATCTATCACAAACAATCAAAGGGCAGTCCGTGGATAAACGAGATTTCCAAAGCGGAGAGTTGGATATCCGATAGAGAGAAAGGTCGAATGGACATCGACAAAGTCGATAGAACAAACACAAAATGGACCTTCGTTCGTTGGATATCGGTAGAGGTGAAGATGATCATCGATGCGCAACAGCTTCTCATGGGAACGGGAAAACTCCCAGACTGGTTAAGACAGAAAAAGGGAATGTATTCCGTCGACACGTACGACGACTACTTGTGTCTGTTTATGTGCATAGCCATTCACCGTGGAGGGAGATCTGACGGGTGCTGTAGGAAGGCACGAGCTCTGGCTCGCGAATACATCGGGCACGATAACGGACCGGGTAGTAAGGGAATCCCCCTGGATGATATTAAGAAGGTAGAAGAGCGCTTCAAGTTTGGCATTCGCGTTTACGAGCCCACCACCGACGGAGTGTGGTACCTAATGAAGTCGGTTGGGGAGAAGACAATGACGATAGGAATGTTTGGAGGTCACTCGTTCCTCATAACGAACCTCCGCAAGATGACGAACGAGTACGGGTGCTCCGGATGCCAACAACGGTTCACAAAGTCGTGTAACATGCACAGGCACGCGACCACCTGCATGGGTGGGAAGACCGTGGTGACATGTCCAGGTAAGAGGGTAGAGAGACCGCAGTCGGCCTACGAGAAGGCGTTCTATCCTAAGGGTCAGCGAGCGCGAGGTCGATTCAATGGTTGAACAGAGAAGAGGAGAGGGTGGGAAAGCACATACATCACGCCGACTGTGGTCACGGTGGTGAGAGGTGGGTGGCCGGCGATCCAGTCGACGGTTACTGTCACGAGACTGAAACCGTGTTTCAGTTTCACGGATGCTACTGGCACGGGTGTCCGAGGCATTGCATGAGAGGTAACGCGAAATCGCTGTACAAGAGGACGAACATTCAAGACGCCAAGATAAGGGATGAGGGTTACGAGCTGGTGGTGATGTGGGAGTGCGAGTGGTTGAATGAGGTGAATATCTACTATCCACAATCGCCGCGCGAGGAGGAGACGACTCTGTACCCTCACCAGATAGTCTACGACTTCGAGGCGTATCTCGACAAGTCAAAAACCACTCAACCCACCAAAGACCTGACCTTCGAGGTCGAGCACGTTCCTATATCGGTGTCGTTGGGGGATACGATGTATGAAGGGATCACACACATATGCGAACGAGATCCCGACACGCTAGTCGAGAATTTCGTGACCGAGCTGCAGATGAGAGGTAAGGCAATCAGGGAGGGGGTTAGGAAGAAGTATCTGCCGGCCGATATAGATATGCTATCGAAGTCTCAGCAAGCAAAGATTGTCTCTTGGATTGACCAAGTCCCGGTGGTGGGGTTCAACTGTAGCAGGTACGACCTGAACCTCATCAAGCAGTACTTTGTAGAGAAGTTGGCGGCCACCGTGAATAAGGTGATGGTCGGAAAGAGAGCCAGCACGACGATGTTTCTGTTTACCCCGGAGTTTAGATTTCTCGACATCATTCAGTATCTGGGACCCGGTACCACGTACGACCGGTGGGTTAGGCGTACGACTGTAAAGCGATAAAGTCTCACTTCGTACGAGTGGTTCGATAGCGCGGACAAGCTCGACCATCCGGGGCTGCCAGACTATCCCGAGTGGTACTCGAAGTTGAAGGGTGAGTTCCTACTGTCGTTGTCCGAGTGGAAAGAGTGTAAGAAGGTATTCCAAGAAAATGGGATGAAGACGTTCAAGGAATGGTTGCAACACTACAACGACTTGGATGTCGGACCGTTCCTGGAGGCTCTGACTAAGATGACGGAGTTCTACAGAGGAAGAGGTGTGGATATACTCAAGGATGCTGTGTCTCTGCCCGGTGTTTCCCTTCAGTACCTACTCCGCGGGTCGATCGATGGGAAGGCGGACACGCCCGAGCTGTGGAGGAAAAGGGTCGAAGGACAGAGAAAGCTCGTGGGGCAATGTCCGCCAAGAAGATGATCATATACTCCCCACTGCTAAAGTGGTATCTGGAGCACGGTCTGATCGTCAAGGCGGTGCATAGTGTGATGGACTACACGCCCGGCAAACCGTTTCAATGGTTCGTGGAAGAGGTCACCGCTGCCAGACGGACGGGGGACGTAGACAAGAGCAAGGCGGTGTTGGCGGAGATATTCAAACTGGTTGGCAACGCGTGTTGTGGCAAGCTGATAGAGGCACAAGAGAGACACCTGAACACCACATATACGAAGGATGAGAAGACTGTCGACCGGGCACTGAGGTCGGCGTGGTTCGAAGACCTGGAGGAGATTGGGGAGCCTTACGAGATATCGAGCAGGAAGACTCGAGTGGTGATCAACAGACCGTTTCAGTGTGGCATAGCGGTCTACCAGTTGGCCAAGCTCCGGATGCTGGAGTTCTACTACGACTTCTTGGACAAGTACGTGGATCGCGGAGATTTCGAACTTATACAGATGGACACTGACAGTATGTACTTCGCGGTGTCTGAGAAGACGCTGGCGGAGGTGGTGAGAAAGAAGATGAAGAGAAAGTTCAATAAGGAGAAGACCGAGTGGTTGGCGTGGGACGCGTGGAGCAACAGAACTCCGGGATTGTTCAAGCTGGAATTCGAGGGAGATAGAGCCATCGCTCTGTGTAGCAAGTGTTACTACGTGAGTGGTAACGGAAAATCTAAGCACTCGGCCAAGGGGATGTCGAAGAGATCTAACAATCTGACTTGGGGAAGATACAAGAGTGCTCTCGAAGGGGGGGGGGGTAGGAATATGGCGGAGAACAGGGGATTCGAATGGTTAACGGGGTGATGAGAACGTACGTACAGGCAGGAGAAGTTGGGTTGTCAGCGTACTACGACAAGAGGAGAGTGATGGAAGACGGGTTGCACACAGAGCCTATAGGATAGGTAAAAAAAAATAACTCTGAAAAAGGATAGAATACTAAAGACTCTAACAATCCGTGGGTAGCTGGGTGTCAGAATCAGAAGGTACCATAAGAAGTTCTTCGCGAACAAAACCGCGAGATGGACCATCAGCCAAATAATAGAGCATGGGCTCATCGGGTTTGGTAATAGAGCGATCCAGATGATATACATTCAGAGACCACACGGGATCAGTCGCGCGGCGGCTGCCACCTTCAAGCTCTCCCGGTTGATAGAGGTACCGGACGTCAACATCCGATGGAAGCGCAATCGGCGATTGCTCCTCCTCTAAACCAACGGGTCGTCCGCGCGAGACGGCAGAGGGCTTGCTCGTCACCTTTTTAGACTTGATGGCATCTACGGGCTTCTTACCTATCAATCTGGTCACCTCTCCGTTCAGTGCGGAGACCACGGCGGGCAGTCTGGCCACCCACTCGGTCGATCGCGAATGAGGGTCTACAAGTTCTTTAGCATATTGGTGTCCGAACAGCCTCTCAGCCAGGGTTCGATTGAACCGCTCCACGATCCCCTGGTCCCGGTGGATGTTGACGCGGCCGCGTCTGATAGAAACTTTGTGCTTAGACAATAGCTGAGAGACCGCGCCCATGAACTCGCGGCCGGGATCGACCTGAAGAAGATTCGGCCATTTGAGAGGACTCCTCTTATATATTCGGGAGAGAGCCTCGGCCACTTCCTTAGACTCTTTAGTGGCCAACGGCTCAGCCCCCTTATAACGACTCGCTACGTCAACGATTGTCAGTGCGTACTTGTACGTTTTGCGACCGACGCGATCGTGAGGGAGAAACAGGAGATCCGCTTGGTGAACTTGGTTCGGCACCGGCACGTCGAATTTCGGGCGCGGAATATTGTGAGGCGCGGGTAAATAGATCTGCCAGATGGCCTGCTTCTTGAGCCATTCCTTGACTGCGTTTTCTGAACCTTGGTCGCCGCCGCGAGGTTCTTGATGGCCGCGAGTCCCTTCCAGTAGCCACGTGGGCTATAGTATGTATTCGACAGCTTGCGCGTTAGTTTGGTATCAAGTTTGCGCGTGTTCATCGTATGCGAAATATTCTAATATATCGGACAATCTCCAACATGCCCTCGCCAGTTCGTCCGGTAACTGCGTCGTTAATAATAAACCTTTGTTGGAAATTTCGCTGCAGCCCCAATCGCGTTTGGGTTGGAACAGGAGAGGGAATTCTGGGGAATCTAACTCGAAGGAATCTAACATCCGCTTTGCGAAAAGGGTGGCCGCTTTTTCGTCCTCGCGCCACGTCTCGAGAGAATCTCGGGCCAGACGAATCATACTCTTTGCACCAGGTAAACGATGTTTTTGGGCAGTGTAGCCTACATCGATCATAGCGTAATAAAGTTCGTCAACTAACATCGTTCTATATATATATTTTTAAAAAAAAAAAAAAAAAAAAAATAATTAATTATTTATTTTATATAGTAGCCGACGAGACCCACCACACCCATTCCCACGACGATGAACGCGATCTCGCGGTCTTTTTGGGCCTCTGACGGTACATAGAAATCTGAAAGTTGGGGCTCTCACAGTAAAGTCCAATTTGGGAGCGGTTCCTCCTAGGGCCATCTTTGATAGTCGAGCATACCCGATACTGAAACCCGATATCACCACGGCGTGATAAAGTGCATTCACTAACATTTTACCATCTTGTTCAGCCATTATAATTATTGCATATAAAATGGGTCACGATCAATGTTTAAATGGGGCGCATCCAATCGCGATTGGTGTTTCGTAACTTTCTTCTGAACACTGGCTGGTTGTTTTTTCGATAATAGGGGGTATTTCCACACGCACAGGGCACCAACAACTGCCAGACCACCACCAACAACCCAACTCCAATTCACGAATTTGGGTTCAATCGGATTCGCCCAACTCCAACCCCCAATTCGTGAATTGGAGTTGGTATTGGGTGACAAATTCAAAGAATCCAATTCGTGAATTGGGGGTGTTGTTGTACTCAACTCTGTCTTCAGATGTTTTGTTGTCTCCGTCCCCATCAATTCACTAATTGGCTGCAACCTCAATCTCGATTGGAGTTTAGCCTCTCGAAGCTCGGCGAGTATTTTATCTTGTTTAACTTTTCGGGTGGCAGCCGCCGCCCGCCCAGCTGCCTGTCTTTTGGGATGTTTTATATGCCGTATGTCATCCAGTGGCGGAGTAACACTCGGGTTCAATTGGGTTGGAGCAATCGGGTTCAACTCCGTCACTCTCGCTGGTGTGTCTTGTGTCATCAAAATTATATTTTGTATTAGGGTTTATAGTTCGTGGGCATATATGTCCAAATTGACAGTGTTTACCCGTGGTCAACGCGGTTGTCAGTGGAGCTAAGTACATTCCAAACTTGTGATAAATTGAGCAGCAGGCTGTTCTAAGAGTGTGTCCTATAAAAGGATCAGTCTCTAGATCGTGAATCAACCCCTCGGTGTTTGGTATAGGGAGAAGTATACTAACGGCGGTAGCGTACAAATGAATAGCCGCCGATCCAAGAGTTTTTGTCATCTCTGCTCCCAATTTGGATTCGTATCGCGCATACATTTTATCAATCTCCGCATCTGACATCTTATCCACCTGAAAAACTGAGATACGCCTACCGAGATAATGCTCCGATTGTCCACCAGCAACCAGCGCAGCTAGCCGCTCTCGTCGCGCCGCATTTTCACTCAACCCAATACCAACTGCCGTTGGAGTTGAACTACAATTCGTGAATTGGGGGTGCTCTGTCGGATCATTATTCTCGGCAGTCGGAGTTGAGGTTTCTTCCATTAGCTGATCGAGAAGTTCGTCGCAGTTCATTTTTCTTAAAATTAATTTAACTATTCTAACAAGTCTCATCACTTTAACATATTTATTTCTTAATTTTTTCAAAATTATTAAAATAATAAAAGCGCACCACCCGATACTTATGATCACCGTTATGCTCGCAACAAAGCTCGCAGCGGAACACCAAATTGTTAACATTGTTAACCATTGTTCAGCATTTGTTCAACATTTGCTAAGCATTTCTTCAGCAATTGCTAAGCATTTACTCAGCAGTTACTAATTTCTTAAAAAAATTATTATTAATTGATAACTTCGTAAGCAGTTGGTTGATCAGTCTTTCCGAAAGCATCTGTCGAACCTCCAGGCGCTCCTCGCGCGTTGTGATAACGTCATTCTCTCTAAGACAGTCATCGAATGAGTCTCGGTCCTTGCAGTGAAAGAGGGCGACCCATTTCGTTTGCTCGCGCAGATCCTTGAGGACGGCGTTGTACTTTTGAGTGGATATCCATACACTTTGCCTAGCATGGCGGCCAGAAAATGCGAGCTCGGAGTGCATGTCCTTCTTTTTGGTAATCGCCGCCTTGGCTGAGCAATCATCAATCACGTATAGGGTGGGCTCACCCTGGAATTTTTGGTATAAACCACGCAGCCAATCGTGAAGCCTATCACCGGGATCAATAACGTATACCTCAGGGTCGGTCCATATCCACGGGCACCGCTGATAAGTCTCGTTGTGCCGCACAGTGGGACACAGGATCACAATATGACGAAAGGCATCGCGGTATGAGCCCTCGAGCAAGTCTAGGATGAAAACCGTTTTTCCACATCCTGTCTGCCCACATATTATGGCAGAGTGGGCATCTCCAATCGTGAATTGGTATTGATATTTAATTAATTCTTTAGAATTATTAAATAAATCGTTAGATGATTTCTTAATTTTTTCAAAATTATGTATTAAATCAGTAGATCGCTGATACGTATCGACCATCTTCGATGTTCAGCTGTGCGTCTGTAATTATATATAAGTACACGTTCAATGCGCCATTTCCATCAGCCTCTTTGGTTATCTGGATCGTCACACCCTCGCTAGCGTTAGCAACTTGACGTCCGCTACCGTGCATTTGGTCGTCGTCGCTGGCTCGCATGTCTAGCCATAAGGCGTATTTGGTAGTCAGGAACTCCGAGAGGGAGACGGCCGAGAGGTGCAGGTCTTTGGCAACCGACGCAACCTCCGGGGAGCGCTTAGAGCCGGCAGCAAACTGCTTTCTTACTTCATCCCACTGCTGGTGCGCGCGAAGACCCGCACTGTAGAGTTGATTGGGGACTCCCTCGATCGTCACCTCTACCTTCGTGATTTTGGGGTTATAGAATTTGTCGGTTTTTCTAGCACCGGACGCGAACCGAGCATCCTCAAACAGCATCAGTATACCTTTCATCGAGCGGGCGGGTACGTTGACATTAATATTCCACAATGTGTCGCTTTTGTCTTTCGTCATCTTGCGATGGCGAAGAATTCGGTCGTAAAGTATGGCAACGCGCCCGGCGTACTGGGTTCTGATCAATCGCGCGAGTTCGGGCATCGTGACCATGTCGTACTCCAGCGAAACATTGTCGATCGTATACATCGATAACATTTCGGTGGTTATGAGAACTCGGCTGTAGTCGTTGAACGTTAGTTCGTATTCTAGGCGGTCAGCCAAAGCACTCTGATAGTAGGGCATGTGGCTCTCCAGCAACTCAAAGTCGAGCGGGATGTAGAAGCGGTTGCCGTAAGCGGCCGCGACCGCGTTGTCACTCGCGTTGTTATCTACCTTGTTATCAGCCCCGATTCTAAGTTTGGTTACGTTCTTATTTTTGCTGGTGTAAATACCTTGATAGACAGCGTTTTCGCGTTCTTGCGCCGTCTTCCACAGGTCCTGATAGCAATGGTAGACGTCGCTGTCGTCGATCGACATCACCTCATTATCAGAAATCTTTATCATGGTCTTCTTGACTATGGCACGACCCAGGTTCTGAACGACGGTTCGGTTCGCGTCCGTCGATGTTAGCGAAATAGTGAAAGCGAGGCGAACAGTACCCGGCACAATGACGTCGTGAGTTCCGAGGTTGGGGAAGCGGACTAAGAGCTGCTGGTTCTGGTCGATCGTCGATGGGTTGTTCGTAATAACGACACTCTGTCTCACGCCTTTTGCCACGAGGGGCTCACGCAGTCTGCGGTATGGATTGAGTTTGCGACCGTATTGACTCGAAGACATAATTAATTTTTTCAAAATTATTGAAACTATTAAACCCGTATGGTTTTGTCTTTAATACATAATTAATTTTGTAAACAAATTATTAAAGATGGCTGATTACGATGCTGACATGGATGAAATCGGCAGAGACGATTACGTCAATGATTATGATGATGATGATAACTTCGAGGATTCCATCACAACCTTCGACAAAACACCCCCTCCAATTAGTGAATTGGAGGAAATAGGTGGCGCTACCAGAAGCGTTGGTCAAAGTCGGGAATTACTCGAGGGAGCTGTAAAAGACTACTACAACAGTTTGATAGAAAAAGGTCCCGTCTGTCGGTCGCGACTACTCCAAATTCGAATTGGATCTGAACGGTAGATTGCGACTAAAATCATCAAATATCCCGATCATCAACATGAATACCGGTAAACCCCTATCGCTAAACACCATTGCAGGAAACCGGGGCAGTGGTGAAATCATAAGAAACGAACTAGGATTTCCAGATTCGACGCGTGGTAAAACAATTATGCCGACCCGCGCTGTAGAGGCCCTACAGGACACCGATAAAACAATGGCGAAGACGGCCACCGCGATAGAAACCGTCGTCCCTCAAATAGCCACCGACGTTATTAACACGATGGAGACCACGTTCAGCGTCCAATCGCAATTGGGGGAAATACTCAACGATGACCAACCGTTACCTCTTCGCGAACTCCGTGGACTCGATAAGGCTCTACAAACGGTCCGGGCCAACTGGTCCTTAACCTCTCCAAACTCACGGCGCTGGATGAACATATCGCGCTAGAAGAAAGAAAACTGGAGGAAGCCGGTGACGATAGAGAATCTACCGAGCGGATCGCCGAACGACTGCGGTCTTTGCGGGACGAAAGAGAAGCTCGCTTGGAGGCCGCCTCGGCTAACCGTGAGGCTCTCCGCACACAAATAAGTCGGATCCGCGAATCAATCTCGAGGGTCCTGCACGAGGAGACGACACTCGGTGAGCGTCTTCCCACTCTGTTCAGAGAGCAGGGCGTCACGATAGCAAGCATCCTCGTTGCTATCGGCATGACTATATCGACCATAGTTCTAGCTTTCACTGGTGGTGCGGCGCCACCACCCGCTCCAGCACCAGCACCCGCTCCATCCGGTGGAGCCAAGGAGTGGGTAAAAAAACAACTAAAAGCCCTCGCCAGTCTCCTGGCTAAATTAGCCGAAAAGGCGGCTGCCGCACTACCTGGACTGATCGGAAGTATCGTTTCTTACTTGCTATCTATATTATCAAAAACGGCCGTTTGGTTAGCCAAAAATACCTGTGCTTTAATCGTGGCAATCGCCGGTCTCCTACTATTCTTCGCCAGAGAGTTCCTACAACCAAAGCGTAAATAATCCGATCGCCACGAGGGCGATGACGAGCCCTAATTTCTCCTCCTCGTGTGTTGTGCTTCCCATTTCACCCAATCTACGATTGGTGTTGATGATTGGTGTTTCTCAAATCGCGATTGGTCTGTTGATGGAACTCGATGGTGCATACAATTTACGAATTGGGGGTACTGGGTTCAATTGTGCATCCAATTTACGAATTGGGGGAGGTGTATCCATTTTGTGTTTTATGAAATCGGTTCCACTGTTGAACCCGATCATGTTGGGGGTGCGCTTGATGATATTCGTGTTCACGTTACCGTTGTGGCCGATTTTTTGATTGGCGGTGGCGATTACGATCTGATTATTGTAACCGTCAACCGGGTCGTCTCGTAGTATCATATTGCTCGGCGCCATAATAAAGACCTATTCCAAATACATAGTCTACTGGGGTGCTGGCATTCTGCAAAACGTCTTGATAATTCTGGATCGCCTTCTCCAGGTCCACCCTAGCTGAGATGGCGTCCTCTACAAGTGCCAAGAATTGTTTTTGTGCATCAAACGCTGTTCCCGTGCCCAGTATAGAACTGCGAGTTCGCTTCTGTGCGCCGAGGATGGCCCAGACGTACGTGCGAATGGAGTCGTTGACGCGAGCAACCCCGGCCTGCGTGAACCCTAGACCCGTATCTAACATAAATGTACCCCACGCGTCCTGAACCTCAGCAGCCTGCTGTATGTAATCGACGTGAGCCAGTTTCGGAGGTAACATTTTACAAGAAAACACGCCACAGTGCCGACCTCCAGACACTTCCGACCCGAAAGTCATAGTCGCGGGGTCAAAATTCCCGGTGTTCCGACTGACGATGTGGTCACCGGAGTGATCGTGTCTAAAATCAGTCTGTGCCCAATTTCCGGACTGGCCCCGAATGAGAACGTCCCCGAGGCCGGTGCTGGTAGGAAATGCTTTCTGTCTCCAGTCCGCGTCTTTTGAAACGTTAAATTCGTTACACAGTCTTTCAAACGCCATACGGTCGTATGCGTTGGAAATGGGATCCCAGGCGTCGTCTTGAGGTAGTGAAATACCTAGTTCTTTGAGAATCCTCCTAATAGTATAATTACGCGTGTAAGTTGTAGAGCACTTCGGAAGCATGACATTATTCTTGGATGTCAGATGGTCTTTATGTGAAACTCCACACCCGGCTGTTGCGCACCATACAGCGAAATTTATTTGGTTCTGCCAAAACTGCATCGGTGTTGCTTTCCACCCGTTTACCGCCTCCATCGTAGCAATCTTGGGCAGCCTATATTGTTCAAAGATGTTAGGGAAGTTGGTGGCAAAGCCGCTGTCCGGTCTAACCGTTACGGTTGGGTGTACAAGGCGGTTAACAACGTCTTTTTGCGTGTATTTACCTCCGACCCGCGTACTTTGCATTAGAGTTAAAGCTAAATGCTTTGGTATCCATTGAAAGATATTATTATGTTTGCTACTATCACTAATGTTCAAAAAGAGAGTTGTGAACTTCAAAAATCAATCGACATGCTGCGGAAAACGCCGGGTGGGTGGGCCTCAGATCAATCACCTTCACGGTTGGGTGGCAGAATGTGGAAAAGAGTGAAGGGTTTTACTATGTGAAGGGTGAACAACAATTCGGTGTAAAGCTGCCTCACGGACTGTGGGGAATAAGACAGCTCAAAGATTTTGTCAACTCAGAGCTTGACGGTATAATCAACACCTCACAGTATCGAATGCTACCGGGCTCGCAACAATGACCATCAGCAGTGATAATAAGGTAGTGGTCTCCTCGGGGTTGGGTATTCAACTCGGTTTTAGAGAGACATACTCCTCAAACAAAGGAGTGTTTACCCCGGGTGAGTACGTCGGTGATAATTCGGTGGACTTCGCCTTCACGAAAACTCTCAGGGTGCACCTGGATCGGGTGAACACATCGTACAACACGGTAGACGGATCCCCCAGCACATTACTGAAAACCGTTGCCGCCAGCGACTGTTTCTATGGCGAGACTGTGACCTTAGACTCCCTTCACCCCGAGATGAAAAGTTTTGGAATCGGGACATATCCACGAATTTACGGTCTCTATTCTCGATGATCAAGCGAGAAAGTTGAAAAACGATTACCCGATTTCGGTAGTTCTCGAAATTTCCAATTGAGTATAGGTGCCCAATATTATAATTAATTTTAAGAATGAGTATATACGGACCAGGTAGTTCTCCCGATTGGGTGACAAATTCAAAGAATTTGGAACCGGCAGAAGGTGGATTCATCCCGACAGAGGGCGACTTTTTAACTACTGAAAAAACCAAGGCCCTGATCAATAAAACTATATCGAAGGTCACAAACGGGATTCACAGGAGTATATCAGATGTTAGAGTAGAAGTGCTGACGGCGACTGCACAAATTGAGAAAGAACAGGCGGCTTATAAGGTGTTGCGCTCAGAGGACTCTCTCATCAGAGAAACGGAACTAAACGAACTAGGTAAAAAAATAACCAAATTTCGAAAAGAGGCCACGTCGGGTATTGAGAAAGCCCTAGAAGACCACCAGGCGGACCTTACGGAGGCTTATGAGGTGTTGCGCACAGAGGACTCTCTCGTCAGAGAAGCGGTGGTTGCCGAACTAGATAAAAAAATAACCAAATTTCGAAAAGAGACCCGGTCGGGTATTGATAAAGTCCGAGAAGACCACCAGTCGAACCTTGCGGAGGCCATTGCGGAGGCTTATGATGCGTTGCGCTTAGAGGACTCTCTCAGTAAAGAAGCGACACTTACTGAACTAGACGGAAAAATAGCCGAATTTCTGAAAGAGACCAGGTCGGGGGTTGAGGGAGTCCGAGAAGACTACAAGGAGGCCATTGCGGAGGCTTATGGGGCGTTGCGCTCAGAGGACTCTCTCAACAGAGAAGCGGCACTTACTGAACTAGACAAAAAAATAACCGAATTTCAAAAAGAGAGCAGGTCGGATATTGATAAAGTCCGAGAAGACCACCAGGCGGATATGATGGAGGCTTATGATGTGTTGGTCTTAAAGCACTCTCTCAACAGAGAAGCGGCGGTTGCCGAACTAGACGAAAAGATAAACGAAATTTCCGAGGAACTGAAACTTGATCGTATAGCCGCGACCAAAGCTCTTGAGGAGGCCTCTTATAAGATTCGTACTGAGGCCCATACCTCTATCGGGGCGCTTGCCGGAATAGTGCAAACATTGAAAACGCCAAAACGTGTCATAACAGTTTGGGCTGAGAAGCGGGGCCCATTGGTTGAGGGGCACTATGAATATTCGTTCGGTGCCAAAGCGAGTAATAAATATGGGGGATACACTATGACAGCTGCAGGTGAAGTTATCCAAATGGCGGTCTGCTCGGTTAATGGTAGTGGTAAACCTGTGGGCGCGGTCGCGATAAATATTGTAGTAGATGGGGAAGAACGGGGGTTTGGAGTCACTAAAATCTCTGGAGATAGTTCGACGATTGTTTCGTTCGCCGGTGATGATCGAATTAGACTTTCCCAAAGTAGTGTTATTAACTTTGTTACGAAAATCGGTGACCCAGAGAGTTCTTCCACTATTGTTCTCATTTGTTAATTGAACTTATTGTGTAAATACTAATATATTGAACTAAATTTGTAAAATAAATATGAACGAATCACCGCTTCCAATTGTCAATACCGATCCATCAACACTGTATCCAACTCTCAATACCATACATCAACACTGTATCAATTAACGAAAGGAAGTTCAGATTTTAGGTTTTGAAATAATATCGTCGCTATGCAGAATATTTTAGTTAGAGAATGTGCAGATAGAAAAAGACACGCTAACAAATATAGGCGCGCGGCGAACATGGCTGAAGCATCTAGTACGGTTCTGGCAAGTTTATCTGTAATGAGTGGTGCGGGGACTGCTGCAACGCTATCTACAATTGTAACGGTTCCACTTGCAGGGGTTTTGAGTGGAATTACCGTTTTATCTGGAATACTTTGTATGGTAATTAGGGCGGCGGGTGGAAAACTCGAGAAAAAAGAAGAAAAAATGATAGAATATCCGTTCTCGCTAGGTCTAAGAAAAATAGCATCGACATTATGGTGTCCAAAGCGTTGGCCGATAAGAAAATATCAAATTTAGAGTTTGAATCCGTGGTGGAAGAAATGGGGAGATATGAAGAATTAAAAAATGATATAAGAATCAAGGCGCGCGCCACCATGCCCAAAATTGAGTGTACTGATTGGGATAAATTTAGGGTAAAACTTGGAAATAAAGTCGGAGGAAATGTTACAGCACCATTATAAAATAATTAAAAAAAAAAAAAAAAAATTCTTATATTGGTGCAGTAAACAAATTTACATACCTATACAACATGTGACTGAGAATTACGCCGTAATCACTATTGGTTGTACTTGTGTATCACAATGACAATGTACACAGTCGGGGATTACACTGTAATCGACTGTGTAATTGAAACTGTCTGTTTACCTCGGCTATCAAGTTACATAACTCGGCTATAAATAACTCAAGTTACGTAACTCGTGTAATTGAAACACTCGGCTAAAAATAACTCAAGTTACATAACTCGTGTAATTGAAACACTCGGCTATAAAAATAACCCGTGTAATTAACTTAAATTAATTACTATGTAATAGTAGGGGGTGTTCAGCTTTAAATTATTAAATTTTTTTACAAAATTAATTATAAAATTAACAAAATAACGAACCATCCCATGTTTTCTTTCGCCAATAGGTATTAATAAATAATTATAATTTGCACACCATTTGTATGTTGTATAGGAAACTGATAACTATATATACGTGCGTTGACCTTACAACAGTTAGTCAGTGGAGCGCAGTGGCCTGGTGGTTAGAGCGTCAGACTACTGATCTAAAGGTCGTGGGTTCGAGCCTCACCGGAGGCGCTGCGTTGTGTCCTTGAGCAAGACACTTTATCCACACTGCTCCAGTTCACCCAGCTGTGAATGGGTACCGATAATTCGTAGTTGCTCTGTAAATACGAATTACCGGCTTCTCTCAAAAAATCTCTACCTCCGTTCTTTCTCCCATTCTTGGGAGACGGCATGCAAGGTCCTAGAGCCAGTGCCGCCGTTAAATATAAGCAAAAAAAAAAAAAAAAAAAACAACAGTTAGTCTCATCTCGTGTGTGCTATGTTGTTGATCCGGTATGACATCCGTCTCGTCTGTTTAATGGTAGCAGTCTATGCATATGTGTGTATTTGGCGATGTAATTGCGTAGCTCAAAGGTGCCGGCCTAAAAGATTTCTGCCTAAGAGCTTTGCAATTTCGGAAACCAAATTCACACATAGGCTCGCCTTACTTCGCTGGTTTCTCTTAATAGAGGAATTGGCAATGGGGTTCAAGGCGACCCAGACTGTGAGCCAACAGATGCGTGGGCTTAAGAAAGGTCCCAACACCCCAGTGGCTGGGTGCCGGCTAGAAATCTGCCCAGTCGCTGGGGGTATTGTGCACGAGTGGAGGCTTTTGTTTTTGTTTTTTTAATTTTTTGCAAATTATTAATATCTTTATAAGCGATATCGTAGAAATGTATATTTGTAAACGAATCGTTGGGTTTTAACAATTTTATATAATACACCTTAGTTTCATATCCGATACGCATTATCCGTCTTAATGTTTGTATTTGCCTCTTGTATAGTTGACATAATTGCCGGTATAATATTGTAAATGCAACGTTTTTATCGGAGCGTAATAAATTACGTTGGTATTTCATGTATTCGATATCGCCTAGTGGCTTTTCTCAGTTTTAATATAGAATTTATATATAGGATTATAACCCCCGTATTCTTCGTAAAGTTCTTCAACACAGGCATTAAAAAATTTCAATTCCGATTGTATTGTATTATCCATTTTCTCTAATAATATGGTAGCTGTTTTTTTCTGTTCAATTTCCAATTTTATAAAATTAGTTTGATAATGTTTTTTTACAGTGTTTTAATGTTGTAGAAACACCGTGACTTATCAAAAACTACACATCTATTCTATCTTTCTAACTGACTTTCCGATTTGAATTATTACTAAACGATAATACTTGCGAGCACGTAATCCCTTGTTAACCATTCGATGAGTGCCTGAGTGCCACCACATGGTGGACATAGCAATGACTCGGATTTGGTCCCTACCCCACAATGCCGACATGGGCGAGGCGAAACGGAACCTCTTCGCATCCATGCACGGTGATGTTTGCAATATTCGTAAATACCGGTACGAAAACATCTCTCGTGACTACCTGTCTTCAACCACGCACAATTAACTAGAACCATTATGTTATTATATATACTGAGTATAACATAGGGATTCTTATCTCTAATAGGGTGTATCTTCTCATGTCATAAATTCTCATACGATCCAGGAAGTATAATGGTTGCCGAAATATAATTCCCACTCTTCTCATCCATACCGTGATAACGGTGGGGGAAAATCCAAGTAGTATATGAGAGTCAATAATGATACAAGTTTCCTGTGGGAGTGGTTGAATGAGGTGGGTGGCTTCCAGAGAAACTTGTATCATTTGGACTCTCATATACTACTACTCTGACTGCCTCTGGATTAATGTACTTCAGTGAACTCTTCGAGGTGATATCCACCCTCCATTCTTCTTCGATGGCACCATTCACCTTCCCCTTCACTGTCGTTTTCCACTGGCTCTTCGACACAGGGTTTCGCATTAATTCGAAAGATGAAGGTAAGTCGTACTTTCGGAGAATATCTTCGACTTTCATAAACCACGGGTTGTCTCCCTTGGATTTAGCCGCGAGTTGTCGTTCCGCGACCTCATGGTCAATAGCATTCGAGTCTCTGGCTATACTGCTGAAGTGGTTAATCATATTACGTTCGATACAGACTTTGATGGGCAGGATGCCAATTAGAGCTCTAGTGGCGGTAGTCGATGTTCGAAGTGGAAGCCCTTGTATTTGCTTCAGAGTCCTATTCTGGAAGCTTTCTAGCTTGTCCATATCTTTGACTTTTAGGTTTTGTACCTCCAGACCATAGGTCATTCTTGGGATAACATATTTCCTCCACATCTCGCCCTTTATCTGTTGTTTGACACCACTCTTGCCATGGAAGCCAGATCCCACATCAGTGAGTAGGCCGTCTTGCCGTCCAAGTTTCACCTTCTGGTCTATGTTGGCCGCGTCTTTATGGTTTCTACATATGCCTAGATGTACGGTCTCGTCCACTATTGGGAGTGACTTTCCGTAGAGGGAGAAGTCTTCTGTCTGTTTTGCATTATATAGTAATACTGCACTCTTTCCAGGGTGGATGTTGTAGCATTCATCATTTGCATAGTTCTCGGTTTCGGACAGCATCAGTTGTAGTTCCCACCTATCCCGGCGTGAGTAATTAAACATAGGTCATCCGCACATGTTGCATGGGGGACGTCAATCGGGCCTATACTTGCTCCACGGTAATGAGCCTCCAAACTTTTCAGTAGTGGGTGGGCCACCCTAAACACCCCAAAGGCTGGGAAATGCTACAAAGGCTACAAATGCTGTTCGAAAGTGGCTTGTACGTCCGTTAGCGGATATTTATACCATACATTGTCATTGAATTGACTGAATTAGTATGTGTTATGATCATTTTAATCATTTTAATCATTTGAACGCAATAATCTACCACAAATATACGTGTTTTGTTAAATTATCTAAACGCGCACCTGCGCCGATCGCGCCGCGCGGAATTGGACAAAGAGTGATTAACACCTATTAACATATATTTTAGCAGGTGCAGCTAAACACCGAGTATACTTATTGCATTATTATCAATATAAGTCAATGATCAATCAATGACATTCATTTAAACATGCTTTATGTATAATACATTACGTAAACATCGGACGAATGCCGAATTTTGAGACATCAGTTATCTACCTTGAAAATGGGTATCCACACGGTGATCAAAATATGTTTATAAGCGCTACGTACGAAACGAGTAAAAAGATGACGCAAAATAATTCATTTGTAAATTTTATTTTATATCGTTTTTTTACTTATTATATAGACGACAAAGGCCGACTGGAGGGATGACATATGATATATGTACTTATTATATAGACGACAAAGGCCGACTGGAGGAACCACAAAGAATATATGTACTTATTATATAGAAGAAAAAAGGCTGACTGGAGGAACCATAAAGGCTATATGTTACTTTGTACTTATTATATAGACGACAAATGCCGACTGGAGGAACCACAAAGGCTATATGTACTTATTATATAGAAGAAAAAAGGCTGACTGGAGGAACCATAAAGGCTATATGTACTGATTATATAGACGACAAAGGCCGACTGGAGGAACCACAAAGGTTATATGTACTTACAGGCTGTCCATTCACTTTCGGTTCCAAATATATAGGAATATAGGGATTTTTTCCCAAAAATATAGGGATAAATATAGGGATTTTTTACCAAAAAAATAGGGATTTATAGGGCAAAAACCCAATATTTCCCAATTTTATGGCATGTATATGTGTACGTAAAGGATTTTTTTTCAAGATTATTTTTTTAAAATGAAGAATAATGGCCTCCTCCTCCCCTCATAGCCATTCCGTATCCTGATTTTTAAATGGTTTACAACTATTAACTTGATTTTTTTTCTCAAACAGGTTGAGCCACTGCCTGACAAAAGGTACCGCTTCACCTTGTATACCAAGTTCACTGAGCTCAGGCTGACTATCTATCATGGTATACCATGTCATACCATGATTTCTTGGGGGACAATATAATAATTATGCTAATCCTGACAGTGTGCATTAAAAAAAATTGGACCTATTCAAATTTCTATGTGTTCAAAGATAATTTCAATTCTGTGGGTGGAAGATATGTCACATAATAATGTGCAAATATATGGCCCACACATTACTCATGAAAATTATGTGGGGGTCGGGCAAAAATTATTTAAATTCTACAGGTGAGTGCTCTACAAAAGCCAGGCCCTCGCTCAGCTTACATTTTTCCAGAAAAGCAATAATCATGATCATATCAGTGAATGATATCAGACAATTCACAAAGACTGGCCAAGGCCCAGTGGTACATTTTCTTCATGCAATAGCTCATAACAAACTATTTAACAGAAACTTGTTAACTGTGCATGTATACATATCAGAATGTTTAAAAAATAAGATTGTGGTGGAGGTGGAAAATAGAACAAGGATTGATTGATCATTGGTGTTCAACAGCCTATCAACAGACATGGTCATGTAAGGCCGGGCCAACAGAATGGACTATCCCACATAATTATTCAACATGTAAAATTGAGAGAAATTCCAAAAATCAGAGCTCAATACATAAACTATATATTCAGCTCTGAAATTAGAATATCCTGACCCGGTGTCAGGTTCATGCCACACCAGTCACTTAGCTCTTGTCCCGAAGTAACATGATTAGATATAAGCATATTACTCAGTGGAGCATAACAGGATTTAGCTCTCAAGTACTAGAGAGCAAAAATTATGTAAGAGTGCCAAACCATGTAGGTCGGCCTTCCAATAAGGATGAATGCCAATCGTTGAATTACCCTTCGCTGACCCCTCCTACTATGCATGAACAGAACATTGAATAATAATTAAACATAACACATTGGGCTGGCACATACGGTACAATAGGTTAATGACTAGATTGTTACTAGCAGCAAGCTGCAATTACATTTAAAGCACAAAATACAGTCGAACCTGTCTACAACGACCAGCCATGAGAGGACTCTAGGGCTGTTGTAGAGAGGTGGCTGTTGAAGAGAGGTAAATCATTATAGTAATGAGACTTACACTTAGGGTGCGTAAGTTGATATATTTTTTTCATTTCTCCACCAAAACTGGCAAGTTGTGAGTGCTTTAGAATCGTCTCATTGAAATGATTCTAAACACTCCCAACTTGACAGTTTTGATGACGAATAAACAAAATTCCCCACAAATTGCTCTCGTATTTCATCAGATTTCTCAGATTTTAGGCTGTTAAAAAGAGATGGCCGTTGTAGAGAGGTGGCCGTTGTAGAGAACATATACTAATACACATCCTTTTGAACCCAGCAAATGATATTGTGACACTCTTCGGTGAAATAAAAAAAGAGAATTGTAACTACCCCTACAGGTGCGGATACAGGATTTCATGCCACGCGAGTTCGTCAACCGGGAGGGTCGGGAGGCGGTAGGGGAGTTCGGGGGCATGCATCCAGTTACAATGTTTTAATATTTCACCGATGAGAAGCTTCAAGCAGTTTAACATCATGCTTAGGACAGTCCTTCCAGGCAAAAAAAGTAACATAAATGTTACCAGGTTCCAAAGACAACCCACAGGCTTATAACACAATGTTACAACATCTAAATCAGCTACCGGTAAACTAAGGATGACAATTTTTTTTAATGTTTGCTGAAATACAAAATTAAACATCTCAAAATGAGATAAAAAAATGATCCAAACAAAGATAACTGGTGAATGCATTCATAATTTAGTCAAGTGTATCTCTAACCCTGCACTGTGTTAAGAATAAACCAGTAAGTGGACTTGATTTTGAGCATTTTACAAGAATTAGTTACTGATTTTTGAAAAATATAGGGATTTATAGGGATTTTGGGAAAATATAGTGAACATATAGGGATTGCCAAATTTATAGGAATTTATAGGAATTTATAGGAAATGGACAGCCTGTTGTAACTTATTATATAGACGACAAAGGTTCACTGGAGGAACCACAACGGCTATATTTACTTATTATATAGACGACAAAGGCCGACTGGAGGAACAACAAAGGCCATATGTACTGATTATATAGACGACAAAGGCCGACTGGAGGAACCACAAAGGCTATATGTACTTATTATATAGACGACATAGGTTCACTGGAGGAACCACAAAGGCTATATTTACTTATTATATAGACAACAAAGGCTCACTGGAGGAACTACAAAGGCTATATGTACTTATTATACAAAGGCTGACCGAAGGAACCACAAAGGCTATATTTAATTATTATATAGACCACAAAGGCCGACTGGAGGAATCACAAAGGCTATATGTAATTATTATATACACGGCCAAGGCTGACAAAGGCTCACTGGAGGAACTACAAAGGCTATATGTACTTATTATATAGACCACAAAGGCCGACTGGAGGAACCACAAAGGCTATATGTATTTATTATATAGACGAAAAAGGCCGACTGGAGGGATCACAAAGGCTATATGTTCTTAGTATATAGACGACAAAGGCTGACTAGAGGAACCACAAAGGCTATATGTACATATTATATAGACGACAAAGGCTGACTGGAGGAACCACACAGGTTATATGTATTTTTTATATAGGCGACAAAGACTGACTGGAGGAACGACAAAGGCTATATATGTACGTATTATATAGGTGACAAAGGCCGACTGGAGGAACCACAAAGGCTATATGTACTTATTATATACACCACAAAGGCCGACTGGAGGAACCACAAAGGCTATATGTACTTATTATATACACCACAAAGGCCGACTGGAGGAACCACAAAGGCTATATGTACTTATTATATACACCACAAAAGCCGACTGGAGGAACCACAAAGGCTATATGTACTTATTATATAGACCACAAAGGCCGACAGGAGGAACCACAAAGGCTACATGTACGTATTATATAGACGACAAAGGCCGACTGGAGGGATCACAAAGGCTATACTGATTATATAGACGACAAAGGCTGACTGAAGGAACCACAAAGGCTATATTTAATTATTATATAGACCACAAAGGCCGACTGGAGGAATCACAAAGGCTATATGTAATTATTATATACACGGCCAAGGCTGACAAAGGCTCACTGAAGGAACTACAAAGGCTATATGTACTTATTATATAGACCACAAAGGCCGACTGGAGGAACCACAAAGGCTATATGTATTTATTATATAGACGAAAAAGGCCGACTGGAGGGATCACAAAGGCTATATGTTCTTAGTATATAGACGACAAAGGCTGACTAGAGGAACCACAAAGGCTATATGTACATATTATATAGACGACAAAGGCTGACTGGAGGAACCACACAGGTTATATGTATTTTTTATATAGGCGACAAAGACTGACTGGAGGAACGACAAAGGCTATATATGTACGTATTATATAGGTGACAAAGGCCGACTGGAGGAACCACAAAGGCTATATGTACTTATTATATACACCACAAAGGCCGACTGGAGGAACCACAAAGGCTATATATACTTATTATATACACCACAAAGGCCGACTGGAGGAACCACAAAGGCTATATGTACTTATTATATACACCACAAAGGCCGACTGGAGGAACCACAAAGGCTATATTTACTTAGTATATAGACGACAAACGCCGACTGGAGGGATCACAACGGCTATATGTAATTATTATATACACGGCCAAGGCTGACTGGAGGAACCACAAAGGCTATATGTACTTATTATATTATTTTCAAATCAGCACGACGACAAGTGTCGACATTTTATATCTACATTCGGCGGTAATAAGACAAGATATAAATTGAGGGGGGGGGGGTGTTGTGGGGATGGTTGGGAACGGAATTCATGCGCGACTCTATAAGTCGGGAGTTGAAGAGGTTACAATCCCTTACGCATTCCACGGTGATATAACTTAGACGCGGACAGGACGGTATTGGACTAGTTACGTTATTCTCAATTAGCGGGGACGTGACGGGCTACAAATGACTACATTAAATCTACAATCGGTGGTAATAAGACAAGATAGGAATAGCGGGGAACGGATTTCATGCGCGACTCTATAAGTCGGGAGTTGAACAAGTTCCAATCCCTTACGCATTCTACGGTGATATAACTTAGACGTGGACAGGACGACATTGGAATAGCTACGTTATTCTCAATGAGCGGTGACGTGACGGGCTACGTTATTATGAATTTAGTGGGGACGTGACGGGCTACAAATGACTACATTAAATATACATTCGGCGCTTATAAGACGAGATAGGAATGGCGGCGAACAGAATTCATGCGCGACTCTATAAGTCGGGAGTTGAACATTCTACGGTGATATCACTTAGACGTGGACAGGACGGCATTAGACTAGCTACGTTAGCCCCCCCCCCCCCCACCCCCCCCCCCCCCGTCCAAAAGCACAGGTAGGACATATTCCTCCACCCCCCCCCCCCCCACCCCCACCATCAATATGTTTTGAAAGAATCGTTGCATTAATTGTTTTTCAAATATTTCACCCTCTAATCCTCTTCAATCAGGGTAATTGAATTGCCTGATTTATTTCAAGTGTAGTTGATTAAGGATTACGTTTTATTAAAACAAACAGAAATGAATGATTGTTACAGGATTTACCTAGTATCGTTTTGGCGAATAATTCTTTGAAATGGTAATCGATTCTTCACTGAAACAATATGGTTTGGGACCGACATCAGTATACAAATGTACAAACGATACATATACATATTCTTGTTTGACGTTTATTAGGCAACTGAAACTACTTTACTAAATGTGTTTGTTTGATTGTGCAACTGAAAATACTTCATTAAATGTGCTTGATGTTTGATGTTCATTGTGCAAATAAATGTACTGAATATGATTGGGGGGGGGATTTTGTCCTAGGCTACATTTTCATTGGGGGGGGGGGGATTTTTCCTACCTTGCATTTTGATGGGGGGTGGGGGTGGGATTATGTCCTACCTGTGATTTTAGACGGGAGGGGATTTTGTCCTCCTGTGTCAAAAATCATGAGGGGGGGCGGTTATGTCCGGGGGGGGGGATTTTGTCCTACACTCACTAAAAATGTACTATGTTTCCAAATACGGAACAAAAACTCACGAGATTACACAGTATGGTGATCAAGGTCTATATTGGCCACATGTGTCACATTAACATTTGTTCTCTCTTAACTATTTGGATGCAAGAATACACATATTGATATCCATCGGTTTGTCCTCTTCAACATTCCATTATTTCTCAACAAAATCATAGTTTTTGACATGGAGATGATTCTCATATGGCGATAAATCATGTTATAGGGGAACACAGCAAGAGCTGTCAATGTTATATTCACCGCTGTAAGATTTTAAGTACTACTAGTACATGGTTGAACAAGGCAAATTTTAACCCTGTAAAAACTACAGACCATAATACAGTCACCATTTTCAAACAGTGTAGATCCAGACGAGACGGCTCGTCTCATCAGGAATTGCGTGTTTTTCAGATATCCCATACAGCTATAACTTTCTTACCGTATGACATTGATTGGTGTATAGTAGTTAGTTTGCGTCATGTAGATGACAATCCTCTTACACTGTCACTCGGTCGTATTACGACACAAACGGGTTACTACTAACATCATTAAGTATATAGTAAATTGACTGAATGGCAAATAGTGCATGCCCTACACGGATGTGCAGGTTGGTCTGAGGGCTGGACGGCGGATGGTCACAGCGGACAAAACAGGTTTTAGATCTATTCAACAAAACGGACGTATAATTCCGGTCTAATTCCCAGGTATGACACCCCCACCACACGCGGACTCTTATGAAATAACTAGTACATAATGGAAGTGCACATGTGAGGCCACACTTATAATAATCGTTGTTTCCCATTTCCAGTCTCTATTTTACAAATTCGTCAGGTTGGTAGGAACATTCTTTCTTTCTTTTTTTTCTGGAAAATACACATGTCCAAATTTTCTGATAGCCTCATGTAGACGACTTTTCAAATTACGTAAGAGATTGTTGATATGATTTTGGACTGTGTTTAGTGTGTTGGTGAGGAAATGGCAAACACAGTTTCTTTTAATTGTGGACTGGTCGGTTGAAATCCTGTTGAACTTCTCTTTCCTTTCATTTAATTGCATAATGTAAATTGCATCATTAATTTTCAAATTCATTAGAAAGTGCACTCGGGGAAACATAGTTATTTTTTCTCATGAACAGGGTCAGTTTGAATTAAATTGTCATCCAAACGAGTTTATGGTGCATTTCCTTCGAAGCGGTTTATTGTTGTCGTCGGCACACTCTACTCACTCCAGTCATGAACCACCTCGCAACGTCACTAATTACTTTATGGGGGTTAGTGTGGCTTGAGGTGTCGAAAATCACATCGACCCACTTCCGCCGATGTGGTTTATTGCACACCGAGTTGTTTTACCGGTCACTAATCAGTTAGATTAGGGTGCAATAAAACAATTAAAGTTGGTAGTCGGCGAACAAATATGACAAGTCACAACAAAATGGTTTTGTTGGGGCTTTTGACCAGTATAGCACTACACTATTGGGCTATGTCGATTGATATCAGCAGGCCAACAACGACGTGTGATAATGTAATGCGTCGTTGGACTTTCTTTCGGAAAATAAGTAAAAACATTGCCGAGAAACTCAATAACCACATTTTTTATTTCATATATGAAAAATCATGAAGCTCGATTGTAGTAAGAATCTTTGCTTTGCATTCCGCCGAATCGCATTCATGTTTCAGATATTCGATATGTGGTTTATTTAGTAAAGATTTGTCGTACTGACTGATTTGCGATGTTCTATAACTTCGTGCAGGAATATATGGGAAATGGTTGTGGTATCAACAGTAAATGACAAAACAATGACAAGCAATGAATTGTAAGCCAACTCTCGACGTCATTTACGGAAAATATTTTTTTTATTTTCTGTCGATAGTAGAATCGGACAAAAACGGTAAGGGAGGTAATTCCTACAGCAGCTTATAAAGGACATGTGCATTGTTTCTTTCTCTTTTCCACGATATCTTATCTTATTCCCACGAGTTCGCTATCTCGTCCCCACGAAATGAGATCTCGTTCCCACGAGATAGCATATCGGCCCCACGAGATAGCATATGGTTCGCATCTTGTTCGAACGACCTAATCAGCCAATAAAATAACACATATTACTCCATCATAGTGCCCACTATACAGATATAATCATTTAGTAATATGTATTTTACTGATAGTGACTCGCGGTGGTATCAGGCTATTTTCATATCTTATTTTTCAATTATTTAATTATACTAATTAAATGCGTCAACTGAACAAATAATATTTTCGACAGATTATACAGTATGATCATTGCACATCAAAAAATAAATATAGGGAATAAATAGTAATGTCCGTTAACATTCTAAGGACACACGGTTATCGCCCCTGATATCAGTGTGGAAATTTACGTCTGCTGTAAAATGTATAATAATGACAATCATATTGTGGGGTAATGGTGAATGAATGTTTAGTTTGCCAGAAAATGTCTCCGATGATGTCTCGGATATAAAGAACAGTTTGTGCCTACTGAGTGGGCATGTACCATTAACATAAAACATCCTTTATGCACTTGAAATCTATGCTATTTACTCCATGGTAGTTTATCTGCAGAAGACCATTTGAAATTGATTTATAAATAATACTCATGCCTCATTAGCATAATACTTTTTATTTTCTGTGACGGGAGATGCTGGTAGTTGAATAATAAAGTAGGCAACAGGTAGTTATATAAATTATAAGAAAAACAATGAAATAGTTACATAATTGCGTGTTTATTGTTCGAAGTAACATTGTAACACCATACATTTAACACAATGTGCGTACATCCAGTGCGGATACTGAAACGTTCGCAAACTGATATTTACAGATGCACCCATAGGTAATCTAATATATATAGTGAAAATGACTTAGTATTATTTCATCACCGTGTCCATAACCCTTGACGTATGTGATTATGACGTCACATGACTATGACGTCATACAACGTAGTGACGCAATATAATGCGACATCATTGACGAAGTGTCAAGATAGCGGTAGGCCAAATTTAATTCAGGTATGTGCACAATATATCAATTTACATATTCGTTTTCAATATTTATTGGATGACCCTCAATGCACATATATATGGGCCGCGCCATAGGAAAACCGGGCTTAATGACAACGTCGTGAAAAGCGGTAAACGACGTCGGAAAAACGACGATTCAAATTGTCTAACGTCGCCGTAAAAGTTTACATTTTGCCCTCCCATTCACGTGTATTGGTATCAGTTAACATTAAGTGTGAACAGAATACGGAAAATGATAACTTATTGAAACTTTCACTAATATGAGACGCGATGCCTCAGTACACATATTGTGACGTCATGACGTGACATCACGCACTTGTGACGTCACTGAACGTGAATCCATGTTTGACGTTATGGCCATTGTGTCGTGACACATATTATAGCAAGGATACTTGCACGAATTCCTCGGAGCATCAATGACTTACAAATGATTGAGCCGCTGTACATTGTCGCCTAACTGTCGTTCTTTGACATTGTCACTATTTTTCGTCGGTTATTCTCATGAATTCAAAATGGTGAACGCATAATTTAACTGGCTACATATCAGCGAAGTCTTCACTTACACTGCACTTTGATCCCTAAATAATCTTAAATACAATGTATGAACAACCTAGTGTATGTCAACGGTATTACCATCTATTATCTTGGCAAATTTAGACTTTTGAACAATTAAAGCCAGTACTTAGCGAATGATATGTCATTTAATGCCACTCATTTTATCATAAACGGAGGTAGACACGCAGCTATATAATGACATATATATCCGGGGTTTGTATTGAATTTGGCAAAACAAATGCATCAAAATCTCTCTAATAGATTCAGAATCAGTGATGGCAATGCAGCTTCTTGATTGTTTGTGTATACGCAATATGTAATGCACAAAACACACAGTGAGGTCGGTGGAGTTTTCGAAAAGTCCTGAAATTAATTGGAAATTTGATGGTCATAAGCTTGCTTTTCGCACGATTTGTATTATCAAATCATCAGCTTGTCACTTGATTGCATAATAATGTATGTCTGAATCAGGCGATGGTAATGCGATCCTCAAGAAAGACACCTGGTGACAATTATAATCTACCAAATCTGCCAGATTTCGCGCTCGCGCTACATCCTTACGATATAATATTGGAATAGAAAACAATTATGATCGTGAAAATTACGAGTGGGCACAATCATATGATCCGGCGACGAAGGGTGGGGATTAGGGATTCGGGGACAAGCGCCCCTTGGGAACATAGTTAATCCCTGAATGCCAATCGGTGTGTCTGAAATGTATTTCATATTGAAATGAAAAGAAAAAGAAATTGAAAGCTTGTACGTGATCTTTTTATCACTTCTTTCTATCTGTGCTGGTCTGTAGTAATTAAAATAACACAACTTTATCATGACATGAAAGTCATTCGTCACACATATCTAAAGTGAGATTCCAGCTGTGGTGGATTTATATGGGGGATGGGCATCCCATATGCATAACCTGCAACTGCAATATCCAATTATGTATTATATTTACGCGGTTTGGGTTATGGTCCCGCGGGATAATTTTAGAAGATTTGCAAGCACAATATGTGCAATAATGTTGTACGGTCACTCGTGTGGCTAATTTTGAAACTGCCAACACATCACATTATTACCAGCCACCGATCATCGCGAATAGGTTGCTTGTAAGAGTTTTCGATTTCCAGTGTTGGTTGAATAATCATTATTATTGTGCTGCAAAATCCATATGCGTTTGGTTAACTGAAAATTCACATCCATGATGATTGATAAATGCTTCATCGATTTCATATGCACAATTCATCATTAATATATCATGGGAAATTTTATCGTTACAATGCTACATGTCATCACGCGATATGGGGCCCGACGTCAAAATGATGTTATGTTAATGTTATGCTCCATATTGTTCAATGGAAGAAGAACGTGTCCATGCTTTCATTCGTGCTCGCACAATGGGTTATTATTTTTTAAAATAAACGGTATAACATCTTTTTGTTTATACTACATGCATGCATGCACTTCCGACAGCTAAGTCAGGCAATGCAATTCACCTTTGTTCAAACATACCACCTCAAATACCAGCAGTAACATTATTGATTACTGACGTTGTCGAAGTGGATTAATTCCCTTTATGCGGCTGTTCGTGTACGGTATTAAAAAATGAAATCACATGGGACAAGATTGGGCGAATATGGAGGATTGAATAACGCCTCAATCGAGGATATTTGATAATAGATTCATCCACTGTAACCACTCAATTGGAAAAATGTACAGATGCCATTTCAACTATCCTAAAACTCGAGAGAAATTGGGAACTCGCCTGGCCTTCTGCTACATGTTCACCATCATCGGGATCCATCTAGCCATATGTCTCCTCATATTTAAATATTTTGAATCACACAATGAGTTCAACCGATCTGGCATTTCACGAAAAGTGGTCAGTCGACCAAGACTTTTACTTTGGGTCACAACGTCTGACGTCTCTCATCATCAATATCTCGTTTTTGTGTGTTAAAATACAAACTTTAATATAATCTCTTGGTTTTTCCGGCATATTCTCTTACACAGAGCTGGCAGTCGTTAAACTACGTCCTTTCCGGTCATGATGTCAGATTTTTAAAATAGTTCGTCGCATATCAAATGTTAAATAATGTCGCTATTATTCCCCAAAATTATTTCAGACAGCAACAAACAATAGGGAAACGCGAACACTTCTCACTCTGCCTTATTTGAAAATTATTCATACGAAATTACATTACTTGGGCCGCAATCCAAAACATGACGTTACATTAGCAACTGCAACACGAGCTATGAACGAGATATCCAAATTCGGTTGACATGCGATAAAAGATGAAAAATCTATAGGACTTGTCCGTGTATTTTATCAACACCCCTTGTATACGCCGTTGATAAAAACGTCGTAATTTCGACGTCATTGATCAAAAACGTCATGTAATTGTTTACCACGCGTCATAAAAATACTTCTAAAATGAAAAATAATTGGGATACATTGATAATTTTTGCGGCATATGGCTTTTAAAAGATGTACAATTCAGAATACGCGAAAAAGTAAAAACTGAAAATGTTGTCATTAAGCCCGGTTTTCGCACGGCGCGGCTCATATATTTATAGATGAAATACGACCGTTTAATGATTATGGGTCCAACTTGTGACAAATTCAACAAGCCCCCATTTCGCATGGTCAGCCGCACAGTAACATTCATTTCGGGTCAGTCTACAACTATTGTTTGGCATTGTAATTCGTAATTATCGATTATTTCGTTTGAATAACCATAGTAAAACTATCAAATGGATACACAAATAATGATTATTAATAATAATAAATAAATAATGATTAATAATAATAATTCATAATATTTATAATAATTCATAATATTTATAGACGAATTAGTAATAATAATGATTGATACTAACGAATAATAATACGTGTCAATTCATTCAGGTCTGGTTAAATAGCATGACAACAATATCTATATATTTACATCATAGCTGGACGACACAATGGCGATACATGTAACAATCAAAATCTATTAACTTGAATAACTTGCATGTACAACTTATATTATAGCATTTTATGTTAATGTAAAAAAAAAAATCATGCATTACGATCGATTGTTTGTGAATGCATTCACAAGCTGTGGAATCACGTGGTTTCCGAACCCGATTTTTCGACGTGACGTACGTAATATGCGACGTCATTTTCACAGTAGCTTTTCTTTAAAATCTTTTTAACAAACGGACGGATTTTGACGATATGTAGCGCACCAAATACGACGGCATAAGTGTTTTATGGGTGCTCTGAAAGTTATTTACAATAACTTATATCTTTCATAAAGAATCCAGTACCATTTATTTAATTCTTACATTCACGTGCTCTAATTTTTATTTACATTTACGGTAATCGATTCTTCGTCAAAACGACATAATTGTCAGATTAAAGCCGCCTATACAATAAAGGGCAACGTGTACTGCATTTGCTGCGCTACATTTCATAAAAAAGTATATCATTCCATTAGAAAGATATTAAAGGAAATCTACTGTAAACACATCTAAACAAACATGACGTGACACCGTACGGAAACACGTGATCCCACACAATGATTCAGAAAGAGAATTATAAACCACAAAGAGAAAATTATAGGATCGACGCTGTTCATTCGTACTTTCCGCCTTTGTCGACTACTAGTATTTTCTGTGTCGATATAGCCTTTGTGGTGTCATCTGTCAGCCTATGTCGACTATTTTCTTTGTCGACATAGCCTTCGTGGTGTCGTCTGTCAGCCTTTGTCTACTATTTTCTATGTCGATATAGCCTTTGTGGTGCCATCTGTCGGCCTTTGTCGACTATTTTCTATGTGTGTGTAGCCTTTGTGGTACCATCTATTACCCTTTGTCGACTATTTCTATGTCGATGCAGCCTTTGTGGTGCCATCTGTAAGCATTTGTCGACTATTTTCTATGTAAATGTAGCCTTTGTGGTGCCATCTATTACCCTTTGTCGACTACTTTCTATGTGGATGCAGCCTTTGTGGTGCCATCTGTCAGCCTTTGTTGACTATTTTCTATGTAAATGTAGCCTTTGTGGTACCATCTATTATCCTTTGTCGACTATTTTCTATGTCGATGCAGCCTTTGTAGTACCATCTATTACCCTTTGTCGACTATTTCCTACGTCGACGCAGCCTTTGTGGTGCCATCTGTCTGCATTTGTCGACTATTTTCTATGTAAATGTAGCCTTTGTGGTGCCATCTATTACCCTTTGTCGACTACTTTCTATGTGGATGCAGCCTTTGTGGTGCCATCTGTCAGCCTTTGTTGACTATTTTCTATGTGAATGTAGCCTTTGTGGTACCATCTATTATCCTTTGTCGACTATTTTCTATGTCGATGCAACCTTTGTGGTACCATCTATTACCCTTTGTCGACTATTTCCCATGTCGATGCAGCCTTTGTGGTGCCATCTGTCAGCATTTGTTGACTATTTTCTATGTACATGTAGCCTTTGTGGTGCCATCTATTACCCTTTGTCGACTACTTTCTATGTTGATGCAGCCTTTGTGGTGCCATCTGTCAGCCTTTGTTGACTATTTTCTATGTGAATGTAGCCTTTGTGGTACCATCTATTATCCTTTGTCGACTATTTTCTATGTCGATGCAGCCTTTGTGGTATCATCTATTACCCTTTGTCGACTATTCCTATGTCGATGCAGCCTTTGTGGTGCATCTGTCAGCATTTATTGACTATTTTATATGTGAATGTAGCCTTTGTGGTACCATCTGTCAGCCTTTGCTGATTATTTTCTATGTGAGTGTAGCCTTGGTGGTACCATCTATTACCCTTTGTCGACTATTTTCTATGTCGGTGCAACCTTTGTTGTGCCAACTATTACCCTTTCTCGACTATTTTCTATGTCGATGCAGCCTTTGTGGTGCCATCTGTAAGCCTTTATCGACTATTTTCTATGTCGATGCAGCCTTTGTGGTGCCATCTGTCAGCCTTCGTCGACTATTTTCTATGTCGATGCAGCCTTTGTGGTGCCATCTGTCAGCCTTTGTTGACTATTTTCTATGTGAGTGTAGCCTTTGTGGTACCATCTGTCAGCCTTTGTTGACTATTTTCTATGTGAATGTAGCCTTTGTGGAACCATCTATTACCCTTTGTCGACTATTTTCTATGTCGATGCAGCCTTTGTGGTACCATCATCTATTACCATTTGTCGACTATTTTCTATGTCGATGCAGCCTTTGTGGTGCCATCTGTAAGCCTTTGTCGACTATTTTCTATGTGTATGTAGCCTTTGTGGTACCATCTGTCGGCCCTTGTTGACTATTTTCTATGTGAGTGTAGCCTTTGTGGTACCATCTATTGAAATAATTTGCGACCGTTCATCAACAATGATATACCTGTAATGTATGACCATTAGCCAATCGGATTGCGTGATCTTTATTGAGTGCATTAGAATTATATTTTGTACAAAGCGTGTATGCATGAGATTGCGTAACGTCGTGATGTGCTTCGTGACGACATCTGTGAGTGTTTGCACTCATTTTACATTTGACCCTAAATGTACGTCAGACTACACCGTTTCTCTATGTTTCTGTTACTTTGAATGGCGTTTAATCGCGACTGTATGAAAATAAAAACTCAAACAGACGAATGTTTAGCTCGTGCGTGGTCCCCCAATGCATACGCGTTTTGTTTCATACGCTTGATATCAAAATACACCACATGTATCTGTAGTCTAGTATTCTGTATGTTTCAGCCCCCGTGTGGTCGGCCCCTGACCCTACTAATGGGGACAGCACGAACCTCAACGAGAACGCTGCCGACGGGGTCGTCGTTTACACATTGGACGCAACCGACGCAGAGGACGATGGCCTAACCTATGATATAGTTTCACAGCCTGCGGGGGATAACTTTGAAGTTGTGGGCGATGAAGTGCTCGTTAAGACGGGAAACTCGTTGGATTACGAAACAACAACATCGTATGCTTTGACGTTGAGGTATACTATCATCATGATTGAGACACGCCATGTGATTTTGTACCGTCGGAGATCTACGTAATTTTCATTAAATTCGTTTACAAAATTTACAACAGTTAAAGTCGAAAGTTGAAAAATCTCTGAAAATTTCGTCAACTTTTGACGCCATTAGTATTGTAAATTTTGTAAACGAGTTTCATGAAATTACGCAGATGTCCGAAGGTACAAAATCACATGGTGTGTCTCAATTGGAATGCATAATGTGTTACTTATTAAACGATGTCAAGGTCAAATGACTTAGAAGTTTGCGTTAAAGATTTTGTCCAAATTTGCGTAAACTTTTCACGTACCTTCTATCCCTTAACCGTAAGTCATATTTGCTTGAAACTTCTTATGCTTATTGGTCATCATCCATATATATATTCTGTGTCCCACTCATGCGGCACCTGGGCCCCAATGTCAAGGTCAAATGACTTAGAAGTTTGCTTTAAAGTTTTTGTCCAAAGTTGCGTTAAACTTTTCACATACCGTCTATCCCTTAACCGTAAGTCAGATTTGCTTCAAACTTCGTATGCTTATTGGGCATCATCCATATATTGATTCGGCATCCAACTCATGCGGCCCCTCTGTCCAATGGTCAATTTCAAATGATTCAAATGAAGTTTGCGTTATTATAAAATCTGCGTTAAAGTTGTTACATACCTTATATCTCCACAATCGTTACTCCAATTTATGTCAAACTTCCAATTCTTCCTTTTCATCATCCATATTTCCATTCTATAGCCTGCCCATGTGGCTCACATGTCCAAGATCAAGGTCAAAAGACTTTACAATTTGCGCTAAAGCTTTTACATACCATACATCTCCACAAGCTTTAATTCAAACTTCAAATAAATACACTCTGAGACCTTCAAATGCCTCGGCGGTCTCGACATGCGGGCCACGGCCATCTGGTTACACTGTGTTATTAAACTGTGAAAGCCCGTTTTATGTAATACATATATGTACACGTATATGTGGTTGTGACTGGAGAAAGTGGGACAATTGTACTTAATGAAATAGCACACTCCTGTCGCCTGATACATGTAACGATCTATGGATGCTTGTTAGAATCACGGTGGGTGTTACATTGATGTAATGGCGAACAGGACAGATACATGTACTGATCAGACTGTTATGGATTCACACTGATTGCAAAATTCATAAGCTCCATTTCTCCAGTCACAGTCACATATACACTTAACCACTTTTATAATCGGTCAGGCAACAAATTCTTTCTTTTTTCAGTGTAAATAAATAATGCAGATGAAACTTATGGTAGTCACGCGTATTCATAACCATTTTACAATGCATAACCGAAAAGTCGTGTGCATGGCATGTGGGGTTACCTTAGCATGTACAGTTAAAGTAGGTCACCCGTGATTTGAAAAATGTTTAAAACATGCTGCAATGGCTGCTTGACATCTGCTCCTCATCGAATTTATATAATTGTGGAGCTCGCGCCGAGTCAGATTTACCCACTCCCGAAGCAGAGCGCCAATGAGGACTTGTAGATTTACAGGTTCTAGACCCAGTCTTAGTCGTGTGTCTAACAAGTCCCAGAAAAGTTCTATCGCGTTCAAATCTGACGATTTTGCGGTCCATGGTAGCATTCGCATGCTGTTGTCGTCGAACATGTTAATGGTTTCTTGGGCGACATGACACTGGGCGGTATATTGTACAACACTCATACCTCGGTGCGCGGCTACATGTAGCACAATCTCCTGCTGTGCAATGTTTTGACGATAGCGGGCATCATTTAAATTTTCTTGAACCAGAATTAACTGGGTCTTTGTGTGAAGAGAAATGCATCCAAACACCATGAGGAACCACCGCCAAAGCGGTCACGTTCCACGACACAGGCTTCTGAGAACCGCTGACCGCGTATGCGATAAACACGGACACGGCCATCGTTACGGCGCAGGTTGAACATAAACTCGTCAGTGAATAAAACGTTTTCCCAATCAGCACGAGTCATTCTATCATGCCGTCGAGCTTACGCAAGTCTCGCCTCGCGATGTCTTCTGGTTAGTACCGATCCCACGTGTGGACGACTGTCACGCAAATCGTTTTTACGCAGTCTCCATCGAATTTTTTCGGCGTGCACAGGTCGACCATGTGTGCCTATCTTAGCCCGAGCAGTGGGTGCGGCTGTACGTGTACGGTGGCGAAGATGTGCCAACCTAATGTAACGATCCTGCTGTCTTGTAACTCTACGTCTGGGCTGACGTAATGCTTGCCATTATCTTTGATATTTTAATTTGTTATGTCTTGCAATATGTATGGCTTCTTATACACATGCCATTTGAGGCAATACATATGAAACATCGTTTGCACGTGCAAAACATTGATTTCGTGCTACTCGTAACGCACGAGTGGTTTTGATTAACGGATAGTTGAAATTCTGGACCGGGGGCAAGTCGATACCGTCATAAAATGATCCTGTGCGAAGGGTCGTACTTATACTTGCCATAGCACAGAACTTACGGCACTTTGTAGACTGTTTGTAAAAATGGTTAAGTGTATAGGTCTGACCACACTAAATAATCAGATATTCATGCGCGGTGTAGTCAAAAGTAGTGCGTTAACAAAAAATGAGCCAGCTTTGTTATGTACACTCTTTGCTTGCAGAAACCAGTCAGTTGACGCACTAATCTACTTCTACTTAATGTATCATTTACATCAGTTTCAAACATATGCTTTGGGGTTATTTTGTAAGTCGGATCATGTATGTCATGTGAGAGGCGGTTTCAATTCCAGCCGCTGACTTTTGCGCAACCACCAAGATAGTCACATGGGACTGAATATATATTTCTTAACAATAATTAAACCTATATTTTAATTAGTGAATATCCAGAGCAGAATGGCCGCAGGTTATGGAAAAATAGGTCCCAAAACATCCATACGAAAAATTAAAGTAGCAGAGAATAGCAAAATGTGTGGTCATTGGTTAGTTTATATAGGAAAAATGGCATACGATGGCATGCGACCACCAACATAGCCCCAGATTAACCTGCGCATCCGCGCAGTCTGGCCAGGGCCTACGTCGTTCGTCATCAAATAAGAAGTAAATTTGCAGATGTCAGGAATATAAATTTATATAGATCAGAACCTATAATGTGTGACTATTATGCATGATGATGAGGTTTTAGAATTGCTGCAAATGTCATACGGTACCTTTCTGCTACTGTCGGCCAAACTAGTAATGCATTATAGTACATGGCTGTGACTGGATAAGTGGGACGGATGGTATGGGTAAGTCGTCTTCTGTCTGTTCCACGTTTTGCTGCCGATGAACATTTGGCAATTAAACACATTACATCTACAAATCATTTAAAGGTAAGTACTTTTTCATCAATAACAAAAAAGTAACCCTCCCGAAAAACATTTATTTGATGAAATTCTATAAAATATTGATTTTATTGCGAAAAAAAGATTTTCCTATGGGAATTTAACATGGGGAATCAATTTCCAAATTTTTTTGTTTTTAGCTCACCTGAGCGAAGCTCATGTCAGCTATTGTTACCGCAATGTGTCCGTCGTCGTCCGTCTTCCGTCGTCGTCTGTGAACATTTTCAAACGTCTTCTCCTCGGTAACCATTGGGCCTATAGTCACCAAACTTCATGGTCATGGTCCTTAGATAGGGGGATTACAAAATTGTTAAAACGACGTCATTACGTAATCCAAGATGGCCGCCGTCTAAAAATAGCACAAATTCTTAAAAAGTCTTCTTCTCAAGAACCGCCAACCGGATTTCGACAAAACTTGGTAGGAATGATCGACGTACAATGCTCTTTCAAAGTTGTTAAAATGGTGATCCCGGGGTCAAAAGTGGGCGTAGCCCGTGGGGTCAAATTGGGGTCAAATTTTATTTTTGACCGAATATGGTCATGTTATATATCAAATCGAAGGTAACAATGATGCGACCACTCTGGTACATTTTTTGTTGACATCGGATTGTTATGTCGTCCAAGATGGCCGCCGAAATGTCAAAAGGTCGTTCTTTTATAGAGATTTCAAAATTCTTCTTCACATGAACCGCTTGGCCCATGGTTGCCAAACTAAAAGTTATGGTCCATGGGTGAAGCCTTTTCAGATTTCTTAAAATGAAGGTCATCGCTAATTCAAGATGGCCGTCGTCTAAAAATAGCATAAATTCTTTAAAAATCTTCTTCTCATGAACCGCTAGCCGGATTTTGACGAAACTCGGTAGGAATGATCGATGTACAATGCTCTTTCAAAGTTGTTAAAATGGTGACCCCGGGGTCAAAAATAGGCGTGGCCCGTGGGATCAAATTTTTATTTTTGACCGAATGTGGTCATGTTAAATATCAAATAGAATGTAGCAATGAGGCAATCACTCTGGTACATTTTTTGTCGAAATCTGATTGTTATGTCATCCAAGATGGCCGCCGAAATGTCAAAATGTCGTTCTTTTATTAGAGATTTCAAAATTCTTCTTCACATGAACCGCTTGGCCCATGGTAGCCAAACCTAAAACTTATGGTCCATGGGTGAAGCCTTTTCAGATTTGTTAAAATGGATGTCATCGCTAATCCAAGATGGCCGCCGTCTAAAAATAGCATATATTCTTAAAATATCTTCTTCTCATGAACCGCTAGCCGGATTTCGACAAAACTTGGTTGGAATGATCGATTTACAATGCTCTTTCAAAGTTATGAAAATGGTGACCCCGGGGTCAAAAAATGGGCGTGGCCCGTGGTGTCGAATTGGGGTCAAATTTTATTTTTGACCGAATATGCTCATGTCATATATCAAATTGAAGGAATCGATGAGGCCATTGCTCTGGTGCAATATTTGTCGGAATCGCATGATTATGTCATCCAGAAGGTCCATTAATTCAAGATTTTGAACGTCTTTTTCTCAGGAACCACATGGCCGATGCTGGACAAATTTCATAGGAAGTTAAGATCCTTGGGTGAAGCATTTTCAAATTTGGTAAAATGAGAGTCATCGCTTAATCCAAGATGACCGCCATCTAAAAATAGCACAATTTTTTTAAAACACATGAACTCAATGTCACATTCTCCTCTGGTGTTCATGGAGTCAGGTGAGTGAATTAGGGCCATCATGGCCCTCTTGTTTGAAATAGTTTGGAAAATCGTTTTTTTTCGCAATAAAATCAATATTTGATGGAATTTTATCTATTTTTTTGGGAGGGGGAATTTTTGGTTATTGATAAACAAATACTTACTTTTAAATATATTTTAGATTTAATGTGTTTAATAGCCAAACGTTCGTCAGCAGCAAAACGTGGAACAGACAGTAGTTAGCATTTCATGTAGTAAACGTGCTCTTAATTGGCAGAGTAACTTCTATAAGCCGAGCACGCCAGTAACCTCAAATTTTTTGCAATTTTGATTAGCTTCACTCGAAATGTAATGATTATTAGCACAATCATATATTTCGTTAACTATTTCAAAACGTATCACACAGTTTACATATAGCCGTAGTACTGTAGAACCTTTCTAAACCCTGACACCCTACATACTTTGTGTACATTTCATTTTGACCCGTTTCACTCTGTACATCGTGATACTATCAATTCATGATTCAAAACCACAAAACATGTCACGTACATAGTGCCCATTTGCCTGAAAGACAGTGGCACCTCTCAAGACCACGCATACATCTAATAATCCTGTATATTTCAATTACATACTTTTCACATTATAATCATACTGTCATGCAATATCAATTCATGATTCAAAAGCATAGAACATGCAGTGGAACCTCTCTAATCCGGACACCCTGGGAGTCCCCAGGGTGTCCGGTTTAGAGAAGTCCCACTGTAATTAAGCACGCCATGAACAATTTCATTTTCAATCATGAACAGACACGATATTGAAATAAATTGCAGTGAAACATGTCTAAATTAAACATAATGGGGTCCGCAGAGCGTCCGGATTAGAGAGATTCTCCTGTATATGCTACATGCATAGTGCACATTTACCTTAACCTCCATACACGGGATACCCTAGGAACCTCCCAGGGTGTCCAGTTTAGAGAGCCTCCACTGTAATACTACTTTCCGGTGTCTATCCACAGTGTAACCGATGGGGCGACTCCTGTGAGCAGCGGCGTACTGACCGTGAATATTGTAGACGTTAATGACAACTCACCCGTATTCGGGTCCGCCACTTACACTGCGTCGATAAAGGAGCAATCGCCCGTGGGTAAGTGAACACTTATAGCACAGTTCGTCCGCATGTACGAGGAGATAATCCGCAAGGGTCAGCGAGTGAATTGTGGGTGGCAGGTTGGAGCATGCGATGATATGGGTAGGTTAACGATCGGGATTCATCCTTACCGGAATCCTGTTTTGGCTCTCATGTACGTCTTTGACATTCTTGTATGTGAGAGTTGAATCTGGTTATGCCCCTTATATGAGTAATATGATTATTCCTAATCCTATTAACTTCATGGGAATTGGCCAAGTGACTGGTGTCGTATGGACCTAGCATCATGTCAGGTTCTTCTAATTTCAGGGCAATATATATTGTATCGATGTAAATATTCCGTTCTGATTTTGGGACTTTTCCCCCAAATAGCAGGTTAAATGCGGGATCGAACCTTTTTGCCCGGCCGTAAATGACCTTAGCTGTTGATAGGCTGTTAAAGACCAATGAACAAACAAAGCAAACAAACATCAAAAACAGCGAGCGGATTATCGATCGTAGATGGGGACAACCGTGCTCCAAATAAGTTATCCCGCCCTCATACCCGTACCATGTGTGGTTTTCCTAATAACCCCGGGATAAAACTCGGCAATATGGGTGAAGTGGGATAAGTGAATATTGTACCCACATGAAGAAATTGAACATTAACATTTACGCCCCTAAATGTATGACATAGTCTGTTTCATGTTAATCTTGGACTTATCAATTAATCAAGCAAGGGATGGTCTTTCTAAATCTTAAAAATAATAACATCCTATACATGTACACCAACATGTACAAACACTGTAGATCCAGATGAGCCGGCTCGTAACGAGCCGTCTCATCAGCATCTGCAGTATGTATCAGTATATCTTGAGTTCGGTTCTAAAGGAAAATCCACATTTTATTAATAGAATAGAAAAAATAGCATGGAAAAGTCCAAATTTGGTATTTTGACTGAAAGGTTTAATATGTATTTATTTCAGACACGAGCGTGAAACAGACAGGAGCAACGGACGCGGATGTTACCACCGCCTTCAATGACATTGCCTACTCCATCACGGGTGAGTACCACCAGAGACATACATGTCTTAATTTGCAGAAATGCAGAAGAGCTTATGGTATACCCACGGCGTCGTCGGTGTCGTCAGCGTCGTCGGCGTCGGCGTCAGCATCGGCGTCCACAAACTTAACGTTGGGATTCATGTCTTATAACTTATGTTTCCTTTCATGGAACACCTTGTTATTTCATACATGCATTCCTCGGATGACCCTCTATCATGCTGTAGCAAATCCATGACCCACCCACCCAACAAGGTCAAGGTCACAAGCATGTTCATAAACTTAACGTTGCGGTAAATGTTGTGAAGCCTCTGTTTATTTACAGGGAACGCATTCACCTGATGATATTCTATCGTGCTATAGCAAATCCACGACCCACCGCCCACCCCTTACCCCAAGGCATAGGTCACAAACTTAGCATGTTCATAAACTTACCGTTGGGGTAAATGTTGTGTAACTTCTGTTTCTTTACAGCGAATTTTATACATGCATTCATCTGATGATCCTCTATTGTGCTACAGCAAATCCATGACCCACCCCACCCCTTTCTCCAAGATCAACATCATAAACTTAACGTTGAAGTAAATGTCTTTTTTGATTTGATGATCCTCTATTCTGCTACAGTAAAATCCATGATCCACCCATGATCCACACTTAGTGCGTTCAGAAACATAATGTTGGGTTAAATATTGTATAACTTCTGTTTATTTTCATGGCACACCTTGCTATTTTATAAATGCATCCATTTATTTGATGACCTATATAATGCTGTAGCAACCCAGCAAAGACTGCCCCCCCCCCCCCCCAAGGTCAAGGTCATAAACATAGTGCGTTCATAAACTTAATGTTGGGGCAAACTTCTGTTTCTTTACAGGGAACGTCTTTTCTGTTTCTTTACAGGAAACGTCTTCATATTTCATATATACGAACAGTTGTCTGATTAGTGCGTTCATAAACTTTACGTTGGGGTAAATTTCATATCATTTCTCTTTCTGTACAGGATATTTCAAACATGCATTCATCTGATGATATTCTATCATGCGATAACAAATCCACCGCACACCCCTTAACCCAAGGTCAAGTTATATAATATTCATGTTTTTTTATACAACTGTGCCAATGTTGAGTGAATGCTGTCAACAGGCGAGCTTCGTTGTCTTCCCGTCAACACAGTGCGTACATGTATGTGCCGTGAAACACGGTGACGTGAAACATTTTTGATATCCTGTCAATACGACCTAATCACTGCGTACATGTATGAATATGTGCGGTGGCTGGGGCTATTTGTTTGTATTTTAAAGCCATGTGTATGTGATGACGGGATAAATAGAATGCATGTAGTAGGTTAGTGCCGTGAATGGGAAACAATATCTGGCACGGCACGGAAACGGGACGTGCTCGACAGAGCCTCGTCCATCCCGTTTCCTGAGCCTTGCCAGATAGTTTTACACGTTTACGGCACTAACCTACTATTCTCTATTTATGTGAAGCATTTGAAGTATATGTTGTTACCACTGAAAGGAACCATCTCAGTGAGACAGTTAGGATGAATGGTGACACCATGTGCATTCAAGAGAAAATGAAGAAAATATGTGAACATTTCTTAGTAGCACAATGTACATAAATAGATAATAGTATGTGAGTGCCGTGAATGGGAAAAATATCTGGCAAGGATTATGAAACGGGATGGGCAAGGCTCTGCCGAGGACATCCCGTTTCCGTGCCGCGCCAGATATTTTCCCCATTCACTGCACTAACGTACTATTCTATGTATCCCATAAACACTACAAATAGCTTTGAAATGTAATAATAACCCCAGCCGCATCGTCAAAATCGGATAATCGACTAGTATGACAACCGTACATATCCATACGCAGTGATTAGGTCGTATTTACAGGATCTCAAAAATGTTTCACGGCACATACGCACTGTGTTGACGAGATAATACGGGCGACTCTTTGTCGCCCGCTTTATGTTACGCGTATATGAAAACTTACCATTCAGTGAAACTAGGTTGAATATATGATTGAAAGTGTAAAATTTGTTTTACCGTAAACCAATAAACCAAGCAGGAGGTGCTTTTACGACACGTGGTATTACTAATACGGGCGACGAATAATTTGGCCCGAAGGCCCAACTGCTTCTAAAACAAAATATAGATAACATCGGAAAGTATACATAATATAGCTTACGAAGTTACTGCATTTCAAAATTGTGTTGTCGTTAGGAAGACTAAAGTTGCTGTTATCGCTGAAGAGTTCCCCTAGAGACGCTTGAAAATATGCGTTTTAAATGATCGGAGTAGAAATGCCTTAAATGCGCATTGGAATATTTTATGGGAAAGAAAAGAAAAACAGTTTGCAACGAAATGCAGTTTCATTATTCCGTATTTATTTTAACACATTTCTCTCTCCCACACCCATGTCTCTGTCTGTCTCTGTCTGTCTGTCTGTCTGTCTGTCTGTCTGTCTGTCTGTCTGTCTGTCTGTCTGTCTGTCTGTCTGTCTGTCTGTCTGTCTGTCTGTCTGTCTGTCTGTCTGTCTGTCTGTCTGTCTGTCTGTCTGTCTGTCTGTCTGTCTGTCTGTCTCTCTGTCTGTCTCTGTCAGTCTGTCTCTGTCTGTCTGTCTGTCTGTCTGTCTCTGTCTGTCTCTTTATCTCTGTCTGTCTGTCTGTCTCTTTATCTCTGTCTGTCTCTCTCCCTATCTGTCCCTCTCTCTATCTTTCTGTCATTCTCTCTCTCTATCTTTATGTCTGTATGTCTGTCTGTCTGTATATATGTCTCTCTCTATCTCGCTCTCTGTCTGTCTATGTCTCTCTGTGTGTCTCTTTCTCTATCATTACCTAGAAACCACAATATATCTCTCCCCAGCACCCCCACCCACCTTCTCTCAACATCATTAGATAGAAACCATAATATTTCTCTCTCTATCTTTCAACATCTTTAGATAGAAGCACACTATATCTCTCTCAATATTATTGGATAGAAAGCGCACATGTTGTGATTTTGTTTACAAGACAAAGTCAAGCGATCCATGATACTCTGTGGACATGACTAACAGAAACAAGTATGCATTGTAACTGTTGTTTTATTGCGCCTGTTCGGTTGTGTGACGGCCTGTGCTGTATTCACAGTTCATGACACAAGTACCTCTTACCAACAGCTGAAGTGAAGCTGTATGTAAAAAGGACAAAACTAATACGAAAAATAGTCAAAATGTGCTCAAAGACCACCAGGGATCGAGAAAATAATGGCATCACTGGAAGGACACACCTGGAGAATTTCTATAGCCGCCACGCTGCACTTAACTTCGCTGATGTGAGTTTAAAAATACAAGACATAGTCAAGCGATCCGGGATAATTGGGGAACACGACTACCAGAACAAAGTATGCATTGCAAGTGTGCGTCTAGTGCACCTGTTGCTGTAGTCCAGGATACAAACACATCTGACACTGGGTTAATAAAAAAAAGTAAATGTAAAACTTAACACAATTCATACCAAAAATGGGCAAAATGTGTATAACTCTCGAAGTGACAGTCGTGCTCAATGACGACTGAGATTGCGAAAATTGGGAATAATATCACTGAAGATTCTTAGCCTTGTTATTTTTTCTTAAAATAATCGTAAATGTACTAATACAGTTTCTATAATGCTTTGCTTTTGCCAGTATACCCTCAATACTGAGGCTTATCACTAGTGGATCATATTTTTATTCATAAGTACATGTACATACAATCAAATACAATCGATGTTCCCGGTATTTAGCCGGTACCCATTTACATCTGGGTGGGCTGAAGCAGTGTGGATAACGTGGACAGAAGGACACAACGCACGCGAGGCTCGAACCCACGATCGTAAGATCAGCAGACCGACGCCTCAGACCGCTCGACCACGCGCTCCACTATGCCTAGGCTATTAATGTACTATATATGAAACGGAAATATCTAAATTGTATCACTGGTTCAAATAAGAGAAGTGCGACAATGACACCATTTAATTATAATAGAGAAGTTGTAACACCGTGGTAGTTGCGGGAAGTAGTTTTGCAATACTACAATATACTACGGTACCGTTTATAGCATACTAACATCATGGTAAACATGGTAAAGCTATCAATTGGTAAATTTAGTTTCATATACTAACGTCGCCCGTCATAGGTAGTGCCTATTTCATATTACTCTATTTTATTATATACCTACCCATGAAATACATATATACCTACCCATGAAATACATAGTGATACAATTTAAATAAAAGTCATATGTTCTCATCGATGAAATAAACAACTTCCGATGAGAATACGACTACTTCCGCTATCTATATTCATATACTGTATTTTTTTCAAAATATCCGGCCGAAACAAAATTTGTTCACTTTTTTTTGGTTTCACACAATTATTAAAAAAAAATGTTTTTTAAATTTTAAAATATTTTTTTCAAAATATCCGGCCGAAAAAAAATGTGTTTCCAAGGAGCGGTATGTAATAAATAGAATATTCATATTTTTGCAACGAATTTGACATGTTTTCATCGAGTGGTGTGAAATGTCCATTAGGCACTCGTGAAATATGGACATTTCACACCACTCGATGAACATATATGTAATATTCGTTACAAAAATATGAATATCCTCTATGTATCCCATCAGTAATGGGTTAATGTTTCAAACATGTAGTTGTAGTATACTGTCCTTTGTTACCATGTATGCTTATTTTCACTTTGTACATGTATATAATAGAGCGCCACGTGGAAGATTAGTTTCTATCTAAATGTGTCACCCTCTGTAAATAAAGATTATTATTATTATTTTATTATTAGTACAGTACCCTAGATCCCTGTTACCAGATATGAAGGACTGAAATTACCCCACCGACCTGCATTTGTACAATACAGTTAATATATAATTAGACATGCATTTATAACACTACATGTACCACACTCGCCTACTTGTGTAGATGGCGTTTGGCTATATACATGTACAAACGTACTAGTATGTATGTGTGGTACACTTGCAGCCATCCCACGCACATGTGAATACTCGGACCTGTGGCACACAAGAAATGCCTATTACAACAATCATATTACCCCACCCACCTGGTCTCGTACTGTGCATTACGTTTATTATATTTATTATAGTAAACGTAATGTACAGTACGAGACCAGGTGGGTGGGCTATTGTGATTTTTTCAATAGACATGTTTTGTGTCACATGTCCGAGTCTTCCACCTGTGATCCCACGTACAGGCTTTCACAATTGCATCAGTGTATATTCCTTTTCCGGACGGCAGCACGCATGATTCGTGAATTAGCTGGTGATACGGATATTCAGAACGATCTATATCTACAATGATCACACACGTGGTCGTAGCTACAATAATTCGCCTCCGATATGTTACCTACGTCTACAATTTGACACATTCAAAAAATGTGAGCAACTGAAGTGCATACCCAAACCTGTTGTATGTAGGTCACAATTTAGTAAACTGTATAGTTTATACATTTAAACAAATAATCCTTGATGTAGAACTAGTAAATTGCCAAAAATAATAGAACTTGGAAATAATATTTTCCCATGGAAGCCATCTTTTCAACATCTGTTCAACATTCACCATGAGGCTTTCAAATTTACAAGATGTAGATGTAAATGTTCAGATAAACACATTGACCCGGTAAAATAACAAATTTCCGCATGTGTATGTTCTTTATTAATAATGTATTGATACAGTTTTGACAGTTTTATATCGCTAACATATCAAACACGCCGGATAACCGATTGAACAAATCACTCTTCCATGTGTTACATTAAAGAGATGGGTTTAAATTTCTACCCTCGTGAGAGGTATGGAGCTGGGTAGCAATTGTGTTTATAACGTGGTCTCAGCTGCGAACCAAATTGCATTATACAGTTGATCCTCTCTAAACCGAACACAGAGACGAATTAGTCGTGTTTAATTTTGATATATTTGGTTTCCATTTATCTCCAATAATAATGTCTGTTCATGATCGCAAGGCACCCCCGCGTGTCTTGTGATGGTTATATGTATGTTTAACAGTGGATCCTCTCTAAAACGGACACCCTGGGAGGTCTCCAGGGTGTTCGGTTTAGAGAGGTTCCACTGTATCTGTACCTGTATCGTACCTAACGTATAACATTTCGCAACATGTTTACATGTCAACTAAACAATGCGTAACTACACTGCGTTTACTCGGTAAGCAAGAAACAAAGTTTGACAATAATTGGACAAGCGCCTGAAATATTGATGAAGCGCCGGCATAAAATATCAGACGAAATTACTTACTCGCACGCGATGATCAGATTGCTCGGTACCCGATGTGTCAATATCGGTACCATCTTCAATACATATCCGATACTGCATGATCGAAAGAAATGCATTCTTACCTGTTTTAGCGTCATTATTTGTATAACTATTCAATAATGCATGGTGCATGTACCTGCGGTATCTTCAATAAACATGTATATTATACGCCGTGAACCTTAAAATACATCCATATTTACATGTTTTTTGTATCTGTTCATTGTACATTGTTACATGACTGCCGTTGTTTGACACCGCTCACAACCGATTTCAAACGTAAAGCGGGTGCTGTTTGATCATGGCTGTAGACAATGCTCATTCCGGGGCTTTCCAACGCATTCATGTACGTAATGCATGTTACTCGAAACATTACTACATGTAGGACGCCCATTACATGTACGTCATCAAACCTGGGACCCGTTTCACTAAACTTCGTACGACTGACATGTTCGTAAGTGCAACATTATGATAGTCTATAAATTTCACATTAACAATGTTTTCTTGTAAACAATTATTGGATTTACATTTATTGAGCATAGGCTGCATATGCAGCCTATGCTCAATAAATGTAAACCAATCAATTGAAATTTCCAGACGATCCTAAATTTGCACTTACGAAGATTTTAGTCTTACGAAGTTTAGTTAAATGTCCCCCAGACCAGTTCACAACGGTCGCCCCATTTCGCTTTTATCCGTGTGTAAACGGGTAACCACAACAATCATTCACGCGGTCAAACATTTGGCATTATTGATCGCTTGCTACGCCCTGTAATCTCACTAAACTACCATAGAAACAGTACACATTACGGAAAATGTAATCAAAAGTCCTCTCGATTTGAGATTGTCCGCCATTTTGAAATTGATGCGGATGATGGGGCACCTGAATCACGCGACGTGTACTAGGGCCCCGGAATAGGTATGCAATCATGTAATTACTCAATATTTCCGACGAAACTGTAACAATAACTCAGGGACTGTTTGATCCCGCGGCCTACGGCATTGGGTTCAAACAGTTCCAGCGCTCCAGATAAGCTGCGTATTTGCGTAAATACCCAATTGAATTTGCCAAAAAAACAATTGAAATCAGAAATAGCGAGTATCATAAAGCAATAACAATTTTGTGGTACCTTTATCATGCTGCAGAAAACAATAAACATACAACAAATATAGCATATTTTTCTATTTTCCATGAAAACACATCTTGGTATTTCATTAGAATTGTCTGCAAGGAGACAATTCAATAATGAAATGCCAAGATATGTTTTCATTTCGAAGCAAACTATTTCAATAATTGCTGTCTGTTGATGTATACACAGTAGTGTGATTTTATTTTACCCAATTCAAATTTTGAAATACCCAATTGCTTCAACATACCCAACATACTCAATTATTAATTCCTTATCTGGAGCCGTGCAGTTCCCTCGTGCGACAGGAAACGCTTACACACGGCTGGACATGGTCGAACCTGATAATGATTGAATTATCGTTAATATATATTCAATATCAATGGTCCGAAGAAATGTAGTATTGCGTGTTTGGTTTGTGTGTCAATATGCTTAACATCTTCAATTAATGTTCAATTGACCATGATCCAAGCACATGCAGTCATGTCTGTGTGTCAATACTGTATCAATCATGTACCTGCTTTGGAGTCAATATCTCTATCATCTGCAATCTGTGTTACCTATTGACATGATGGACTGAAATAAAAATTAACCGGTTCGGAGAAAATGACGACTTTTGAGTATTTGTGTTTTTTTTATATACTTTCTGTTCTTTTGTATGTTATGGTTGCCATAATTGATTGTAATTAATCTCCAACTGCATCCATATAGGAAACCATTAACATGTTTTAACCGTTACTACTCACTCTCGACATTGTACACTACGGTCTGTTGCTGCCGACGAAGTTTTGACCATTAAAGAAATTAAATATAAAAATTATTTAAATATAAGGTCACACTCTCGAAAAAAACATTATTTGATAAACAAAGTACTCACATTCAAATATTTTTCTGATTTAATGTGTTTAATAGCCAGAAGTACGTCGGCAACAAAACAGACAGTACATACTAAACTGCACAATACCACACATGTAGCTGTGACTGGATAAATGGGGCTTGTGGGTTTTGAGACTAGTGTACATCCCTATCAGCCTGTGCATCCGCACAGTCTTGACGTTGGCTTTTACTTTTCTATTAGCTGGCAACGATGCAAGTTACTTCAAGATCGGTCCCAGCAACGGACTGGTGGAGACGACTGGGACGCCGCTCGACTATGACGTCACGACGAGCGTCACTCTGACGTTGACGGCCACCGACACTGAGAGTAGCACCTCTAATACGGCGTCTGTCGTTGTCACAGTTCTTAATAGTAAGTGGACACTATAGTTGGCGGATACACTGACGTAACTGGAGACTTTCATTTCGTTAACGATTTACCTGCTGAGATTACACAGTTGTTCTTACGGAAAATTCTAAATATCTTTCTTATGTCTTTTTCTCTTTTTAAATTTGATAAAGTAATAGTTATCTGTTGTTCGTATGTATTGTAGTAATATATTGTATATATTGTGACCACAATCTGAACCGTCCCGTCAAACATCTCTCCCGCTATTACACTCTTACGTCTAGCCCATAATGTCGCACGTGAATAGTTTATCCGACGTCATGTTTGTTGTCGAACAAGATGCCAAGTCGCATGGAAGCAAATGGGTCTATTGTTTTCGTCACGGGTGTCCGTCCGTCCGGCTGTCCGTCCGTACGTCCGTCCGTCCGTCCGTCCGTAGCTTGCCGTGTGCCTTCCTTATGGTGTGTAGATGCGCAAAATGTATTTTAATTTTTATTCCACCCCCAGTCATGAATTATCTCCTCCTTTTCGATTTAGAATTTCCCAAGTTTGCCTTGTAAGAAGTAAAACTGTTTAACCGTAATAGGTTGGGACTTGAAACTCGGTGTGTGCCTTCCTTATGGTGTGTAAATGCGCAAAGAGAATTTCGATTTTTGATTTGTCCCCCGGTCATGGATTATCTCCCCCTTTTCGACTTGTGATGTCGCTCCGACGGCTGTGCTCTAGTTTGGTAACTATTAATGCACGCTGCACACCTCATGGATATGACCTGAAGTAATATATTCTATGTATACATACATATACATACAGTACATTGGGGTCAGCGTGTAAGTGCACACACGAACGAACGCGACAGGTTGGTTCCACTGACCCCACTGTACATGTATCTATCAAACGTAGAAGTGGAATGCATATAACATAATAGGATTTTCAGCTATGCATGCTTTTTATTGGGAAATAATACACTTACGTACGTTGGCGTCATTGCCAACAACTCGCTCATGTGTGCACTCGTTGTTTACAATGTACAGATAATCCATCACACACTACTTTATTATCAATTTCCGCTTTTCAAAATAAACGATAAAAAAGCGTCTATTTACTATAATTTTATTATATACATACTTTCGTTTCCGATTAAAAAACACAATGTAACAAAAGCCGTAAAATTTCTTTCCATATGGACGTCTCATGAGTTCATATTGGTCAGTGCCGGAACTACGTTTCACACCGTAAATAGTTCCTTCTAAATCATTACTAATGTATGTATTGTATTTATTGAGACACATATAAATTGTGAGTGACCAACGTATATATTATAATCAAAACTTAAGGTTATTTGCTTTGTATGTGTATCTATGCGACTCGTTTCGCCGCGCAACGATTGTGTGCTCCTAAAGTCGAGAAATATCGCATGATACGGAACTCGTGCATTATATATCCACATGCAAATGATATGCTCTATAAATCGTTTGTGTTTGTCATGTGTAGTACATCATATTCAGGGTATGGGATAACTTGGTATATTGTTTGAAAAATGGAATCTGACGGAATTGAACGTTGTTTAAACTTGGTCCGATTAAAATTTCTCAGCAGAATATTCAGACTTACTACATACAGTAGCGCTTTTCTGCAGGTCAACTATACGTACTATACCAATACGATATGTTTTCTATACGATATGCATATAGTATAAACGTACGGTATGTTTGTACCGTACATACCAACCAATACCGTATAGATATACCATTAAATCGTACGTTTATACGATTTTTATACATGTGTATAATTCTGGTACGTTTGTATCGTACACACATACCAGATTTGTGTACGGTATAAAGTACCATACTACCGTATATTAACGGTGTTGCCGTGTACTATTTGCCCTAATAGTTGGTCCCTAATATTTGGTCCGCCTCGGCAGTTTTCTTTCATAATATTCAGAAATGCGTAATATTACTGATCTATCTCTGTGTTTCATGAAATGTATTTAAAGAAACTGTGATATTTTCTGTAAATGACGTCGATATATATACACAAAACGAGAAACAAAATCCAATTAAATAATGAAAAACTTGTGAGTGTTTACGAGATACGATTCGATATGCCTAGCTAGAGTTTAATCTCTCACCCGGTGTTGTTACACGACACTACTAGCAACAATAAACCGGCGTCAATAAATAAAACAACAAACGTATCCGTGTTCCAATCCAAAATGTTATCCCATCTATTTAATTCAAAGTGACTAGAAAGTCAGCGGTATTGGTGATCTGTTTGTTTGGTGCGCAAATATAAATCGGCGGGTCAAACAGTGAAACCTTGACCTTGACAATTTCTTGGACAAGAAAAATGTCGTCACTGCCGTTCCGAATATCAAGAACAAATTAATAGACACCACCATGCTCACAATATATTTATTTTCATATACAATCAAATTATAATGTGTGGTCTACGGTATAATATGGCAAAACTAAGCATCAATTTTGCGTTTTGTTTCCTTTTTCGTCTGTATCAAATTACGTTTTTCTATTCTGTTAACATTATTTCGACGCGATCCTATAGTCGACATGACACTTTCTGAGATCAACACAACTTTTTATAATGTCTTTCAATTTCAAGCTGCAAGGAGACTGTGAATTGCATATTAACCATAATAACATGGTGAACATATTGATATTAATTTTAAAAGAAAAGCATATTTTAATTTTCGAAACCTGATCATAAAAAGAAAATTAAAAATTTATTTTGGAATTAGATTTCTATTACTGCAAACGTTCTGCTCTGGCTGTTGATTTCTATTGGCCCGTATACAATTTTGTGAAGATAATATTTATTCCGGTGATAGCCATTTCTTTAAAATAAAACGGTTTACTTGTGTCACAGAGTGAGAAAGATAAATAACGGCCCGGAATCGAACCAGGGACCTCATGTTTACCGTACCATGCCCATGGCTCTACCGAGCAAGCTAACAAGGCACATATCATACACACTTCATCCACATAGTCAGTTGCGTACTGTGACATTCTTCTCCGCCAAATTGAAATTCGTCCTCGAATTCCATGTTTAATTTTGTCTCCGAATTCCATATGTTTGGGTACAATTTTGGGAGTATTTATCAGTCGCCAAATTATGCCAAATTATTACAGTTGATATCACAGATTATGCTCTTGGCGACATTAGCGGACACACATTTGTCCATCAAGTTGATCAAATAAACAACGGAATCTGACAGAACACTACGATGGCGCATGGAAACATCATTAGTCTGGTACTTGGAATCAAAATGGTGGATATTAAGATCAATATGTGAGGCACTGACAGAACCTTTAACATTTTTATATCACGATAGCAGCTACAGGGATTGTTGGACGTATTTATTTAGAGACACAAGAGATTACAACCCACATTGGATAATATACTAAGCGACATTCTGTTCTAACATACACCAACATAGAGGATTACATTTGCGACAATGTTGAATTCTGGATGTTGTGGACAGGTGACCGAAATCTATTGAACATAATGAATAACTTTAATATTCTACACCAGAATTAAAGTTCATTCATCGTTTGATGTGTAACTGATGAATTAAGGTAAGTTACTTGTATATGACAAATTTTGCCTCACTAATTGTTATGCCCCACCACAATAGTGGAGGGGGCATTTAGTGTTACCCTTGTCCGTTCTTCCGTCCGTCACCAACCTATTAACTCGTAAAACTTTTAAACCGTAATAGCTACAGACCTGAAACTTGGTACATGTATGTTTGATTCGACCACATGGTCATGGATTATCTCCCCCTTTTCAAGTTAGAATTTATTTTGATTCGACCCCGGAGTCATGGATTATCTCCCCCTTTTTTAATCAGAATTTGGAAATTTTGCCTAGTAACTCGTAAAACTTTTGTAATAGCCGCATCACTGAAATTTGATATGTAGCTTCCTTATGATGGGTAGATGCGGAACGTTTATTTCGATTTTTGATTCGAACCCCGTGTCATGGATTATCTCTCCCTTTTGGACACTGTAATTTTGCCTTGTTTACTATCAAAGCGATATATGGGGTATCCGTGTTCTATGAACACATTTTCTAGTTTAGTTATCTCCCTTTGTTTTTTCGTGCACTGATTTGTCCGGAGAATAACGCGAACACCCTTTGCAATATTTGTATGAAACTTAACACATGCATAGGTCTCACGGGACTGTGCAGAGCTAGCGTTAAAGGTGCATGCCCACTCAGTAGGCACAAAATGTTCTTTATGTCAGAGACATCATCGGAGACATTTTCTGGCCAGAAAAACAATCATTTACCATTACCCACGTATTGTTTGGCATTATTATACATTTTATATCAGAAGAAAATTTCCACATTGATATCAGGGACGATAACCGTGTTTCTTTAAAATGTTAACGGACATTACTATTTATTCTCTTTATTTATTGTTTGATGTGCAATGATCATACTTTATAATCGGTCAATTATTTTTCAGTTGATGCATTTAATTAGTATATTTAATTAGTATATTTCATTATAAAATATTATGCCCCATTTGCACATGAAAATACCGATACCACCGCGCGTCACTATCAGTAAAATAAATATTACCAAATGATTATATCTGTATAGCGGGCACTCGTAATGTTTATAACTAGTGGAATAGTGACAATTATACATTTATTTAATTCCCATAAAGAGCATTTTAGCCTACTGAGTGGGCATACACCTTTAAAAAGGGGTTGGACAATTTTTGTCGCGACCGCCTGCAGACAGTGCGATATAGTCTGCGCATTGACGTCCATCCGTATTTTTTTTGCCGAGCCTGCTTGCGGAAAGTGAGACTTAGTGATCACAATGACGTCCGTGCGCCAGTCCGTGCGTCAGTCCGTCCGAAATCGGTATATGTTTTTAAATACCATATCCTAAGTCACATTGACTTCAAACATCAAATGCTTATTAGTCATCATCCATATATTCATTATGTGTCCCAGTCATGCGGCCCCTGTGCCCCAAGGTCAAATTACTTTGAAACTTGTGTTAAAGTTTTTGCATACCTTATATCTCCACAACACTTACTCAGATTTGCTTCAAACTTCAGATGATTCTTTATTATATTCCATATTTTCATATTATAACCCACGCATGCGACCCACATGCCCAAGATCAATGTCAAATGAGTTTCAAATTTGCGTTAAAGCTTTTACATACCTTAATTCAAACTTCAAATAAATATACTCTGAGACCATCAAATACCTCGGTAGGCTCGAAATGCGGGCCACGGCCATCTGGTTTTTATTTACCGTAGGTTAAAGTTATTAAGAACGCTATATCTCAGAAACAGCTTCGCCAATTCACTCGAAGCTTCACATGTGTGTTTATCATCATCCATATTTTCATTCTATGCTCAACCCCTGCAACCCCTGTGCCCAATATCAAGGTCAAATTACTTTGAAATTTACCTCAAAGTTTTTGACATGCCTGCATGTGGACAGAGCGATATAGTTGTCACATTGGCCTACATACGTACGTACATCCATGTGTACGTCACTTCGTGCGTCCAGTTAAATTTTTTTTGATTTAAGGTTAAAGTTTTTAAAGGTACATGCCCACTCAGTAGGCACAAACTGTTCTTTATAGCAATTAAATAAGTGTATAATTGTGTCACTATTCCACCAGTTCTAAACCGCTATCCATATATAATCATTTAGTAATATTTATTTTACTGATACTGACTAGCGGTGGTATCAAGCTATTTTCATATTCAAATGAGGCATGATATTCTTTAATTATTTATGCTAATAAAAGGTACATAACCACTCAGTTATTTGTAGGAATTAAAGAAGTGTATAATTTTGTCACTATTCCACTAGTTCTAAACATTACGAATGCCCGTTATATGGATATAATCATTTAGTAATGTTTATTTCACTAATAGTGACACGCTGTGATATCAGGCTATTTTCATAGGCAAATGGGGCATACATTTTTTAATTAATTATACTTATTAAATAACGTTTTTGACAGATTATAAAGTCTGATCATTGCACATCAAAAAATAAATAGTAATGTCTTGGTAACATTTTAAGGAAACACGGTTATTGCCCCTGATAGCAGTGTGGATATTTACGTCTGATATAAAATGTATAATAAATATGTGTATTAATGGTGAATTAATGTCTATTTTGCCCGAAAATGTCTCGGATGATGTCTCTGATATAAAGAACATTTTGTGCCTACAGAGTGGGCATGTACCTTTAAGAACACTATAGCTCTGAAACCGCTTCACCAATTCACTCGAAACTTCACATACAGTGTATTTGTCACCCATATTTTCATTATTATTCATATTTGCCCAATGTCACGGTCAAATTACTTTGATATTTCGGCACATTGCATGGTGTGCATTCAGGATAAAGTTTTTGGTTAAAGTGTTTTTTTAGTTAAAGTTTGCGGGTATACTATCAAAGCCTTGGCGGGTGCGGCATGTTTTTACGTCAACTGACTAAAGCTTTGTTGCAATAAAACAATTGTTTGTACTATCAAATGCCTCGGCGGGCACGACATGCAGGCCATGGCCATCTAGTTAGTATAGCATGCGATTTCATCAGTCGGCCATCGCACCATGACCTAGTTTAGCACTTGATCAGTCGGCCATCGCGCCAGGACTAGTTTAGCACTTGATCAGTCGGCCATCGCTCCAGGACTAATTTATAACTTGATCAGTCGGCCATCGCACCAGGACTAGTTTAGAACTTGATCAGTCGACCATCTCACCAGGACTAGTATAGCACTTGATCAGTCGGCCATTGCTCCAGGACTAGTTTAGAACTTGATCAGTCGGCCGTCGCACCAGGACTAGTTTAGCACTTGATCCGTCGGCCATCTCACCATTATTAGTATATAACTTGATCAGTCGGCCATCGCTCGCACCAGGACTAGTTTAGAACTTGATCAGTCGGCCATCGCACCAGGACTAGTATAGCACTTGATCAGTTGGCCATCGCACCGGGACTAGTTTAGCCCTTGATCAGTCGGCCACCGCACCAGGACAAGTATAGCACTCGATCAGTCGGCCATCGAACCAGGACTAGTTTAGAACTTGATCAGTCGGCCATCGCTCCAGGACTAGTTTAGTCCTTGATCGGTCGGCCATCGCACCAGGACTAGTTTAGCCCTGGACCAGTCGGCCATCGCACCAGGACTAGATTAGCCCTTGATCAGTCGGCCATCGTACCAGGACTAGTAGAGCACTTGATCAGTTTGCCATCCCACCATAACTAGTATAGCGCTTGATCAGTCACCCTTTGCACCATGCCCAGTATAGCACTTGATCAGTTGGCCATCTCACCATGCCCATTATAGCACGTGATCAATCGGCCATGCCGAGTATAGCATTTGAGCAGTCGGCCTTCACACCAGAACTACTTTAGCACTTGATCAGTCGGCCATCGCACCAGGACTAGTATAGCACTCGATCAGTCGGCCATCGCACCAGGACTAGTTTAGAACGCGATCAGTTGGCCATCACACCAGAACTACTTTAGCACTTGATCAGTTGGCCATCGCACCGGAACTAGTTTAGCCCTTGATCAGTTGGCCATCGCACCAGGACTAGCTTATAACTTGATCAGTCGGCCATCACACCAGGACTACTTTAGCACTTGATCAGTCGGCCATCGCACCGGGACTAGTTTAGCCCTTGATCAGTCGGACCATGACTAGTTTATAACTTGATCAGTCGGCCATCGCACCACGACTAGTTTAGAACTTGATCAGTCGGCCATCGCACCAAGACTTGTATAGCACTTGATCAGTCCGCCACGTCATACTGCGTTACAGACAGAAGTGGTGGTGGTGGGGGGGGTGTAGTTTAGTCATAGACAAAAACTGGTGGTGGTGGTGATACACATTGTTCCCACTGTGGGATATAGACCGTAACTTTGAGGACGCCAAATGTAGATGGCTGGTGTGTGTGGGGGATCATTGTTTTGTGTCCCCGGCGGTGGTGCGGAGTACATTGATGAATTACTGATGAATTACTGTATTGAACACACATGTATAAGATGCACTGTGATACCGTACTTCACAATCCTCAGTTTTAAATTGATTCTGTATCGCAAAACTGAAAATGTATTCATTTTGAAAAACTTAAAATTGTGGCAGTTAATCGAAATGAAAACAGGATGTTTACATGCGAAATGAACCGGTGCATCGGTATATTTTAACCGCACGATGACCCCACTGTATATTCATACCATATCCGTACCGATATATCGTATATACGAACGGATATCGTATGTTTGTATAATATTCGTATAGTACGTTTGTATAATGTAAACAAACTGTACTATACGATGATATGGTACAAACATACCGATATTATATAATCATACGATATGCTCATTAACTATACCAGTACTACACGATTACGATATGTATACGATATTAGTATATACAAATAGGTAAGGAGCAGAAAAGCGCTACTGTAAGTAATGCTTCTAAATATGATACTGGCGGGCTCGTAGTGTTAACGGCTGGAACATGTTCATCATCAAAACAGCAGTCGTATTGATGAAAAATAAGATTAACCCGAGACATCATGTGTGCCGCCATTAATCCAGTGTAAATAATAGACCACGTGATCCCATACCCTGATATTGACTTGACAATATTACAGACGTTCTGCCCGTGTTTACGGCCCCTGTGACGGGAGCAGACACCGCTACACTCAGCGAGAGCGCTGCCACAGACGCTTCCGTTTTCACCATGGCGGCCACCGACAGCGATGACGTACAGGCGTCTATCTCGTTCTCAATTAAGTCACAGACCGGCGGTACTAACTTCAAGGTCACCGGCTCGGAACTTCATGTGGCGTCGGGGGCATCGCTGGATTTTGAGACAACAACTTCATATACCCTTGTCATAACGTACGTAATGCTGTGTGTAGGACATCATACATGTATGAGACGCTCCATGTTATTTTGTATGTTCGAACATCAGCGTAATTTCATAAAACACGTTTACAAAAAATACAATATTTTCCGTAAATGACGTTAAAAGTTGACAGCATTTTCAGAGTACATGCCCATGTACTTTGTGATTTATTTAGTTTATTAAATGTGTATGTGACTGAACAAATGGCGATTATGGGTTTTGTGACCAGTGTAGCTGCTAATGAAATGGTACTTGCCTGTGTGCAGTGCAGATCTTGATCAAACTGTGAGGACGCAAATGCTGATCTGGAGCGACACTGGTCGCAAACGCCATAAGCCCCATTTCTCCAATCACTGCCACATACCTACATAGGTCACCAATTTCAGTCATGCTGTTACTTTGTAACATGACTTCCAATAAAGGTATGTTCTGTTATGTTCAGTTAGCATTTTTATAACGAGTTTAATTATGTCTGTGCCTGTTTCATATGAAATCAATAAACACGTTTAATAATTATACTATTAAATGATTACTACGTAAGATCCTCTATGTATACCTTACAGTGTGACGGATGGCCTGGACAATGTGGACAGTGTAGCAATGACCGTGAATATGCAGAATGCGAACGAGGCCCCGGCATGGGATAGCGCCACCATAGATACCCTCAGCGTCGCTGAAGCGATTAATGTTGGTAAGTACATGTAGTGTACACAATATTTTATCAACTGCACAATCCCTTTTGGGGCCTCACAGAGAGATCGCATAGCCGCTGCAGAATCACATACGTGCAAGTCTTGCTTCAGTCGAATACAGTCACGTGTGCTAAGCGTTATCATGGGGTGGGGGCATACTGTTTTTCACTTGACCAAATACGTACAATTATTGCTTCAGTCAGATACAACCTTGTATGTACATGTATGCATCAAGGGGGCATACTGCTTTTTTCTTTGCTCTTGAGGTCCTGTCAGTCCGTCTGTTTGTCATATGCGTCTGAAACAGTTTCTCATCTATCATCTCATCTATCATGCTTTGCCTTCAATATTACTGGACTACTTTACTATTCGGTGTGTCGGTATTTGCTAGGATTGTTTCATTGTACACAAGTATGCATGTTCTCAGTAATGGAATAGTTAAAACTAACGTCATGGAGAAGCCTTGTTGGATACATATGGGTGAAAGCGGTAATGGTTGTTGTACTTTCAGGAGCCTCCGTTATGGATGTGGCCTCGAGTTCATCAGACCCCGACGTCGGTGACACCCGTACATTCACCATACAAGGTATCGTACGTCAGGAAGAAAGCCTTGGTTTGTTGCGTCCGATGGGCTCCTCGCAAACATTAAACACACCAAATGTTTTTCGTACTACAGTAAACACGAAAAGACCACAGTTTTATTACTTATATTTACATATGTACATTGCATAAGAGTTTTAAAAATGTAAACAATGACATATGGTGTTGCATTGAAGAATCATCTTATTTTATGTCGTGTGTTCGCAATTCGCAATTCACGTGGGGCTAATGTAAGGTGTTGGGGTTTCTAATGCACTCTATACATATCACACAATCTGACTTGCTGATGGTCATACATTACAGGTATATCATTGTTGATGAACGGTCGCAAATTATTTCAATATGTATTCCTACGCCACTACTAAGTTTGATGTCGGTAAATTTACTCTGCCACCAAAATGACCGACCAAAACGTTGAACAACTCGCATAAAATGTCCCAAGTGGTATTCAGTAGCCGATTTCATCAAAATTGCAAAGCATACTTATCTAGCAAAGTATACTTTGAGGGAGTAATAATTTATTTTTCCCGAAATGCATTTTGTCATATAGAACTAACGACTGCATATGAGCCGCGTCGCGAGAAAACCTGTCTTCGGGTAATTGTTGGTCAATATGACATTTTGTTACTATGACAATGGTACCTGTGCAGATATATGTAGATAAATATAGGACTATTAACAAAAATCTGGGCTCCAGTAGCGAGCATTATTTTTTTAATTTTCTTTTGTATATTACATTTCCGTAAACTGTGTTGAAAATAGTGTGGCATTATGTGGACCTGTGCAGATATATTTAGATACATATAGGACTATTAAAAAAAATTCTGGGCTCCAGTAGAAAGCATTATTATTTTTGATTTTTAAACTCTTTTTTTTTCCATTTCTTTTTTTCATTTTTTTTCTTCAAATTCTTTTTCAATTTTTGTCTAGTAGCATAAGGTCGTAAGTGCTATATACAGACTATTATCATATAATAAAACAATTATTGACTAGTGAGCCATAGAATATAATCTGATATTCTATGGAATCTGATATTCTATGGCTCACTAGTCAATAATTGTATAATATGTTCGGGCCAGTGAAAATTGCTTTCGGGCCCAGGCTCCAGGTCAAGGCTGGACAAGGCGAGGCATTTGATTCCGCGGAATTCTTCTTTACTTATCTCCCTTTGTTGTTTCGTGCTCTGATTTTGTATCCAGAGCATAACTCGAACACCCTTTGGAATATTGTTATGCCCCACCACGATAGTGGAGGGGGCATTTAGTGTTACCCTTGTCTGTCCGTCCGTCCGTCCGTCCGTCCGTCCGTCCGTCCGCACACACGAATGGGTACTTGTTGTAAGCGTACGGGGATCTTATTGGGTAGGGTTAGGATAGTGTTGGGTACTCTTGTTGGGTATTTTTATAGAGTAAAAACCCAACAAGTATTCATTCGTAGGAACGTGCGTCCCGTCCTCCCGTCCCCGTCCGTCCGTCCGTCCGTCCGTCCGTCCGTCCGTCCGTCACAAAACTTTAACACTCGGGTAAATGTCTCATAATTTCTTCATCCTTCGACCGATCTCCTTCATATTTCATATACACATTGCTCTAATGGTCCTCTACCGCCCTGTGCCAAATCATCGTTCGTCCTGCCCCCGCCAAGCCCAGGGTTAAGATCACATACTTAGTGCTTCAAAAATGTTAACGCTCAGGTAAATATCTTATAATTTCTGTTTTCTTTCACGGATCAGCTTCATATTTCACATATGCATTGCTCTAATGGTCCTCTACCGCCCTGTGCCAAATCCACGTTCGTCCTGCCCCCGCCGAGCTCAGGGTCAAGGTCACATACTTGGTGCTTCAAAAACTTTAACGCTCAGGTAAAAGAAAATTTTGACTTGGAATTTGGCCTCATTTATTATCAAAGCGATATGTGGGACATCCGTGTTCTATGAACACATTTCCTAGTTTATTAAACTTCACACATGCAATATGGAATATTTTCATGAACTTCACACATGCATAGACCACGACCCTAAAGGTGTGTCACGCAAGAATGACAACTCTTGCATCACTAATTTTCTAGTTATCTCCCTTTGTTTTTCCGTCACTGACTTTGTCTCCGGAGCATAACTCGAACACCCTTTTTCAAACTACTTGTGTATCTGGGTAGGGGGATACACATGCGCTTGTCGACAAGCGTCCATTTCTAGTTCATGACCGGGGGTGGAATCAAATTTCAATATTCACCGCGCATCTACACACCATATGGAAGGCACACACCAAGTTTCAAGACCCTACCTATTACGGTTAAACAATTTTACTCTTACACTCAACGTGACGGACGGACAGACGGACAGGCACCCGTGACGAAAACAATATATCCATTTTCTTTTTTTTAAAAAGTGGGTATACAAAACTGTTTGCTCTGAAAGTTCATGTCTGATGACAGGCACCCTTACTGTCATGTGTTACTCACTATATACACACTCGCAATCATTGGAATAACGTGAGAGCAAAAGCCTGCATCGCTTACTTGTTATTTCTACTGCATCGCAGTCTCTCATTCGCCTAATAGGAGACCACCTTCAAGGGTAGCGCGTGGAAATCTGCCACATGGCCAAACTGGCTATGGTAACATATTTGAGACAGTTGTTACCTCAGCTTGTGATCAGCTTGACCTACATGTACCACCCACTTGTGTTTCTTTGGGAGTGTTACGGTAGCAGTTTGTCTTTTGAAGACTCAACTCAAAATACGAGGGTCCCAAAGTACGAAGAAATGAGAGGTGAGGGGGGAGGAGAGATAAAATAATAACAATACCCCCAATTCAAGAGATCATTGATAATCGTTGAACAGTACTATAAGAACCATATCAATTGCTAGTGCGCACAGTCTTATTGTATTTGTGGCACGACTTGACAATCCTTTAAATATCATTCCACAGTTACTGTATCTAGTTCTTGACTTTTTGTATTAATGTAGTTGGTTTAAACATTATTTATTTCAAGAGAGATATGTGATATTATTGTAGTTGTACGTGTCACATGTCCCAAAGGTGTTGCCTTGAAATATCATTCCACCGTATTTCTTATATTAACATGACACACATGTTAGCGTGCATTCAGATTGAAGCTTTTCATATGCATACAACAGAAACGTCAAATGTTCGCGACATCGTCCCGCTTACAGCTGTACTTTGACCACATTCTGAAAAAAACCGGACCTTTATACAATATCTGCAATAAATGTACGATCGGCGACCCATATCCTGTCGGTGATCGAGAAAGGATCCCCCAGTGACTGAATGGCGAACATCGTAAGTTCTGATCAGACGGCGCATATGCACATATGAGACTGATCTGTGACTATACCAGTCATAACATATCCATGGCTTTGTTGTTTTGTTTTGCAACAGATATTTCTTTCTTAAAATCGGTAAAGGTTGCGCTAATATTTAATTTTAAACATTGTATTAGAAAGAAAGAATTGAGCAATAGACTGAAAATTCGCTACGATTTAACCAGATCTGAAACATATAGTTGTGCGGGAAATCGGGCACAGGCTACATAGGTCTACAAATATGATGCCGATTATTAGTATGTACATGTAAATATAAAATGTAGCTTACACAGAGTTTTCACTTGTAAATGTTGCTCGATAACAGTTAACGTGGACAGTTATCTGTAAACTGTGTCAAAGAAAATATTATGTGAAAATAAAGGAACATAAAAAACACACTCAACAGACAAACAGCAAAATAATAAAAGAAAATTATCCTTACGCCATTAGTGTTAATCAAACATATATAAGATATGCCGTTTCGAATAAAAATCGAGGTACGTTGTTGTTCTGTTCGTGAGATAACTTTTCACACCACGGAACAAACCTAACATGGCGGTCTGACAAACGTCGATAATTGGAAATCTCGGCGGAAATTACGTCAGCTAAGTTCACGACGTCATATCTTGTGACGTCGTCAGATTCCCGAAGACATGTTTTCTCGGGACGCGGCTCATATATTTGATGAATAAAAGTATGCATAATTATTATAGTGAATTTCTTACATTATCACAGCCAAAATGGCTGTGATAATGTAATAAATTCACTATAATAAAAAATAGTCAATTTATCTTTAAAGTGAAAATTTCTCCCTCAAAGTATACTTTGCTAGATAAGTATACTTTGCAATGTTGGTGAAATAGGCTACTGGTATTATTGTTAAAGACACGGCGGGCTTGCATCTGAAACGTCCATGTGCGAAACGACCTGGTGACCTGGTACGAAAGTTGCATGGTCCGAAACGTCCGGCGAAAAATGATTGCAAATATCTCATCGTTAATCACCTTTCGTATATTTTGACAGTTATAGACAGTTCACGCAAACGGAAAGTATGTATCATGCGTAATTTTGCATCTCAAATGGTAGTATATCACGAGTCGACAAGTTATCACAATATTTATCAACATCAGGAAGTTTGACAGGCAGCGGCCATTGCCATTTTGTTGGTTAGAAATCGTCCCCGGAGTGACATTAAAAGCGCAAATATTCAAGAGACAATTATAATTGATGCATTTATTGCTTATATTATTGAAATATAACGACAGCAGCAACATAACTGTATGTACATTAAAAAATTGCAAATATCTTGTAATTGTGTTGTAAAATTATTTGTGCGATCCGTCCGGTATGACATGCGCAACCAGCTTGCACTCCGGTACCAGAAAATGATAGGTCGGAAAACATGTATGTGATCACGAACAGAAAAAAACAGTGAAACCTCTCTAAACCGGACACCCTGGGAGGTCCCCAGTGTGTCCGGTTTAGAGAGGTTTCACTGTAAATCAGGCATTGATCATTCTGAGCCATGGCTGTGTGTTTTGTGATCACGAACATACATTATCACCTGACATGACCAAGAAACTCATCAAAGATAATATCACAGGTGTTTTCTTTGTGTCCGGTTTAGAGAGGTTCCATTGTACATCTATTCCGGGAAATGTTCGTTGTAGCTAGTACCTGGGTATTCCAAAGTTGCATTATCATGATCATGGCTGTGACTGGGAATTTCGTTTATATGTTTTGCGTATTCACACAGTCTGATCAGGAGCTGCACTGTTCGTCATTCCGTCAATGAAACACCCATATTTTTAACGAACAATACATATTTCGTTATCAGGGTACATCAATGTGCTATTTTATCAGGAGCTACACTGGTGACAACTGGTCGCAATTTCCCCAGATACAGCTACATCCCTTGAGAGTTAACGGTGATTAACGTTGTGTTTGACAGCTGGCAACACCAACACCGATTTCGCCATCAGTTCCGCAGGGGTGGTAACTGTAGCCAAGCAAATGGATTACGCGACAACCTCCACATACAGCCTCACCATCCGGACAACTGACGCCGGCGGCCTAACCGCGGACGCAACGCTGGTATTAAATGTAAATAAAGGTAAAGTATTTTCTTATTATTAACCATTTCAACAACACCGGCCTGTATAGTGATATTGGCAAAAAGTGTAGATGATCCAGATGAGCCAGTTACTTAGGGGTGAAAGGGTTACGTTTTTCTCATATCTATGCTTTACCTTGTAGTCGAACACGTCTTAGACTTGTAGTCTCTCTGCGCCATCTTCATTATAAATGGCAAACTTAACCCTTTCACCCTTTCAGTATCTGGAATTGATTTTGATATATTAATTTTGCACCCGATCCAATCATCACAAAATGATTTTCATACAAGTCCATTTATGAAAAGGGGATATGTTTATTGTTCTCAAAACTATGAAAACTGTTTGCATAAACCGGTATAGCGGGATTTCGGGTTCAAAGGGTTCAATACTCTTGATTACGCCCTATTACAGTATATTACACGTCACTAAGGACAATACGCATACATGTGATTAGATGGCATAATCTACAGTGGGGTCAGCGTGTAAGTGCACACACGAACGAACAGGTTGGTTCCACAGGCCCGTAGCCAGGGAGGGGGGTCGGAGCGGTCGGACGGACGGCGGACGACCCCCACCCCCACCCCCCCCCCCCCCCCCCCCGCCCAGCCTCGAGGTCAACTTTTTATGCCTTGAGGTCCACTTTTTTAGCCTCGAGGTCCACTTATTTAGACCCCCCTAGATACCCCAGGCCCTTCGAAACGACCCCCCCCCCTTCAAACAGGTCTGGCTACGGGCCTGTTCCAACCTGTCGTGTTCGTTCGTGTGTGCACTGACACGCTGACCCCACTGTAATGTACAATATGAACTATACTATTTCAAGGTCTATGATCACGTGGTACTAACAACAACAACAACAACAAGTACTGACATTTCCAGAGTCCATCTGATTCAAAGTACATATTCTTTTATAGTGTCCTTATTACGTAACGGATTTTGGTGAAATAAGGCGCATCGAGTGCGTCTTGTTAAGCTGCATTTGGTGGTCTCTGTATTTACGCCCATACTTCTGTCGTTTTTGCGAAGAATCGATTTCCGTGTCTCCCACACGGAAATCGATTCCTTGCAACTGTGCCAAAATGCATGGACCACCAAATGCAGCTTATGAAGACGCATTTGTTGAGCAATATTTCATAAAAATCCGTTGCATATTAAGGAAAATATCAAATAATACTTAATTTGGAGTGGGCGACGTTGTTGTTGTTGTAATCACGTGATCATGCACCTTGTATTTGATGACATGTGAATTTTGCATTTTATTGGGGACATCCATGATTGTAGTTATGTTTGGCTAAACTGTATATTAATTAGGGCCCCGCCGAGATTCGGCGGACCGGGTATGGAAGGTGTTCGAGCCAATTCCCACCCTTAAATATAAGCCGAAACGAAACGAGATTCCGCGGTGCTCTATAGGTTTCGCCCTTTTGTTGGTCTGACTGTCTGTCTGTCCGTCCGTCCGTCCGTTTATGTTTTGGAAGTGTTTGTAAGAGTGTCTCAAATGACCTACAGGGGCCATAAGTGCGTCGACAGACCACATTTTCTAGTTTTACTTGATTAATACATTTCTGATATATATCCTGCGCATGAAATATGAACTTGCTTCAGTCATTTTGGTAAGTGGTGGACACTGTTTGGATTTCTACCCCGATACTCTATATACACTGTATGTTAGTTATTTATCCCGTCAACACAGTGCGTATGTGCCGTGAAACACGGTGCCGTGAAACATTTTGGATATCCTGTTAATACAACCTAATCACTGCGTATGAATATGTGCGGTGACTGGGGTTATTTCTTTGCATTTTAAAGTAATTTATATATGTGTTGACGGGATAAATAGAATAGTAGGTTAGTGCCGTTAATGGGGAAAATATCTGGCGCGGCACGGAAACGGGATGTGCTCGGCAGAGCCTCGCCCATCCCGTTTCCTAAGCCTTGCCAGATATTTTTTCACATTCACGGCACTAACCTACTATTCTCTATATATGATGTGTGATCATGATATTGTAGTGATTGCGCACACAATAATTTATATACGACATGTCTGTCCGCGCGAGTGTGCATGCTTATATTGACCTACATATACATATGTATATACGAGCCACGCCATGCGATTTCGTACATGTGTGATTTTTCATGAAATATATTTGTGATATTTTCTGACTATGATGTCGAAAGATTCCGCATTTGCTGTACAAATTGGATCATCTTGCAATGTCATTTCCGTCAAATATCGTAAATTTTGTAAATATTTTTCAAGAGATTTCGCATATGTTCTTAGGTACAAAATCGCATGGCGTGTCTCATAGAATAGTGCTCGATACGAACACGGACACCATCTATTCTGTCATAAATGTACATGTAGTTATAGTTACCATGGGCGAATTCAGGGGGGGGGGCACGCGCCCCCTAAAATTCGCCGAGTAATGAATTTTTACAAGTTACAAGGCATGTTTCTACGTTCGCGTTTTGAATTTATTATTTATTTTTGTGCCGTGTATACCATGCATTTTTCGGTCGTTGTCTTATTGTTTCAAAATTAAAACATTTTCAATAAAAAAACATGTCTACACATACTGTGACATACTGTGACAGTGTCAATATTTTTGCTCCAAAATGCGTCAGAACGCAGGAAATGCCATGTAGATTTCAAATAATCTCCGGGGGGTAATGCCCCCCTGTCCGCCCTAGCGTTATCCCGAGCTCCGCTCGGTCTACGAACGAGTTAATAGCTCGTTCGATAATATAGTCAAGTATTGCAAAATAGTTACGCCCCTCTAACCCGAAATCCTGGATCCGCGCCTGCTTACATGCACCCTGGTACAACGTGAGATACAATAGTTCTTATATGAGACATTACAGACATGTGTTTATTTATTTGATTTGTGTGTTGGGGGTTAACGGCCTATCAACAGCTAAGGTCATTTAAGGCCGGGTCAATGGGCTAAGTACTAAATCCCGAATATTACCTGTACAAGTACATGTACATGTTCAAGTATAAGTACAAATGGGGGGAAAATCCCAAGATCAGAACTGAATATTTACAATAACAAAACTATTTATTCAGCCCTGAAGTCATAATAATCCTGATCTGATGCCAGGTCGTCGCCACACCAGAATCACTTGGCCCCTCCCAAAAGCAGTAGGATCAGCAATAATCTTACTACTTTTATATTGGGCAATAACCCAATTCAACTCACAGGTAACAACGATAAAAACGTACCTGAGGGCTAAACCTCACACAACCCATACGCCCCATTTCGTCAGTCACAGCCACATATCATACGAGCCACCCGACAGATCATATTCGGGAAATAGACTTTTTGTTGCACAGGGCTCCAGATAAGGAATTAGTAATTGAGTATTGTCACTGCATAATTTCTGAAGCATATGGCTATTTCAACATTTTAATTGGGTAAAATAAATTCACACTACTGTTTACACATCAACAGGCAGCGAGTATTGAATAGTTTGCTTCGAAATGAAAACATGTCTTGGCATTTCATTAGAATTGTCTCCTTGGAGCCAATTCTAATGAAATACCAAGATGTGTTGTCATGGAAAATAAGAAAAATATGCTATATTTGTGGTCTGTGTATTGTTTTCTGCAGCGTGATACCACAAACTTGTTATTGCTGTTTGATACTCGCTACTTCTGATTTCAATTGTATTTTTGGCAATTTTAATTGGGTACATGTATTTAAGCAAATACGCAGCTTATATGGAGCTCTGGTTGCATTTTCAATATTTACACTGTCCTTAAATGCTTAATGAAAACGCTCATTCAGCGTATTGCGTTTATAGCTCAGTACAGTACAGTACATATTAGCCCCACGTGACGTCGCGCGACGTTATTAATTCGTTAAAGTGTGTTTGACGTCATCAAAATACATGACGTTCATCATCGTTGTCAATGACGTCACGCTATTGACCGGCAGCGTCGATGTTCTATGATTTGCGACAAAATGATGTAAAACAATAAGATTCCTAATTTTAACGCCGTATTTGGTTATTTACATTTTTGAAACTCTCAGAACGTGCTCTTTAAATATAAGTAATAAAACCATGGGTTGTTGCGAAATTAAAGGTTTTTCAGTCTACAGTAAACGCAACAGTCCATGGTTTTATTCCTTAAGCATAAGAGCCGACCGGCAGAATATTTTCGGGGAATAGACGTTCTAATGCATATTAAATTATTGTAAAAAATGTTCATAATACTGAAACATAACTAGCGCGGCAAAGCCTAGTTCGTTTTGAGTATTTAAAAAAGATGTGTTTATTAATTAATCCCCAATATTTTTCCAAGCGACGTATTGGTACAATTTGGTTCAGAAAGAAGACACACATCTTTAATTAAAATGTGTTTTCTTAATCTGTTGCATCACTATCTACATGTATGCATATCTGAGATCCAGTGCCTTTAAAGAAACATGAACAAATGGTATAACATAATTGATGACAACAAAGTGTGTGAACAAAGTAGTACATATAGGGTTAACTGTCTTGTAATTTTAAAATTTGCGGCGTATATCAGAAAATGATAGGTCGGAAAATCTGTTTAATGGCGATGCGCTAGCGGAGCCATTAAACATGTTTTCCGACCTGTCATTTTCTGATATACGCCGCATATTTCAAAATTACAATGCGGTTAACCTATTTATAATGCACTCCTTTACTACTGGCGTAGGAATACCCTTTGTCGACTATTTTCTATGTCGATGCAGCCTTTGTGGTGCCATCGGTCAGCCTTTGTCGACTATTTTCTATGTGAGTGTAGCCTTTGTGGTACCATCTATTACCCTTTGTCGACTATTTTCTATGTTGATGCAGCCTTTGTGGTGCCATCTGTCAGCCTTTGTTGACTATTTTCTATGTAAATGTAGCCTTTGTGGTACCATCTGTCAGCCTTTGTCGACTATTTTCTATGTCGATGCAGCCTTTGTGGTGCGATCTGTAAGCCTTTGTCAACTATTTTCTATGTGAATGTAGCCTTTGTGTTGCCATCTATCAGCCTTTGTCGACCATTTTCTATGTGAGTGTAGCCTTTGTGGTACCATCTGTCAGCCTTTGTAGACGATTTTCTATGAATATAGCCTTGGTACTGCCGTCGGCCATCTGGTTCACTCTGTGAACTGTTTGTACGTTGATTTCAGAAAGTGTAGTAACAGTTTGCCGTGTTATACTTCCCGTTCATCTCCTCCTGATAGTTAAATTTTAAATTTCGAAAGGAACAGTTTACTGCCAATAATTGACTTAATTACGTTAATTACAAATACAGGACACGGGAAGGAAAATGTTCGTGGAATAAACTGTGCTAAATACTATGGGTTAATTGACGGGAACATGTCAGCTAGCGTAAATGTCATGTATAACTAGTTACACGTTTATTCGGCCGTGTAAATGAAATATTCGTTGCAGAGCCATACATAACGTTCATAAACATATTTTGATCACCGTGTGGGTACCCATTTTCAAGGTAGATAACTGATTTCTCAAAATTCGGCATTCGTCCTATGTTTACGTAATGTATTTATACATAAAGCATGTTTAAATGAATATCATTGATTGATCATTAACTAATATTGATAATAATGCAATAAGTATAATCGGTGTTTAGCTGCACCTGCTAAACGATATGTTAATAGGTGTTAATCACTCTTTGTCCAATTCCGCGCGGCGCGATCGGCGCAGGTGCGCGTTTAGATAATTTAACAAAACACGTATATTTGTGGTAGATTATTGCATTCAAATGATTAAAATGATCATAACACATACTAATTCAGTCAATTCAATGACAATGTATGGTATAAATATCCGCTAACGGACGTACAAGCCACTTCGAATAGCATTTGTAGCCTTTGTAGCCTTTGTAGCCTTTCCCAGCCTTTGGGGTGTTTAGGGTGACCGGTACAGGGCTGACCGGTACAAGTGGGTTATTATACCGCTTGTAGTGGGATGTCGACAGTACTCCTCCTTGGCGTACTCCCTGCAATATGGGGAAGGGTGTGGAAAGTTGTCCGCGCCATTTTACTTTTGACGTCATCTCCGAGTAGAGATTCTGTAGTAGGAGCCACTCGTCACCTTCAATCACATCTATGAATAATTTGTGTAGGAGGGAAGGGTGGGAGACAACATCAAATGCTTTCTGGGTATCTAGGGTTGTGACATATAGGGCTTTTTTCTGTGCTTTAGCTTCGTTGATGCACTCAGTGACCAATAGGGCAGCGTTTATTGAGGATGTGTTCTTTGTAAAATCCTTTTGCAGTCTTGACTGAGTTGGCTCAAGGATACGGTTATGTCTTTTATTGAGAATATGTTCCAGTACTTTAAGAATGACTGGGTTACACAGTACAGGTAAACAAACCGCAATTTCCGATATTTCCATGCTGTCACAGCTGTCAGACGGAGATAGTTTTTGCCTCGGTTCTCCATACACAACGTATACTCTGATGTGTTTTGATGACATTTACTTTTTAAAATGATTATGTTATATAATCTAAATGGAAATAATCGTCCCAGATACGTTAAACTGGTTCACGAGATATTTGAAGTGAACACACTATTGACCGGTTCGCGTTTTGTACCAGTGGCCGACACCCACATATTCTGCAATTCCTATTGAATATGTAAAATATAATGTATGAAATTGATTGCTAAATGTAATATTTCGTTCAGCAAACAATTATTTCCCTTGAGTTATTCCTTTTTTTTTTTAATGTTCAATTAGCTACCAAAAAACCATTGGTAAACACTTGGCTTAGTCCTAAGACAGAATTTGACATACAATGGAATTAAATTCCTCAGGTGGGGATTTCACATGTACCAATGTATACTGTAGAATAGCGAAACGGATCTTATTCACACTTTATATGTTGATTATGCCACATTTTCTGTACTAATTGCACATACATGAATGTCAGTATTATGTAATGAACATATTTCAATAGCTCTAAACTCTGTTATAAATTTACAGATGTAGATTGCATTGGAAAGGCAATATTTATTTTTCTAGTCCTACTAAAATGTATTTCAGAACTACAAGTTTGTTTTACTTTTACAATAATGACATTTCTTTCACTTGAAAAATACAGAATATATGTCACAATTAACAGCTAAATTGTGAATCAGATGATTCCCTACTCGGCCAGAGAGTATTCTGCAGAGTTTCTTCCTGCAACTAAATGTATACAAGTGTGTATATACTGTCATCTTTATGGAAGAAATAAATATGCTCCATCCTTAGTGAATGAGACACAGAAGTTTAAAACTAGACATGTAGTAACTTTATGAATGTGCCAAATTATCCTGTTGACTGTCAGCCCACATCCATGATGCACTATTCAACAGGGGCCGGTTTCAGTAAACTTTGTACGATAAAATATTCTTATGCATATTAAATTTTTGCTAAGTTTACTCAACACATGAATGTGGCGGCGGACTACAAGTGAATTCGGATTTTTCATCCGACCCTCCATCATGGATTATCTCCCCCTTTCGGACTCAGAATTTCCCATTTTTTCCTTGTAACTCGAAAAACTTGTTCACCTTCATACCTACGCGCCTCATATTTGCTATGTAGCTTCGTTATCATGTGCACATGCACAAAGTGAATTCCCATTTTTGGTCCGACCCTCCATCATCGATTACCTCCCCCTTTCCGACTCAGAATTTCCCATTTTTTCCTTGTAACTCGAAAAACTTTTTCACCTTCATACCTACGCGCCTCATATTTGCTATGTAGCTTCGTTATCATGTGCACATGCGCAAAGTGAATTCCCATTTTTGATCCGACCCTCCATCATCGATTACCTCCCTCTTTCGGACTCAGAATTTCCCATTTTTTCCTTGTAACTCGAAAAACTTTTTCACCTTCATACCTACGCGCCTCATATTTGCTATGTAGCTTCGTTATCATGTGCACATGCGCAAAGTGAATTCCCATTTTTGATCCGACCCTCCATCATCGATTACCTCCCCCTTTCCGACTCAAAATTTCCCATTTTTTCCTTGTAACTCGAAAAGCTTTTTCACCTTCATACCTACGCGCCTCATATTTGCTATGTAGCTTCGTTATCATGTGCACATGCGCAAAGTGAATTCCCATTTTTGATCCGACCCTCCATCATCGATTACCTCCCCCTTTCCGACTCAGAATTTCCCATTTTTTCCTTGTAACTCGAAAAACTTTTTCACCTTCATACCTACGCGCCTCATATTTGCTATGTAGCTTTGTTATCATGTGCACATGCGCAAAGTGAATTCGGATTTTTCATCCGATCCTCCATCATGGATTATCTCCCCCTTTCGGACTCAGAATTTCCCATTTTTTCCTTGTAACTCGAAAAACTTTTTCACCTTAATACCTACGCGTCTGATATTTGGTTCGTAGCTTCCTTTTGATGTGCTGATGCGCAAAGTGAATTCGGATTTTTTATCCGACCCTCCATCATGGATTACCTCCCCCTTTCGAACTTAGCATTTGGGGAAAGTGGGTATATTGCGATGGCGCGCCATCGACTTTGTCTAGTTATATGTTTCAGAGTCGACACTGACGTCGACAACTATACAGCAGACAACTACCCAACTGGTAACAACAGAGCGGCCTGTGACGACGTACACATGGAATCTTACCGATATCACGCACAACAACGTGAGCGGAAATAACTACACGTTAACTGCCCATGGCGGTGTCACCGTCAGAGAAGGCGGACTCGAAATTAGCAATTCATCCCAATACATCGACTTCGGCGTTACACACAAAGTTGAATGTTTACTAAATCCTGCAAAATGCATACACGGACTCACCGTCCAATTCAAAATTAAATTTACCAAGCTTGATGAAAATACATATTTACTTACAAGTGGAGGCGAACGACCTGATGGGATTGGACTAGCGGTTGTGTACATATACGGTCATGTCCAAATAGTTGTTTCAACCAATCAACGCTCGTGGTTCGCGTCATGTGGGCGGGAAACTGTATTCGCCAATGGATATCATAATATTATGATTTCCTGGCAGCAAACAACAGGTATCTATGTTTATATCGACAATCGTCTCGTTGACTCGACGGATAAACCGATGTTACACCCAGTGACATCCGGAAGTGCCACCCATGTTTACTTTGGGAAGTCCAGCGTGTGCGTTACATCAGCCCAGCAGGTGAAGTACATCATTAAAGCATTTACAGTATGGCACGCAACATTAGAGATTTTGATACAGAAAGGAATCTACAAGCCACCGATCACAGGTTTGTATCAGTTGCAATGACAACCAACTATATGTATCACGTGATGCAATTTGACAGAGGCAAATGATCTGAAACGTATGTGTCAGAACGTACCACGCGGTAGTCAACTGACAATGCGAGTGTGTCAAATTGCACTACGTGAAAATTAATTAACAATTTCCATTAGTCAAAAAAACATGTGATAGTTACTTGACAATTTGTTTGTGTTTAATTGCACCACGTGATAATAAATTGACAGAACAGAACTGGACATACCTTTTATTAATACCAAATGTGGCATGAAATACAGTAAACAGCATAATATATAGTAGACACAGGACGTCACATCAAGAGTGCACTCTCGGTTGACTGGTGAGGACAGTTGGGCCACAGGCTTCCTATAGTACGGAAGTATCAAATTGCACGCAATCTGTAGCCTATTTCATTGCAAAGTATACTTTTCTAGCAAAGTATATTTTGAGGGATTAATCATTTATTTCCCCGGAAATGCATTATTTCATACAGAACTAACGACTGCATATATTTGATGAGTAAACGTATGCAGAATTATTATACTGAACTTATTACATTATCACAGCCATTTTGGCTGTGATAATTTATTAATTCAGTATAATATAAAATAATAAATGTATCCTTAAATTGAAAATGTCTCCCTCAAAGTATTCTTTGCTAGAAAAGTATACTTTACAATGTTGGTGAAATAGGCTACTTAAGACAATGGGGGACAGTAGTAGCACTATGGACAATAGTGTCAATGTGTGATAGTGGATTCACAATAGTAGTGTGTATGGACAATGTATGTCGGTATTATACAAGTAACATTTAACTGTCAAATGCTCGTCATGATACATTTCTAGCATGTGTTATCTTAAATATATATATATTTATTTCATATCAGACAAACCTACCACAGTCACAGTAAAACAAACAACACGGGCACCCACGACTACGTCGGCCACACCCACAAAGACGATAGCTCCGCCTCCACCCAGCACTGAGAAGCCAAGCGTGCATCCAATCGCTGGAAAGGATGGTCATGGATATATCGCATGCACGTTTGCTGGTGCTGCGGAACAGAACGTGGAATTCATGGTGTCGCTGGTGGTCGATGGAAAAGTAGTCCTTAATACCACTGTCAATGGTAACACTGGAATCGCGATGTTTGCAGTAGCTGATGTTGATGAAAACTTATACAATACAAAGGTATCGTAACTGATATACACATGTTTCAATGTGCATGTATTGTATCTCGTGAATCGTCTATACCACATCACGTTTGAATTATACATACAGTTTCGCCTTACCGTCCGGGCGTCTCTCCGTCCGTTCGTCTGTGCATCCGTTCGGCCTTCCGTTGGCCCATAACACATACATTTCGTTTTTCGGTCCAAACAGCGGTCGCGGTTATCAGTGAGCCCCTTCTCACTTGCTCTAGTTAAATATCAATTTTCATTTTTGCACACTTGATAGACACACGTGTGATGTTCCTAAAGCGGCATACACGTGTGTTACACAATGTACTACCCGTCAGTCACATTGCCAACTTGAATTGTATTACAGATCCAGTGTTCAGTAAAAGGCCGATTTGTCGGAAACACCGTCCCCACCAAAACTACTATCAGCAATGTATTAGTACCACGTTATGAGGTATGTAACTTCCAAATAATATTTTCTAAACACAAACATACGCAACAGTATAACATAGCCATGGCCAAATATCACAGATGTTATTTGAAAATTGCTTACATGCGAAACGCAAGAAGAAGTCAGCAACACCGATGGAGGATGTACACCTCAACACTGTAACACAATTTTTAATTTCTAATTAATTTGTGACCACATGGGTTTTGGCTATGTAAGGAAAATATGGACGATGACAAATACGTATATGATGTTTTACGCCAATCCAAATTACGGTAGCAAAGATAGTAGGTAACCGAAAATTTTAACGAAAATCTGTTATCAGACAGACGAACAGATCGACTAGGTGACAGGGTATTACAATCACTCAATATTGATAGATGCATCGCAGTTTCGTATATATCTTCTATTATATTTTGTTTGACACTGGGAATTGGCTTTTATGGCCAATATTGGTGGTTTTGTCTTCTTACATAATTGTATCAATCGGCAACATACATTACTAGTATTCTATCCAGGTATCTCCCAGCAGACTCACTGTAACTGAAGGCCATTCGGCGGGTCACGTGACCGTTACGTCGACGGCTCCGCCCCAGTTCTACTGCTGTAGGGGATGTAAAGGGGAGTGCCAAGTTCACATCGCCGGCACCTTCCATTACGACAGACACGATCAGAAATGTGTGAAACAAGTCATAGGTATGTTAAATGCTGAATGCTATCGACTGTTTCACTAACACAATGGACAATTTTATGGAACAGTAGTATTATGAAAACGCTGATATATGCAAAAGTTACCAACGATGTCACGATTTATACGATATGTTCGCTTCTTTTTTGCACAATATTAATGTGCAGTTTATCTTTTTATTTCATAACAAAACGTATACCTCAGCAGCTCCGATAATATCGTCTATCACACGATTAGTAATGTTAGATCGTGTTGCCCTATTTGTGTTCGGCAGTCTGCGAGTTTGCATGATTACAGTTCATTTTGTGCATAGTGTGGTTGCCTTTTTATTTCTGCATTTGTTATTATCTGTGTAAGACATGCTGGACTTTCGTCGCCGTTGGTGCATCCGCAGACCATATCCAATCGACTATAGTTCCTAGTACAAGACTTCCATATAGTGGGTGTGCTTAATTGTTCTAGTTCACGGCCATGGTTTGTCTGGTGATCTAAGAAGAGCTTTGTTGTGTCTGTAGTATGGTATGCTTATTAATTGTAATGTCTTTACTTATAGACCATATTCCGTATTTGTGTGTGCACGGAATTGCTAAGCACACGGCAGCAATCATCAAATGCATACCATAGTTAAATGCAGAAAGAAGTATGCATTTTCAAGCTTAAGGTTCTCATTTCAAAGTACTGTTTGTTTACTGGCTCTCTGGTAGAGCTATAATGTCTGATACGGATTCATTATACAGCCCTATCTACTTTTAGCACAGGCCGTGGTACAAAGCACGACCCCGCCACATTACAACAAGCCCATATGCGGATTCGCCTTAACGATATCAAACTGGAATCTGGCCAACACCATATCGCTGAAGGCCACGCTAGACGGTCGTCGGGATCGTGACCACACCAATACACTGTCCATACAGGCGCACGTCTACAACCAACCCACTGCCGCACAAATCACTGTCCAACCCACAAGTATTCAGATCGCCACAGTTGTCGTAAGTTATATATCATAATTGAATGATTATTGGAAGAAAGGGACTAAGTCCCACTGACTCTTTAATTTATAGTCTGCATCCAATACTATCGGCGCACGACTGCAACCAACACAGTCAAACCCATAAGTGTTGAGATCGCCACAGTTGGCGTATGTTATACAACACAATGGAAGCGGTTAGTGGAAGAACGAGGCTACATCCCTAAATGACTCATTCTTCGACTGACTCCTTCAATTTAGTTTGCATCCAATACCATCGGAACGACGGCACACGATGTTGGTTATGGGATGTTGATATATGTTGCCTGAGTGACTACTTGTTATATGCCTGTCAATTTATGCATCACCTTATTTAACTTAGATATACCTTTACCGTACTAAGAATATTAATCGTTTTAGCAACACAGATAATATAGTGGCCTATGACATCCATTAATATTAATAAGCTAGTATTCTGGTTGTTATGTTCCGTTACGTTATGAAAACGGCGCGTCCTTCGGTTAATAAATACATGTATATAATAAGTCGATCGGACTCGATTAATGGTATACTTTCCCAAACCATCAGAAGAAATATTGGAAATTTTGGATATGATTTGTAGACTACAGCAACTTCTAATATCTTTCCTATTGCAGCTTCGTATGTCAACAGTAGTATACAATTATTAATTTCCTTCCAGTTCTGCCGTTTAGTTAGTAAATTTAAACTCCTTAAAACGCAATTAATTATTATTCATTCCCATGTGTTACTGACTATCGTTCCCATCAATGTACCAATGTGTTTTCTCTTGTATTTGTAGGTCAAGTCAAAGGACATCTATCACCACTCCTCTATATGCAAGTCACTGAACGACCCTCATATGACAACGTTTGATGGCCAGTAAGTCTTGCTACTATTGTCACGTACATGTGTCAATTATTGTGTGCATACCATTGCACCCATGTGATAACTTACATGTAGCACAATGATTGCAAAATGCTGTGACCAAATAAGCACTTTATCGGGTTCTTTGTTTGTTTCTTTGATTGTTTGTTGGTGTTTAGCGGCCTATCAACAGCTACTTAATCGTCATTCAATGCCGGGTCAATGGGTTTAGTACCAAATCCCATATATTACCTGTACCAATGGGGGGAAAATCCTCTGAAATAAAAATAATCCTGATCTGATGCCAGGTCCTCGCCACACCAGCATAACTTGGCCCCCTCCCAAAAGAAGTAGGATCAGTAATAATCGTACTATTTTCATAATGGGCAATGACCCAATTCAACTCACAGGTAACAAAAGAGCTAAAGATAAAAACGTACCCGAGGGCCAAACCAGGCACATCGTGATTCGTATAAGAAGGAACTCCTACCGTTAATTTACGCCGTCGCGTTCGCCCGACCAACAACCCACCATTATCGGGCTGTCATCTAATAGCAATGGTTTAAAGCTACGCTGATCTGAACTTGATGACAACGCCAATTTGACGCGCACTATATATAGAGTGATCAATATTTTAAATGCTCATGGCTGATACTGATTCCCTTGTTTTCAGACACTATAACAACATGCATACTGGCGAGTTCATACTCTACAGACACACCACAATGCCATTTGAGGTAAGTTAATACGTTGGAATAGCAGCCAATGAGACATATGTAACGAAATACAGTGGAACCTCTTCAAACCGGATACCCTGGGAGGTCCCCAGGTGTCCAGTTTTGAGATGTTCCATTGTAAATCAGACATGTTAGCGCTTCATGCCACATTCTAGTGTTTTGCAATCATGAATAGTCATGATTATAATCAGAGATACATAGCAGCCAAACACATCTAAGTTAAACATCCATATTTTCCTGAGTGTTCGGTTTAGAGGGGTCCCACTGTATTTGAAAATGTAATACTATATTTGACAGTATGTATGCCACCATACGCTAAACTTAGGAGCATATATTCCGATCTACAGGTTAGAGCGCAGTATCAGCAATGCTCGTCCAGAAACCGTGCATCCTGCAACTGTGCGGTTTCCGTGAAGTCTGGCGATGACATAATTACAATTACTGGCTGTCAATCAACCACAGAATATGGTTACCGCGGTCACGGCTCTAAAACGCCTATGACTATACAGATATACACGAATGGTCAGTTGACACCGGGTACCTCTATCCGGCGTTATGGATCTGGTCAGAAATACGAGGTAACTTTCGTCTTAACCTTAGTTTAAACATATTTATTAGACTATTTGCACCGGGTACCTCTATCCGGCGTTGTGGATCTGGTCAGAAATACGAGGTAACTTTCGTCTTAACCTTCGTTTAAACATATTTATTAGACTATTTGCTAACAAATATGTACATAATAGTAATTTAGATTGGATTGAAATCAAACACTTATTGAAATCCTCTCCTTATCATTATACTTTGTATTCGAGTATTTGTACGTTTGTTCTATATACAATGTATGTAACAAATTAAATGTCTCTATGAATGACAACAGTCATTGATGAATATAAAACTTATACATGTAAATACAACTGTACCTGTTTATTGGTGAACTAATTAAACACACTGAGAGTCGGAGATTTACGTATCGCAGATTGAACTGCCCACTGGGACGGTGGTAAAGGTTCAACAGAGTTATAAGCCATTTGTCAACGTCTGGATCAAAGCATCCGGGCCGGACTGGGGACACACCTCAGGTAGGCATACCTATCTAGCTATGTATACTCTGACGGAGTAATCATTTATTTTTCCCGAAATGCATTATTCATACAAATGGATTATTTCATATATAACTTAACGACTGCATATATTTGATGATCAAAAGTATTATACTGAATTTATTACATTATCACAACCAAAATGGATGTGATAATGTAATAAATTCAGTATAATAAAAGTTAAAAAAATGTCTCCTTAAATTGAAAATTTCTCCCTCAAAGTGTATTTAGCAAGATAAGTATACTTTGCAATTTTGGTGAAATCGGCTACAAGTAGGGACGGGCCGTTTTCTAATTTTGCTGGCTCCTTTGTCTGCTAGGAATGTTCTTTTATATGACAAGTTGTCAAGTTCAAAATTTGCCAAGATGCTACTTATATATTGACGTGTGTGTAGCATATACGTCATATACGGGATTGTCAATTAACGTTCGCTTGGTGCAATTTCATAAACACACATATTTAGTTAATTGGCAATCACAGCACTTCAAATATTAATGTGTCATATTTACAGGTCTATGCGGTTCCTATGACGGCAACAGACGCAATGATCTATCTCCAAGTACTGCTTACCATATAATTCACTGGAAGTAAGTTGCTGATACCTATATGACATACACTGGGTTTAAACAATTCTCCGAAATTGCGTAAAATATTGAAAATGCAATGACAAAACAGATAAGGCTGTAACCCGTCTTTTAAGATTCCTGAAGTGATAGTTTTAATTAAAGCACACATGTACGATTAATTCTTTTCACAACAATGGAATATTCCATGTCAAGTGTAAAATGTTTGAATAATTTAATAATACAGATACTGTATCTTTCACAAGGGGGTCTGCTTATCACTACATGTAGACATTATAGCACGTGATGCCAGCGGATTGGTAGGTGATTTGGTCGAGTTGTACATACCCAAAGGAGATTGAAAAGCCAGATAAACCAGATAATTACCCAACTCCCTATATAAGTTGATATTATTCAGTTATGACTGTTTCCCTGGGAAATTGGTCTGGGAAATAGAGCTTCACGTGCCTGTTCAATAGTTCCGCGTGCCTGGAAAATAGTTCCGCGTGCCCGTGGAATAGTAAAAATTATTTTCGCCCCAGAAAACCATGACCTCACGACTTGTTGGTCGAAAATCACGTCATCAAATTCTTCGCAATTGATATCTGTCCGTCGATGCGCCACACCACAAAATCACTTTCATTGTATCACATACAGTACATTACAGTTTGATTAATAAAACAGTTATTTCATGGTCATTCGAGGAACAGTCAAAACATATTTGCCCTCGGTGCTGTGGACGATCCGAGGAACTATTGTCCTCGGCCTTCGGCCGCTGGGCGATAGTGCCTCGGGTCGTCCACAGAACCTCGGGACAATCGTTTTGACTGTTCCTGGAATTACCATGAACTGACTGTATAAAATAACTATTGAAGGCCATGCAAAACAGGCTAACATATAGCGGTACTCACAATAATATTAAGCCATTAATTTACACCATATGTCAGAGTACATGATTATCATATGGCCATCATGTTGCTGCATTCATTTCCAGGACGCTCAGTGCTTTTACATCTTCAGACTGAAGATCAACCAATAAAAAATAATATTGCATTAACGTCAATTTTAACATGTCATAAAATTTGTCATACTTGCCATATATAGTATTGCATGAGTTGGGGGCAAGTTCTAACATAATTGCGGGCAGTAACTCTGCATGACTCCCATAATGCTACGGACGGTATGGGGGTTTTGCATACTTGCTGCCTGGAACTAAATGTATCCGCAATGTTATTGCGCAATTCGCTATGCTGCAAAATGCCACCGAGTTTCAAAGAGTTACTATCCGCAACTAATTATCATGGTCATAACGTATCCGCAGTTGTATCGGGATAGTATATATCGTGCAACAAGGGCATCGTTATCACTAAGTTAATCCCCTAGCTGGCAGCCTTGATAATAACAAGAAAAACAAAAAAATATGGTCTATCGACGCACTTAGGGCCCCTATTTGAGAAACTCATACAAACACTTTCAAATAAAAAACAGACGATCAGTAGCGAGGGTAATTGTATTAAAGTGGAAGGGTGTATCGTTACTAAGTAATGCATGTATGAAATATGAAGATATTAACTGAAGGCAAACAGAACTTTTAGGTGATATGAGAAACTCTTACGAAAACTTTCAAAAATTTAACGGACGGACGGACGGACAGACAGACAGACGGACAAACAGACAGGGCGAAACCTATAGGGCACCACCGATTCTCGGCGGGGCCCTAATAATGGTAACCCCTTTCTTGAATTTGGTATATACATGTAGGAAACTACAGAAACTCTTACAAAAACTTTCAAATAAATAAACTGACGGACGGACGATCAGTAGCGAGGGTAATTGTATTAATGTGTAATGATTTACAGTTACTTAGTAATGCATGAATGCAATATGAAGATATTAGCTGAAGGCAAAGAGAAAGTATAGGTGATTTGAGACTTACAAAAACTTTCAATAAATAAACGGACGGACACACGGACGGACAGGACGAAATACATAGGGCACCGCCGATTCTCGGTGGGGCCTTAAAACATGTTTGCCTTATTAACCAGGTGAACATAAGTTCTCAGAAATATTGACTTTGGGCGGTCGGACGTGGGCCATATGCAAAATAAAGCACCATCCCTATACACACATCGTGGACAAATATCAAAATCGGTGAAGTGGTTCACGAGTTATTGAAACATGAAAGGTGTTACTAACGTACGCACGTAGTACATGGACTAACGCTATATCCCTTCTCGCCTATTGGCGAGGGGATAATAATCTCATGTTCATTCTATCCACAGAGCGGATGTTCGCTCAACGTTCTTCCATGGAGTGAGTGCGTCATCCCAGACTATTGGTGCCAACTACTGTAGCTGCGTCCAGGGCAAGGACTCTATATGTACTTACGGCATGGGAGCCATCACATGTGGAACATCAAGTAGGCTATGTCGGACATACAGTTGTGACTGGAAAAATGGGGCTTATAGGATTTGTGACCCGTGTAGCTCTTGATCAAATAAGCCACTCTTGTAGCCTGATACATATATATATTCCTTGTTAGAAGCATGACGGATGTATCAGTGATGGAATGGCGACCAGTGTAGATCCTGATCGGACTGAGTGGATGCACATACTGATCTGTATCTACATTGGTTGCACAAAGAAAACATACAACTCATTTCTCCAGACACAGCCATAAATGACACATTCTCTTTTATTGCTTGAGTGCAATTCGCAAATTTGCAATGAGTACTTGGTCAACAGTAAGTTAGGTTCCTCCACAGTGTATTCGTGCATTATGTAATGCACTTGTATATGTGTTAGTGGTGTGGTAGGATATATCACAGACGTGCATGCTATGCATTGTATAATTCATTGTCAGTGGTATTGTAGGGCATGATATCACAGACATACTAATGAGGCAAGCATTGAGACCAGCAAATACAAGACATCGGCGGCAAACACAAGCAAATACAACTGAGATTGTGGATGCTTTTGAACAGGTATCTTAAACGCCCACAAACATACGTGTAAAATATATGCAACATTTGATATTTTCGAGCAAGACCGTGTACAATAACGAACACGTTTTCATCGTACAGTTCATTACATTCACTGGGAAAGGGTGGGGATGCATATTAGCTGCTCTGTTGTATGTGGGCATGTAATTACATATGTCAGTAAAATATGACAGAACGCATATTAGGTATAATGATGAATAAGCTTGATCATAGACTACAATTTAAAATACATAAAAATGGCCATTCGGACACAAGTTAGCGGACAAAACAGTGGGATACCTTGCTCTACATGACGCTACAATAGCGATATCAGATCAGCACATACCAACAACCCAATAAGGCCATGCCATTATTTGTCTCTGTTAAGCGTCCACCCACATGGCCAAAACATACCTCGTATCCGGTAAAAACAAACAAGGTATTGAAGGAAAAAGAAAGATTGTAAATTTAAATTTCCGCCAGCAAACTTTAGAAAGAATAAGAAGAAACTACTCTAATTAAACTTATTAAGTGTAATTTCATGAACGGATATAAAACGTGCAAACGTCCCCAATCAGTGTTCATATTACTTCACCAGTAAACAGTGTCATATAGCATACAGAGTTTGTTTGTTTTTTTCACAGAACCGCTCTCAAAATCTACCCGCACTCTGACGCTAACAGAGAAAGAACTGTGTACGACCTAAGCAATAACAAACCTCACATTGGTGTATTGGTATCGTATGTATATCAATATGCATGTATAGAGAACATCATACTGGTGTATAATCATATCAAGTTTATCAGGTTAGGAAATGCATCTGAATTCCAAACCAGAACTAATAAACTTTATCAAAAACATTAGCCTGGTATAGTATTTATCAGGTAACAATATCAAGGTGCACGATCACGTGGTTACAACAACAACAACAATGCTGGGAGTTCGGCACATACTTATGTCGTTTTTGCGAAGAACATTCTTCGCAAAAAACGACAGAAGTTTGGAACAAAGTACCAAGACCACCAAATGCATGATAATGATAAAAATAAAAGAATACGTACGTACTTTGAATCGAAGGGCTTCTGCAAGTTTCAGTACGTGTTGTTGTTGTTGTTGTTTTTGTAACCACGTGAGCATACACCTTGAATATAAGTTACATTGACATGTACACATGTAAACTATTGATTTCAGCAGGACACGAACATCACACATGAAGAGGCCATTGAGTTCTGCCAGAACGCCATAGTGAACAGTACAGTAACGCAGTCCTGCAAGCCGATACTCACGTCGAATGTCACGCAGCAGATAGAAAACTGCGCACATGACTATGAAGTTAGTTTCTAATGCACTCTATAAATGTCACGCAATCTGATTGGCTGATGGTCATACATTACAGGTATATTATTGTTGATGAACGGTCGCAAATTATTTAATTATTTCAATTTGTATTCCTACGCCAGTAGTAAAGGAGTGCATCAGAAATAGGTGAACCGCATTGTAATTTTGAAATTTGCGGCGTATATCAGAAAATGATAGGTCGGAAAACACGTTTAATGGCTCCGCTACGGTCATGCAAGGCCGGGCAAACGGGTTCGTTCCCGAATTTAACCTGCTGCATGGGGGGGGGGGAGGGATTACAAAATCTAAACGGAATATTTACATCGAGAAAAGATATATTCAGCCCTGAAATTAGAATAACCTAACCTGGTGCCAGGTCCATACCACACCAAAGTCACTTAGCCCCTTCCCCTAAAATAGGATTACGAATAATCACAATACTCCCATAAGGGGTATAACCAGATTCAACTGTCACATACAAAATGCCAAAGACGTATGTGAGGGCCAAACAATGTCTCCAGTCGGAATTCCGGTAAGGATGAACCCCGTTCGTTAAATTACCCATCGCATGCGCCCAGTGCACCTGCCACCCACATTTCAGAATGATGTCAATATAATATATAACAATTCCCATGGTAAGAGAGAAAATGTATATACATGCATAGCACTATGTGTTCTAAACCCGTTAGCCCCGAAAGCCCGCTCAAGCTGTTTATGCAAACAGTGTAGATCCAGTTGAGTCGGCTTGTAGCGAGCCGTCTCATCTGGATCTGCACTTTTATAAATAATATTCAGTAATATTCATATCTTTGAGAACAAAAGCACCCCCTTTTCATAAATGGACTAAGCTGAAAATCATTTTGTGATGACTGCATTGGCTGCAAAATTAACATATCAAAATCCATTCCAGTTACTTAGGGGTGAAAGGGTTAATAATTGGACATGTTTGTTATGTTTCAAGTGTCTTACCTCGCAAAAGGATTGCAAAAACTAAAATGTGCACAACACACTTAATGAAATTATTTGTACGTATGTGACTGTGGCAGCAAAATGGGGCTTCTGGGGTCTGCGACATGTGTAGATCCAGATCAGCATGTCCATCCTCGCATTCAGATCAGGGCATGCACTGTTCGCCATTCCATCAATGAAACACCCGTCATGCTTCTAACAAGCAATACAGATCGTTATCACGCTACAAGTCTGTGCTATTTCATCAGAAGCTGAACTGGTCACAAATCCTATAAGCACCATTTATGCAGTGAGGGCCACATATGACATTTGCTACAAGTCACATATGATATTGGGTATATCAGAGCCTATGATAAGGTGCGTATTGACGTATTTTACGCGCTTATTTTATCACAATACGCATTGATTATCAAAAGTGTGAGTACAAAATACCCACAGCAATGTAAAAATACGCATTGATTTTCAAACCGAGTAGTGGAAATACTGTAATAAAGTTGAAAATTTACTTAGTTGAGCTGCAAAAAGCAACTCAACTACTGTCTGTTTCACGAAAGCTACCCAAATTTTACAGCCATATAAACAATTCAAAGACCATATTTTTTTCGATAATATTAAATTAAAGGAAAATTTAAGAATGAGCCTTCTTTTTATTTCGTGAAATTTGGTCAAATATTGATTTTATTGCGAAAACAAAATTCCCCCATGTTAAATCCCCATAGACATCTTCACGGAGTGAAGATGTCTATGGGGATTTAACATGGGGAAATGTTTTAGAATTTCAGAAATACTTGACCGATTATTAAAATTTAACTTTTGTTTTCTTAGTTAGATCATTTCCAAGCCATATAGCCAGGTTTCGGAGTCAATTTCCAAATTTTTTCGTTTTTTGACTCCTCCCACACTTCCTTACCACTTTTTCCCCCATGTTAAATTCCCATAGACAAATTAATTTTTCGTAATAAAACCAATATTTGATCGAATTTCAAGAAATAAAAAGAAGGCTCATTCTTAAATTTTCCTTTAATTTAATATTATCGAAAAAATATTGTTTTTGAATTGTTTATATGGCCGTAAAATTTGGGCAGCTTTCGTGAAACAGACGGTAAGTAGATTTTCAACTGTACCGTATTACAGTATACATGTATGTATATACATCAGTGAATGAGTAATAATACACTCAAATAATTGAATGGTTAAATTTGTTTTATGTATGATCATTTGTTCCCTATTTAATAATGAAGAAAATAAATAATCCAGTTTTTTAAATAAAATACGAATTTGAAATCAAGGGGTACAATACTCTTTAGACACAAAGCTTATCTGGAGCTCTGGGGTATATTCTCATTTATCCAGGTTACAGGCAGTAAGGTGTGGGCCAGTGATGCCCTGCGAGATATTGTCGTAGACTGCATTGAAGAAGCAAGATGTTAACTGATCTCAATGAAACAGCAAACGCAACTGCAGCAGCTCCAGAGATTCCCGATAATATTAACATGATCAAAAAGATAATGTTGAATATATGTCTCGAGGATTGTGGGAAGAATGGGAAATGTGCTGAAGTGAGAATATAAATGGTGTCCAAATAAATATTGGAACATATGATTTTGACTTTTAACTAGCAGAGTTTTATGTATGTGTGTTCGTAATACATTAGAACCTCCCTAAACGTGGCACCCATACAATCTATGTCTGCTTAATTGTATGTGTTTATTGGCATCTCTCACCGATAACGTCAGTTCATGATCGCAAACCACATATACCTGTTGTGCTATGCCCATATGCCCGATTTACAGTGGAGCCTCTCTAATCCGGACACCCTGGGGACCCCCCAGGGTGTCCGGTTTAGAGAGGTTCCACTGTATCTGATAATGTTATTGTCCCCGTGCCCATAGGATACATGGAAGTGGGGATATAGTGTTAGTGCATGTACGTACGTATGCATGTGCGTAGGTACATAATTATGTTAGTAATACAGCATATCTTAAAAACTTGTGAACCCGACTTCACCGATTTTAATAATATTCGGTCGCAATGTGTGTTCGGGGATGGTGTTTCGTTTTGCATACATTCCTCATCTGAATACCCAAGGTCACTGAGGACTTTGTTCACCTTGTTGGTAAGGCAAATACGCGAAAGTCAATAACTGCTGAACCCCTTCAGCGATTTCAATACTATTTGGCCACTATGTCTGTCTAAATATGGTGCTTTATTTCACATACACACCACTAGAAACACAATTGCTACCCCGCTATGATATCTCTCCACTACGATTAGGTAACCATATCGTAGGCAACTCATGTAGCTAACACCCCACATCTGAACACCCAAGGTTAATGTGACTGAGGACTTGCGTTCATTTTATTATGAAGGCTGCCAGCGAGGGCATAATTTTAGTGATAACAAGCCCTTGTTTATGTTATGGGCAGGTGCGGATGAGAATTTGCTCTCTGGCCTAATGTATACGAAACTAAGATTGCATTTATCAGAACAAACTTTGCACTGTCACCTTGTGATCAGTAGCCCATTTCACCAACATTGCAAAGTATCCTTTTCTAGCAAAGTATACTTTGAGGGAGAAATTTTCAGTTTTAGGATACATTTATTAATTTTCATTATATAGTAGGTGTGTTAACTGCACAAAATAGGGTGTTGACTTCACTCTCTGATGCAAAGGTCCCATTTGGTATGGAAGTTCCCTAAGACAATACAAAACTTTTTATCCAAAGACACACGCTCTATCTCATTTTCAACTCCCGGTATCCATGGAAATCCAAGATGGCCACCGTGAATATAGGTCAAATCTTAAAATTGTCATAACTTGGTACCTGATCATGATAGAAACATGATGTTGGTGTTTATTCCCATGTACTGGCATGCACATAAATCAATAAACTAATTTTCAACAATATCCGTTGATTAACACATGATCGAAATTCAAAAATGGCCGCCATTTTTTCGATAAAATACGTCTAAATTTAATGTAAATATTGACTGAAATATGCTAACGCCATGAAATTTGTCTCCACTAACATGCAAGGGATATCGTGTGATGTATAATAAAATTACGATACAGTGAAACCAGATTGCTAAATTCAAGATGGCCGCTGTTTGTCGTTCTGCATTAACTAAATATTCTGTAACAGTTTGCATATGCAGCAAAACGATATGTTATTACTGAGGAATTTGTGTACTTATTCTTGAAAGCACCTATCATGTTAAGTTTCTATTTAAAATGGATAATAAGAAAGGAAACACACACTAATCAGTTAATAAACTTTATAAAACATAATTTGTATTTATCTGTATTTATTTTTTGATGTGCAATAATAATACTTTATAATCTGTCGAAAAAATATTTTTTTCAGGTGACGCATTTAATTAGTATACATAATTTAAAAAAATAGCATGTCTCATTTGCATATGAAAATAGCCTGATACCACCGCGCGTCACTATCAGTAAAATAAATATTACTACATGTAAATGAGGCACTCGTAAGTTTTAGAACTGGTGGAATAGTGATACAATTATACACTTATTTATTCCCGGAAAGACCATTTGTGCCTACTGAGTGGGCATGTACCTTTAAACCAGTATAATACGGAATAACTACACAACTTGATAATTTGATAAAACAAGAATTCCGCCATGAAAGGTATGTCGTGCCTGCCGAGGCATTTGACTGTACATAATATGAGCATGGGCATGTGCTAAAGTAAGCATCACAAAACCATCAGAGAAATGCATTAGTTGCTTTAAACAGGTCAACAGTACTAGTGAGTGTGTTCCAAATGCTCACATGTATCGAGTTTCAAATATTGAAGCACTCCGTAATCAGTAATTTTAAAGTTATAGCATGATAAAGAAACTTGTACAAACTTGTTGACATAAAACTTATTGACTGATTGGAATTTAACGGCCTATCAAAAGCTAAGGTCATTTATTTAAGGCCGGGCCAACGTGTTTTTCAACTTGCTGCATTCGGGGGGTGGGGGGTCCCAAAATGAGGACGGAATATTTACATCGAAAACATATAATATATTGAGCCCTAAACTTAGTACAACCTGACCTGGTGCCAGGTCCATAAATAATAATTTCCACAAATAATCATGAATAATAATTTCCACAAATAATCTTAAATAATACTAATGTCCACGAATAATCATAATACTCACTGAAGGGGTATAACCCGCTGAAACTGTCACATACAAGAATGCCAACGACGTACGTGAGGGGCAAACCAGGTATCCGGTCGGGATTCCCGTAAGGATGAACGCCGATCGTTAAATTATTTGATCGCATATTCCCACCTGCGACCCACATTTGACGTAAAGTGTTTCCACAAATACATGAAGGCCAAACGATTAAGGTCATCTTAATGGCGGCATGAGTGTGTTCCAAATGCGTACATGTAGCAGGTGTCCAAGTGTCTATGAAGCAATCCACCAAGTAATATAAAAGTTATATGTTGATGAAGAAACTTGTATACGTGTTGACGTAAATAAATGCTTACGTGTTTCCACAACAGTGTGAATGTCAAATGGGCAAGGTCATGCATATGGGTGTATGAGTGTGTTCCAACTGCTTACATGTATCAAGTGTCCAAACATTGAAGCAATCCATCAAGTAATATTAAAGTTATATGCCAATAAAGAAACGTCTACAAAGTGTTTGACGCAAAAATGGCTATGTGTTTCCGCAAAAATGTGAAGGTTAAAAATGTGAAGGTCATGTTAATTCGGGCATGAGTGTGTTCCAAATGCTCACACGGATCAAGTGTCCAAATATGGAAGCAATCCATAAATTAATATTAAAGATATATATGATGATGAAGAAACTTGTACAAACATTTCGACACAAAAAAATGGCTAAGTGTTTCCGCAAAAAATATGAAGGTAAAAAAGGCCAAGGTCATGTTAATTGGGACACGAGTGTGTTCCAAAAGCTCACATGTATCAAGTGTCCACATATTGAAGCAATCCATCAAGTAATTATTAAAGTTATATAGTGATGAAGAAACTTGTACAAACTTTTTGACATTTGTTGACGCAGACGACGGACGGAAAAGGGGCGACTATAGTTCTGCTAAAGCAGGCGCAACAAAACTGCACATTTCCCATGTGTTATATGTTACCTTATAACCAGATAACACAGTATGCATTGCATTTTCAGTAGGCTGTATCATCTGCGTCTGATCAGGATTTCTAAATTGGACAGGAATTAATAATGAAATAAATCTGGCGTTGTCTAATGTCATGATTTGTAATTTATTTAATGGTGTTTAACGGCCTGTCAACAGCTAATATAAGACCATTTTAGGCCGGGCTAACATGGTAGAATCCCAAATTTCATCTGTTGTGATTGTGGGGAAAATCCCAAATCAGAACTAACATATATTTATATTCAGCCCAGAAATTAGAATAACCTGACCTGGTGCCGGGTTCTCACCACACCAGAGTCATTTAGCCCCACTACCTAAAAGTAATACTTTTATAATGGGTATAAACGGATTCAACTCTCAAGTAACAAGGAAGCAAAACATGCACCTGGGGGTTAAACCAGGGATATCAGAATTCCGTTAAGGATGAAACGTTATGAAATGTTAAACTTACCCTGCGCATGTTACTAACAAACCGCCTATTCCATGAACAGCAATGAAGCTGTCCCTTAATTATAACCCTGCGATACGACTACACAACAATTATTACCAAACATCATTATCAAATTACATTGTACTTGCAAAGGGACTGCATTTTACGATGTTTTTGCTATATAGCTGTGCCCCTAATCATGACATTTAATGTTGGTATGTATATGGAAAAACTGGAAAAGGTGGCATCACGTATCAGTTTATGGCGAAAGGTTGATGAGTTTTTTTTTATATCCAACGGTGAACATCTTGATAGCCATCTTAGATTTCTCAAATTGTTGAATGATGTCCTCCTGAACAACCACATCGTATATAGACGGGAGTGCACCTTGTAAGATGGAGCACTGCATATTTCACACGCAGGTTGAAGTAACGGACCAAAGTCTATAAATACATTAACTATATATGGAAGCGTCCTGGTGCCAATGCTAAAATAGTTTGTATCCTAACAAATTTAGGAGATACTATCTCCTAATTCCTAATTAGGGCTTACTATCTCATAATTAGGACTTACTATCTCCTAATTAGGACTTACTAACTGTGTCAATGCGTTCAATTTTTTATCGAAAAATGGCGGCCATTTTGAATTTCGGTCATGTTTTCATGAACGGATATTGTTGAAAATTATTTTATTGATTTCTGTGCATGCCAGTACATAGGAATAGACACCAAAATCATGTTTCTAACATGATCAGGTACCAAGTTAGGCCAATTTTAAGATCTGACCTATATTCACGGTGGCCATCTTGGATTTCCATGGATACCGGGAGTTGAAAATGAGATAGAACGTGTGTCTTTTGATAAAAAGTTTTCTATTGTCCTAGGGAACTTCCATACCAAAGGGCATGTTTGCATCAGAAAGTGAAGTAAAAAGTCAATTAACACACCTAGTAATAGTGAATTTATTACATTATCACAGCCAAAATGGCTGTGATAATGTAATAAATTCACTATAATAAGTATGCATAATTTTAATCATCAAATATATGCAGTCGTTAGTTCTATATGAAATAATGCATTTCAGGAAAAATAAATGATTGCTCCCTCAAAAGTATACTTTGCTAGAAAAGTATACTTTGCAATGTTGGTGAAATCGGCTACTGATCACAAGGTGACAGTGCAAAGTTTGTTATTTATCGGAACAAACTCTGCACTGTCACCTTGTGATCAGAACCACGCCTATTCCAGGTATCTGCGAGTGTAATGATGGCTATTCCGGGATTTTCTGCGATATCTCCAAGGAAACGATCCCTACCGTCTCACCAGTCCCAATTCTATGCGACAAGTCACAGGCATCAGATTGTACAACGGCCTCCGTGTTCGGGGACGACTTTGTCAACTCTGCTGACTTGACGTGTCATTATGAATACATCACGGTAGGTATTATCCTATACATGTGATTTAGTACGGAGCCCGCAGGGGACATGTATTTTTTTTTATTAATTCGTTCCCACGAAATAACAATTCGTTCCCTCAATTTAACAATTTTTTCCCTCGAATTAACAATTTGTTCCCACGATATAGCAATTGGGAACAAATTGTTATTTCGTTGGAACAAATTGTTAAATTGAGGGAACGAATTGTTATTTCGTGGGAACGAATTAATAAAACTAGATGGCCGCGGCCTGCATGTCGCGCCTTGTGGCGAGGCATGGACACTAACAAAAGAGATATAGTATAACGAAAAACTTTAACCAAAAAACTTAACCAAAAAACTTAACCAAAAACTTTAACCGGACACACGTACGTACGTACGTACGTACGTACGCCAAAGTGCCGACTATATCGCGCTTTCCGCAAGCGGGCGCGACAAAAACTTTAACCAAATAACTTCAAAGTAATTTGACCTTGACATTGGGCACAGGGGCCGCACGGGAGGGGGGTAGAATGAAAATATAGATGATGATAAACACCCATGTGAAGTTTCAAGGTAATGGGCAAAGCAGTTGCAGAGATATAGTATAACGAAAAACGTTAACCAAAAAACTTAACCAAAAAACTTAACCAAAAACTTTAACCAAAAAACTTAACCCAAAAAACTTAACTAAAAACTTTAACCAAAAAAATTAACCAAAAACTTAACCAAAAACTTTAACGGGACACTGGAGACGATTCTCATGTGCTGTCAAAACCAGGTTTTTGTCGATAAATATTGAAAATAAACATTTCCAGCAGACGACAATATTTAATTCAGCGAAGTTAATGTGGAAGGATGTATCGTTACTAATCAATGCATGTGTGCAAAATGAAGATATTAGCTGAAGGCAAACAGAAATTATAGGTGATTTGAGAAACGCTTACAGAAAGTTTCAAATAAATAAACAGACAGATGGACGAACGTACGATCAGTAGCGAGGTTAATTGTATTAATGTGGAAGTAATGCATGTGCGCAATATGAAGATATTAGCTGATTTGAGAAACTCTTACAAAAACTTTCAAAAAATAAACGGACAGATGGACAGACAGATTCTTGGCGGGGCCCTAAACAGGTGCTGAACTACTGGTCACATAGTCATTGAACACACATTTTTTTGTGAAGAAACAGCTTCCATATATTATCCTGGGCATATTCAGTAAATAGAATATACATTTTGTGCTGATTTACAAATATATTACTAAACAAGTGGACTGATGTCTTAAAGGTACATGCCCACTCAGTAGGTACATGTTCTTTATAGGAATTAAATAAGTGTATAATTGTGTCACTATTCCACCAGTTCTAAAAATTACGAGTGCACGCTATACTGATCATTTAGTAATATTTATTTTACTGATAGCGACTCGTGGTTGTATAAGGCTATTTTCATATGCAAATGAGGCATAATATTTTTTCAAATGCGTCACTTGAACAAAATAATGTGTTCGACAGATTATAAAGTACATGTATGATTATTGCACATCAAAAAATAAATACAGAAGAATAAATAGTAATGTCCGGTAACATTTTAAGGAAACACGGTTATCGCCCCTGATATCAGCGTGGAAATTTACGACATAAAATGTATAATAATGCCAATCAATATGTGGGAAGTAGTAATAAGGTAAAATGTAAAAATAATTGGCATAACCTTATGAAATCAGTAGACTATTTAATACATACAGTGGAATCTCCCTAAACCAGACACCATGGGGATACCATTGTGTCTAATTTAGACGAGTTTCACTGTAATTTAGCCCATTGTCATGTCTATTCATGATTGAAAATTACACAAAGTGTTCATGGAGTGCTTAATTACAGTGGAACCTCTCTAAACCGGACACCCAGGGAGATCCCGGGTGTCCGGTTTAGAGATGTTCCACTGTATCCTATTAAATCATCACTCTTTCAAGATCCTCTATTTATGGGTTATACAATAAACTGGAACAGTATAAACCTGTACAGAACTGAAGTACATGTACATTGAAACTTTCAATCTTCCACAGGTTCGGGAAACAATCGTGCGAAAAGGAACAAAACAGACAGTGGCAGCAGCCTACATCTCGTTGAACCAGATCGCCTGTACCCTACCGTCCGCCACCAGTGCCTACATACAAGTGAGCAACGATGGACGGGCGCTTAGCGATGCCGTCGCAGTGCATGTTGTCTACGATTCTGTGTGCCATGATTGCACTGTGGACCTCAACAACACGGTTTCCGTCCATTGTTCCAGGACGGTATGTATTCACAGCCGTGGACGACAAAACATCTGCCTTAATACATTACAAAATGGGCCGCATATGAATTTCATGTTTTTCATATGAATTTCATATGAAAATTTCATATGCAAATGATATAAAATGAGCCAATATGCAAAATCTTCATATGCATTTCATATGCAAATCATATGAATTTCATATGCAAATCATAAGAATTTCCTTTGAAGACCCATGTACAATGCTTTTAAATCTATAAAATTTCCATATGAATTGCATGCGTAACATATGAATTTCATATGGAAAGTTTGAAATGCATATGAAGTCTCCATATGAAAGTCAGATGTGTGCTCTTTTCAAATTAATTTCATGTGTAATTCATGTTTTACATATGAACAGCATATGTATTTTATTATATGTATTGCAAATGTGGCACATTTTGCTGTGTATGTTTTGACTGGTTCTCATCAGCTTGTAATATTTCACTATCTCCGCTAACAACATGGAAATATGACATGTCAGCATGCAAATGCCCCCCCCGCCCTCCCCCCCCCCCCCCCCCCCCCCCGCCCCCCCCCCCCCCCACCCCCACCCCCCCCCCCCCCCGCCATAAAACAAATTTAAACATTCACTTATTTATATTGTAATAAAGTTGACAATTTACTTTAAGTATAGTTCAGTGTTTGTTTTTTGCAGCTCAACTAAGTAAATTGACTTTTTGCATTTTTCAGCTCAACTAAGTAAATTTTCAACTTTATTACAGTAATTCCACTACTCCATTTGAAAATCAATGCGTATTGTCACTTTGCTGTGAGTATTTTGTACTCCCACTGTTGATAATCGATGCGTATTCAGCTAAAATAAATGCATAAAATACGCCAATACACATCTTATCTGGAGCTCTGCTGATGTACACACTATGATACGCGAGTGTTTGCAGTATCACCCAGATTCAGAATACCTGAAATAAAATACTTTAAATATATAAGGTACATTTTGTACCAAGACATCATGTGGATTTATCCATTCAGATTACACGGCATTTTACCATCATCTTTATCTACAAGCTTGTCCCATATTGTAGTGCTCTGTGCTATGGGGAGTGGGTGGGGAACGCAAGGAACATATATACCAGGGGCCCGTTTCACTAAACTTCGTACAAATAAAATGTTCGTAAATGCTCAATAAATGTAAATCCATCAATTGAAATTTCCAGACGATCTTAACCCTTAGACTGCTACACACAACAATAGTCGTCTGCTGTTGCTTTTATATCTGGCCTTATTTCTCAATAAAAACATGGTTTGACAGCACTTCAGAATCATTTCCAATGGAAAAGATTCTGAAGTGCTGTCAAAGCATGTTGTAAATTATTCTAAAGTGCTGTCAAAGCATGTTTTTGATGATGAAAATAGAAAATAAACAGCTGACGACAAAACAAATAAGATAGCGGTGTAAGGGTTAAATTTGCTCTTACGAACATTTTAGTCGTACAAAGTTTAGTGAAACTGACCCCAGGCTACCAGATTAGTATTGACATAGTTTTGTTAGATTGTTAGATTGACTTCACAAAGGCTTAGGTTTACAGTGAAAGCAACAAGCAACAAGCAACAAGCAACTTTTAAAGGTGCATGCCATAATTGTTAGAACCGGTGGAATAGTGACACAATTATACACTTATTTAATTCCTGTAAAGAACATTTTGTGCCTATTGAGTGGGCATGTACCTTTACTTGAGGATCATCCTGATTTTACAATTTGGTAACCGATTTATATCACTGGCCTATTGATTGATACCCGATGTAAAATTGGTCATTCATGGTGTCTGTTTAGGACGGTAACTGCGTGATTGACGGAGCCTGCCATATTAACGGTGCCACAAAGACCGGGGAGACCTGTCTGGTTTGCAGACCCGATGCCAGCTCCGATTCCTGGTCATCCAGTAATGGTAACATATGCGTTAACTAGTAGCGTACTGAGGGCAGAAAATGTTGGGTGTGAAAAATCCTAAATAATTTGTTTATATGTGCTCAGAAAGTCTGGCCAACTTCATAACCCTTACACTGCTATCTTAATCTATCTTTTGTCGACTGCTGTTTTCTATTTTCCATTTTTATCATCAAATACATGCTTTGACAGCACATTGGAATAATTCACAACATGATTTGACAGCACTTGAGAATCATTTCCATTGGAAATGATTCAGAAGTGCTGTCAAACTATGTTTTTATTGAGAAACAAGGCAAGATATAAAAGCAACAGCAGACGACAATTGTTGTGTGTAGTGGTCTAAGGGTTAACATAATGCTACCTTGCAGTCATGTCACCAGATTGTTCAAACATGTTGTTCAAGAATTGTTCGTCTACTCGTAGGAAAGTATGGCAGAAAATACTACATTTGGGGAAAATAATGCTGTGGTTCAATAAATGCAGTTGTGACTGTAGAAACGGCACTGTGGGTTTTTCCACTAGTGTAGATCCTGATCAGCCTGTGCATCCGCACAGTCTGATCATGATCTGCACTGTTCACAATTCCAACAATGAAACACCCGTCATACTTATATCAAGCAATATAGAATGTTATCACACTGCATGTGTGCTATTTGATCAGGAGCTACACTGGTCACAATATCCCATATGCCCCATTTCTCTAGTCGCAGCCACAAATAATGGTAACCATTCTTGATTTTTTTTTTTATATATTTGGGAAAAGAATCTCGTTGTTCAATCTACACAGCGTAATATGATTTTCAGCGGTCGAGTGTATCAGGTCTCCACTACCTGAAGACCGGAACGACGATGACTTGGATCGGACAAAGATCATCATACTGGCAGTTGTCTGTGTCGTGTTGGTGTTACTCATCATCATCGGAATCATATACATCGTACGACTCGAAGTGAGTAAAGTAGGACATATACAATATACATTTAACCCTTAGACCATTATCTTTTTTTTTAAATATTTTTATTTTTTTAATTTTTAGCCATGTTTTTTGAGAGAAAAAGAAAAAAATCCAGGCTATTGGATTGGCGAAAGCCAGGCGGGCGGGCGGCGGGCGGCGGGCGGCGTCCACAATCAATGTTAAGTTTTCGTGTTCGAGTCCATTTCTTTGTTACTGTGCCACCTAGGACTACCAAACTTTCACAGCTTCATAATCAAGGGGTGCCCACCACATATCACTATCCAACATGTTACCTTTTTTTGAACTTGACCCATTTCTTCCACGCAGTCGACTTAGCCATTTTCAATGTTAAGTTTTCGCGTTTACAATGTTAAGTTGTCGTGTTTAAGTCCATTTCTTTGGTACTGTACCACCTAGGACCACCAAACTTTCACAGCTTCATAACCAAGGGGTGCCTACCACATACAACTCTCCAACATGTGATCATTTTTTTTACCTTCACCTATTATTTCTACGTAATTGACTTAGCCATTTTCAACGTTAACTTTTTAACGTACGTCTGGTTAAAAGTTTTTTGGTTAAAAGTGTTTCGTTATACTATATCTCTGCAACTGCTTCGCCCATTACCTTGAAACTTCACATGGGTGTTTATCATCATCCATATTTTCATTCTACCCCCCCCCCCCCCAACCGTGCGGCCCCTGTGCCCAATGTCAAGTTCAAATTACTTTGAATTTTTTTGTTAAAGTTTTTTCGTGTACTATATCTCTGCAACTGCTTCACCTTGATACTTCACATGGGTGTTTATCATCATTGTCGCACCCGCTTGCAGAAAGCGCGATATCGTCGGCATTTTGGCATACGTCCGTCCGTCCGTACGTCCGTGTGTCCGGTTAAAGTTTGTTGGTTAAAGTTTTTCCATCTACTATATCTATTTTTTTTAAGTGTCCATGCCTCGCCCCAAGGCGTGACATGCAGGCCACGGCCATCTAGTCTACAAAAAGTGGGTATAATTATGTTATCCAAGTGTCTATGCTTGGAGAAAACCTGGCCTTCGTGGCTTTGCCTCGTTTCTTGTTTATTATTATTATTATTTTTTTATTTCATTTTTATATTTTGACCGCTATCTTATCTTAATTGTTTTGTCATCTGCTGTTTATTTTCTATTTTCCATTTTATCATCAAAAACATGCTTTGACAGCACTTAAGAATAGCTTACAACATGCTTTGACAGCACTTCAGAATCATTTCTGAAGCAATTGGGTATTTCAAAATTTTAATTGGGTAAAATAAAATCACACTACTGTTTCACATCAACAGACAGCAATTGTTGAATAGTTGGCTTCGAAATGAAAATATGTCTTGGCATTTCATTCGAATTTCATTAGAAATACCAAGACATGTTTTCATGGAAAATAAGAAAAATATGCTATATTTGTGGTCTGTTTGTTTTTTAATACTCGCTACTTCTGATTTTAATTGGGTTTTTGGCAATTTTAATCGTGTATTTAAGCAAATACGCAGCTTATCTGGACTGGAGCCCTGGGGACCGTTTCACTAAACGTCGTAAGACCAAGAGCTAAAATGGTTGAAATGTAATTATGCTCCTATTCTTTGAGAAGTCATATATTATTTCAGAATAAATTGTTTAATAGTCCAGAATAATACACATTTTGATACCCAGTGTATTGAAGTAATAGGCATCTCGGAAACTATCACATGGGAACTATTATATTTCAGAACTGTAATGGCGAAGAAGAAGAAAACGTTGGAGATGAGCCAGTATGAAGAGACTGATATGGAGTTGCACAACAAAGATAAAGAAACGAAACACAATTACGATAACCGGTCCTATCACCTGTAGTCATACGTATGATTATACAGTCCACGGACGGAAATATAGCCGAGACAATCACAGCCTGACTAGTCCCCAACCAGGGACAATGTTTATATTGAATTTATTATAATTGCTTTCTTAGATTCCTCAACCTTTTCAACACCACAGCATCTGGATCAACAACAACATGCAACTACAGTGAAAACTGATTAATCCGACACCTGGTTATAACGACACACTGCTTATTGCGACACAGTTAAAAACTCCCGGCAAACACCCATTTGTTTCCATGTTAAATAGTTAACGTATTCCGACACCTGCTACTTCTGTAATCCGACACCATTTCAAGACACAGTAACCCAATTAATGCTTAGAAATACCTGTGTACTCCGACACCTGTCATCACCTCTGTAGCCGATTTCATCAAAATTGCAAAGTATACTTATCTAGCAAAGTATACTTTGAGGGAGTAATCATTTATTTTCCCCAAAATGCATCATTTCATATAGAACTAACGACTGCATATATTTGATGATTACAAATATGCAGAATTGTTATACTGAATTTATTACATTATCACAGCCAAATTGGCTGTGATAATGTAATAAATTCAGAATAATAAAAATTAATACATTTATCTTAAAATTGAAAATTTCTCCCTCAAAGTATACTTTGCTAGAAAAGTATACTTTGCCATGTTGGTGAAATAGACTACTGATTGGCGGCAATTTGAAAGAAGTTGTTAATTACTCCAGCAATTGACGCTGTCATTGTCATTCCCTTTCAGCAGGCATTTGGGGCATTCTACAGATCCTCGCAGGGGACATCGATGGATTTTTTTTATTAATTCGTTCCCACGATATAACAATGCGTTCCCACGAATTAACAATTTGTTCCCACAAATTGACAATTCGTTCCCACGATATATTGTTAATTCTATTTTGTGGGAACGGTTGTTATTTTGTGGGAAAAAATTAATTAAAAAAAAGAATTCAACGTCCCCTGCGGGGCTCCGTAGCATTCTGATCAATATACACACTTGCTTTATCTGTATACTATTTGTAACATTGACGATAGGGGGAGGGGGGGGTATTATAGGGGGAGGGGGGGTATTATTGTTTACACAGCTGAATTAAATTTTGTCGTTTGCATTTTTTAGTTTTATTGGACCAATGGAAATTATTGTATGTGCAGTCAATCAATGTTTTTATTGAGAAACAGCTGCCCACCCAGTCTGCGAATATGGACTTTGGTATATTATTTGCAACCACAGAGCCTAGCCAATCCTACACACTGGTTAATCCGACACATCTGTCTCGTCCCAAAGCAAGTCGGATTAACCAGGTTTCACTGTATAATTAATTGGAAATACAATGTATTTATTTGTGGCTGTAACTGGGGAAATGAGGCTAATGGGATTTGCGACCAGCATTCACAGTCCGAACAAGATCTGCACTGTTTCAATGAAACACCCGTCATGGTTCTATCAAGCAATATAGGGTGTTACCAGGCGACACGAGTGTGCTATTTGATCAGTAACTAGACTGGTCGCAACACCCATAAGTGCCATTTCTCCAGTCACAACCATACTTACCTGCCCAATATGTTGGTAAATCCTATAAAGAAACAAGTGTGAAGCACAACTTTCTTTATAAGATTTACAAACATCAAGTGAAATAAATCCTGTATTTAAAAATAACAGTTATAATTTACCTTTATAATTTGTATTGCATACAGTGATTAAAGCGAAATAAATTGGGAGCTTGATAACATCTTAAAATCAATGATTTTGACGCTAGCGCATAAAAAGTTGGTAGCGACATCAAAAGTACATTGTAAATGACGTTGTGTCTCCGCCCTAACTGTCCAACATAAATAAGACGTTGCCAATATATTTTTAGAATTAAACGGACACTGTAGATCCAGATGAGAGGTCTCGAGAGGTCTCATCTGGATCTACAGTGTCTGTTGCTATTGTTTCATTCTATTGTTCGCAAATATTGACGATATGCTCCGTCATTTTTGTTTGTTTTATTTGTTGGGGTTTAACAGCATATCAACAGCTGAGGTCATTTAAGACCGGGTCAAAGGGTTTAGTACTAAATCCCATATATTACCTGTACAAAGGGGGGGGGGTGGGAATCCCAAAATCAGAACTGAATATTTACAAGAATTCCGCGGAATCAAATTTCTCTCCATGTTTCGCCTTGACCTTGACCCTGGGGCCTTGACCTTGAGCCTGGGGCCCCGAGAATAGTCCTATATTCATCTACATATCATAGTAAAGGTATGTATATAAGGTGTTGAAGTAATGACCGTAACACGAAAAACTTAACATTGAATGAGCAGACCTTGGGTTAAGGGGCGTGCAGTGGTTTGCTATAGAATAATATAGCATATTAAGATGAATGCATGTATGAAATATCAATGCGCTCTCTGAAAACAGAAGTAAAACAAAATTTAACCCAACGTTAAGTTATGAATGCACTAAGTTGGTGATTTTCTACAGCACGATAGCTATTCACATGAGGAATGCATGTATGAATCTGCTAAGTTTGTGACCTTGGGAAAGGGGTGGGGGGGTGGAGGTCATGGATTTGCTGTAGCACAATAGATGATCATCAGATGAATGCATGTATGAAATATTAAAGCGTTCCCTGTAAAGAAACAGAAGTTACACAACATTTACCCCAAAGTTAAGTTTATGAACATGCTAAGTTTGTGACCTTGACCTTGGAGCAAGGGTTGGGTGGTGGGTTGTGGATTTGATACAGCATGATAGAGGGTCATCTGAGGAATGCATGTATGAAATATCAAGGTATTCCCTGTAAATAAACAGAAGTTACACAACATTTACCCCAACGTTAAGTTTATGAATGTGCTAGGTTTGTGACCTTGACCTTGGGGTAAGGGTTGAGTGGTGAGTCGTGGATTTGCTACAGCATGATAGAGGGTCATCTGAGGAATGCATGTATGAAATATCAAGGCGTTCCATGAAATAAAACAGATGTTACAAGACATTTACCCCAACGTTAAGTTTATAAATGTGCTAAGTTTGTGACCTTGACCTTGGGATAAGGGTTGGGTGGTGGGTCATGGATTTGCTACAGCATGATAGAGGGTCATCTGAGGAATGCATGTATGAAATATCAAGGCGTTCCATGAAAGGAAATATATGTTATCAGAAATTTACCCCAACGTTACGTTTATGAATGTGCTAAGTTTGTGACCTTGACCTTGGGGTAAGGGTTGGGTAGTGGGTCATGGACTTGCTACAGCATGATAGAGGGTCATCTGAGGAATGCATGTATGAAATAACAAGGTGTTCCATGAAAGGAAACAGAAGTTATAAGACATGTACCCAACGTTAAGTTTGTGGACACCGACGATGCCGACGACGCCGCCGACGACACCGACGACGCAGACGACGCCGACGACGTCGGGGGTATGCCATAAGCTCTTATGCACTTCGTGCAGGCGAGCTAAAAATGTAACTGAGGGCCAAACCAGGCAAATCGTGATTCCTATAAGGAGGAACCCCAACTGTTAATTTATGCTGCCGCGTTCGCCCGACCAACCATCCACTAAGCTGTGTCGTGTTGAAAGGGTTAACTACTGGCTCCTGCAATAAACCATAACTATAGAAGGTGCATGAATAGTTTTATTTTTAATTCCCGAGTGCGTTTCAACAGACATGATTCAACAAATGACCCGTGACAAATGTATGATTTTACAACAGACTTGCACCATGATTAAACCTGCTTTATTGCCTTTGTAAATGGTGTAGACGGAGTTCAGTCCCTCGTACAGTCTGATATTAACAGCGAGAGAAATATAAAAGCTTGTGGCTGTGATGGAGAAAAACAAATCAATGGGTTTAACGTCCAAGTAACAGCTAAGGTCATTTAGGGACGGGACCTCGGTTTCAACTCTCATCCGAAAGATCAGCGGGATGGAAATACTAGGACAATATATTTTTGTATGTCTAATGCGAGGTTTGAACCCACAACCTCTGGATTGGAAGTCAAGTGTTCAAGCCACTACTGTCTGTTTCACGAAACCTGCCCAAATTTTCCGGCTATATAAACAATGCAAAAACAATATTTTTTTCAATAACATTAAATTATAGCAAAATTTAATGAGCCTTTTTATTTTGTGAAATTTCGTGCAATATCAATTTTATTGCGAAAAAACAATTTCCCCATGTTAAATCCCGATAGACACCTTCACAGACATTTTTCTAATTTCAGAAATAGTGGACCAATTTTCAAAATTAAACTCTTTTTTTTTCTTAGATCATTTCCAAGCTATCTAGCCAGTCAATTTCCAAAATTTTCATTTTTCGACTCCTCCTCCAGGGTCTCCATCTCTTTTTCCCCATGTTAAATTCCCATAGAGAAATTATTTTTCGTAATACAGTGGAACCCCTCTAAACAGGACACTCGGGGAAAATATGGATGTTTACCTTAGACGTGGTTCGCTGTTATGTATCTCTGATTACAATGACTTTTCATGATTGCAAAACTCTAGAATGTGTCATGAAGTGTTCAAATGTCTGATTTACAGTGGAACATCTCCAAACCGGACACCCTGGGGACCTCCCAGGGTGTCCGGTTTGGAGAGGTTCCACTGTACAATCAATATTTGACCAAATTTCACGAAATAAAAAGAAGGCTCATTCTTAAATATTGCATTGTTTATATAGCCTTAAAATTTGGGCAGGTTTCGTGAAACATACATACAAGCTGAGAAATTATCAGGTAAGGCCATCCAGTTAATGACACGGCATTATTCCCGTTAGCAATCACATTTGAACACGCTGCAACACCGTGATAGTGCAAAAGATCAAGGGCCCATTCATGAAACTTCGTACGACTAATAAGTTATTAAAGAGCAAATTTGAAATTCACAATAAGATTTGCATTGACAGCCGAAGCTGGCAAATGTTGACATATTTCACGGATTTGTTCACATGTAAAGGCGATTACATACTGATGGAAAATGGACACCACATTAATGTGAGAAACTAATTTAAAAAAAATATTTCATCGTACGAAGCTAAATAGTGAAACAGGCCCAAGGGTGTACAGTTGTCAATGTCATCTACAGTGGCACTTCTACAAACCTGAAATCAAAATTATGATCGTCTGGAAATTTCAATTGATGGATTTACATTTATTGAGCATAGGCTGCATATGCAGCCTATGCTCAATAAATGTAAATCCAATAATTATTTACAAGAAAACATTGTTAATGTGAAATTTACAGACTATCATGATTTTGCACTTACAAACATTTTAGTCGTACAAAGTTCAGTGAAACGGCCCCTAGACACCCGCGGAGGTTCTCAGGGTGTCTGGATTAGAGATGTTCTGTGATTCCAGTACGAGTGCTCCACGACACGTTTGCCTCTTTTACAACCATAAACTCAAGGATTCCACTTTCGCAATTGGCGATAAAAATAAACATTTGGCGATAAAAAATTACAATTATTACAATATTATTTTTTTTCTCGAAAATTGAAATTTTTTATCGCCAATTGTTTATTTTTATACTACTCCTTTTCTTTTTTTTTTCAAGTGGCAATTTTTTTATTTTCCCTAGCGGAATCCCTGAAACTGCCATTATCATTATAGACAAATGGGAGGGCAGTCCATTTTTGTACGTGTAATTTGATCAATAATTTCATCAACTGCGTTAGTGACCCAATTAATGTGATATCTGTCTGGTTTAGAAACATTCGCTGTAAAATTGTTCCTGCATTTCATGTCCGTGTACGTTGATCAATGTTTCATACACATTTCATCATCAACTGAGCTCGTAGCCAAGTGGTCCGCGTCCCTGGTCCAGTAAGGGGAGAGACGATTCTCGAATCATCATCATAAGGCGCTGTAACTCATCTTTCCTGAATACCTGTCATATGGAGGAAAGAAATACAAAGCTTAGAACTTACAATAGGAGAGCAAACACTCATTCTCAATTTACACGAAAAGTGAAAGAATCCCACCAACAGCTAGGGTCATATAGAGACCACAGTTTAAAGTATCATCCGACAGACCAGTGGGAAGGAAATAGTATGAAAGTATTGTTTGATGCCTAAGACGAGGTTTGAACCCAAAACCTCCGTATTTGAAGTCAGGTGTTCTAACCCCGAGCAAACACTCATTGTCAATCAGCATGTGTCTGGTCAATGCACAGCAATTTACACGAAAGATAAGTCTACAAATTGGTTACCGATCTGGAAAATCACAACTAACGTCCAGTAGAACAGCTTCCCAAGGAATCCGTGACATTAGAATTGGCGGAATCTCGGTTTGACGTCGCATGATGTCAAAGTACCAAATACTGCCATTATTCTCCATAACCCCATGCCGAATATACCTATACAGGTGATAACAAATTGAAATAATGTTCACTATGTATTCTTATTTCTGCTCATTAAATTAATTGAAATAATTTTCGCTATTTATTCTTTATTCTTACTTCTGCTCAAAAGTATATGTTGTGACCACTCATTTGAACCGTCCAATGAGTGGTAACAACATATACTTCTGTGTATAATTAAGAGACTTATTTTTATTTTTTATGTGAAATATTGTGTACTCAGAATGTGATGGGTTAAAGACACAAACTCCTACCTACTTAAAAAAAAATCTATTTAAAGTACAATATGTTTTCTCGCAATAAAATCAATATTTTGATGGAATTTCATCACAGATTTTTTTGGGGGGCGGGGAGGGTGACTTACGTTATTGATGAAAAAGTACTTGCATTGAAGTAGTTTTGGGATTTAATGTGCTTAATAGCCAAAAGTTAGTCGGCAGCAAAACGTGGAACAGACATAGGGAATACCAGGCTAGTGTCTTTTGACATCAAGTTTATCAGGCAAGTCTAGGAAACGCATAGGAATTCCACGTTTTATGCTTGAAAATGACCACAGATGGTTATCTATGGACAGAAGGTGGACATGTTTACGTTGCGTCATTACACTGACGTCAATTAGTAACGTCACGTGACGTCATCCGACCAATGGAACGTCAGTTTTCACTTCATTGTAACCCAGATGTTTGTATCAGGTCAATGCCCGATACAACAATATGTTATCAGTCAGTACATATTTGGTCGATACAGGGCAGGTTACCTGATAAAGTAGGCTACCAAGCCCGCCCACGTTACCTCATAGAGTCGATGCTGCTCGAGAGTGACCACATCCGCCAGTTGGACACACTCCTGGTACTGCTCACTCGTATGTAACACGCTATGGAGCAGGAACGCGAGCCCGGGCAGTACGAGACGACGCAGTCCAGCCATCTGGTCCTGGCGCTGTGTGTCGTCAGCTGTGTCATCAGTGTACATGTCGTCGCCGTCATTGTCCTGATGGGGAAAATTAGATCTGATAATTCGACATACAGTCAAACCTGTGAATAAAGGCCAGCCATGGGAAGTGAAAAATCTAGCCTTTGTTCACAGGTGGTCTTTATTCACAGGGTCATTTAAATAGTAATTTTGCCATTGGAACATCAAAATTGTGGCCTTTACAGCCAGGTGATTGCTATTCGGAGGTGGTCTTTAGCACAGGTTCGACTGTATATGGAAAATATTTCCAGTCACAGCCACATAAAGAGACTAATAGTGCATGTGGCTGCGGAGCGAGGTGTCCTGATCCGTCATCCGTGTATGTGTGGTCACCATCGTTTTTTCCAGGAGTTCTAATAATTTCACATACATGCATGTGGTTCAGGCGCTGGTCGTCATCCGATATGTCATCCGTGTACATGTCAGCACCTTCATTACCTCCTGGGGAAATTGATTTACATACCAGATATGCCACGTGATTTTGTACATTCTAACAACTGCATAATTTCATGAAAAACATCTAAAACAATTAAAAAATATTTTCTGTAAATTGTGTCAAATTGTTGAGTACATGTACTCTGAAAAGTATTTACCGTATTTACCCTATGTATTGGGACACCCTTTATATTGGGACACCCCCGTTTTGGGGAGAAATAATTATTTTTTAGGAAACAAGTTTTGGGACACATCACAATTTTTAAAAAAAAAATCAATAATTTCTGCACCTTAAGCATTGGGACATCTCTTTTTTTTAAAATACTTTTAAACACTGTCAGGGATTCCACTGGGGAAAATAAAAAAAATCGCCACTCCAATTTTTTTTAATTTTTTTTCACCGGCTACTGGTCATGCCGACTATTGGCACGTCTCGCTATAAACAGAGGCCGTCGCTGATTAACTAATATAACACAGTGCTGACGGTAAATCTGAGCTCTGTTGATTAAATAGATTACCAATAAACCGTATACATTGACAATGCCGCCTGTCAATGCCGGAATGTGATTTATTTGCGAAAATTATTTCATTCACACGGAAATACTCCTGATACATCGTCCCGCCCTCTCATCAATATTCACGAGGTAAGTTTAAAGTACGGACATGTATCTAGTCACGGCATGCTCTCCATGCTATTATATCCAGACACTACCGAGGGATGGCGTTTCGATCGGGACAACTGGGTGGAAAGTATAGTACAGTGCGACCCGTTAATACACGGAAGTGCGGCGACATACAACTTTCCGTGTTCGCTTATCCGAACCGTGCTATATCCGTTCTCGCCCAAGACGCATCATAATGTCAAACAAAAATAAAATACATGTACACTGTACAATGTGACTGCGAATGAACGACGTCGCCAATGCCTATAATATGCCATAAGTTTTCACTGTTATCTTCGCATGTAACAAGAAATGCGTCTGTCGAACGCGGATGCCACCTGCAGCATATTTGAGAAACTGTGACAAATTGGTTAACTGAAAAGTGTGACGGACGGACAGACGGACAGACAGACGGACGGTCCAAACACTATATGCCACCCGTTTCTCCGAAGCCCGGTGGCATAATAAATATATTGAATCCAAGAATTGTTAACGTCATGTTTTATTTATGCATCATGTTCATGTAGAATGTAAATCTACGCAGGTCCGTGCAATCCATTATTGTAAACGCGTGTAGAAAAAAGTGTAGTAAACACGTGTAGCCATCATCATTCGATGACGCAATGACCCAATGACCGATATCCTGTTCCATCAGCTGCAACGTCACGTGACAAGCTCGTGCGTTGCAAACTGTGTTTACTCATATGGTGAGCACAGGTGGAAGACTCGGACCTATGACACCAAAATAAATGCCTATTAAAAAAATCCCATTATCCCACCCACCTGGTATCGTACTGTACATGACGTTAATAATAGAACGAGATCAAGTGGGTGGGGTAATGCATATTTTTGTAATGGTCATTTTCTTTGTGCACACGTCCGACTATTCCACCTGTGGGTTTGAGTACGCACAGAGTTTTAACCCTTTCAATACCACAGACCTGTATAGACATATTTTGCCCGACGTGTTATAATTTTGCGCCAGTTCATGAGGTAATCAGGCTTATCACGTGAGATTTTCGACGACGATGAATCTGATAATAGTGTACATTTTCTGTAAACGATATCGAATGTTGACGAATATTAAATTAGTAATTATTACGCATTTGCTCTAAAAATGTTATCAACTTTCTGATATATTTGCAGAAAAAAGTCAAATCATTCTCGGCGAAAATCTCGGTTGGTTATATAATAAAGTTGATTATCTCATGCACTGGCTCAATTATGAGTAGCGAAAACAAGGCCAGTTGTCCGTACACATTTGTGTACATGCGCCGGGCGCGTGGGCAGTGCTGTAACAATTTAGTTAATCTGGGTCGAGTTAATCTCCGCCACTGATACGCGATCTCCGATTGGTCAGCCTTTTACACCTAATTAATATTCCACCAATGGTGAGCGCGAACGCATGCCGGAAAATTTAAATCGAGCACATAACAATTAGCACTGCTTTGTTACTGGGACCAATAATTGATGTTATTCCCAGTTTGCTCGGATTAATTTACGAAAGGTGCAAACGTGATCAGCTGCACATTCACATCGGTGAGATAAAAGGAGGCTATGCGTCCATAAAAAAAAAAAAAAAAATCGTCCATTTTGGGTCTAATTTGGGAAATAATCGCAAATTTAACACGATTTCTGACAATAGTCGTGTTACAAATTTAACACGATTTTGATATACAAATAGGCAAACAATTCGGGAGCCAAGGCACAACCGTGTACTAACCGAAATTTCGAGGATACAAACTTTCAATATTAATAATTGGGACACCAAAAAAAATAATTAATTTATTTTATATTATGTATTGGGACACGTAGAATTTTATTTATTTTTTACTGTCCCAATACATAGGGTAAATACGGTAATGAAATTACGCATATGTCCGAACATACAAAATCACATGGCGTGTCTCATGAGGCTGTGACTGGAAAAATGAGGCTTATGACTGTCGATGGTCTAGTAACATAAGGTCGTAGCTGCTATGCTTTAGCATAGCAGTTATGACCTTATGTTACTAGACCATCGATGTGTCCACTTTCTGTCCACTTCCCAAGCAGCAGCCACATATAGGCAAACAATTAACGGATTGATTGTGTTTTATGTCTGTCCAACAGCAAGGAAAAAGATCAATCTGTGACTATGCCATTTACAAGTGGTGTAACATTCCAATGGCTTGCTCGAGTGTGCGACTAGTATAGTTTCTGGTAGCTCCCGAGAACAAGAGGGAAAGGTGCGGACTTAACCCTTTCACCCCTAAGTAACTGGGATGGAATTGTTAATTTTGCAACCAATCCAATTTCACAAAATGATTTTCAAACCTATACATTTACGAAAAGGGTTTGTTTTTGTTTTCAAAATTATGAAATTTACTTGCAAAAAGTGCAGATCCTGATGAGCCTGCTCGTCACGAGCCGGCTCCTCTGGATCTACACTGTTTGCCAATACCATTATACAGGTCTGTGGTGTCGAAAGGGCTAATGAAGAATAGTCCATTTTATTCCTCACAAATGTTTTAAAATACATGTACAATGTATATGCAAAACATTATGTTGGTACAAACTGCAGAAAATAATAACTGTTTTTATAAATCAATATCAGCAAATACATGTAGGCGCCAAAACATGGTTGATTAATTAAATTGGAGCAATTCAACTAGATCATACAGTAGCCGATTTCATAACAATTTCAAAGTATACTTACCGGTATCTTGCTATTAAGTACACTTTGAGGGAGAAATTTTCAATTTAAGGATAAATTTATTAATTTTTATTATACTGAATTTATTACATTATCACAGCCATTTTGGCTGTGATAATGTAATACATTCAGTATAATAATTCTGCATGCTTTAATCATCAAATATATGCAGTCGTTAGTTCTATATGAAATGCATTTCGGGAAACATAAATGATTACTCCCTCAAAGTATACGGAGCTATATAGGTATGCTTAGCAATGTTGGTGAAATTGGCTACAGGTCTACTGACTGTCATGGATATTGTACTTGTTTGTTCAGGTATGGTATATAATCGGCTGGCATGGTATATACTGTAATTTCGGCTAATTCTGCGCATCGGCTAATGCACAATTCACGTCAAATTTAGCCTTACGTACGTCATAATAAAATATGTGGATTTCGGAATAAACAAGCTGATTAATTGTTACACTGTGGCAAATTTTATCACATTCCGATAGTTTGGTAAAAAGTTATTCCGAAAATAGTAAAAATGTGTAAATCTTCAGACCCTGCTGATGGAACAGCTGTCTTATTTACTAAATTAACTGTTCACCTAAGATACTAACCTGTCATGATGTCACTGGATAGTTCTGGTTCAAGTTTAATACCAATTTTGTTATGCTGATCCAGTATGCTGTTCGCCTTTTTGTTTACACTACCAGATGCCAGCATTAGCAGAAACAAATGTGACGTTGAATACACGCATGTGATGTCATACACACAATTTACGTCACTTACTGACGTCAGAACATTATGACATTTTATCTGCACAGATGTCTTTGAACTGCGTTGAATATTCAGGAAATTTATACTCGATATGGGGATGTTAATATAGGAATGAATGACCTTTTTGTGGAATTTATCGGGGTATATACTTGGAAAAGTCGCGGGAATACTGGACGAAGGCCGGAAGGCCTCGTCCAGTATTCCCGCGACTTTTCCAAGTTTATATCCCCGATAAATTCCATAAAAAGGCCATTCATTCCTTATAATCCCAGCATTTGAAATAAATTCATCAAGAAAATGTGTTTATTTTCCGTTTTCTTAAGAATTATTTTAACTGCGCCTCACGGTTACGGAAAGTAGTTCGGCGTGGGAGTTTACTGGGATATAAATTTTGGACAGAGACTTGCTACGGGCCAATCAAATGTTAGGGAATTGCGTAAATATTTGTGTGCTGGAATTATTGACATATAAATTTGTTTGGAAAGCCTTAGGTGCGCAGAATTAGCCTACACCATTGTACTTACAGGTGTCGGGTCGACCATCCAACCTCCATCAGCAAACAGCAGGACATTGTATATATGTTCCTTTGTTGTCTACAAAACATCAAAAAAAAGTTTAAACTTTATTTCTTTACACCGATTACAAACAAGCGCGAGAGCACTTATACAAATGCATTCGTTGGCATTAATGCGGGAGGAAACCGGAAAGGCCGGAGGAAACCCACTTGTCCGATCTGGCGACCACCGTACCACCTCACATACCGCCCCGACTGAGGATCGAACCTGGGGCCGCATTGGTGAGAAGCTCGTTACCTATTGCGCTAACAGGACAACCTAACAAAACATCAACACGTCACAATTGGACGTAGACAAGTGAAAGGGGTATTTTCTTGTAGTAAATTGTTTCTGGGTAGTTTCTCATGGTTATTCCCCAAATAGCTAATGTTAGAGAGCTGGGGCCTGTTCACTAAACTCTGTGCGACGAAAATGTTTGTAAGTGCAAAATTATGATAGTCTGTAAATTTCACATTAGCAATGTTTTCTTGTAAACAATTATTGGATTTACATTTAATGAGAATGCTCAATAAATGTAAATCCATCAATTAAACTTTCGAGATGATCCTAAACTTGCACTTACAAACATTTTAGTTGTACGAAGTTTAGTGAAACGGGCCCAACATACAAGACTACACGAGTAATATATTTATAAGTAAATAATAATATAATTTCTACATTTCAACCGTACACTACAGAGTAAAGAGACATTGCAGACAACAGTGAAACACATCAAAATAGACCAGTTTAGATCGGTCTATTGTACAGAGGTTCTACTTCTTAACTTGTCTATATGTTACCAACCTTTGAAAATGAGGAGTAACTTCCCTTGGAACTACTTCTCTGGCATCATTGACATTAGAATTGGCGGAATTTGTCAGTTTGACAGCAACTAAGCAACGTAACGTCCGACAGACCAGTGGAATGGAACTACTATGCAAGTGTTTTTCACGCCTAGGGTGAGAATTTAACTCACAACCTCCGGTATGGAAGTCCCAATTCCATATCCACTAGGCCCAGGCCAATCCCTCCGCCAATTCTGTCACTGATTATGTGCCCCTGAATAACTACTTGTGATTCTTTTTTAATTTGGTAACCTATATCTGGCCATGACTGGAGAAATGGGGCTTATCGGTTTTGCGACCAGTGTAGATCAAGATCAGTCTGTGCATCCGCACAGACTGATCAGGATCTGCACTGTTCACAATTCCATCAATGAGGCACCCGGTATGCTTCTAACAAGGAATATAGATCATTATCAAGCTACAGGAGTATGATATTTTGATCAGGAACTGCGCTGGTCACTAATCCCATAAGCCCCATTTCTCCAGTCACAGCCACATGTAAAATACCGGTGTACGCCCCACACACCTTGGTCTGCAGTAACAGGTTATGGCGCCATCGGCTCTGCTCCTGCTCGAACTGCTTGAGTCGGTGTTCGTGAGCGACCTTGTCCGTGAAACTCCCACTCTCTGGGGCGGTGGGCGGGCTGGGCTTCCCGTGGTGGTAGTGGTTAAACCAGTCGTTAAAACTCTCCATCGCATCCTGTAGGGGAAAGGTTGATCGGGAGTTGTATGCATGTACATATGGGAATGTGATAAAGAGCCATGGAAACGCGAGTCGTTAAACCAGCCGTTAAACCAGACGTTAACCCTTTCACCCCCAAGTAACTGGAATGGATTTTGGTACATGCCCACTCAGTAGGAACAACATGTTCTTTATATCAGAGACATTTTCTAGCAAACTAAACATTCATTCACCATTACCCCACGTATTGATTGGCATTAGAACACTTTTATATCAGACGTAAATTTCCACACTGATATCAGGGGTGATAACTCTGTTTCCTTAAAATGTTAACGGACATTACTATTTATTTTTTGATGTGCAATGATCATACTTTATAATCTGTCGAAAATATTATTTTTTTCAGGCGACATTTAATTTAATAGTATAAATAATTAAAAAATATCATGCCTCATTTGCATATGAAAATCCCGCAAGGAAACAATTCATACGCTAACGTCAAAATTGTCAATTTTGACAACGTTATAAGCTGGTCTAAGAGCAAATTTAACATTTTTCTAAGAGCATGTAATATACAATGTATTCCACTACCCTTTTGTAATACCAGATTTATTTCCCTTGACATCTGTAAATCCGACAAAGAAACGAGTGCAAAGCACTCGTTTCTTTATTGGACTTCCAGTAGCTGATTTCACCAACATTGCAAAGTGTACTTATCTAGCAAAGTATACTTTGAGGGAGTAATCATTTATTTTTCCTGAAATGCATTATTTAATATAGAACTACTACTGCATATATTTGATGATTAAAAGTATGCAGAATTATTATACTGAATTTGGCTGTGACAATGTAATAAATTCAGTATAAAAGAAATTAATAAATTTATCCTAAAATTGAAAATTTCTCCCTCAAAGTATACTTTGCTAGATAAGTACACTTTGCAATGTTGGTGAAATAGGCTACTGATGTCACGGGAAACAAATCCGGTATTTCAAAATGGTAGTTGAATCAACTCTATATAATCGCTTGCACAGAAGCAGCCCTGCAGCCACCAGGCACCGTATACTACTCGGGGGCTAGAGAAATACACAGAGACAACTTACCAAGTATGCCTTGATGCATAAATACTCGCGAACGGCATTGCTGTCTTCCACCAGCAGATCTGTCATCCCCGTCTAAAAGGAAAACATAATCATACAGTGGAACCTCTCTAAACCAGACACCAAGAAAGAGTACTCGGTAATATTTTTGATGAGTTTCTTGGTTATTTATCTCAGGTGATGATGTCTGTTCATGATCGCATAGCACACAACTATTGCTCAGAATGATCACATGCCTGTAGCCTATTTCATCAACATTGCAAAGTATACTTTCCTAGCAAAGTATACTTTGAGGGAGAAATTTTCAATTTTAGAATAAATTTATTAATTTTTATTATACTGAATTTATTACATTATCACAGCCAATTTTGGCTGTGATAATATAATAAATTCAGTATAATAATTCTGCATACTTTTAATCATCAAATATATGCAGTTGTTAGTTTTATATGAAATAATGCATTTCAGGAAAAATAAATGATTACTCCCTCAAAGTATACTTTGCTAGAAAAGTATACTTTGCAATGTTGATGAAATCGGCTACTGGTTTACAGTGAAACCACTCTAAACCTGACACCTTGGGGACCTCCCAGGGCTGGGGACCTCCCAGGGTGTCCGGTTTAGAGAGGTTGCACTGTAAGCAGAGCTCCAGATAAGGAGTGTATTGGTGTATTTTACGCAATATTTTAGCAGAATACGCATTGATCCCAAAAGTGGGAGTACAAAATACTCACAGCAATGAGAAAATTTGCATTGAATTTCAAATCGAGTAGAGAAAATACTGTAATAAAGTTGAAAATTTACTTAATTGAACTGCAAAAAGCAGTTGGCTTTTTGCAGCTCAAATAAGGGAATTTTTAAATTTCTTTTTCTTTTTTTATCATTTGTTCCCTATTTAATATTTAAAGGAAAAAAATCAATAATACATTTGAAAAATAAAATCCGCATTGAATTTGAAATCTGACGGTATACAACTCTTTAGATACAAATCTTATCTGGAGCATCGCACAAGGATGGATACATAGGCCAATCATAATATGCCAGCAGGCTCTACTGGTACAGGGGCATGAAAACGACTGCACATTATGAAATTTGTGAGCCACCAGCCGTGAATAGTGACCCAGAGCTCCAGATAAGTTCTGTATCTAAAAGAGCATTATACCCCCATATTTCAAATTCAATGCGTACTTTACTTTTTACAAATGTATTATTGATTTTCTTCCTTATTAAATAGGGAACAACTAATAAAAAAATAAAACAAATTTAAAAATTCACTTATTTGAGCTGCAAAAAGCAAACATTGTTTGCTTTTTGCAGCTCAACTTTTTAAAGTAAATTTTAAACTTTATTACAGAATTTTCACTACTCAATTTGAAAATCAATGCATATTTTCACAATGCTGTGAGTATTTTGTACGGCCACTTTTGATAATCAAAGCGTATTCTGCTACAATAAGTGCGTAAAATATGCCAATACGCACCTTATCTGGAGCTCTGTAGCCGATTTCATCAACATTGCAAAGTATACTTTACTAGCAAAGTATACTTTGAGGGAGAAATTTTCAATTTTAGGATCAATTTATTAATTTTTATTATACTGAATTTATTACATTATCACAGCCAATTTTGGCTGTGATAATGTAATAAATTCAGTATAATAATTCTGCATAGTTTTAATCATCAAATATATGCAATCGTTAGTTCTGCATGAAATACTGCATTTCGGAAACATCAATGATTGCTCCCTCAAAGTATACTTTGCTAGGAAAGTATACTTTGCAATTTTGATGAAATCGGCTACTGGTGACCAAATACCATTTGGATTTGTGCAGATTGTACACTCGTCAATTGTTTTCACTACCTATCCAGAAATATGATTAGTTACAGTGAAGATGATAATTACTGACTGATTGATTGATGTTTAACGGCCTATCAACAGCTAAGGTCATTTAAAGACGGGCCAATGGGTTTGATCCCACATGTAACCTGCTGCACAGGGGATAAAATCCAAAAATCAGAACGGAATATTTACATCAAAATAAATATATATTCCGCCATGAAATTAGAACAAAAACTGTTAAACGAAGCTAATCCCCTGCCCTGGCAGCCTTAATAACAAAAAAATAAATAAATAATGTCCTCAGTGACCTTGACCGTGGGTGGTCGGATGTGGGTCATATGCAAAACAAAGCAGCATCCCTAGACACACATTGTGGCCAAATATTACCAAAATCGGTGAAGCAGTTCACGAGTTATTGAAAAAAGAAAAAAACAAAAACATTTTTGCCTTACAAACAAGGAGAACATTTGTACTCAGTGACCTTGACCTTGGACGGTCGGTCGTGGGTCGTATGCAAAACAAAGCACCATCCCTAAACACACATTGTGGCCAAATATTATCAAAATTGGTGAAGCAGTTCATGAGTTATTGAAAACTGAAGGTGGCACACGTACGTACATTGACTAACGGTATATCCCCTCTTGCCTATCAGCGAGGGGATAATAACCCGACCTGTAGCCTATTTCATCAACATTGCAAAGTATACTTTACTAGCAAAGTATACTTTGAGGGAGTAAGTAATCTTTATTTTTCCTGAAATGCATTATTTCATATAGAACTAACAAATGCATGTATTTCATGATTAAAAGTATGCAGAATTATTATACTGAATTTATTACATTATCACAGCCAAATTGGCTGTGATAATGTAATAAATTCAGTTTAATAAAAATTAATAAATTTATCATAAAATTTAAAATTTCTCCCTCAAAGTATACTTTGCTACTAAAGTATACTTTGCAATGTTGATGAAATCGGCTACTGGTGCCAGATCCATACCACACCAAAGTCACTTGGCCCCTTCCCCTAAAAACTAGAAATGGACGCTTGTCGACAAGCGCATGTGTATCCCCCTCCCCAGATACACAAGTAGTTTGAAAAAAGGGTGATCGAGTTATGCTCCGGAGACAAAATCGGTGACGGACAAAGGGAGATAACTAAACAATTAGTGATGCAAGAGTTGTCATTCTTGCGCGACACACCTTTAGGGTCTATGCATGTGTGAAGCTACTGGAGCGCAGAATTATTTAGTTAATTGAGTCTATATTTTGTGTAACATTATATCTGCACAGGTGCACATAATGCCACAATATTTTCAACACAGTTGACGGAAATGTAATATAGAATGTAAATAAAAAAAATAATGCTCACTACTGGAGCCGAGAATTTTTTTTAATAGTCCTATATTTATCTACATATATCTGCACAGATCCACATACTGCCACAATATTGTCAACACAGTTTAGGTAAATGTAATAATTTAGCTGTATAAATTACCTGTAATAAGTTAGTGGACAGTTAAAAAATTGAAAAAGAATGTAAAAAAAAAATTTTTTTTAAAAATTTAAAAAAAAAGTTGAAAAATTAAAAATAATAATGCTTGCTTCTGGAGCCCAGAATTTTTTTTTAATAGTCCTATATTTATCTACATATATCTGCACAGGTCCACATAATGCCACAATATTTTCAACACAGTTTATGGAAATGTAATATACAAATTTTTTTTAAAAAATAATGCTCGCTACTGGAGCCCAGAATTTTTGTTAATAGTCCTATATTTATCTACATATATCTGCACAGGTCCACATACTGCCACAATATTGTCAACACAGTTTACGGAAATGTAATAATGTACCTGTATAAATTACCTGTAATAAGTTAGTGGTCAGTTAAAAAATTGAAAAAAGAATGTAAAAAAAAAAATGGAAAAAAAAAATTAAAAAAAAAATTAAATTAAAAAAAAGAAAAAGAATAATGCTCCCTACTGGAGCCCAGAATGTTTTTTAATAGTCCTATATTTATCTACATATCATATATACACAGGTCCACATATTGCCACAATATTTTCAACACAGTTTACGGAAATGTAATATAATCATTTACCTGTATAAATTACCTGTAAGTGGTCAGTGGTCAGTTGCACATGCTAGCACATGCACAGGTGAATAGTCTGTATATAGCACTTACGACCTTATGCTACTAGACAAAAATTGAAGAAAAAAAATGGAAAAAAAAAATGAAGAAAAAAAAAATGAAAAAAAAAATGAAAAAAATGAAAAAAAAAAAAAAATGGAAAAAAAAAAAAATGAACAAAAAAAATGAAAAAGAATAATGGAAAAAAAAAAAATAATAATGCTTGCTACTGGAGCCCAGATTTTTTTTTAATATTCCTATATTTATCTACATATATCTGCACAGGTCCACATAATGCCACAATATTTTCAACACAGTACCCAATGTAGTAATTTACCTGTATAAATCACCTGTGGTCAAGAAAACATTGTTAATGTGAAATTTACAGACTATCATAATTTTGCACTCACGAACATTTTAGTCGTACAAAGTTTATTGAAACTGGCCCCAGATGTATGCCTGAACAGATTATAGGCGCCAGGCTTATCTGCGCTAAGGTTAGCAGAAACATTTCAGAGTAAGGTGACGGACGTACGATTTGATGCCAGGTCCTGTGTACAACGTCGACGGAATCTGGAGGCAGCTTGTCAAACACTTCCTTGGCTGCAACCAGCTTCTTCATGGCTGTAAGATACACAACTGGAATGTCACGGACAGCTCAACTGCATTACGCAAACATTGTATTAGCGAGCCTACCTCACCAAACCCGCGGTTACCTATGTAAACAGCGGGTTTGGTGAGGTTGCCGCGCAATAGGTAATGCGGTCAAATAGGTCACGATGCAGTGACTATTTTCAATCAATAACTTATGTTGTAAGCGATTGTAATGTGTATTTTCAATATTTATATTATTAAAATGTATCATATCGGTACCCCTTTAAGTAATATTTGTATATTTTAAATGTAATGATGTTGTCATGAAGGGCATGAATATAAGTATTAATTAATCCAGTTTATATTGAGGCAAATCACACAGCCTAAAAACATAGTTAGTACTGGAGTATAAACCATAGTATCGTATATTATTCATAAGTATATCACTATTAAACATTAATTACAATATGTATGCATATTATTAAAACAGTAGATGCTACCGCTGTTTCGCTGTATGTGATATTTATAACAAAATATATTCGTCGCGTACGGATTTCTGTCACACAAAGCGCCATTTTCAGTTCATATTTTGACCTGTGCATATGAACCGGACTAAGTTTAAACAACGCTCGATTCCGTCCAATTCAGATTTCTCTGCAGAATGTTCAGACTAACTACATATTAAAGTAATGTTGCTAAATAAGTGTTAACGGCTGGAACATGGTTATCACTAAAAGGAAGAAACCACAGTCGTATTATTGAAAAATAAGATTTACCTGAGACCTCATGGAGGGCCCCGCCATTTAAATCCAGTGTAAACAATAGACCGTGTGATCCCATTTCCTGAGTAGCCCACGCTTAGTGAAACGATGTGCTATCATGATATTATGTTCCCCAATAATTGGAACGGTTTGAATTTCTCGGTATAAAAAAAAACTACGAAAGTCATAAAAAAATAACGATGTATATTTAACATTCGATACGCTTAAACGGTATTACTCTCTCATCGGATCGTCAGTTGTCGTCGATAGCGATTTAACGTACTGATCTGGTCTTAATTTATTGTCAACTTTCAACGCCATTTACAGAATATATGGTTAATTTTGGAAATAAATAACGGCAAATTACGATGACGTCTGCTCTGAAATATCTGTCAACATGCGGACGTAATTTAAGGAAATCGATTATATTTTAAGGCTACATCTGTGACTAATTACGAATTTATGTATGGTCTTTGGCTACACCCGACACATTACACAGATCTAGTTGTAAATACACGTCGCTTTGTGTGGGGAAAAAATCGATAATGCGTAGTTGTGTGTGACGAGGTGTTGATCTGATGACACCACACAGCTGTGACCCTTAGGCAATGTTTTGAAATTGACGTGTCGTTTTGATGTGTGCCGCAACACCTCACTGTCGGAGACAACATGACAATTAACGATATACTCTCGATTATACACAGATCTATTAGACGGCTGGTTATTTAAACTAAAGATTAGTTCAGTACACCTTCGCCGATATTGTTTTTAGAAAATCAGTAATATTTTCCGTAAATGGTGTTGAAAAGTTGACAAAAATTCTATCACCGTATTTAGTTGTGCCGATATTGTTTAAAAAAATCAGTAATTTTTTTCCGTAAATGGTGTTGAAAATTGACAAAATATATAGCCGCATTTCTCCGATATTCGTTTAGAAAATCACCAATATTTTCTGTAAATGGTGTTGACACAAAATGCAGCGTTCACGCGGAATTCAAATAAAATACAAAATAATAATTTAATAAATAGACGCCGATGGCTACTGTGTTTGCGGCCAGTGAATTCTGGTCGTGGTAGCCACAGGCGCAGTTCGAACAGTGTTGTGAGCAGATGGAGGACAATAATTATTTCAAATTCATATGACAGCCAAAAAAAAAAGATTTTGGGACAGTAAAACATTATATGGTATAGACAGCATAGACAGTACCTCAAACTTAAAAAAACAGTAACAAACTGTCTGTGTACATATTACTTAAACCTAAAACATCAGTAACAAACTGTCTGTGTATATATTACTTAAAGACAGACACTTTAATTGTTGGTAAGTTTCTATCAATTTATAGGTATTTTTATTAAAATCATAAAATTGTGAAAATATTAAAAAATATTAAAATCACAAAAATAATATATATGGAGAAATTTTTTTTATACCACGTCGAGGTTTGAACCCCCGACCCTTTCGGGAATCGGTAATTAAATCATGGAAGCCGGCGACCTTAACCTCACGACTGTTGCGCCATTTATGACAATCACAGTTATACAGAAGTGCTATCAGTATTACGCCACCATTTGAACGTAATAATTATTAAATTATTTGCAACTCCATCTACAACAATACCGTTACAGAGATACGCTATTGAAACAACATGTATTAGTACCCATAACATAACAAAGTAATGTATCATTATATATCACAGGAGATAGCTTAAAACTATATATACTAATCATAAACAGAACAATCCGCTTGGCTCGTATGAAAATAGTTCGCGTGATATTGATTATCTCCCTTGCCGAAAGTAGTTCAATGATTTATTAATTCCAAATAAGACGTGTTTGCGTAATGTGGGGCCCGTTTCACTAAACTTTGTACGACTAAGAAGTTTGCATTAGTAGCATTAGAGAAACACGTTAATGTGAGAAGCAAATTCATAGAAATTTTTGTACCAAGATTTTTAATTGTACAAAGTTTAGTGAAACGGGCCCCTGTTTATCAATTGATTGATTGGGATTTTACTTTGATTCAACAACAGTCAGTCATATATAGATGATAATTCACCCATATGTGTGGCCATTTAAAGGTACATGCCCACTCAGAAGGCAAAAAATGTTCTTTATAGGAATTAAATACGTGTATAATTGTGTCACTATTACACCACTTCTAAAAATTACAAGTGCCTGCTATACAGATATAATCATTTAGTAACATTTATTTTACTGATAGTGACGCGCGGTGGTATCAGGATATTTTCATATGCAAATGAGGCATGATATTTTTTTAATTATTTGTACTTTAATATTAAATGTGTCACCTGAAAAATAATATTTTCGACAGATTATAAAGTATGATCATTGCACATCAAAAAATAAACAAAGAGAATAATTAGTAATGTATGTTAACATTTTAAATAAACACGGTTATCGCCCCCAATATCAGTGTGGACATTTACATCTGATATAAAATGTATAATAATGCCAATCAATATGTGGGGTGATGGTGAATGAATGTTTACTTTGTCAGAACATGTCTCGGGTGATGTCTCTCATATAAAGAACAGTTTGTGCCTACTGAGTGGGCAAGTACCTTTAATATCAAATATATTACAAAAAGTATTTTTAATGCTTCGGGCAGGGATTGAATCCATACCCTTAGGTATGCAATAGCGGATCATAGCTCCAGATAAGCTGCGTATTTGCTTAAATACCCAATTAAAATTGTCAAAAAACCCAATTGAAATCAGAAGTAGCGAGTATCAAAAAAGCAATACAAAAGTTGTGGTACCTTTATCATGCTGCAGAAAACAATAAACAGACCACAAATATAGCATATTTTTCTTATTTTCAATGAAAACACATCCTGGTATTTCATTAGAATTGTCTCCAAGGAGACAATTCTAATGAAATGCCAAGACATGTTTTCATTTCGAAGCAAACTATTTAATAATTGCTGTCCGTTGATGTGTAAACAGTAGTGTGATTTTATTTTACCCAATTAAAACTTTTAAATACCCAATTGCTTCAGAAATGATGGAGTGATAATACTCAATTACTAATTCCTTATCTGGAGCCCTATAGCTAGTTATATCCCGTTGAATTTATTTATAGAAATCCGGTTCAAATTGTGTAGTCTGGAGCCTTATTGCTTGTAAATAGAGCAAATGTAGAATAATATGGTGTGAAAAGGAACAATCAAAGTGATTTTGACTAGTGTTGATCCTGATCATACTACATATCTACACAATCTGATCTGGGACTACAATATTTTCCATATTCATATTTTCGCACGTATTAATGTTTATATTGCAAACAGTGTAGACTCAGATCAGACTGCACAGATGTGCAGTCTGATCTGCGTCTACTCTGTTAGCAAAACTAAATTTTCGTGCTATTCAGGAAGAAATAAACGCTGAAATACAGCATAGGACTGGATTTCTATAAATAGATTTGCAAAGGGAAATAACTAGCTACGATCCCTCATTCCAATGCTCGATCAACTAGATCAGATCATCCCTCCAATGAAAAGGAAATACTGTGGGTGATGTTTCATGCCGTGGTCAAGCATAGTGCACATGATGTCCTGTATTGAAGTCCAATGCACTAACACTAGGCTATCAAGCCATCACTAAAACTATAGGTCGAACCATTCAGGGCTTGTAGCTAGAAGTAAATACAGAATTTAGTACAGTGGAACCTCTCCAAACCGGACACGGTTTAGAGAGATTTCACTGTAATTCAGTCATATGAACACTTCAAGAAATGTCTGCGTCTTTTGCAATCATGAACATACAGTATAATGAGAAATAAATGGCTATGAATTTCATGGTAATTAAATAAAAAAAACATTCCAAGTGTGCGGTTTATCGAGGTTCGACTGTATACCGACCTATGAAAGCGCGCATGACGGCGTTGGCTTGCTTGATTGCCTCTGCTCGCTGTGCCACGTCGAACACCAGCCAGTCGATGGCTTCTATCTTCCGTCGGTCTTCCTGCAAATGCCATTATAAATGTGAATATATATCTATTTAGTAATTTCCAAAAACTTCCGAAGGGAAGCACATTTAAAACAATGGATATCTATTTATATTACGTTTTCAGGTAAGGCTACAAAAATCAGAAATACCGAGATAATTTTTAGCCGTGCCTGATAAACTAGATGTCAAATGAGACGAGCGCTGATATGTAAATGACTGTCAAGCATGTCAGAGACACAGGTATAATTGTCACACACGTGCCCTCCGACCCCCATACAGACGAGTTGACAGTATCTAATACTTCATACTCGGCAGTGTGCAACTGCAAAAAGTCGACCGCAGAGACCCACATGTCAGCATGTGACAAGACTTCCTGACCAGAGCTCCAGATAAGTTTTGTATCTGAAGAGTATTATACCCCCAGATTTCAATGTGTGTTTTACAAATGTACAATTGATTTTCTTCCTTATTAAATAGGGAACAAATTGATAAAAAATAAAACAATTTAAAAATTCACTTATTTGAACTTCCAAAAGCAAACACTTTTTGCATCTCAACTAAGCAAATTTTCAACTTCATTACATTATTTTCACTACTCAATTTGAAAATCAATGCGTATTTTCACAGTGCTGTGAGAAGTTTGTACTCCACTTTTGATAATCAATGCGTATTCTTCTAAAAGAAGTGTGTAAAATACGCCAATACGCACCTTATCTGGAGCTCTGTTCCCGACTGTCAGATATACACAGGTTTTACATGCCACACACGGACCACCCTACCTCAGAGATGACAGTATCGACAGCGTCGTGTTCAGCGGTGTGTAACTGTGAGAAGTCGACGGCGGACCGACTGCGGATATTCTCGACGACGCGCTTCGTGATCTGGATCACGTCGAGGCCTGCATTCTCCGCTAGGTCCAGGTATCGCTGACGCTCGCCTTTCTGCGTGATTTCTGGCCGACAATTGGTAATAGATCGATTGGTTGGGGTTTTACATCCATTTAACAGCAATGAACACGATGTCAAAATCCAGGATTTGCAAAAGAATTGTCATTTTCTGTTTTAACCCTTTGAACATGAAAGCTGGCTATAGCGGTTTATGCAAACAGTGCAGATCCAGATGAGCCGGCTCGTAACGAGCCGTCTCATCAGGATCTGCACTTTTTGAAAGTGATTCTCATAATTTGAGAACAAAAAAAATACCCCCTTTTCATAAATGGACTAATCTGAAAACCATTTTGTGACAGTTGGATTGGTTGCAAAATTAAAATCATTTCTAGTTTCTTAGGGGTGAAAGGGTTAAATGCTTAATGATTGGATAAAGTGTGTGATGAAGCATTAAAAGTAGCTCAATATAAAAGTGTTAACGAAAATTAAGGCAGGTCTAAATAGACGGCAACCATAAGTCAAGTTGTAGGACATATTCAGAACATGCACATCATTGGTGACATACCGTATAGGCTTGCGAGCTCCAGATAAGGTGTGTATTGGCGTATTTTATGCACTTATTTTAGCAGAATACGCATTGATTATCAAAAGTGGGAGTACAAAATACTCACAGCAATGTGAAAATATGCATTGATTTTCAAATTGAGTAGGGAAAAAACTGTAAAGTTGAAAATTTACTTACTCAAATAAGTGAATGTTTTAATATGTTTTATTTTTTTATCATTTGTTCCCTTTTAGTAAGGAAGCAAATCAATAATACATTTGCAAAAGTAAAATGCACATTGAATTTGAAATCTGGGGGCATAATACTCTTTAGATACAAAACTTATCTGGAGCTCACTATCAAGTTGGTGGAACGTCTCGGCAGACCAAAAGACACACTGTTCAAAAATTCTGTTACAAATCTCAACATCGGACGTAAATTTACTGTACTCACCTTCGAGAAACTTGGAGTACCAATGCACCTGGGCGTCGGAGGGTAACTTGGCGACGTAGTAGGCCACGAGGCGATGGTGCTTCTCTTTGATGATCTCCTCCACATAGCACTCGATGATCGTGTTGGCCAACTCCTCCTACAAATAGATCATGGCAAGCTGCTGCTACTTTATGTCAATTGACTGATTGGTTTACGGTTTTATGTCCAGAGCTCCAGAAAAGCTGCGTATTTGCTTAAATACCCAATTAAAATTGCCAAAAACCTAATTGGAATCAGAAGTAGCAAGTATCAAAAAGCAATACAAATTTTGTGGTACCTTTATCATGCTGCAGAAAACAATAAACAGACCACAAATATAGCATCTTTTTCTTATTTTCCATGAAAACACATCTTGTTATTTCATTAGAATTGTCTCCTTGGAGACAATTCTAATGAAATGCCAAGACATGTTTTCATTTCGAAGCAAACTATTTAATAATTGCTGTCTGTTGATGTGTAAACAGTAGTGCGACTTTATTTTACCCAATTAAAATTTTGAAATACCCAATTGCTTCATAAATGATGGAGTGACATTACTAATTCCTTATCTGGAGCCTGATGTCCATTCAACAGCAAGATCATTATTAGAATGGAGTGTACCTGAATGCAGGGAGCAATGTACAATAAATAGATGGCCGCACACAGCATATCGCATGGGTGGGCTATAGAATGAAAATACGGGTGATGATCTAATTTGCTCGTTAGAGGCACCAAGGTGTCACCAAAGCAATAGTTCCCAGATCAGTAGCCTATTTCACCAACATTGCAAAGTATACTTTGAGGGAGAAATTTTCAATTTTAGGATAAATTTATTATGTTTTATTATACTGAATTTATTACATTATCACAGCCATTTTGGCTGTGATAATGTAATAAATTCAGTATAATAATTCTGCATACTTTTAATCATCAAATATATGCAGTTGTTAGTTCTATAAGAAATAATTCATTTCAGGAAAAATAAATGATTACTCCCTCAAAGTATACTTTGCTAGAAAAGTATACTTTGCGATGTTGGTGAAATCGGCTACTGATCAGCGTCTGCGTCTTTCACGAATCAGCCAGCTTTCAGTGAGTGAAAAGCCCAGTCATAATGTTTCAAAGAAGTAACATAGAAAGTGTAGACAGCAGAGCTCCAGATAAGGTGTGGATTTTACACACTTATTTTAGCAGAATACGCATTTATTATCAAAAGTGGGAGTACAAAATACTCACAGCAATGCGAAAATACGACATAATGCATTTCGGGAAAAATAAATGATTACTCCCTCAAAGTATACTTTGCTAGAAAAGTATACTTTGCAATGTTGGTGAAATAGTTGCAATGTTGGTGAAAGCGGATGAGCAGGCTCATTTAGGGCTAAACTCGGCACTAGTTTATAAGAATTGTACCACTTTCGTAAGTTGCGTCGAAAAGTTTACAGCAAATGCGGAATAATATTTTCAAAACATTCGTCAGTTGTGAATGCAAACAGTTGTGAATGTTGTTGATGCGCGGAGTTTCACACCACTTAATTATTAAATTTGTGTTTTAATGAAACCTGCCTGTCATTACTCAAGGGAAAAAAATCAAAGAAACCGCCAATCGCGAAATACACACCTCGTTAGGCAAACAAATTAACCAACAACGGACTTACCTGTAAGAGATATTACTCGTAATTGACTACCCAAGGGACTACACCTTTGGTTCAAGAGTTCAAAGAATTTGCTATACACGTAGTATAAATTTTAGGTAAAAATGTTAATGATTATATAGAATACTTTTCTCAACCGTGGGGCGAGTTCGAATTTACCGGACTGTTCGACGAAGACGTGTTCGAGTAAATGAGAATATAACGTTTGATCATGTCCAGCCGTGTGCAAATGTTTGCTGTGGCCCGAGGGAACTGTTTGAACCCCAAGGCCGCAGGCCGCGGGTTCAAACAGTTCCCGAGGGCCACAGCAAACGTTTGCACACGGCTGGACATGATCAAACGTTATTGTTACATTTCCAACAAAAAACTAATGTAATTTGAGCATTATATTCTGTATTTTCAGTACTTTTATAAAATCGTCCCATTCACGTAGATAATTTGGTATGCATATTCCGGGGCCGCGTCATGAACGTCATGAAGTAGTGACGTCATGAAGGCACTTCCGCGTAGAGACGTCATGAAGGCACTTCCATTACGTGCGGCCCTGGAATGAGCATTGCCTAAAGCCATGTGCAAACAGCACGCGCTATTTGTTTGCACATATGTGCAAACAACGGAAACCATGTAACATTCACCTATAACCTTACCTTGGAGCTGTGTTCAGATGTGCGCAGAAACAGAACAAGGTGGGTCATGAAGCGTAGCAGGTGTAAGGGAATAGATTTCCTCTGATGTCGCACCCACTCATACATCACGTCGATGAGGCCTGCAATAACACATGGCTGATTGTGTGATTCATTGATTCATTGATTGATTGGGTTTCTATCTGAATAACCAATTATACAGTGTGTTATAAACAGTAGCACATCATGTATGGCAGGGCTCCAGATAAGGAGTTAGTAATTGAGTATTGTCACTCCATCATTTCTGAAGCAATTGGGTATTTTAAAATTTTAATTGGGTAAAATAAAATCACACTACTGTTTACACATCAACAGACAGCAATTATTGAATAGTTTGCTTCGAAATTAAAACACGTCTTGGCATTTCATTAGAATTGATAGATTGACTGATTGTTTCATTAATTGATAGATTGACTCATTAATTCATAAATTGATAGATCGACTGATTGGTTCATTAATTATATATCGACTAATTAGTTGATATATTGATTGGTGGATGAGGGGTTTGCATCAGCCTATCCTACTTCATTACCACAATATGTAATTTTAATTATTGGAAAATTATAAATATGTAACTCTCCATCCTCTACTATACTATTCTGTTTACTGTCAGTAAACTAGTTTTTACTGTGTTCATGAGGAAATGTTTTTAGCACTGAATAATACTGACAAATGCTGCAGATCCTGATGAGGCAGCTCATTATCAGCCGGCTCATCTGGATCTACAGTGTTTGCAAATGTTGCTTTCATAGTCTACCGGGTTGAAAGAGTTAAAGCAGTGTACCCGAGGAGTCGTTGAGAATGATGTGTTTCTGTATTACGTGGAACCAAGTAAATGCCTCGGACCGGACGTCTTCATTCGCTTCGATCTCCTTGAACACCAGGCGGGGATCCATACTGAAATTGGGCCCAGTGTAGCAATTTATACACGGCAACCGATTGTGTTGATTGGACTATTTCATGAATCAGGAGAGGTGGATCCATACTGAAATTGGGCCCAGAGAAAGTGTGTAATAAAGCAATAAAAGTAGCTCAAAATATCAGTGTTAACGAAAATTAAGGCAGGTCTAAATAGACGGCAAACAATAAATATCGCTAACGAGAGTAGTTGGGACGATTCCATGAATGATCTTATCAAATTCATAGTACAGTGAAACCTCTTTGAGAGGTCTCACTGTAAACCACACATTTGATCATTCTAAGCCATAGTTGTGTGCTATGCGATCACGAACAGGCATTATCAATAACCAAGAAACTCATCAAAAGTAAAATCACAGGTGTTTTCTTGGTGTCCGGTTTAGAGAGGTTCAAATGTATTACAAATGTAGTGAAACGGACTCCATATCACTTGGACCCAGGTGTGAATCCCGAACTGCTAAGGTATGAATGGATGGATTCATCAGTAAACATGCATACACTCCTAACAGGTCCAGGGGTCGTTTCACTAAACTTTGTACGACAAAAATGTCCGTAAGTGCAAAATTATGATTTCACAATAACAATGTTTTCTTGTAAACAATTATTGGATTTACATTTATTGAGCACAGGCTGCATATGCAGCCTGTGCTCAATAAATGTAAATCCATCAATTGGAATTTCCAGACGATCCTAAATTTGCACTTAAGAACATTTTAGTCGTACAAAGTTTAGTGAAACGGCCCCCTGGTTATAGCATTTTCAAAAGCTGGCTGTAGGAGAGACCAACCAATCACTGTCTCAGACAAATCCTCTGAATCGCGAGACAGTCACATCAACTACAGCCCTGATTGCGGATGCAAAGGCTGATCTGGATCTACACTGGTAAAAAAAGCCATAAGCCTCATTTCTACAGTCACTGATAGTTACTTTTTCTCCCAGTATTCGCCGGGGAGAGATTCGAGGGTGCGGTCGACGGTCGTCTTCATTCGGACCTCCTCCTCAAGGCGAAGATCGACCATGACGCGCAGGTAGGCCCAGACGTGGTCAGGCCACGACTTGCAAACTGGCAGGACGCCCCGCAGGTTCCCCGACTGGATCGAGTAGATCGCTCGCTCAAACGAACCCACTCGCGGCTGAAAAGGGGGACTACAGTCAAATGGGAGAAAGAATTCGACATCGTAGCAATTGATAATGTAGTACAGTTGAACCTTTCTAAACCGCTGGAATGGGGAAAGGTCAATCAAATATGAGAAAAGGTTTGACATCACAGCAACAGCTAAGGTAGTATAGAGACAGGATCTCCGCTTCTAGTCACTTCTGGCTGGAATACAGGATTCCAGTCATTGAGAATAACAGGGATCAGGACTCCAGATAAGGAATTAGTAATTGAGTATTGTCACTCCATCATTTCTGAAGCAATTGGGCAGTGCTCCAGATAAACTGCGTATTTGCATAAATACCCAATTAAAATTGCCAAAAACCCAATTGAAATCAGTAGTGAGTATCAAAAAGCAATGAAAAATTTGTGGTATCTTTATCATGCTACAGAATACAACTAGAACTATCACAGGAGTGATCATAATACCCCACAAAGAGTTGGACTTACAAATAGCTTAACATTAGAAGAGTTTTATAGGTTTGAATAAAAATTTCATGATCATTATTTAATGCTGGCATCAGAGATGTGTGACATTGACCTTTTACCTGCGTACGTGGTCAATGAAAATGAGATAATCTGAAAACATTTGAAAATTCATTCATCAGTTATAGAGGATCTTACACGAGTAATGGATTAATATGATTTTGATTAAAAACTCTGTGCCGAGTTTGTCAAGAACGCAATGAATCAATTTAATATAAATAGAAAAAATGGCTAAGTTAAAAGGATTATATTTTTGTAAAAAAAATATTTGTTCGGCATAAAAAATCTGTATAGTTTCAGATCAATCCACTGAACGGTTCCAGAGGAGTTGTGTACACAAACTATGCAGTTTATCTGTCTGCCGCCTGCAATAGGTTTGACCTTTGACCTTCAACTACTTGGACGTAGGTGCGTGGTTATTGATTGCGACACACCTTCTCATCCCGAGAAACATTTGTGCCAACTTAAAGGCATTTGATAATCCATGCATCGGTGTAGAAGACATAGAACGGAAGGGAATTTCAATAGGTTTGACCTTTGACCTTCAACTGTGACCTTGACCTTGGACGTAGGTGCGTGGTTATTGATCGCGACACACCTTCTCATCATGAGAAACATTTGTGCCAAGCCATTTGATAATCCATGCATCGGTGTAGAAGATATAGAGCAGAAGGGAATTTCGATAGGTTCGACCTATGACCTTCAACTGTGACCTTGGACGTAGGTGCGTGTTTATTGATCGCGACACACCTTCTCATCATGAGAAACATTTGTGCCAAGCCATTTGATAATCCATGCATGGGTGTAGAAGATATAGAGCGGAAGGGAATTTCCAACAAACCGAACGACCGACGAATTGGGCGCCGAACCGACCGATCCGACCGACCGACCGACCGACCGACAAGCTGACTCCTATATACCCCCTCAAACTTTGTTTGTGGGGGTATAATAAACAGACCACAAATATAGCATATTTTCTTATTTTTCCATGAAAACACATCTTGGTATTTCATTATAATTGTCTCCAAGGAGACAATTCTAATGAAATACCAAGATGTGTTTTCATTTAGAAGCAAACTATTCAATAAGTGCGGTCTGTTGATGTGTAAACAGTAGTGTGATTCTATTTTACACAATTAACATTTTGAAATACCCAATTGCTTCAGAAATGATGGAGTGACAATACTCAATTAATACTAATTCTTTATCTGGAGCCCTGATTGGGTATTTCAAAAGTTTAATTGTCTTAAATATTCTCACACTACTGTTTACACATCAGCTGATCGCACTTATTGAATAGTTTGCTTCTAAATGAAAACACATCTTGGTATTTCATTAGAATTGTCTCCTTGGAGACAATTCTAATGAAATACCAAGATGTGTTTTCATGGCAAATTATGAAAATATGCTATATTTGTGGTCCGTTTATTGTTTTCACAATTGTTCATTGCTTTTTGATACTCACTACTACTGATTTCAATTGGGTTTTTGGCAATTTTAATTGGGTATTTACTCAAATACGCAGCTTATCTGGAGCTCTGACAGGGACATACATTTGCTCGAACAAACTCATTCTCGGTTGGAATGGGCAAGTTCAATCAATTTGAATTAATTGAAATTATTTTCAGCAAAATGTTTTTTAAAGTTTGTGAACCTTTCAACGAGTGTTGCTAAGACTGGTATATCTTTAAAATAATCAGGTATATCACTAAAAACATAGACAGGTTCATTACAGCAAACAATTTGCAATTGATTCGTCTGTCAGAGGCACTTTTGCCTTTTTGCACTTTCAGGCATTGAAACAACCCATTACAAATATCCTTAACCCTTTCAACACCAAGTAACTTAATGGGCTGTTCCATGCCACTGTTTCATGCTATTTCATTGGTCCATTCAAATTTTCAGGCTATTCCATTCTTCAGAAAGGGTAATTTTTTCAAATTTGATAACTATTAACAAACAGTGGAGATCCTGATGAGACGGCTCGTTACGAGCCGGCTCATCTGGATCTGCACTGTTTGCAAACATTGTCTCTATAGAGGTCTGTGGTGTTGAAAGGGTTAACCCTTACAATGCCGAGTTAAAATGTGGCGTCTGCTGTTTATTTTCCATTTTTCTCATCAAAACAGAATCATTTCCAAAGAAATGATAAAAAATGTTGTCAAAACGTATTTTTATTGAGAAAGAAAACGAAACATAAATCAGACGACAATTTACGTTTCCCGTATTTCAAGGGTTAACATAAAAAATGTTAACAATTTGATTTCTGTATTGGCAGATTAGTATTAACATTACATACTTCTCGAGTGTGTGACATTATGTGCAATTTAACCAATCTTCTGCTATGGACGACCACTCACGTCCTGTGCCATATTCCAGCAGACGGCCTTCCAGACGTCCCGGTACGGGTTCCCCACGACGGGCTGCCGCTGACATTCGGGCCCGAGCCCGTCGAAGTTCGGGTCATGGAACAGTCGCCATCCCTCGAGGCTGGCCGCACGCCACGCCTGGCCGCAATTCACACATACGTCCTGCGCCTGGGAATGGCACGTATTGATTGATCGATTGCTTGATGAGGGCTTATGTTAACAACAAGATCATATGAGACACACCACGTGATTTTGTACCTTTGGACAAAATGCGTAATTTCATTAAATACTTTTACAAAATTTACAAATTTTTCATAAATTAAATCAAAAGTTGACAAAACTTTCATGCACTCGGCAATTTTGTCAAATTTTGACGCCATTTACGTAAAATATTGTAAATTTTGTAAACGTATTGCATGAAATTACGCAGATGTCCGAAGGTACAAAATCCCATGGCGTGTCTCGTATACATATAGATATACATGCTTGTCAACACTTGTCCTGCACCTGGGAAAAAGTGAGAGAAAAAAATAGGTTTAACGACCCAGCAACAGTTAAGCAGGGATTCCGCTGGCGATCGCCACTTTCGCAATTGGCGATAAAAATAAACAATTGGCAATTTTTTTATTTTCTCCAGCGGAATCCCTGGTTAAGGTCATATCGATGGTCTAGTAACATAAGGTCGTAAGTGCTATGCTAAAGCATAGCACTTACGACCTTATGTTACTAGACCATCGATATAGAGACGGGACCACAGTTTAAAGTCTCATCCGACAGACCAGTGGGATGGAAATACTAACCCCTCGGCCACAACCCATCTCTATCTGTGCCTGGGAATGTAAACGTATTGATTGATTGATTTTTAACAACAAGGTCAACTAGAAATGTGGCCTGTTGGCACATGAATACCCCCACTGGCAGCCAAAGAAAACGAGGCATTTTTGATTATAAGCCATTTAGCCGAGCGTTAAGGTTTCAAACGCATCAAGTCTGTGACCTTGACCCTGGGCATAGTGTGATAATCCATGCATCGGTGTAGAAGATATAGAGCGGAAGGGAATTTCAATAGGTTTGACCTTTGACCTTCAACTGTGACCTTGACCTTGTACGTAGGTGTGTGGTTATTGATCGCGACACACCTTCTCATCCTGAGAAACATTTGTGCCAAGGCATTTGATATCCATGCATCGGTGTAGAAGATATAGAGCGGAAGGGAATTTCAATAGGTTTGACCTTCAACAGTGACCTTGACCTTGGACGTAGGTGCGTGGTTATTGATCGTGACACACCTTCTCATCATGAGAAATATTTGTGCCAAGCCATTTGATAATCCATGCATCGGTGTAGAAGATATAGAGCGGAAGGGAATTTCAATAGGTTTGACCTTCAACTGTGACCTTGACCTTGGACGTAGGTGCGTGGTTATTGATCGCGACACACCTTCTCATCATGAGAAACATTTGTGCCAAGCCATTTGGTAATCCATGCATCGGTGTAGAAGATATAGAGCGGAAGGGAATTTCAATAGGTTTGACCTTTGACCTTCAACTGTGACCTTGACCTTGGACGTAGGTGCGTGGTTATTGATCGTGACACACCTTCTCATCATGAGAAACATTTGTGCCAAGCCATTTGATAATCCATGCATGGGTGTAGAAGATATAGAGCGGAAGGGAATTTCCAACAGACCGACCGACCGACCGACCGACAGATCGACAAGCTGACTCCTATATACCCCCTCAAACTTTGTTTGTGGGGTTATAAAAACATATAGATATACATGCTTGTCCACACTTTACACACATTTCCTAGGCCTGAAAGTAATGATATTCATTGATGGCTCGAGGTTTTATATCCATTGAACATCAAGTTCATACATCATACATGGGTTATTCATTCCATACACAAGGCCTGGGCCAGCAAATATCGAGTTATTGGTCGATGGGGGCATTAAAGGTACATGCCCACGCAGTAGGCACAAAATGTTCTTTATAGGAATTAAATAAGTGTATAATTATGTCACTATTCCACCAGTTCTAAAAATTACGAGTGCCCGCTATACAAATATAATCATTTATTAATTATCAATTTACTGTTAGCGACGCGCGGCGGTAACAGTCTATTTTGATAATATGCAGGGACGACGACTTTCACATCACGGCTTGCGGTGCGCATGCGCAGTATACTACGCGCGCCAGTAGGCTTCCCAATATGTAAACAAGAATATCAACATGATGAAACGTCCAGGACGGAAATTGTATGAAACGGCGTCGGCCAAAAAAAAGGCGAAATGTCTGAGGGACAGGCAGTACAGAGAGAGAGTGGTTAATATTGGCGACCAGATCACCAAATGGAAAGAGTTACGTGGAGATTTAGATTTGGACTCGGAACAGAGATTTTTCTTCTCAACTTCCGATACTTCACTGCGCATGTCAAAGATGTGATATGATTGACCGTGTCACGTGACGCGTATTGGTAAAAATAGCACGAGGTTGGAAAATACCCTTTCTGGTCGCCGCATATAAAATGCGATTTAACACCAATTAACACGCGCCGTAATTGAAAATAACTCGTTAAAGGGTAGACAAATGGCTCATATAAGGCATGACAGAAAATGAAAAGTAGTAGTACAGTGTAACCTGCTGCGTGGGCATGTACCTTTAAATACCCTTCACAACAAGGCCAAAAAGGGTTAATAAACAACAAGAAATACTTTGGGCCCAGTACTCCTGTAGCCTATTTCATGAACATTGCAAAGTATACTTTGCAATGTTGATGAAATAGGCTACAGGTGCATGCTAGCCGAGAAGTGACCTTACCACATTGCAAACTTAACTGTATACCCCAATTCACTCACACCGTTCATTAGAATCTATTCGGCTCTCGGAAATTCGTAATGCAACTTCAGTGACTGAATGGCGAGCCGCTTAGGCCCTGATCAGACTGCACTTTAGTGTAGACTGGTCACACCTATCTCAAGATCTTTCTTATCAGCCTGGGACCCATATGAGACACGCCATGTGATTTTGTACCTTTGGACATCTGCGTAATTTCATGAAATACGTTTACAAAATTTACGATATTTTCCATAAATGGTGTCAAAAGTTGACAAAATTTTCAGAGTAGACGAGGAATATAATTCTGCAAGTACTCTGAAATTTCTTTGTCAACTTTTGACTTTATGTATGATAAATATTGTAAATTTTGTAAACATATTTAATGAAATTACGCAGATGTCCGAAGGTACAAAATCACATGGTTGTTTGTTTGTTTATTAGTGTTTAACAGCCTATCAACAGCTAAGGTCATGTAAGGCCGGGCAAACGGGTTCGATCCCATTTTAACCTGCTACATTGGGGGAAATTCCCAAAGTCAGAACGGAATATTTACATCGAGAACAAATATATTCAGCCCTGAAATTAGAATAACCTGACCTGGTGCCAGGTCCATACCACACCAAGTCACTTGGCCCCTTCCCCTAAAATAGGATTACGAATATCGTAATACTCACAAAAGGGGTATAACCAGATTCAACTGTCACATACAAAATGCCAAAGACGTATGTGAGGGCCAAACCAGGTCTCCAGTCGGGATTCCGGTAAGGATGAACTCCGATCGTTAAATTACCCATCGCGTGCTCCCACCTGCCACCCACAAAATCACATGGCATGTCTCATATGTAATTGCAGATCTACCAAATTAAATGCACCATTTTATTTGATCAAATTCCAAGAGTACATGGAAACAAAATTTGTGAAACAAATCACTTATTTGTTGTTAAATATAAAATAAATCATGTGTAAATGTGAAATGGCGCGCACCTTTTCGAGCTGGCCCGCACGGAGACACACAAACATGTACTGTAGCAGCCGATCCTCATCCTCCTTATCTAGGTCGTCTAGCAGCTTGTTCTGTCTCAGGGGCGCATCCGGGTCCTGTAAAGGATTGACGACTGCAATAACCCTAAATATTCGTACACCATTTATTGGTTTAACGCTTTCAACACTACAGCCTGTATAGTGGCATTGGCAAACAGTGTAGATCCAGATGAGCCGGCTCGTGACGAGCCGTCTCATCAGGATCTGCACTTTTTGCAAGTAATTTTCATATATTTGAGACCAAAAACACCCCCTTTTCATGAATGGGTTAGTCTGAAAATCATTTGGTGACAGTTGGATTGGTTGTAAACATAACATGAAATTCCATTCCAGTTACTTAGGGGTGAAAGGGTTAAACATGTTGTATTTGTATATGAATTACAAGTGTGGCATCAGTATTATACAAATGGGATTGGATTGAAAGCAAGTCAATAGAAATCCTCTCCCTGAGAAACACTCATAAATATATGGTTTCCCACAAAAGTGCAGAGCTCCCGTAGCCTACTTCACCAACATTGCAAAGTATACTTATCTAGCAAAGTATACTTTGAGGGAGAAATTTTCAATTTTATGATAAATTTATTAATTTTTATTATACTGAATTTATTACATGGCTGTGATAATGTAATAAATTCAGTATAATAATTCTGCATTCTTTTAATCATCAAATATATGCAGTCGTTAGATTACATTATCACAGCTATTATGGCTGTGATAATGTAATAAATTCAGTATAATAATTCTACATTCTTTTAATCATCAAATATATGCAGTCGTTAGTTCTATATGAAATAATGCATTTCGGGAAAAATAAATGATTACTGCCCCAAAAGTATACTTTGCTAGATAAGTATACTTTGCAATTTTGATGAAATCGGCTACAGATAAGGTGCGTATTGACGTATTTTACAAACATATTTTAGCAGAATACGCATTGATTATCAACAGTGGGAGTACAAAATACTCACAGCAATGTGAAAATATGCATTGATTATCAAATTGAGTAGTGAAAATACTGTAATAAAGTTGAAAATTGACTTAGTTGAGCTGAAAAAAAAGCTCAAATAAGTGAATAGTTTAATATTTAATTTTTTATCATTTGTTACCCATTTATTTATAAGGAAGAAAATCAATAATACATTTGTAAAAGTAAAATACGCATTGAATTTGAAATCTGGGGATATAATACTCTTTAGATACAAATCTTTTTTGGAGCTCTGATAAGTGTCCCAATATTTAGGGTTAGTTTGGTTGATCTGGATTTCAACAACAGTGTGTTTGGATACAATTGGTTTTAAACAAATGGTGTTCAAATATTTAGTGTTATTACGGTATAATGAGCAGTGTGGGGCCCGTTTCACTAAACTTTGTACGACTAAAATGTTCGTATAAAGCACAAATTTAGGATAGTTTGGAAATTTCAATTCATGGATTTACATTTATTGAGCATAGGCTATGCTCAATAAAGGTAAATCCAAGAATTGTTTACAAGAAAACATTGTTAGTGTGATATTTACAGACTATCATAATTTTGCACTTACTAACATTTTAGTCGTACAAAGTTTAGTGAAACGGCCCCCTGGTCTTGATCAGGCAGTTTTGTGCATGATCTTATAAAATGTGTTAAAAAAGTTGCAAGAGCAAAGACTGATCTGCTAGTAGCTGCTTTGCGCTTTCAAAGTGAACAGTCAATTTGACCTTTTAACCTTACAGATACAAGGTGCATGATCACGTGGTTACAACAACAACAACAATGGCTGAAAGTGTTGAAAGCGCGCCCACTCCACAGTAAGTATTATTTGATAGTTTCCTTAATACGCAACTGATTTTGATGAAATATAGCGCAGCAAACGCGTCTTAATGGGCTGCATTTGGTGGTCTCGGGACTTTGGCATATACTTATGTCGTTTTTGCAAAGAATCGACCGACATGGAAATCGATTCTTCGCAAAAACGACAGAAGTTTGGGCCAAGGTACCGAGATGACCAAATGCAGCTTAACAAGACGCGTGTGATGCGCCATATTTCATCAAAATCCGTTACATAATATGGACAATATAAAAGAATATGTACTTTGAATCGGAGGTGTTTCTGAAAATTCCATTAATTGTTGTTGTTGTTGTAACCACATGCACCTTGAGATCTAAGCCAACATTTGCAAACACTGTAGATCCTGATGTGTCGGCTCATATCAAGCCATCTCATCAACATTTACAGTATTTGTCATTATTGTTCAGATTTTCAAATTTATTCCTCCTATGATTAACGAACATGTCCAAAAAATGCGACAGAAATGGGGCTTTTGGGTATTGCGAACAGTGCATCCGCACAATCTGATCAGGATCTGCACCATTCGCCATTCCATCAAAGAAACATGTCATACTTCTAAAAAATAATATAGATCGCTATCAGGCTACAGGAGTGCGCTATTTGATCAGGTGCTACACCGGTGACACAAAAAACTCCCATAAGCCCCATTTCTCCAGTGACAGCCACATCTGCGGTGGAGTCGGTTACTCGTACCAGTTCTGTGACGTGTGGTCTCTCAGATCCAACTGGCATCCCCGATTGCCGGTTCTGTAGTCGGTGCAGCGCATTTTCACTGAAATATATTTCACGAATCATGAAAATAAGTCCAACTGACTTACTGACTTAGAGACCAGAGGGTCATTTCACTTCGTACGACTAAAATGTTTGTAAGTGCAAAATTATGATAGTCTGTAAATTTCACATTAAGATTGTTTTCTTGTAAACAATTATTGGATTTACATTTATTGAGTAATTACGCAGCTTATGCTCAATAAATGTAAATCCATCGATTGAAATTTCCAGACGATCCTATAAACTTGCACTTACGAACATTTTATTGGTACAAAGTTTAGTGAAACAGGGCCCCTGTGTAGCACCAGATCAGTTTGATAACAGCACATCCAAATCAGATTTGGCTTTTGTTTCTTCGTTAGGCCATATGCAATCTATATAGCCACGTCTTTCATAATAAAATAAACATTTGACCATCATGCACTATTAAAATTAAAAGGAACAATGTTGAAAGTTACACAGATACTGAATTTAGAACAGAACAGAAAACACAAAACAGAATGTTTGGCTACACTGCGGATCGGGAGACCCCTGGTTCGATTCCCACCTCGACCCGCTCCGAATGGCCGATTCGGAGTTTCCATGGGCAAGACAACTTCGTGCTAGCCTAGTCCTATTGGATGGGGACTTAAATAGTCGGTCCCGACATGCAAGGTCATCGAGCCAGTGCCGTCGTTAAATCAAAGCATTTACATTTATAACATATTCAAAAGCTCAAAAAATGTTGAAACAAGAAATGCGTCTGTCGAACGCGGATGCCACCTGCAGCATATTTGAGAAACTGTGACAAATTGGTTAACCGAAAAGTGTGACGGACGGACAGACGGACGGACGGACGGACGGACGGAACCCTATCCTTTAACAAGTCCATAACCCTGTGGGGCTGGCCACATAAGTACCCTAATGTGTGCCCGGACGTCCGTCTGTCCGTCTGTCCGGACAGACGGACGGACGGACGGACGGTCCAAACACTATAGTGCCGTCGTTAAATCAAAGCATTTACATTTATAACATATTCAAAAGCTCAAAAAATGTTGAAACAAGAAATGCGTCTGTCGAACGCGGATGCCACCTGCAGCATATTTGAGAAACTGTGACAAATTGGTTAACCGAAAAGTGTGACGGACGGACGGACGGACGGACGGACGGACGGAACCCTATCCTTTAACAAGTCCATAACCCTGTGGGGCTAGCCACATAAGTACCCTAATGTGTGCCCGGACAGACGGACAGACGGACGGTCCAAACACTATATGCCACCCGTTTCTTCGAAACCCGGTGGCATAATAAAAAGTAACTGTTTAAATATTCAGTAGGACTCAATATAGTTCTGGCATCCCGTACCTTTGCCTAAATGTCATTAGTTGCCAATTATGATTTCGAAAATTGCAATTCTTTCCGTAGATGACGATAAAAGTTTCAGACTCGTGTGGAATTCAATTCTGCATCAGGTCTGAATTACTGTAAATTTTCAGCGCAATTTACAGAAAATATATGGTGCTATGACAATAGAAATATTTACTAAGTGACAAGAAAAGGTTACTTACGTAGCTAGTTAACAAATACGCTTCAGAAGCATTATTTGCACAAACATCCTGTGACAATCCAACTTTTATCAATCAAGGAAACATGTGTTACAAGGTGCATAATCACGTGGTTACAACAACAACAACAATGGCTGAAAGTGGTGAAAGCGCGCCCACTCCAAAGTAAGTATTATTTTATATGCAACGGATTTTGATGAAATATGGTGCAGCAAACGCGCCTTCATGTCAGATCTGCATTTGGTGGTCCTGTGTGTTCGGCACATACTTATGTCGCTTTTGCGAAGAATAAATTAGACACGGAAATCAATTCTTCGCAAAAACGATATAATAGAAGTTAGAGCCAAAGTACTGAGACCACCAAATGCAGCTTAACAAGGCGCGTTTAATGCGCTATATTTCATCAAAATCTGTTACATAATAAGGATAAAATAAAAGAATACGTACTTTGAAACGGAGGGCTCTGGACGTTTCAGTACTTGTTGTTGTGTTAGGTTATCCCGGAAAAATGTGGCAAACCATGTATAACAAGAGCATCATTATCACTAAGCTAATCCCCTCGCTGGCAGCCTTGATAATAAACTTCAGCATTTTCGCCTTACAAACAAGTTTAACATAAGCCCTCAGTGACCTTGGGCGGTCGGATATGGGTAGGATGAAAAGCAAAGCACCATGCCTAGACACACATTGTGGCCAAATATTATCAAAATCTGTAATGCGGTTCATAAGTTACTGAAAAATTAAAGGTGTTCCTAATGCATGCACGCACGTATGTACATGGACTAACGCTATATCCCCTCTTGCCTATCGACGAGGGGATAATTATACCATATGTACAAGCTGTAAGAAGATACTTGATACTTACTATCCGACGGCCCTGTCTGAAAAGAACTTGACATTCTCAGAATAGCTATGAAAGTCGTTGAAGGCACAATTCTCCAACCAATCAACAACAATCTGAAACAATTGAAACTACTGTCTGTTCCACGTTTTGCTGCCGACGAACTTTTGGCTATTAAACACATTAAATCTACAAAATATTTAAAAGTAAGTACTTTTTCATCAATAACAAAAAAGTGACCCTCCCAAAAAATTTGTGTTTGATGAAATTCCATCAAATATTGATTTTATTGCGAAAAAAAGATTTTCCTATGGGAATTTAACAAGGGGAGTCCGAAACCTGGCGAGATAGCTTGAAAATGATGTAACTAAGAAAATGAGTTAGATTTTGAAAATTGGTCCACAAATAAAAAAAATATTTAAAAAAAATCTGTTTTTAGCCCCCATGTTAAATTCCCATAGGAAAATATTTTTTTCGCAATAAAATCAATATTTGATGGAATTTTTTTGGGGAGAGTGACTTTTTTGTTATTGATGAAAAAGTACTTACTTTTAAATATTTTTTAGATTTAATGTGTTTAATGGCCAAAAGTTCGTCGGCAGCAAAACGTGGAACAGACAGTAGAGAAAGTCATTGTACCTCCGGCCGCCGCCTAGACCAACAATTAAAAACTTTAACGCAAATATTATAAAAAAATTAACGCAAATTTTTAATCCCCTCGCCGACAGTCTTCGTAATAAAAAGAAAAAAACAAAATCTTTAATGCATTTGCCTTACAAACAAGGTGAATTTAGCCCTCAGTGACCTTGACCTTGGGCGGTCGAACGCAGGTCGTATGCAAAACTATGCAAAGACACACATTGCGACCAAATAGTATCAAAATCAGTGTAGCGGTTCATGAGTTATTGAAAAATTAAACGACTACGTACGTACCCACGCATGAATGTCCATGGACTCACGCTGTATCCACTCTTGTCACTCGGCAATGGGATAATTATCAAATGCTTTCACTTAGATCAATAATTTGTTATCCAACCGATCATAGGTATTGAATGAATAGGGGGGGGGGGGGCTCTATGTCTGTCGCATAGCAATACCCTTTCCAGCGATGAACATTGAAAACATTCTGATATGATATGGTGTCATGCACCCATACTACACCAGACCACTTTTAGTTGGGACTGGTCACAGGGGCGGCCAGGTGACGAGAATGGACATCATGTTTGCGATGAACGTCGCGGTCGACATTAATCAATTTCTACATCAACTTGCACTGTTTGTCATTCGGTCAATAACCCAATACAGTCTGATAATACAACATTTTACAGGCATGAAAATATAAACAGAGCTCCAGATAAGCTGCGTATTTGCTTAAATACCCTATTAAAATGCCCAAAAACCCAATTGAAATCAGAAATAGCTAGTATCAAAAAGCAATAAAAAAATTGTGCTACCTTTATCATGCTGCAGAAAACAATAAACAGACCACAAATATAGCATATTTTTCTTACTTTCCATGAAACACATCTTGGTATTTCATTAGAATTGTCTCCAAAGAGACAATTCTAATGAAATGCCAAGACATGTTTTCATTTCAAAGCAAAAAAAAAAAAAAGTTTCGTCCAGTATTCCCGCGACTTTTCCAAGTTTATACCCCGATAAATTCCAAAAAAAGGCCATTCATTCCTATAATAAATATTTTCAAACTAGCAGGTCTCATCAAAGGTCAGAGAGGTCACAACATATAAGTTCATTCAATCAGAAGCATATACCAAAGTTAGGTACGATTGGTTGAGATAGAAGTCCTCACCACATGTACTTTCTACTAGATATTCTGTTATAAAAAATAATCTAACCCGCCTGCTATCTTCTCCACAAAACAGCGACATGATAAAACATTTATTTACCTGGCCTTCTCGCACCAACGAGTCTCGTTCGAAGAAAGAGGTCATAATTTTATGGTCACTTTGGTATATACCCTGAAACAAAACGTTACAACAAATCTTATCCCATTGGCATTTTCTTTTATTGAAATTGGTGGCAGAGCATCGTAGCACAGAGCTCCAGAAAAGGTGCATTTTACGCATTTATTTTCACAGAATACGCACTGATTATCAAAAGTGAGAGTACAAAATACTCGCACCAATGTGAAAAATACGCATTGATTTTCAAATTGAGTAGTGAAAATACTGTAACAAAGTTTAAATTTACTTGTCGATTTTATAATGGAATAGTCCAAAAATTAGCATGGAACTATTAATTTCAGATATTTAGTGGTGAAATGGTTCATCCCTAATTAACTGTAATGGATTTTTATATGTTAATTTCAGGACCAATCCAATTGTCACAAAATGATTGTCAGACTAGTCCATTTATGAACAGGGGGTGTTTTGTGAAAATTACTTGCAAAAAGTGCAGATCCTGATGAGACGGCTCATCACGACCCGGCTCACCTAGATCTACACTATTTGCTAATACCACTGTACAGGCCTGTGGTGTTGCATGGTTACAGAAACAGAATATGAGTTTCTACCAGGGGCCCGTTTCACAAAAATTTGTACGATTAAAATGTTCGCAAGTGCAAAATTATGATAGTCTGTAAATTTCACATTAACAGTGGTTTCTTGTAAACAATTATTGGATTTACATTTATCCTAAATTTGCACTTACAAACATTTTAGTCGTACAAACTTTAGTGAAATGGCCCCCAGGCCTGTAGTCCGTGAGCCGCATCTGCATGCTCCATGGCGATCAAAGTGTAAACAAAAATCCTTATATGTGGCTGTGACTGGAGAAATGGGGCTTATGGGATTTGTGACCAGTGTAGCTCCTGATCAAACAGCACACTCCTGTAGCCTGATAGTGATCTATATTGCTCATTAGAAGAATGACAGGTCTTTCATTGATAGAATGGCAAATAGTGTAGATCCTGATCAGACTGTGCGGATGCACAGGCTGATCTGGATCTACACTGGTCGCATAACCCATAAGCCCCATTTCTCCAGTCACATATGTCTTTTAAAGACACAGAATGAGTTACCTGGACGTGTAGTCCATGCTCCGTGTCCCCGTGCTCCATGAATTATGACCGCTATGTATCACATTCCACTATCGTGGGTGAGACATAAAAATGTACCTGATACAAGATTCCTTTAAGGATGAAACAACCGCAACCGGGAGTAATATGACTTTTATAATTGTAAACATACACAAAGCTAGATTATCTACAAAGCTTGTAGATCATTAGTACCTGGACGTGTAGTCCGTGCCCCGTGTTCCCCTGGTCCATGGGGAAGTCGTGCTGCATGGCGGCGTTGAGGCGATCCTTGAAGAGAACGCGGACCAACTTCCATGTGTTCTCCTCCTCTCCCAGCAGATGTAACACCTGGAATATCTTCTGGAACCTGCAATAATGGAACTGGTTGGTTGGTTGGTTGGTTGGTTGGTTGGTTGGTTGGTTGGTTGGTTGGTTGGTTGGTTGGTTGGTTGGTTGGTTGGTTGGTTGGTTGGTGGATTTATTGGTTGGTGGATTTATTGGTTGATGAATTGGTTTGGTTGATTGATTGGTGCAGCACCTGGAATATATTCTGGAACCTGCAATAGTGGGACTGGTTCGTTGGTTGGTTGGTTGACTGGCTGGTGGATTGATTGGTGGATTGATTGGTTGATTGATTGATGGATTGGTTGATTGATTGGTGCAGCACCTGGAATATGTTCTGGGACCTGCAATAGTGGGACTGGTTCGTTGGTAAATATAGGATTTTTTTCAAAAAAATATAGGACACTATATCTGGCCTACCAACACCCCTTCTAGCCAGCCGCGTTCCACCACAAATCATGTATTTGTGCAAATAAGTCATTTACCTGAACTTATTACATTAAAAAAAGGATTTTTGAAAAACAATTAAGAATGAATTGGCACACATCATGGTACTACATAAAATTAATTTTGTTGAAATGATGTCAACATTACATTAATAAATACTTATGGATGTCCTTTAAATTGCATGATGAATTTAGTGCAACAAATTTAACAAAAAAGTTCTATTTTAACCAAAGAAAAAGCAACCTTTTGCTTACCCAAAAAATATATAGGAATTATAGGAATTTTGCCCAAAATATAGGATATTATAGGACATTTTGAAAAAGTCTGAAAAATATAGGAATTATAGGACCGCTGGAAGGGCTGGATTGGTTGTCTGGTTGATTGATTGACTGGTGGATTAATTGGTGCAGCACCTGGAATATGTTCTCGAACCTGCAATAGTGGGACTGGTTAGTTGGTTGGTTGGTTGACTGGCTGGTTGATTGATTGGTGGATTGATTGGTTGTCTGGTTGATTGACTGATTGGTTGATTGATTGGTGCAGCACCTGGAATATGTTCTGGAACCTGCAATAGTGGGACAGGTTGATTGATTGTTTGATTAATTGACTGGCTGATTGATTGTTTGGTTGGTTGGCTAATTGATTGACTGGTTGGCCGATTCTGACTGAAATAGCTTATTCCTACTGAAAAAGCATAATAGCATATTCCGACTGAAACAGCATATTCCGACTGAAATGGGTTAAAAACGAGACACCGAGACCAGCTGACAAAAATTACGTTATAACATTTGTGCCAACCATAGCAACAGATCAACCTGCTGTGAAGTAAATGTCGCGACCACCATTTGAACCGTCTCGATGAGACGGTTCAAATGATTGGTCGCAACATATACTGTCATTGAGAAACAACGAAAATAAAAATATGATAATAAAAAATATTCATGAACATGAAGGTCTATTCTGAATATAATGGTTAATAATTCCAGCACAAAAATATTTACACAATTCCCTAACATTTGATTGGCCCGTAGCAAGTCTCTGTCCAAAATTTATATCCCAGTAAACTCCCGCCGAACTACTTTCCGTAACCGTGAGGCGCAGTTAAAATAATTCTTAAGAAAACGGAAAATAAACACATTTTCTTGATGAATTTATTTCAAATGCTGGAATTATAAGGAATGAATGGCCTTTTTGTGGAATTTATCGGGGATATAAACTTGGAAAAATCGCGGGAATACTGGACGAGGCCTTCCGGCCTTCGTCCAGTATTCGCGCGACTTTTCCAAGTTTATACCCCGATAAATTCCACAAAAAGGCAATTCATTCCTATAAAACACGACACTGCGACCTACTTTTCCTCGTGTTTTGTGGCGCGACTGACGAGTTTCTTCAGCATGATCACCTGACCGTGACATGTGCTCTCGTACTCTTGTATCAGCGTAAACATGTCACCCTGGGACGCGTGGTCTCTCATAAGCTGCAGGAAGTCCTCGTACACACTGTTAGACGCTGCAACAAAGGTTGTATGGAGGATCTTACACGAGTTATCATCATATTTATGCCCCCACCAATTTATTGAGGAGGCATTATGTAAGGCAAATGCGTGAAGTTTTTCAATAACTCCTTCACCAATTTCAATGATATTTGCCCACAATGTCCGTCTATGGATGGTGCTTTGTTTCGGGGACTTATGTTCACCTTGTTTGTTTGTTGATGTTTAACGGCCTATTAACAGCTAAGGTCATTTAAGGCCGGATCAATGGGTTTAGTACTAAATCCCATATATTACCTGTACAAATGGGGGGAAACTCCCAAAATCAGAACTGAATATTTACAACAAAAAATCTATATATTCAGCCCTGAAATCAGAAAATTCCTGATCGGATGACAGGTCCTCAAATTTCTCTCAGACCAGCTTATGATTAATGATGTTGTAATCAAAATTGACAATTTTGATGTTGGCGTACATGTATGACACACGGACGGACTTACGGACACAGTCCAAACACTATATGCCTCCGGCTCTACCGAGACCGGGGGCATAAAAAAACAAACGCTTGCAGCTGAAATAAGTGAATTTGCAACTTTATTAGATATGTTTTACTCATCAAAATCAAATAAACTCAGAAAAGCACCACCGAAATACGATGCCAGGATTGATAAAAACGTTAATTACCCAATATCCCGGGGTCCTCTTCCAGCAGTAAGCCAACATTTGTCGTTGTCACCTCTTCCGTCATGTCCTCCTGAAATTTGGATTATTTAATAAACAATAAATATATTACAATAAGAACGACTAACTGTGACGAATTGACATATGGACCTTCGGACATCTGCGTAATTTCATTCAATGTTTACAAAAGTTACAATATTTTTCATAAATGGTGTCAAAAGTTGACAACATTTTCAGAGAACATGCGGAATATAATATAATTCCGCATGTGCTCTGAAAATGATGTCAACTTTTGACGCCATGTACTGAAAATATTGTAAACATGAAATTAATCAAATGTCCGAAGGTACAAAATCACATGGCGTGTATCATGTGGAATGAACACGCAAAACATTCCTATTTTCAATATTATTACCTCTCAATGAAAAATATAAGTTGTGACCGCTCAGCGAAACAATCATCTGAGAATATCGATGTCTGTGGTGTTGTACACGTAGATCCAGCTTGTAACATTAACAGGGCACGTACTTACGACTTTCTTAGAACATTCTCAGTATGAGCCCAAGGTCTAAATTAGTTGTGAGTAGCTGTGGGAGTTTTTCGTAAAATTCTTCGTATTTTACACACTTATTTTAGCAGAATATGCATTGATAATCAAACGTGGAAGTACAAAAAACTCACAGCAATGTGAAAATACGCATTGATTTTCAAATTGCGTAGTGAAAATAATGTAGTAAAGTTGAAAATTTACTTAGTTGAGCTGCAAAAAGCAAACAGTTTGCTTTCTGTAGCTGAAATAAGTGATTTTTTTTTGATTTTTTTTATCATTTGGAACAAATAATAAGGAACTAAATCATTAACACAATTGTAAAAGTAAATTACGCATTGAATTTGAAATATGGGCGTACAATACTCTTTAGATACAAAACTAATCTGGAGTTCTGTATTCCGTAAACTTACCTGGAAAAGACGATGTCAGATAGCTAGGGGTGATAGATTAAACACACCTGGGCTCTTGCTTATAAGTCTTATTGAAATCACACAGTCTGATTGGCCGCGACTGAGCTGTTCCACCAATCAAACTTCCTGGTTACGAGCATAATTTTAATGTTTATAAACAAAACCACCCGAGCATGTTCTTGTAATATCTAATCAAAAGCATGCAGTTTGGTTGGCCGAGACTGAGCACCGCTCAACTTCAACCAAGCAAAGTTCCTGTTTTGTCATTATGAGAATGGAGTAGCTACCCAGATATTTTTAAACAAGAGTGCCGAAGGTCACAATATACGCCCGTCGAGGCAAGGCCAGTCAACAAGGGGAGATAACTCTTCTTGACGTGATAAACATGTAAACCAAATTTGGTTACGATGTGTCAAGTAGAACTCGACTTATTGCGTGGACAAGTATACAGTCCGAAAATTAAAAATGGCCGCCAAGGGGAGATAACTATCGGAAAAATTTCAAAATCAACAGGCTTCTTGCCGTGATAAACATGTATACTGAATTTGGTTATGATCGGTCAAGTCGAACTTGAATTATTGCGTGGACAAGGATACAGAGTGCGAAAATTAACAAGAATTCCACCACGGAAGCGGTATCGCGCCTGCCGAGGCATTTGACCGTGCACATTACAAATAAATAAATGATATTGACCTTGAGAATTTGGATGTGGGGGTGTGCGTAATGAAGCATCATCCCATGACAAACATTGATGTGAAATATTATAAAAGTCTGGCAAGGGGTTAGAGATATTGTGAAAAAGCAAAAATTTTAACGCATTTGCCTTACAAAAAAAACCGGACGACGACGCAGACGATGACACTGACGATGGAAAAAGAGCCGAATATAGCCGCGCCTGCTTTAAATGGCTGCCAAGGGGAGATAACTATCGGAAATCTTTCAAAATCAATAGGCTTTTTTGTCCTGCCATGATAAACATGTATACCGAATTTGATTATGAGCAGTGAAGTAGAACTGGAGTTATTGCGTGGACAAGGAGTGCGAAAAATAAAAATGGCCGCCAAGGGGAGTTAAGCATTCGGAAAGTTTTGAAAATTAATAGGCTTCTTCAGCTTGCCGTGATAAACATAATTTGGTTACAATCCGTCAAGTAGACAAGTTATTGTGTGGACAAGCTGTGCCCGCCCGCTCCCACATTATGAATACATAATACTTCCCGTTTTTTCAGTATAAAAACAAGAAATCAGTAACACTGATGGATTGATTTATTGGTGTTTAACGGCGTATCAACAGGCGGTCATTTAAGGCCGGGCCAACGGGTTCAATCCCGCATATAACCTGCTGCATTGGGGAGAAAATACCAAAATCAGAACGGAATATTTACATCAAAATAAATATATATTCAGCCTTGAAATTAGAATAACCTGACCCGGCATTTTATCAGCACAGGCACTTACCTCAGGGAGAGGCCCCATGGACATTCCTGATGTCACATTCAACGAGGAATTAAACATCTCGTCACCAAATAGACCCGACTGAAAGAAATACAATATACCATGTGGGCCACGCGCAAGAAAACATACCTTACACCATTTGCAACAACCGGGGACATTGGTCCACATGTAATTTTGCTCACGTCTGTTTCACGAAAACTTGCCCAAATTTTAAGGCCATATAAGCAATGCAAAAAAACAATATTCTTTTCAATGTTAAATTTTTATCAAAATTTAAGAGTGAGTGTTCTTTTTATTTCGAGAAATTTGGTACAATATTGATTTTATTGTGGAAAAAAACATGGGGAATATTTTTTCTAATTTCAGAAATAGTGGACCGATTTTCAAAATTTAACTTTTGTATTCTTAGTTAAATCATTTCCAAGCTATCTAGGCAAACAGTGTAGGTCCTGATCAGACAGCAGATGCATAGGCTGTGGCTATGCTGATCGCACACAACATGTCCGTTCCTTATTTGCGGGCCTGTGTAATGAATGCAACATGGCCAAATATGTTTCTAGTATTTCGTCAGTGTATTTCCTGAAACAACTTCACACTGAGATCTGTCTCTACACTGTAGGCCACTTTGTCATACACGAGTCCACTGCTTTAACCCTTACAATGCTGAACTAAATGCTGTACAAATTATTATTTAGAAAGAAGACAACATCTAAAATAACAGCCAATGAAGGTGTTGACAGCACACAAAGATCTGGGGTGTATCCCCAGATCTTTGTGTGCTGTCAACACCTTCATCGGCAAAACTCCAGCTAGCAAAATAGAAAAGGTGGTCTGTCACGTAGGGCCCCTATAGGTGATTTGAGAAGCTCTTACAAAAACTTCCAAAAACTAAACGGACGGAGAGACAGAAGGGCGAAAACCTATAGGGCACCGCCGAATCTCGGCGTGGCCCTAATAACCTATTGCCTGAATAAATAAACAACAAGGAAATGTGGCCTGCAGACACACACACAAATGATCCCGTTAGCAGTTTGGAAAAATTCTGGCAAACTTCTTGACAGAAACTGCTAAGTGTTTAAGTCAAGTTGCGAAGGTTACGGCCATATTAAGGCAGCATGGAAGTGTGACATATGTCCACAAGTATTGAAATATTAAAGTTACCCTTCAAGGGATATCGAAGTGAGAAACTCAGACAAACTTAACCGGAACCACAAACGGACACACAGTCCAAACACTAAATGCCTACCGGTTCTACCGACACAAGGGGCATACAAAAGTTCTGTGGTTAATCTTCACCAGCAATGTCTCAGAAATCGGAGTTCCAGTTAAGCTGCGTAATTTGTTCAATTTGTGGTGAAATTTTCTTATTTCTTCACCAAAAATGGCAAGTTGGGAGTCCTTTAGAATCGTCTCATTGAGACGATTCTAAAGCACTCCCAACATGCCATTTTTGATAGAGAAAGAAGAAATTTGTCCCCAAATTACGCACCTTAACTGGAGCTCTGCGGGATAATATTAGATGCTACCGAGTGATCTACCGTGATTCAAGGAAATATTTGTTCCTAGACGTTCGCGAGACGTAATTGACGTCAAAATGAAACAATTCATACGCTAACTTAAAAATTGTCTATTTTGACGTTATAAGCTGGTCACATTTTTTTGAAGAGCATGTAATATACAATTTATTCCAATACCATTTTGAAATACCGGATTTATTTCCCTTGACATCTGTAAATCCGACAAAGAAACTCAGATGGCTCGGGAAATAAATCCGGTATTTCAAAATGGTAGTTGAATAAACAATATGTAAAATAAACTACAAACCCGATTCATAGATCGGTTGCCTTGTGGTGTTTTCTTCGGAGTTGGTCCCAGTCTCGCAGAAACATCAAACTTGGATGACGACACATTCTGTCCGGGTGTATCTGATAAAATAGAGCAACAGATAAGCTTTGTGTAAAACAGAACAGTTTACTTATTTAATTTTTGCCAATGGAATTGAACACCTTATCAAATTCACTTATGAAAACCAAGCACAATCTTGAAATTTCACTTAATATCAGGCAGTTTGATTGGCCGAGACTAGTACATCCTGATATCGAGCATGAGATTGGAGTACATTCTCAGAGTTTTACATCAGAGGAACAGACCTCAATCCATAGTTATACACAAGCACTGTTTCAGACAATAATAAGTTAACCCTTTCAACACCACATGCTTGTATAGTGGTATTGGCAATAAGTGCAGATCCAGATGAGCTGGCTCGTGACGAGCCGTCTCATCAGGATCGGCACTTTCTGCAAGCAGCTTTCACATTTTTGAGAACAAAAACACGCCCTTTTCATAAATGGACTAGTCTGAAAATCATTTTGTGACGGTTGAATTGGTTGCAAAATTAACATAATAAAATCCATTGTAGGGGTGAAAGGGTTAAATATTTTTTATTTAATATCACTGAATTATGAATATACAACAAGGGAGACAATCCTGGGTGTCGATCCTTCCAGAGTTATGTGTGTACGTACATGAGCTGTGTCTGAGGGAGCCACCGGGTGTACGGAGCCCGCGGGACGCTGGGGAACTCACGCTCTCATCCAGAAGTTGCAGGGCTGGGCGAGTTCAGGAATAATTATGGGGCATACTTTATGGAGTACAGTGTACAGTGTTTACTTTTTGCAGCTCAAACTCATCCAAATTATATGCTTTGACCATTCAATTAATGGTGGTCATAACATATATTTTTTATAAGAAATCAGAAAAATGTACAATTGTTTTTTCTTCCTTGGACAATTGTGTAGCCTCAGCATGTAACATGATAAATGATTCTTGTTCCTAGGAGTACCCCAGTTTGGAGGTCCCAGTGTGTTTAATTGTGTAGCCTCAGCATGTAACATGATAAATGATTCTTGTTCCTAGGAGTACCCCAGTTTGGAGGTCCCAGTGTGTTTAATTGTGTAGCCTCAGCATGTAACATGATAAATGATTCTTGTTCCTAGGAGTACCCCAGTTTGAAGGTCCCAGTGTGTTTAATTGTGTAGCCTCAGCAGTAACTGAATAAATGATTCTTGTTCCTAGGTAGTACCCCAGTTTTGGATTGGTCCCAGTGTGTTTATTGTGTAGCCTCAGCATGTAACATGATAAATGATTCTTGTTCCTAGGAGTACCCCAGTTTGGAGGTCCCAGTGTGTTTAATTGTGTAGCCTCAGCATGTAACATGATAAATGATCTTGTTCCTAGGAGTACCCCAGTTTGAAGGTCCCTAGTGTGTTTAATTGTGTAGCCTCAGCATGTAACATGATAAATGATTCTTGTTCCTAGGAGTACCCCAGTTTGGAGGTCCCAGTGTGTTTAATTGTGTAGCCTCAGCATGTAACATGATAAATGATTCTTGTTCCTAGGAGTACCCCAGTTTGAAGGTCCCAGTGTGTTTAATTGTGTAGCCTCAGCATGTAACATGATAAATGATTCTTGTTCCTAAGAGTACCCCAGTTTGAAGGTCCCAGTGTGTTTAATTGTGTAGCCTCAGCATGTAACATGATAAATGATTCTTGTTCCTAGGAGTACCCCAGTTTGGAGGTCCCAGTGTGTTTAATTGTGTAGCCTCAGCATGTAACATGATAAATGATTCTTGTTCCTAGGAGTACCCCAGTTTGGAGGTCCCAGTGTGTTTAATTGTGTAGCCTCAGCATGTAACATGATAAATGATTCTTGTTCCTAGCAGTACCCCAGTTTGGAGGTCCCAGTGTGTTTAATTGTGTAGCCTCAGCGTGTAACATGATAAATGATTCTTGTTCCTAGCAGTACCCCCAGTTTGGAGGTCCCAGTGTAATTGTGTAGCCTTCAGCAATGTACATTTGATAAAATGATTCTGTTTCCTCAGGAGTACCCCAGTAAATGAAGTCCCAAGTGTGTATTTTAATTTGTGTAGCCTCGAGCATGTACATGATAAATGATTCTTTGTTCCTAGGAGTACCCCAGTTTGGAAAAGGTCCCAGTGTGTTTTTAAATTGGGTTGTAGCTCATACCCTTGAAAGGGAGTACCCCATCCCATAAATTACCACCCCCCCTTTAAAACTGATTGCTTGTTAACCTAGGAGTACCCCAGTTTTGGAGGTCCCCAGTGTGTTTAAATAAAGTGTAGCCTCACAATGTAACAATGAAAAATGAATTCTTGTTCCTACCCAGTACCCCAACCCCTTTTTGAGGTCCCCAGTGTGTTTAATTTGGTGGGTAGCCTCAGCATGTAACATGATAATGATTCATGTACCTAAAGGAGTACCCAGTTGAAAGGTCCCAGTGTGTTTAATTGTGTAGCCTCAGCATGTAACATGATAAATGAATTCTTGTTCCTAGGAGTACCCCACCCCAGTTTGGAGGTCCCAGTGTTTGTTTAAAATTGTGTAAGCCTCAGCATGTAACATGATAAATGAAAATCTTGTTCCTAAGAGTACCCCAGGGGGGGGTTTTGAAGGTCCCCAGTGTGTTTAATTGTGTAGCCTCAGCATGTAACATGAAAATGATTCTTGTTACCTAGGAGTACCACCAGTTTGAAGGTCCCCAGTGTGTTTAATTGTGTAGCCTCATCATGTAACATGATAATTGATAAATGATTCTTGTCCTAGCAGTACCCCAGTTTGGAGTCCCCAGTGTCGTTTAAATTGTGTAGACCTCAGCATGTAACATGATTTAAATATTCTTGTTCCTAGAGTAACCCCAGTTTGGAAGGTCCCAGTGTGTTTAATTGTGTAGCCTCAGCATGTAACATGAGAAATGATTCTTGTGCCTCCAGGAGTAACAGATGTTTGGAGGTCCCCAGTGTGTTTAATTGTGTAGCCTCAGCATGTAACATGATAAATGATTCTTGTTCCTAGGAGTACCCCAGTTTTGGAGGTCCCAGTGTGTTTAATTGTGTAGCCTCAGCATGTAACATGATAAATAATGATTCTTGTTTCCTAGAGTACCCCACAGTTTGGTTAGGTCCCAGTGTGTAATTGTGTAGCCTCAGCATGTAACATGATAAATGATTCTTAGTTTTCCTAGGAGTACCCCAGTTTGGAGGTCCCAGTGTTTTGTTTTAATTGTGTAGCCTCAGCATGTAACATGATACCCCAATGATTCTTGTTCCTAGGAGTACCCCAGTTTAATGGAAGGTCCCAGTGTGTTTCCCAATTAGTGTAGCCTCAGCATGTAACATGATAAATGATTCTTGTTCCTAGGAGTACCCCAGTTTGGAGGTCCCATGTGTTTAATTGTGTACGCCCTCAGCATGTATCATGATAAAATGATTGCATTGTTCCTAGGAGTACACCCCAGTTGGAGGTTCCCATTGTGTTTAATTTGTTGTAGCCTCAGCATGTAACATGATAAATGATTCTTGTTCCTAGGAGTCCACCCCAGTTTGGAGTCCCAGTTGTGTTTTAATTGTGTAGCTCAGCATGTAACATGATATAAATGATTCTTGTTTTTCCTAGGAGTACCCCAGTTTGAGTCCCAGTGGGATTTAATTGTGTAGCCTCAGCATGTAACATGATAAATGATTCTTGTTTCCTAGAGTACCCCCAGTAGTGAGTCCCAGATGTGTAATTGTGTTTTAGGCCCTCACCCATGTTTTAACAGATGTAAAAATGATAAATTTTCTTGTCCTAGGAGTACCCCATTTATTTGGATGTCCCAGTGGTGTTTAATTGTGTCCTCAGCATGTAACATGATTGAAATGATTCTTGTTCCTAGGAGTACCCCAGTTTGGAGGTCCCAGTGTGTTTTTAATTGTGTAGCCTCAGCAGTAACATGAATAAATGATTTCTTGTTACCTAGGAGTACCCCAGTTTATTTGGAGGTCCCCAGTGTGTTTAATGTGAGCCCTCAGCATGTAACATGATAAATGATTCCTTGTTCCTAGGAGTAACCCCTCCAGTTTGGAGGTCCCCAGTGTGGTTTAAATTTGTGTAGCCATCAGCATGTAACAAGATAAATGAATCTTGTTCCTAGGAGTACCCCAGTTTGGAGGGCCCAGTGTGTTTAATTGTGTAGCCTCAGCATGTAACATGATAAATGATTCTTGTTCCTAGGATACCCCCGTTTGGAGGTCCCAGTGTGTTTAATTGTACCTCAGCAGTAACATGATAATGATTCTTGTTCCTAGGAGTACCCCATTTGGAGGTCCCAGTGTAATTGTGTAGCCTCAGCATGTAACATGAATGATTCTTGTTCCTAGGAGTACCAATGGAGGTCCCAGTGTGTTTAATTGTGTAGCCTCAGCATGTAACATGAGAAATGATCTTGTTCCTAGCCTACGCCATGTGAGTCCTAGGAGTGGTAGTGTAAGTGTAGCCTCAGCATGTAACATGATAAATGATTCTTGTCCTAGATACCAGTTTGGAGGTCCCAGTGTTTAATTGTGTAGCCTCACATGTAACTTTGATAAATATTCTTTTCCTAGGATACCCAGTGTCCCATGTGTTTAATTGTACCTCAGCATGTAACATGATAAAGATTCTTGTTCCTAGGAGTACCCCAGTGGAGGTCCCAGTGTAATTTGTGTAGCCTCAGCAGTAACATGATAAATGATTCTTGTTCCTAGGAGTACCCCCAGTTTTGGAGGTCCCAGTGTGTTTAATTGTGTACCCAGCATGTAACATGATAAAGATTCTTGTTCCTAGGAGTACCCCAGTTTGGAGGTCCCAGTGTGTTTAATTGTGTAGCCTCACATAACAGATAAATGATTCTTGTTCCTAGGAGTACCCCAGTGGAGTCCCATGTGTTTAATTGTGTAGCCTCAGCATGTAACATGATAAATGATTCTGTTCCTAGGAGTACCCCAGTTTGGAGGTCCCAGTGTTTAATTGTGTAGCCTCAGCATGTAACATGATAAATGATTCTTGTTCCTAGGTAGTAACCCCATTTTGATATGATTTTACTATCTGATTACCCCATATCCCAGTGTGTTTAATTGTGTAGCCTCAGCATGTAACATGATAAATGATTCTTGTTCCTAGGATAGTACCCCAGAATTGTAGTCCCAGTGATGTATAATTGTGTAAGCCTCAGATCATGTAAACAGAGTCCCCCTTTTGGAGGTCATGTGTTTAATTGTGTAGCCTCAGCTGTAACATGATAAATGATTCTTGTTCCTAGGAGTACCCCAGTTTGGAGGTCCCAGTGTGTTTAATTGTGTAGCCTCAGCATGTAACATGATAAATGATTCTTGTTCCTAAGGAGTACCCCAGTTTGGAGGTCAGTTGTTGTTTGTGTACCTCAGCAGTAACATATAAATGTTCTTGTTCCTAGGAGTACCCCAGTTTGGAGGTCCCAGTGTGTTTAATTGTGTAGCCTCAGCATGTAACAAGATAAATGATTCTTGTTCCTAGGAGTACCCAGTGGAGGTCCCAGTGTGTTTAATTGTGTAGCCTCAGCATGTAACAATGATAAATGATTCTTGTTCCTTAGAGTACCCCAGTTTGGAGGTCCCAGTGTGTTTATTGTGTACCAGCATGTACATGATAAATGATCTTGATTCCTTAGGATACCCCAGTTTGGAGGTCCCAGTGTGTTTAATTGTGTAGCCTCAGCATGTAACAGATAAATTTGATCTTGTTCCTCAGAGTAACCCCAGTTGGAGGTCCCCTTTGGTCCCAGTGTGTTTAATTGTGTAGCCTCAGCATGTAACATGATAAATGATTCTTGTTCCTAGGAGTACCCCAGTTTGGAGGTCCCAGTGTGTTTAATTGTGTAGCCTCAGCATGTAACATGATAAATGATTCTTGTTCCTAGGAGTACCCCAGTTTGGAGGCCCAGTGTAATTGGTACCTCAGCATGTAACTGATTGTGTTCCTAGCCGTACCCCAGTTTGGAGGTTCCAGTGTGTTTAATTGTGTAGCCTCGCAGTAACAGATAAATGATTCTTGTTCCTAGGAGTACCCCAGTTTAGGTCCCAGTGTGTTTAATTGTGTACCTCAGCAGTAACATGATAAATGATTCTTGTTCCTAGGAGTACCCCAGTTTAGAGGTCCCAGTGTGTTTTAATTGTGTAGCCTCAGCATGTAACATGATAAATGATTCTTGTTCCCCTAGGAGTACCACCAGTTTGGAGTCCCAGTGTGTTTAATTGTGTAGCCTCAGCATGTAACATGATAAATGATTCTTGTTCCTAGGATACCCCAGTTTGGAGTCCCAGTGTGTTTAATTGTGTAGCCTCAGCATGTAACATGATAAATGATTCTTGTTCCTAGGAGTACCCCAGTTTGGAGGTCCCAGTGTGTTTAATTGTGTAGCCTCAGCATGTAACATGATAAATGATTCTTGTTCCTAGGAGTACCCCAGTTTGGAGGTCCCAGTGTGTTTAATTAATTGTGTAGCCTCAGCATGTAACATGATAAAGATTCTTGTTCCTAGGAGTACCCCAGTTTGGAGGTCCCAGTGTGTTTAATTGTGTAGCCTCAGCATGTAACTGATAAATGATTCTTGTTCCTAGGAGTACCCCAGTTTGGAGGTCCCAGTGTGTTTAATTGTGTAGCCTCAGCATGTAACATGATAAATGATCTTGTTCCTAGGAGTACCCCAGTTTGGAGGTCCCAGTGTGTTTAATTGTGTAGCCTCAGCATGTAACATGATAAATGATTCTGTTCCTAGGAGTACCCCCAGTTTGGAGGTCCCAGTGTGTTTAATTGTGTAGCCTCAGCATGTAACATGATAAATGATCTTGTTCCTAGGAGTACCCCAGTTTGGAGGTCCCAGTGTGTTTAATTGTGTAGCCTCAGCATGAACATGATAAATGATTCTTGTTCCTAGAGTACCCCATTTGGAGGTCCCAGTGTGTTTAATTGTGTAGCCTCAGCATGTAACATGATAAATGATTCTTGTTCCTAGGAGTACCCCAGTTTGGAGGTCCCAGTGTGTTTAATTGTGTAGCCTCAGCATGTAACATGATAAATGATTCTTGTTCCTAGGTACCCCAGTTGGAGTTCCCAGTGTGTTTAATTGTGTAGCCTCAGCATGTAAACATGATAAATGATTCTTGTTCCTAGGATACCCCAGTTTGGAGTCCCAGTGTGTTTAATTGTGTAGCCTCAGCATGTAACATGATAAAGATTCTTGTTCCTAGGAGTACCCCAGTTTGGAGGTCCCAGTGTGTTTAATTGTGTAGCCTCAGCATGTAACATGATAAATGATTCTTGTTCCTAGGAGTACCCAGTTTGGAGGTCCCAGTGTGTTTAATTGTGTAGCCTCAGCATGTAACATGATAAATGATTCTTGTTCCTAGGAGTACCCCAGTTTGGAGGTCCCAGTGTGTTTAATTGTGTAGCCTCAGCATGTAACATGATAAATGATTCTTGTTCCTAGGAGTACCCCAGTTTGGAGGTCCCAGTGTGTTTAATTGTGTAGCCTCAGCATGTAACATGATAAATGATTCTTGTTCCTAGGAGTACCCCAGTTTGAGGTCCCAGTTGTGTTTAATTGTGTAGCCTCAGCATGTAATATGATTGATTCTTGTTCCTAGGAGTACCCCAGTTTGGAGGTCCCAGTGTGTTTAATTGTGTAGCCTCAGCATGTAACATGATAAATGATTCTTGTTCCTAGGAGTACCCCAGTTTGGAGGTCCCAGTGTGTTTAATTGTGTAGCCTCAGCATGTAAACATGATAAATGATTCTTGTTCCTAGGAGTACCCCAGTTTGGAGGTCCCAGTGTGTTTAATTGTGTAGCCTACAGCATGTAACATGATAAATGATTCTTGTTCCTAGGAGTACCCCAGTTTGGAGGTCCCAGTGTGTTTAATTGTGTAGCCTCAGCATGTAACATGATAAATGATTCTTGTTCCTAGGAGTACCCCAGTTTGGAGGTCGCAGTGTGTTTAATTGTGTAGCCTCAGCATGTAACATGATAAATGATTCTTGTTCCTAGGTAGTACCCCAGTTTGGAGTAGCCTCAGTGTAATATGATGTAGCCTCAGCATGTAACCTCATGAATGAAATAAATGATTCTTGTTCCTAGGAGTACCCCATTTGGAGGTCCCAGTGTGTTTAAGGTGTTACCCAGCATGTAACATGATAAATGATCTTGTCCTAGAGTACAGTTTTGGAGGTCCCAGTGTGTTTTAATTTGTAGCCTCACATGAAATAAATGATTCTTGTTCCTAGGAGTACCCCAGTTTGGAGGTCCCAGTGTGTTTAATTGTGTAGCCTCAGCATGTAACATGATAAATGATTCTTGTTCCTAGGATACCCAGTGGAGGCCCAGTGTGGTTTAATTGTACCTCAGCTGAACATATAAATATTCTTGTCCGGTAACCCCATTTGAGGTCCCTGTAGTGTAGCCTCAGCAGTAATCATGATACCCCATGGATCTTGTTCCTAGAGTACCCCATGATGATTTTGGTCCCAGTGTGTTTAATTGTGTAGCCTCAGCATGTAACATGATAAATGATTCTTGTTCCTAGGAGTACCCCAGTTTGGAGGTCCCAGTGTGTTTAATTGTGTAGCCTCAGCATGTAACATGATAAATGATTCTTGTTCCTAGGAGTACCCCAGTTTGGAGGTCCCAGTGTGTTTAATTGGTTTCACTGTAATTTAATTCATTTTTCGTATCTGTTCATGATTGAAAATGACAAAACTCGTTCATGGAGTGCTTAATTACAGTGGGACCTCCCAGGATGTCCAGTTTAGAGTGGTTCCACTGTATTCAATTTGTCAGCTGCAGTTATTGGTCGATGACCACCACAGAATACATGAACTTTAATTGGGATAGCGCAATCGGTAATGAGCGCGCTTCTCATCAATACGGCCCTGTGTTTGATCCTCAGTTGGGGCATGGTAATGTGGTCGCCATATCGGACAAGAGGGGTTCCTCCGGGTACTGTGGTTTCCTCCCACATTAATGACCGCACTTACGCCTTCAACTGTGCCAACGAAAGCATTTGTATAAGTGCTTTCGCACTTTTTTGTAATCTTAAAATAAATAAAGGTTAAAGATTAAAGAAAAGTGAACGTACCAAAATCAACTAATGTTGTATAGAGATGGGACCACAATTTATTAAAGTCTCATCCAACAGACCAGTGAGATGGAAATACTGAAATACTATGTAACTATTTTTCATGCCTAGGGTGAGAATTGAACTCACAACCCCTGTAGCCTATTTCATCAACATTGCAAAGTATACTTTACTAGCAAAGTATACCTTGAGGGAGTAATCATTTATTTTTCCTGAAATGCATTATTTCATATAGAACTAACAAATGCATGTATTTCATGATTAAAAGTATGCAGAATTATTATACTGAATTTATTACATTATCACAGCCATAATGGCTGTGATAATGTAATAAATTCAGTATAATAAAAATTAATAAATTTATCATAAAATTGAAAATTTCTCCCTCAAAGTATACTTTGCTACTAAAGTATACTTTGCAATGTTGATGAAATAGGCTACTGGTATTGAAGTTCAATGCCATATCCCTAGGCAACGGTCCATCCCTGGTCACTACAGAAAGGATACATCTCTGAACGTTCAGAGTGGCACTTCTCCGTTTGAACGTCTTGCTCATCTGTTGTTCTCGCACCGCTGGCGATCCGCTCTCTAACATCGCTTCTAGTGCCAGGCTCCTGATGAAGGGGAGAGATCTCTTCAATCTTTTATTTTGGTTGGTTTGGTTAATTAGTTATGTAACGTTAACAATTTCACTCAGAAGACAGGATACAATTAATAAGAAATTTATGTTTGTATTTCGGTTGGTTTATAATTATTTAACATTATTCCACTCAATACAGACAAGACAAGATACAACATTTTTTGGAAGTGGGGGGTGGGGTTTCCCATATTTTCCTAAATACTTTCCAAAAGTATATGTTGTCATCTCTCATTTGAACCGCCACGTTAACAAAATTGACGAGACGGTTCAAATGAGTGGCAACAACACATATTGCATGGAGAAATAAACAAATAATCCGATTTTTTTCCAACAAAAATATATTTTTTTATCTTTAAACTCTTATGGTTTAACCTCTAAGTGCATGTATGTATGTGATTTTATTGAACACATCTTATTAAAGGTCAATTCCAGTTACTTGTACAATGTAAGTGAATGGACCGGAGAGAGATGTGATTCTATCACAGTTGTGTACGTTACCTTCTACCACGGCTGCGGAGAGCGAATGATTCGTCCATACCGGATGTGTCCTGAAATATAAAATAGTATATTTGGCAAAGTGATATTTTCAGGCATTGACACTAATCCTTTCACTACTGTCTGTTTCACGAAAGCTGCCCAAATTTTACGGCTATATAAACAATTCAAAAACAAGATTTCTTTTGATAATATTAAATTAAAGGAAAAATTAAGAATGAGCATTCTTTTTATTTCGTGAAATTTGGTCAAATATTGATTTTATTGCGAAAACAAAATTTCCCCATGTTAAATCTCCATAGACATCTTCACGGAGTGAAGATGTCTATGAGGATTTAACAAGGGGGAATTTTTTTTGAATTTCAGAAATATTGGACCGATTTTCAAAATTTAACTTTTGTTTTCTTAGTTAGATCATTTCCAAGCTATCTAGCTAGGTTTCGGAGTCAATTTCCAAAAATTTGCGTTTTTTAGCTCCTCCCACACTCCTTTACCTCTTTTTCCCCCCATGTTAAATTCCCATAGAGAAATCAATTTTTCGTAATAAAATCAATATTTGACCAAATTTCACGAAATAAAAAGAAGGCTCATTCTTAATTTTTCCTTTAATTTAATATTATCAAAAGAAATCTTGTTTTTGAATTGTCTATATGGCCGTAAAATTTGAGCAGCTTTCGTGAAACAGACAGTAGTTAAATTTATAACATCATCTGTTTCATGTTAATTCCATAATCAAACAAGAGTGCCGAACAGAGCTCCAGATGAGGTGCGTATTTGCGTAAATACCCAATTAAAATTGCCCAAAACCCAATTGAAATCAGAAGTAGCGAGTATCAAAAAGCAATAACAATTTTGTGGTACCTTTATCATGCTGCAGAAAACAATAAACAGACCACATTCATAGCATATTTTTCTTATTTTCCCATGAAAACACATCTTGTTATTTCATTTAGAAGCAAACTATTCAATACTGGGGGTCTGCTGATGTATATAAACAGTACTGTACTGTAATTTTATTTTACCGAATTAAAATTTTTAAATACCCAATTGCTTCAGAAATGATGGAGTGACAATACTCAATTACAAATTCCTTATCTGGAGCACTGGCCGAAGGTCACAATATACGCCAGTTGAGAAATAGCCAGTATACAAGGAGGGATAACTCAATGGAACAAGAAGAAATCTATAGCACGGATGGATGTAAGTGGCAGGGATTCTGCTAGGGAAAAAAAACAATCACTTCAAAAAATCGCAACTATTCAAAAAATTGGCGATAAAAAATTACATTTTTTATTTTCGAAAAATGTAATTTTTTATCCCCAATTGTTTATTTTTATCGCCAAATGCGAAAGTGGCGAACGCCAGCGGAATCCCTGAAGTGGTCTTGATCGTGCGCATGTGGGTCGCATGGATGAGCCAAGAATGAAAATATATATGAATGACAAATACGTACATGTTTAGATAATTGGTTTGCAAATGGGGGTGTAAACATTTGGAAAATTCCACTCGCCCTGCAGGACTAGTAGAAGCAAAAAGCTACAGCAGCACATTTACCCAAATATACCCAAATCTTACCTCAATCTACCCCAATCGTCATTAAAAATAACATTTATGATTATATTCCATACTTTTCTATAATATATCATTAGATTATCATATAATAAGCACATTTTGACCGAAAAAAGGAAGAATAAAGCACATATTTCCTCGGGAAAGCGATTAATATAGCATTAATATAAAGGGAGACTACTGTGATCGAGACTCATTAATTATATTGTATCTCAGTTGTCTAACTTTAATTTATCATCGATCATGATTACATATCGCACATACATGTATGTGGCTGTGATTGGAGAAATGGGGTTTATGGGTTTTGCAACCAGTGTAGATACAGATCAGCCTGTGCATGCGCAGTCTGATCAGCATCTGCAACATTCGTCATTCCATAAATGAAACCCCAGTCCTGCTTCTAACCAGCAATATAGGTTGTTACCGTGTGTGAAACATTATGTTCCCACCTGCTGTATACTATTGTATCCTCTTTAACTGTGTACATGTTATTAACCAGCATTTATTTCAATATTTCAGACGAATAGCAAAGTAATCTGTTTAAATTCACTTAAAATACCATTTTTATTGAATTGCGTATTAGCCGATGCGCAGAATTAGCCGAAATGACAGTATATAAAGTGTGAATCAGATATGATTCGCCACTCTGCAGGAGAATGCTATGGGAGGTACGGGAGAGTCACAGAGTTACAGGCTGCAACTAGGCCAGACATATATGGTAAAAAATCATGGCAGATTCCCTGGTAGGCGTGTTTGTAGACTAGTCTACATGGGGTACATGGGGTACACGGTCTACACATACTACAACTGCCTATATAATGTTAAACAGTATTGGTGGTATATATTCAAATGTGTGTGTATTTGTGTGTTTTAGTAATATTTAGCTAAAATGTTGAACTAAATGTTTAGGTTTGCTTATTACTATTAATAGTATTACAGTATAAAGAAGCAGTCATTTTAAATTTTTTAATAAGAACAAAAGTGTAGCAAGTTAAATAATATACTATACTATGGTCAGTAAGGTCCAATGTATTTTCTCTTTCTTTAATACTTTTTATATTTCATTTTCAGTGTGATTTATGGCTTAACGTTGCCCATTTCCATCGTTATGCATTATTGTCTTTACACCAGCTTAGAACAGTAACACTTGATGTTATTTTGTGAGATTTTGTTCAACAAGCTATCAATATTATGGTGACAATATAATTGACAGTCAGCATGGTCAGTGAATATCATGATCTAACTACACAAATTGATCAGGGTATAGATTGTAGTTTGTTCTGGTGTTATGCCGGGTGCGGTTTGGTGGTATTTATTCTGCAATTGGCAATTTAGTCATAAAGTTCAGGTTCTGTTGTATATTTTGGCAGGTTGCCATGGCTATAAGACCTGGGGCCTGGGGGGATGTGTGATTTATGACCCATAGGTGTAATGTCATTTCATGAGAAAATGGATTAGGCTACATTTTTAATTATTAAAATTTGTAAACTACAAGATGAAATTCAAATTATTCCGCGTCTTCTGAGAATATTGTACACAGGTTGTTTGTAGGGTGTTCCTTGTATTAGAAAAGAATGCTGATCCTTAAATTATCGGGTTAAAGATGTGTGCTACATGTATGTCAAGGCCAATGCTGGTTAAAAATGACGCATTATTTTCATGATTTTGTTCAAATGCATCATAAATTTCGGATTACAGTCAAAACGGCCCCTTCAAAACGGCCCCAGGTCAAAACAGCCCGGATTTGGTAAAAACGGCCCCCTTAAATTGGTAAAAACGGCCAATATTTGGTCAAAACGGACCCAAAACAAATCAGGTATAATTTTTATTTAATGTATTTATAAGAGTTTTTGATAGTATACAGAGCTCCAGATAATTATTTTAGGCAAGAGTTATTTGACGCCTCAAAATAAAAAACGGTGGGTTTTTTCTCTTGATGTGGGGTTTTTTACTTACGATATTGAAAATCAATGTCACAGAGTTGTGGGAGTATTAATGTTTATGTTATACATGTATGTACATCTGTCTATCATACTTACATGTTGTTGTAGTTTGTGGTGCTGTAGGCTACACTGTGCATTTAATATAGTGTTGTGTAGTTGCCAGGCCAACCAGGCTGCACTGTACTGTTTGTTTATAGTAAGTTCAATGCCAACAATAAACGTATTTACAGTTCCAAAACAATAACCCATACCTTGGGTCTAACACATGTTGGCTAATTAAGAAGCACATAAATGTATATGTAATAATTTTACTAAACATTTGATAACTGTCCTATCTGATGAGCACCGTGTCCAGTTTCTCTCACTTAGAAGCAACCTTTTTGGCTGTTCCAGTCTACGCCTACGCCTTTTCTTTTTCGCTAGCCACAACCTTACTGCAGGTGAAGGGTTGTATTCAGAGATGGGTGGTCCCACCATGTTTAACTTCAACAGAATGTCCAGTTTTTCAGACTTCAGTGATGATCTAAACTTTGTTTTCAAGCTGTTTTGAGCACTGAAGCTCCGCTCACAATGTACACTTGTAACCTGAATACAAAGTGCAATTGATGCCAGAACTGTGAAGTTTGGAAGTATATTACTGTGCCTCAGGATAATACGTTTGCACAGTTGTTGAGTATCAAGCTTTGTGTATCCACCCTTGACCATGCCCTTGACGACGCTTCCAATAACTGGCTGAAGTCATCAAACATCTGATATGCTTCTTTTCTAAATCTGTCATTGAGGTTCTTTTTCATGTTTGTGACATATGTCTTCCTCAGTGTTTGAAACTGACTTTCCATTTGCTCAGAGTAGAACAAGTCCTCTCCACGGTAGTTGGCTTTACCAGCTTCTATAGAAATTACCTTTTTCATTTCCCGAAGTGCTCGCCCATCATTAGCTTCGAGATAGTTAACTTTCTCAACAGTTGCCTGTATTAGTGGTTTCACTTCACTGAACATTAAGTTCTGCTTTTGCAGGCTACAGCTGAGAACACCCAACTCGGTGTGCATGTCAAGCATGAATGCAACAATTAAAGCCACTTTGTACGATTTGAAGTATTTGTACAGGCCCTTTGCTGTTGGATTGTCAATTGCATACTGTGAGAGTGTTGCGAGAACAGATTCATATGTCTGGTAGACGGCTTCTTCTGTGTTCTTCAGTCCCAACCAGCGAATTGAATGCGGCTCTTTTATAGTCAACTCGGGTTCATTCAGAAGTGTTTGTATTTTCTGTAGTGTGGTGGTTCTGAGGCTAGATCCACTTATGAAGTGGTATAGGGCACTAAATTTTTCTCGGAACTTCTTCAAGCTGTCATCCTTCTTAATAGCATCTGTGCATGCGAGATTCAATCTATGTGCAAAACAGTGGGTTTGTATGCAGAATGGAGCATATTTTGATTGAATTTGCACACCTACCCCGGTTTTCTTACCAGTCATCACTGAAGCCCCGTCTGTGGCAAGATGAATACATTTCTTGAAATCTAATCCTAACTTACTTAGCTGTTCTTGAACACAATTAACGATTGTATGGGCCTTGCCATCATCTACTTTTACATTCACAAATCTTGTAATCGGATCACCTGCCTTGATGAAGCGGATACAGATGGACAATCTCTTTTCAACTGTAATGTCTGTACTCTCATCTAACATTAGGGAGTATAAGGAAGACTCTTTAATCTCTTCCACAACTGACCTAGTTATCACATCAGTGATACAAGTTTGTATTTCTGTAATAGTGTCCGAGCTTAGATTCTGATATTTAATTTCTGTGCCATTCAATGTTTGAAGATGCAACAATTTGTTCACTTTTTCTGAGGGGAGTTCCTCCTTTGCTGTGAAATAAACAGTCCTGAATAAAATGGCATCATCCTTAGACACCCCCACACCCTCAGTCATGGTGCTTTCAGTGCATTCCAGATCGTCAGCACAAGACCCGCGTAAATGTTTCTGCTCACTTTTGACATGATCATCGCTTTCATTGTGCCTCTTTAATGACGATAATTGTATGCTAGGACTGCCATCCTGTGCCCATAAGTTGGGTTGCTTGTACTCTGTGCAATATTGACAGTTCAAGCGGTAACCCCCATCTTCAACATCGTGTATTTTCAGCCACGGAAATTGCGTTTTACACTTTTCAAAAGTTGATTTGGACACTTTTGTGTGACGTGATTTCTTATCAGATTCAGCGCTATCGACAGACAGTGTAACAATCTCGGCCAATATAGATTTCACGATGGATTCTGGGGAGGGTTCATCGCTTTGTACTTTCATGAAATACTTAAACAAGCCCGTGTCTTGAGCAGACTTCTTTTTTCGCGAAGCCATCATGCGTTAGCCGTTACGCATCTGAATAGGCAAGACATTTAATTGTATTTAACTTAAGCGCCCACGAAGCGATGATTGAAGGACAGACTGGTCGCTACTATATTTACGCTATGAAAGACGCAGAATAATACACACTGTAGTTTATTTTATCGACCAGTCTGGAAAATTCACGCCATGTAATCGGGCAGTGAAATCAGCGAAAAACACGCTATGTAGCTGAACATATATTGACGAAACGCACACTATCGGGACGCCTTGCGTAACAGTATTTTTTGCTGCGTTTTTGTAACGCATGGAAATTAATTCCCTTGCGTTTTTAGACATTTATACTGCGTATTTGACGCAAAAACGCAGCTTAACTGGAGCTCTGAGTATATAGTTTGTATAATGTAGTATAATGAATAATAATGATAATTAATATAATTTAATAAAACAACACAAAAATTGTGTTATATTATCGCATTTTATCCGTATTCATTACACAATATTTTCATATTTTTCGTGAAAATCGCTACGCGATGTCACTAGCATGATGGTCACATTATTTTTAATTGATTGCATAGAAGGATTAATCCAATTATCGATTGGTGGGATAGTATTGCAGCGTAGACCCTGATCAGTGGATGTACAGGCGGATATGGGGCTATACTGAATCAGTGTATCAGCCAGGCCCTTGTACATATGGAAAACTATTGACACATAATTATACTGGGTTTATACAATTTGCTAACGGAACAGTTCTGCTTGTAGTTGGTGACATAAATAATAACCCACATGCAGATAATTACTTTTTCCCAAAAATATAAATGCTCTAAATGTTAAGAAAGTGACAAAGCAAACAAAAACGTTTCATCTGGTTTTCATAATGGTCGACACTATTCTATTCGGCTCATATTTAAGGGTGGGAATTGGCTCGAACACCTTCCATACCTAGGATATATAGCCCAGTAAAGAAGCAGGCCGATGGTCGTCGGTCTGGTTTATATTTAAGGGTGGGAATTGGCTCGGACACCTTCCATACCCGGGATATATAGCCCAGTAAAGAAGCAGGCCGATGGTCGTCGGTCTGGTTTATATTTCCCAATTTTGATAAATGTTGCATTTATTCAGGCTCCAAAAATGTGCGTCAAATATAGGAGAATCTATGCATGTATGGTAACCTATAATTTGAGGCCTCCTATAGCACCTATCAGCTTATCTGTGTGTGATATATTATGGCTGGGTATCGATTAGAGATGATTGAGGGGAACCCAGACTAGTTTACGTGTATTGTGCGTTTTGAGTTACATACTACGGACTGGTCAAATGAAATTAAGTGGCAAGTGTACTATCTGAGTCACTAATGTCTAGCGAGTGTCTCTACGTAATTAAGTTATAGTTACATTCAGTCCTAATCCTACCTAATCATCATCGATAAGAGAAGAGAAGAAAGTTGTTTCTGACGGTATGGTATTTGACATGCCACCCTCAACCCTATCTTAGTGTGCTGCATCAGAATGCTATATTAACCTATCATGATAACCATGATTGATGATTTTGTATTGCTAATTGGGTTTTATATATATATATTTTTTTGTTATTTACTAGTATTTATTTAATTTTAGTTTAGTTTTGAGTCACTGGTCAACACTAATTTTAAATGCAATTATATAATTTCCTGATCAATTATTTAGATAAATACTACTGTATTTCAGATAATGACCAATCATAGACAAGTTTGGAACACGCTGTTATGGAGTATAAACTGTAATTGCCAATTGTGGGTTCGTGTCTGGAACATGTAATGTGTCTCTTTGAAATTCATTATAAGTACTAGACTAACATGCCATGTCTCTATATCATGTTTAACTTCTATTTTTCATTATCTGACTTTTTTCATTTATTATTTTCTTTGCTATAGAGACTGGCTTCCATCCCATTGGGTGACAAAGCGAATTCTAAACTCGAATACTCGATACGAATACGCGCATAATTTTGACACTTCATGAACTGAACGATACCGAAATCATCTGACAATACGTTTAAATAATATTAATACACCAAATTTCATTCATAATTTATATGCAACTACTTTCCTTACTAGTTATTTCTCAACATTTCTTTGTAAAACAGCGTGCATAACACGTTCAGTTTATCACCGTCGCCATTTTTTTTCCGAGGTACAATATCGGAAATCTGCAAAGTAACCGACCAATGAAATCGATTGACGTATGTGGGGGTTTCCCGCTCAGATGTCAGATAGTCTGGCAGCCAAGTGTATGGCACGTTCCATGCAGGAGCTTAACTTTATTTGGAATAAAATATTTTTTTTTATTGGCGATTTTGATTGCGCAGATCATCAACATGAAGAATCCGACTGATGACACTATGTCATCTTTGATCATTTTGAGAAATTTGCATAAATCCAAAATGGCTGCCAAACAATAATAGTGTGTCATATATGGTTGTTTCCACATGAGGTATTAGCATACATTAACAGCATAAAGTGGATTTACTTGACTTATCGAGATAAATGATCAACATTAAATTTCAATTCACTGTTAAATGGTAAAAATCCAACATGGCCGCCAAACGTAACATGATATTTTTCATATGACTGCTCCCACGTACACTCCATATGAAAACATATATACTAATCTTGGATATATTGATATGCTAAACGCTTACAGTAAATTTGATAGTAACTAAGACACATTTGAGAAGAACGAAAGTCCAAGAGAATAATAATTAAGTATATAATTGCACATCGATGTCATATCGTAGTAAATTGGAATAAAAGTACTGAAGTTATGTATGCTATGAACGTTTTTACTAACTTAGGAATACAATTAGATAACTACCAATAGCAGAAATCATAGATGGCCGCCAAATATAAAAATAATGTTACCTTATATTGAACAAATTGCATATAATTACTAGGTTTATAAGTAAATATATCTCTTAGATACTTATATACATGGCAGACGTATATATAAAGATAAATTACCTCGCAATGGCAATCATATCATGTAATGATTAAATATTACATTTCAAAGGAAATAAATATATGGCTAATGGAGGCTCTAGAGATACAGTATACATGGACAACAACTATTACCCAACAGTCTAAACATTAAAAAAAAACAATCATATTGAAGTGCAATACACGAAGACATGACAACAAGGATGCCGCTTTGGTATTGTCAAAACAGTCCAGTTGGGTGGATGAACCTGATTAAACACCATATAATTTCTCCCGCAAACCTCTCCATCATAAGTGAAAAGGACAGTATTATACAAGGCAATGATGAATCAAAAATGATTAATGCATGTATACTGTACACAAAAAGACATTAATTACACAAAATGTATCGGTTTCCGTAATTGAAAGCTAATATTGACAATATAACTATAAGAAAACAATGATACATGTACAATTATGATGACACAAACAGCATTTTCATATTAGTCTATCAAATTGCGTGAATACTGTATGCCTCATATCCATATTATGGTACTTTGAAGTTTGTCACGTTCTATATATGGTTGTGTACCATGTGTATTGCTGTCTGCATGTACTATAATCGTTTTTGTTACCGTGAGTATTTAGTAGTGGCACAACTAGATTGTCTGTCATATAATATCAATTAGCTGTGTCCTACCTGTGGTATTTAATATATAGCATCTCCATGTTCTTCTCGAAATTATTATATTTGTGATTACGGTTGTTTTCTTTGATCCACATTTATGTATACTGACGGCGTCATGTCTTAGTTTTTACATATCATATGCATTCACAGGTGCTGAATTCTGTCATATGTTTAAATAAGTAAAACTCATTAAATGGCATATCACTACACAATAATTCGACACAAATAAAGTATTTGTATTGCTTATCTTTGAAACAATACACAGAGAAAATTGATGTACATGTGTACATACTTTACCTCATCATATAAATATGTTGCTCTACATCGGCGATAGTGGTCTGAAAACACATCAATTATTTGCAGCTTACAAAGTAATAAGTGATATTAAAGTGGTGTACATCAACCATCATGTGCATACAGCCGCTTTGTGGAAACTGACTACTTTCACAGAAAGAAAACATGTGGCCAATACTATCAGCTATGTGGTTGTACTAAGTAAGTTGAAAGCACGCAATGGTAGTCAGAAACTGGAATAAGCTACTGGATGGCTGAACTATGTTATTGTACGTAGTCACCGATTGTGACAGAAATATATAGACGTATCATCCATTTGTACTTATTCAATTGCTATATCCAGACACTCAAGTTGTTAATGACACTATCTAGAGGAGCCATTTCATGCGATGTTGCACAGTAAATCACATTGAGCATTTGCGTTTTTGGAGCCAATGATATAAACGACGACATCTGGTGTTTTTACAAATTGGGAAGTACAATATATCTCCCTGCCAACAATAGAAGTATGAATGCTGCTATGTAATGACAAGACAAAACAATATCAAAATATCTAACTGAATGCACGAGTTTAAATCTTATATTATAATATAATTGTATTACTATTATAAGGTACTATATTCATATCCGACGGCCATATTAGACTTACGTTATTGCCGATGCTGTCTAATGGTGTATATCAAGGTGTAATTACAAAAGCTATTTACTACACAAGTTAGTTATCAGGTAATATGATATTTGGTGGTCACCTTGGACTAATGCGATTGAAACATGTGTCTAAATACATACCCAATGTATTGGAATAATTATATACCTAAATACAATATTGGTATGCAAATTCGCTCTGATATGATTGCAAGTATATAGTGTTTCTTATTTTAAGATACGGTTGCAAGTACATTCTAATATATTCATATATGGCTGCTATCTTGGACTTGTGTTATATAGAATAGTATATAATTTCACATCAAAGTTAAAAAACACACATTCATTGTTTTAAACACATAATTAAAAAACGTATATTCTTTGATATGACGAATTAGTGAAAGTATGTAAAATGTTTGGCGGCCATCTTGGATTTTTTCTATATGCTGTTAAGGAATTGAATTTTAAAGTTGCCCGTTTGTGTCAACACGTTAATACATTCATTATACTCTCTTAGATAGTTTAATTTCCTCCTGGCGATGCAATTATATCGCACAATATATCTTGGTGGCAGCCATCTTGAATTTATGCAGATTTCTCCAAATGCTCAAGGGTAACAGGTTTGCATCAGTCGGATTATAAAACTAGAAAGTCTACATAGGCAAAATCAGTGGTAAAAAACTTGTTATTCAAAACGAAGTTAAGCCCCAAAATCGGCCTTTTGCCTCCGGACTAAAAACAGAATTACGGAAGTTAATTTATTCTGCCGGAAATTCTTCGGCAAAATGGCGACAATAGCGTGTAAACTTTGTACAATTTATGTAGTCGGACAAAAGGAGCGATAAACACTTTATTTTAATAGGCAAGTCACCCATTGTAACTCATACAGGCTATTTAATATAATTTCTGGCTTTGCACTGCTGGTTTAGCACCATTAGACGCGTATTTAGACAATAATCGACAGATTTCAAATCTTGAAATCAAGTCGCTACAGTAGGTATCTGTGAGGTCTATGGCTGTAACGGTAGTGAAAGCCATAGTGCTATGTCTATATAAGTACCATCCACAAATTTGTAATTGGCAATTACATATGTGTCTCTTTGAAATTACTATTGTAATAACAACAGATAAACGCCGCACCTGAACTCGAATAATAGCAACTCGTATACAACGATAAGCAGCGAAACGGCGGTAGCTGGGCCCGAAAACACAAAACATATTACATCATATTTTGCATAGCCCAAATTATATCGATCATACCCTGGCCGATATGTTTTTCCCTCACCAACCGTCAAATATCATTATCATATAGGATAACACTGTTATGGCCGAGTCGCCATAATCACATGCATTCAAACTCAGCCTTGTTCACGGTCTTACATACGTGCGAGAGGTCAGACCCAGATATGTGAGATATGTCCGAGAATAGGCATTGTCCGGTTTTGGGATTCAGCCTGAAGCGAAAATGGTAGTATAGTTTTGCCTCTCAATGTTTTTTTGCGCGATTCTGGAACATACCATGGTGTAACTGTGTGGCCTGTTCCAATGGTGATCACAATGTACCGTTGGCTACATGCCGATATATAAGTAAAATTGATAACAAAACACTCGTTCTCATACCGCCATCGCCGAACGGTGCTGCAGTAGATTTCCCAGGTACCTGGTTAGTTCGTACTCATATCATTTCGTACCCATACCATTTCGTGCCCGGTTTTGTCATTTGTATCCGGGTTTTTTTGTCAATTCATTCCCAGTTTTGTCAATTCGTACCCAGTTTGATCAATTCGTACCCATAGTTTGGGTATACATTCTTATGACGCAGCTATGGTTAAGGTTAGATAATATTAAATGGTACGAAATAAGTTCAAATAACCAAAAATAGTGCGGGTGTTTTGAGGTCAAAGATACAGAATGCTTGCAAATATTGATCCATAATTACTACCCAGTTTCACTTGAGGAACATTTTTCAGCATATTTGTAGCATTTCAAAGAAAACACTGAACATGTTGATCACGTGATGTAAACCGAGTTTCCACGACCCCAACAAAAAATGTAAACAACATTGGGGGACATGACGAGCCTGAAGTATGATTTTTCTTTCTTATGAGGAATTAGTGAACCTATTGTTTAACTCATGCATAACCAGCACAGACCGGCTGTAGATGGATGGTGCGATTCCACCTAGAGTATTGTGCATGCGTTCAGTTTATTGACGTCGTATGGTCGAGCGTTCGAACGTCGGGAAGCCAAGATCAAGAGCAAGATCGGGAAATGTTGAAATTTTGCCAACTTGTCACGTTCAATTCGGCTGAAAGTACAACAATATAAAATCATTACGGCTATTTCCATTACATTTTAAATGGACAATGGTCAATCGTTGTCTTGGTCAACCGTTGTCAATAAGCGTGACGTCTGTTCAACTCACAAGTTCGCAAACGCGGGCAATACTGTATGATTTAAAACGGCCAACTAAACCACGCGTTCATGTTTTCCTTTATTGACAATGTTGATGGCTATCAGGAGGCTATGCGCGTGTCATCTGTATATTATGACGTATTGCGTTAGTTTCTTCTTTACATGGGTATATCGTTATTCTTTGGATATTTTGCTCTCTCTTTTACAACAGTTAACTTCTGACTTCAAATCGCCAAATAGAACATTTTCCTACCAATTCCCATGGCACACATCATCTATTTTCGTACGCATAGCATCAAGATGAAAATAGGCTTTTTTTCTGGCAAGCTGTGCGCTATGCGCCCGATTAAGTAAGTTATCTGATTCGATAGCGGCGTATCGAATAAGCGATGCTCTGTGCCAATGAAATGACCACCTGTGTCAGTCGTGCTACTTGTCGACATCATAAGTATGTGACCAACCACGACGGAAAGATCTGTTAGTTGTGACCAGTCACATACATATGTTCAGCGCATGCCTAGCAACGTCAGTTCGGGACGCCATGACGATCGAGAACCTTAAATGTGGATGTGACTGGAGAAAAGGGTTCTATAGTATGGGTTTTGTGACCAGTGTTGATCCAGGTATGCGGCATTGCCTGTGCATCCACACAGTCTGATCAGGATATGTGCACATTGTTCGCAATTCAATCAATGAAATGAATACAATTAATAGATTATAACATTCGTAAATATATATAGCAACTCGATCTGCAACTGGCCCAACCCCGTGACGGTGTTTTGCTACGCAGAAATATGCAACGGTTCGCGGGGCATATTTATTCGGTTTATTGCACAAGAGATATGGGTAGATGCAGCTTAGAACAACGGGGAATACACACTTCTCTCTGAAACTAGATACAATCTAGCATTTCAGATTTTTGTTTACAAAACATTTTGATTTTTTCCCACTCTAAACCAGTTTTACCACAGCGTTTTTTTAAAACAGCGGATGCACCAATTTGTATTATTGAATACTCATAATATTGTTCTCTAGCAAAACGTATTACAGTGTATCCGTATTGGACATTGAAGACATCCGATACATTAAATATTACACAAACAGTTTAGCGCCGTACGCGTGTTGTATGTGTAATAGGCCACGTGCGCGCTTCCGTGCGTGCGCCTTATGGTTGACGGTTGTTGGTGCCAATCTGTTTAGACACATATATTGTATATATTTCTGCATGATATACTTTTCAAGGTAGTAGCTTAAGCCCACTAATTTGCATAAACAAGATGGCAGCCAGTGAAAAAAGCATCGGCTACCGTAGGATATATATTACATTGCGGAACCAATATTAGAAGGGATATTTTGGCGCATCTTACATTATTTAATAGCTAATACATTACCGAATATATAACAACCGATTTCAGCCTGAACCGAGTTTGTAAAAATTCAAGATGGCCGCCATTTCATAGGAATTTCACAAAATATGTAAATAAATTGACAAAGATATGCAAACAGTGTGCATGGGTACCATGGCAGTAATTGTTGGAAATTACATATATTTTATATAATTGTTCTATCTAGAATTCTCTAGATAGAACAATTATATAAAATATATGTAATTTCCAACAATTCGATTGTATCCGAAGTTTATCAGCAAATTCCCTTCGTGTGTGCATGTATTCTAGATAGGGAATTTGCTGATCAACTTCGGATATTTAATAAATATAATGCATGCACTTTTGTGATATCTGTATGTTCAATAAATCCAAGATGCCCGCCATTTGATACGAATTGTGTTGATTATGCGAATCAGTTGGCACACACTGCCTGTCATGATCGGTTTCGGTACCAAGCAACATAGTCGGGCTCACAAGATGATTAGACACAATCGTGCTAACAATGGCATATGTAAGAAGATAATTAACGTTTAAATATATATATATGTGAAACGATGGCGGCCAGTGGTAATATACTAACATAAATTGCATCTTTTTGTACCAGTAATACCGGATGGGAAATGATACAATTTCTGACACGTACGAGCTGACACATTGCAAAATGTTTACTTCACCTATTTTAAAGAAATATATAAATTGTATAAATCGAAGATGACCGCCATTTTACACGCATTTTGTCAAGCATGTACATGATATCAATGAGTACATAATGTTCCAGTCTGAAACTAAACGTTGCAATGTTTTTTAGACTGCTATGTCGAAATCGTATACGTTGGAAGTATTAGTTGTATATAAATTACATTACTGTCCGCCCGTCTTTGAAATAAATGTATATGATACCGTCTTTAAAATAAATGTATATATGCTATTAGTCAATAAGTATAACCTGTGTACATCCAGAAAGGTCAGATTTGTAATACACAGTTTATTAATCGAGTTAATCTGTAGGAGCTATCTACTGTTTTGTTGTCTGCATAAAACACGATTGCTACATACGTATTGTATTGTTTAATATTTAAAATAAGTGTACAGCCGATGTGTTTTCACAAGTACGTTATGTACGTAAATACTTGTAGATTTAATGGCGTTTATATTGAGACCGACCTACACATTCGGATATTAATATTTTGCCGAAAATAATATTTAATACAACTTTCATGGAATCAATAGCTGCTATGTATGCATGCACAATGGTTCGGTTATGTAACGGGTTTATGTAATAGTGTTAATACTCTATATGTATTATCAGTAATCGCATTAAGTATACCTCATTTAACGACAATTGCTCGTTCAGCCAGTGTTACTAGTATGCGGTCGTAAAAGGAATGCAGCAGACATCAACTCTGCGTTTTATATTTATGATAAGGTACTTTGCAAATAAACAATATAAGACTACATGTACTATTCTGACATGAATGGATACTCCGGCTGCCAACTGGATAGACGGATAGTAATAATTTATTAACGCAAATTTTGCCTGAAGCTTCAGTGCAATCGTCATTTGACTTTCACATTTAGTCTTTGGACAGCTATAGAATGAAAGTATGTATCGCAAATATGCAAACATTATGACATCGGAAACAGAAAATACAACAAATTTATGAACTATTAAAATTTATCATGTTTATGTTATAAGTGAAAGATAAACAAAGGAACGAAAAGAAGATTGTTTTACCCCTTGGCATGCTGCATCTAATGGGCTGGTATTATATTGCAATCAAAATATTTTTTTTTTTTTTTTGAAGTGGCGATTTTTTCCCCAGCGGAATCCCTGATAGCGGTGGTCGAGGAGCTTTAAACGTGGCACAAACATACATTCCATGACCAGTGGTTGGACTATTGATTTAATTTATATTGGTTTATTATGTAACATTGTTATATTATTACTCGATCACGTTTCTGAATCATACTCTGCTGGTCATGGAATTCATGCTTATGAATACAACATTTACCATACCAGAATGTGTTGTGTAGTTTCAACGAGAGGAATTTTTTATATAGTATTTGGTCTTATTTTTATCACTGTACACGGGATGCATGTCGAACAATTAACATGTATATGGCTTATTAGTCAGAAACTCGCCTGCGTATACAAATAGTTTATTTAAATGAGTGTGCTACATGAGCGAATGGCATATCCATTTCATATTGCGTTGCAATCATTAATAGCCCATCTGCACTAACACTATACATACATTGATCAACTTAAGTTCGGTTAACCATGCATGTGTATGGAAAATAGAAAATAGAAAATAATACACCCGATAGACCGAACACCACATCCTGGCTGTAAAATAAGGATAATTAATGTATCAAATACATGCAGGTAGGCCGAGTTTTGAATGGGCACTAAAATGGATTCCATGATTAGCGGTACACGGTCCCACAAGTACACACCCAGGCAATCAGCTAGAAATAGAATGTGAACCGCTTAGTATACGTTGTTTTGGTAGTCGTGATCGGCGGGAGTCGTGGTATCTTGACATTTTCTTTAATGTTACAGATCGAAACACACATGCTAACCTTCTTGCCTGCTGTGTCGTCATGTTTCCCTGAGGTCAGTACTTAACATACAGTTAGCAACGAGAAAGGACAAACTATCAAATGAATTAAGAGATATAATAATATTCGCTACCTGTTCAAACAAGTATGTCTGAGTCATATACTTATGATATTCATATCATATGTTGGTTGCATGGACTGTCATCTATATTACATGTTTACGTACACAAAGTGGTAATAACAGAACAGTGTACAACATTAGTGCAATGTCGAGAATTCTAACTTTAGTTTAGTCTTATTTGGCGGTCATTTCGGAATTCCTACGCGTTTCCTAGCTTTGCCTGATAAACTTGATATCAAAAGACACTAGCCTGCTATTCTCTATATCCAATTCATATACGATTTTGAAATTTGAAGATCAGTAGCCTATTTCACCAACATTGCAAAGTATACTTTCCTAGCAAAGTATACTTTGAGGTAGAAATTTTCAATTTTAGGATGAATTTATTAATTTTTATTATACTGAATTTATTACATTATCACAGCCATTTTGGCTGTGATAATGTAATAAATTCAGTATACTAATTCTGCATACTTTTAATCATCAAATATACGCAGTGGTTAGTTCTATATGAAATAATGCATTTCGGAAAAAATAAATGATTACTCCCTCAAAGTATACTTTGCTAGATAAGTATACTTTGCAATGTGGGTGAAATAGGCTACAGGCATGTTGGTTCGTTTCAGACTTATCACAGCGTCATATAACATAAGTGCAAATGATACAGACCATCAAATGTAAGAATACAGAAGTAATATATCCATCAAATACTCATCGTGTATTGTTAAATTATGGTCTTCAAACGAAACTCTCATCACATTACTATAATGAGTTTCAGTTGTTGTAATCGATAGCGAATTACATTTCGACCACTATTTCATTGGGCTTCTGGTGAAACAAACTCAGGCCCGTAGCCAGGGGGTGTCGGAGCGGTCGGCCCAGCCTCGAGGACACTTTTTTAGCCTCGAGGTCCACTTTTGTAGACCCCCTAGATATCTCGGGCCTCTTCGCTCTCTTCAAAAACAAACAGGTCTGGCTACGGGCCTGAAACTTCAGACACAGAAAATACAGAAGTCAATTAAATAGGCAACTTCATTATTGTCACAATGTGCATTATATATAATTATACATATTACTCTATAGATGAAGAAGATTCAGATTTGACCGGGAAAACACTTTTACTTGGTTACAATTGGTGGTCATCTTGGATTTCTGCTGACCGAAACATCAATCAACCCTGAACTATCATCAGTTCCCAATCATTTGTGAATCAGTGAAGTAGTTGGAAATGAAACCTTAACCAGCCTTCTAATACTACTTGATTTCTAGGTACGACCATATTTCACATTGTGGTGGATGGCGGCCATCTTGGATTTCAGCAACAAGCAATAGCAAAATTATTTTGCATAGTGAAAATACATATATACGTCTAAATGTAAATCCTTGAGATAACTTACATCAAAACAGCATTACAGAAAATAAAATAATATATTTTAAAATAATTATTTTCAATACTTAGTTATATATTGAAATCATATGTACACTTGTTGATAGTTTATTAGCAAAATGGCCGCCAGAATTGTGTGCCTATAATGTTTCACCTAGTAGCATTTTAAAACATAACTTATTAAGTGTACATGCATATTACTCAAATCAACATTAAATTTCTCTCAAATAGAAAATGTCTTTATGACAGGCTCTGGACTTAAGACATGTAAAAACAGAACAAACAAAAGCATTATTCGTCGTATTTCAGCTATGTACGTATAGATTACCCTGTCCCAGCATTATACATTCTAAGGGAGGTAACAAATACAAGACAAATCGCCAATTATTGTCTTTAATTACTGAAGTTATTTCCCTTGTTTCACCTGTCAAAATGTTTTCCCACAATGCATCAGCTGTTGCGGATTACGGGTGTGCCTCTCGCAAGTGAATGTACACAGTCGAGTCGCGAAGATGCTACGTGGAGGCAGTTTGTGATTTTATTGAAAATTGTTGAAAATCGAGTTGTTATGAGTTTGTGAATAGGTAAACAAACGAATAGCGACCAAAATGTCGCTGAAAGTGGACGTTATCAGCGCATCGAATGTGCCAAACTTGGAAACTTTTGGAGAAAGTGATCCCTACACAACACTCACCTATCAAGGTAGGCAACTTATGTTGTGTTTTCTACACAATTCTGACAGGTGTCCGTTTGCGTGTTGTAAGATTTAGACTGCAATGCACGTCTGTTTCAATCAGTTTGACAGGTTGGTTTGTAAATGTAATCAATGCACTGCCATGCATGCTGATCAGGGTCTACACTGGTCACACAAATTTATAAACGTAATCCGCACACTGGCTAGTTGCGAACTGTAACTCTTGCAATCCACTCCTGTACCGTCTGTAGCCCTATGGACGGTACGGGAGTAGATTGCAAGAGGTACTGTTTGCAACTACACACTGTCCTGCATGCTGATCAGGGTCTACACTGTTCACACTATTTATAAACGTAATCATCACACTGGCTAGTTGCGAACTGTAACTCTTGCAATCTACTTCCGTACCGTCCGTAGCTACGGACGGTCGGATAGATTGAGAGGTACTGTTTGCAACTACACACTGTCCTGCATGCTGATCAGGGTCTACACTGTTCACACATATTTATAAACGTAATCATCACACTGGCTAGTTGCGAACTGTAACTCTTGCAATCTACTTCCGTACCGTCCGTAGCCCTACGGACGGTACGGGAGTAGATTGCAAGAGTTACTGTTTGCAACTCCACACTGTCATGCATGCTGATCAGGGTCTACACTGTACACACACATTTATAAGCGTAATCAGCACACTGGCTAGTTGCGAACTGTACTCTACTCCTGTACCGTCCGTATCAGATCAGACTGCCTTCACCTTCAGCGTTCGTTATCGAGATAACAATGTATTACACAGTTGATGATATGTGTAGCAAAATGTTGACACCTTTAGCCGTGTCGGGACTGCATGAGAATGTCAACTGATCAGGTGCTACAGTGTCCAGAAAATACAATAAGCCATCGTTTGTTGAGATTATTTGTGTTGTTGTCTCGCCCTCGTTAGCGGAAAGTGAGACACGGTACCTGGACATAACAGACCAGGACATCAGGCTCCAGATAAGGGATTAGTAATTGAGTATTGTCGCTCCATTATTTCTGAAGCAATTGGGTATTTCAAAATTTTTATTGGGTAAAATAAAATCACACTACTGTTTACACATCAACAGACAGCAATTATTGAATAGTTTGCTTCGAAATGAAAACATGTCTTGGCATTTCATTAGAATTGTCTCCTTGGAAAATATTAAAAATATGCTGCATTTGTGGTCTGTTTATTGTTTTCTGCAGCATGATAAAGGTACCACAAAATTTGTATTGCTTTTGATACTCGCTACTTCTGATTTCAATTGGTTTTGGGCAATCTTAATTGGGTATTTATGTAAATACGTAGCTTATCTGGAGCTCGGGACATAATGGACCAGATTTCGGACGAAACGGACCAGATTTATGGACATAACGGACCACTCATTTATTTCTATATTATAATAACCATATAATAAAATAATTTATTTTCAAAGTGATTATAGATGAAAGTGTTACAATGGCCGATGTCCCATCAGTTCAAATAAACACAGCTTTAGAGGTAAATTCATAAAAAATATTGTTCACTATTAAGACAAAAATGTACACATTTTAAGTCAACAGTTATATCTACTGAAAGTTAAAAAGTTGAAAGTTTGCACATTTTGTTAAGCTTTATATATGGTCTGTTTTGTCCATGCACATGGTTCGTTTTATGTCCAAAAATGTGGACCGTTGTGTTCTTGTCTGTTATGTCCATAATTCAGACATACATGTAGCAGTCACAATTCGGGCGGCGGCATAAAACGTGTTTGGACATACAAATAAATGTTGCGTATCTCGCGATACATTGGGCGGATCTTTACCAATCTTCATCAATGTGGCTTCGTCACATTGGCTATCATTGACCCTGTGTCATTCTGGTGACCTTGACATTAGTGATCTTCATGGGTGAGACACTGGTCGGCGATTACCATGTTATTTACAGTGGGGTCAGCGTGTAAGTGCACACATGAACGAACACGACGTGTCGTGTTCGTTCGTGTGTGCACTTACACGCTGACCCCACTGTAGATCTATCATTGTTTATGTTTTTGTAAATTATTTTTTCAGGCCAGTCCAAGAAGACTAAAGTAATAAAGTCGCAACTAAATCCAAAGTGGAATGAGGTATAAGTATTAACATTTTGAGCTGTGGGGGGGGGGGGTTATGGCCTTTGCTACAAATGAATGTACATGTATGGCCAAACCGCTCGATTTTGTGATCAGCCAAACATCCGTCATGAATACATCAACCCTTACACCGCTATTAATGTTTTGTCGTCTGCTGTTATTTTCTATTTTCCATTTGTATCATCAAAAACATGCTTCGACAGCACTTTAGAATAATTTACAACATGCTTTGACAGCACTTTAGAATAACATGCGCAGCTTTAGAATAATTTACAACATGCTTTGACAGCACTTTAGAATAATTTACAACATGCTTCGGCAGCACTTTAGAATAATTTACAACATGCTTTTACAGCACTTTAGAATAATTTACAACATGCTTCGACAGCACTTCGGAATCATTTCGCCTTGATATTTCACACATGCATTCCTCAGATGACCCTCTATCAAGCTGTAGCAAATCCACGACTCACCACCCAACCCTTACCCCAAGGTCAAGGTCACAAACCTAGCACATTCATAAACTTAACGTTGGGGTAAATGTTGTGTAACTTCTGTTTATTTACAGGGAATACCTTCATATTTCATACATGCATTCATCTGATGAAACTCTATCGTACCATAGCAAATCCATGACCCACCCCTTTCCCCAAGGTCAAGGTCACAAACTTAGCACATTCATAAACTTAAAAATAACGTTGGGGTAAATGTCTTATAACATCTGTTACCTTTCATGGAACGCCTTGATATTTCATACATGCATTCATCTGATGATACTCTATTGTGCTATAGCAAATACATGACCCACCCCGTACCCCAAGGTGAAGGTCACAAACTTAGCACATTCATAAACTTAACGTTGGGGTAAATGTCTTATAACATCTGTTTCCTTTCATGGAACGCCTTGATATTTCATACATGCATTCCTTAGATGACCCTCTATCATGCTGTAGCAAATCCACAACCCACCACCTAACCCTTGCTCCAAGGTCAAGGTCACAAACTTAGCATGTTCATAAACTTAACGTTGGGGTAAATGTTGTGTAACTTCTGTTTCTTTACAGGGAACGCTTTGATATTTCATACATGCATTCATCTGATGATCCTCTATTGTGCTACAGCAAATCCATGACCCCCCCCCCCCCCCCCCCCAACACCCCTTTCCCCAAGATCAACATCATAAACTTGACGTTGGAGTAAATGTCTTTTTATAACTTCTGTTTCTTTACAGGAACGCCTTGATATTGCATACATGCATTCATCTGATGATCATCTATTGTGCTACAGCAAATCCATGACCCCTCCCCCACCCCCCCNTTTCCCCAAGTTCAACATCATAAACTTAACGTTGGAGTAAATGTCTTTTTAGCTCACCTGAGCGAAGCTCATGTGAGCTATTGTTACCGCAATGTGTCCGTCGTCGTCGTCCGTGAACATTTTCAAACGTCTTCTCCTCGGTAACCATTGGGCCTATAGTCACCAAACTTCATGGTCATGGTCCTTATGTAGGGGGACTACAAAATTGTTAAAATGACGTCATTACATAATCCAAGATGGCCACCGTCTAAAAATAGCACAAATTCTTCAAAAATCTTCTTCTCAAGAACCGCCAAGCGGATTTCGACAAAACTTGGTAGGAATGATCGATGTACAATGCTCTTTCAAAGTTGTTAAAATGGTGACCCCGGGGTCAAAAATGGGCGTGGCCTGTGGGGTCAAATTTTATTTTTGACCGAATATGATCATTTCATATATCAAATCGAAGGTATCAAAGAGGCGATCGCTCTGGTACATTTTTGGTCGAAATTGGATGGTCATGTCATACAAGATGGCCGCCAAAAGGTCGTTCTTTTATTAGAGATTTCAAAATTCTTCTTCACACAAACCGCTTGGCCCATGGTGGCCAAACTTCACAGTTATGGCCCATGGGTGAAGCCTTTTCAGATTTGTTCAAACGGAGGTCGTCGCTAATCCAAGATGGCTACCATCTGAAAATAGCACAAATTCTTAAAAAATCTTCTTCTCATGAACCGCTAGCCGGATTTCGGCAAAACTTGTTAGGCATGATCGACGTACAATGCTCTTTCAAAGTTGTTAAAATGGTGAACCCGAGGTCAGAAATGGGCATGGCCCGTGGGGTCAAATTTTATTTTTGACCAAATATAGTCATGTCTATATCAAATCGAAGGTATCAAAGAGGCGATCGCTCTGGTACATTTTTGGTAAAAATTTGATGGTCATGTCATCCAAGATGGCCGCCGAAAGGTCAAATGGTCGTTCTTTTATTAGAGATTTCAAAATTCTTCTTCACACAAACCGCTTGGCCCATGGTGGCCAAACTTCAGTTATGGTCCATGGGTGATGAAGCCTTTTCAGATTTGTTAAAACGGAGGTCGTCGTTAATCCAAAATGGCCGCCGTCTAAAAATAGCACAAATTCTTAAAAAATCTTCTCGTGAACCGCCAGCCGGATTTCGACGAAATTTGGTAAGAATGATTAATGTAGAATGCTCTTTTAAAGTTCAAAATGGTGACCCCGAGGCCAAAAATGGGTGTGGCCCGTGGGGTCAAATTTTATTTTTGACCGAATATGCTCATGTCGTATATCAAATTGAAGGTATCGATGAGGCGATTGCTCTGGTGGAATATTTGTCGGAATCGGATGATTATGTCATCCATGATGGCCGCCAAAAGGTCCATTTATTCAAGATTTTGAACGTCTTTTTCTCAGGAACCACATGGCCAATGCTGGCCAAACTTCATAGTAAGTTAAGATCCTTGGGTGAAGCATTTTCAGATTTGGTAAATTTGAACTCAATGTCACATTCTCCTCTGGTGTTCATGGAGTCAGGTGAGCGAATTAGGGCCATCATGGCCCTCTTGTTATAACTTCTGTTTCTTTACAGTGCTATAGCAAATCCATGACCCCCCCCACCCCTTTCCACAAGGTCGAGGTCACAAACATAGCACATTCATAAACTTAACGTTGGGGTGAATGTCTTAACATCTGTTTCCTTTCATGAACGCCTTGATATTTCATTCATGCATTCATCTGATGAAACTCTATCGTGCTGTAGCGAATCAATGACCCACTGCCCACCCCAAATGTCTTATAACATCTGTTTCCTTTCATGGAACACCTTGATATTTCATACATGCATTCCTCAGATGACCCTCTATCATGCTGTAGCAAATCCACAACCCACCACCCAACCCTTACCCCAAGGTCAAGGTCACAAACTTAGCATGTTCATAAACTTAACGTTGGGGTAAATGTTGTTTAACTTCTGTTTCTTTACAGGGAACGCTTTGATATTTCATACATGCATTCATCTGATGATCCTCTATTGTGCTACAGCAAATCCATGACCCCACCCACCCTTTTCCCCAAGGTCACAAACTTAGCACATTCATACATGCATTCCTCATGTGAATAGCTATCATACTGTAGAAAATCACCAACTTAGTGCGTTCATAAACTTAACTTAACGTTGGGTTAAATTTTGTTTTACTTCTGTTTTCAGGGAGCGCATTGATATTTCATACATGCATTCATCTTAATATGCTATAGCAAACCCACAACCCACCTTGCACCTCTGACCCCAATGTCAAGGTCCACCGCATGCCCCTTAACCCAAGGTCAATTATATATACTATTCATCTTTTTTTATGCAACTGTGCCAAGTTTGAGTGAAGGCTGCCAACAGGCGAGCTTCGTTGTCTTCTGACAGCTCTTGTTATCCATCCTCTGATGAACATAAAACCTTTCCAATTGTGGTCTACGATGTCGAACCTGACAAGTCCACTACACATTATGTACATCTTGAAATGAGTTGCCGTCTATGCTGGTTAAATTTAATCAAGTACATGTATACTCCGAGGTGTGTCATTTATTACATGTACTATCACATTCCAGTATATCTTGTCTTACATAACAACTGTCAACATCGGCAACAAATTGTCTATTTCTCATACATGGACATAATAATTACAGAGCTCCAGTTAAGGTGCGTAATTTGACTAACTTGGGGTGAAATTTTGTTATTTCTTCATCAAAAATGGCAAGTTGGGAGTCCTTTAGAATCGTCTCATTGAGATGATTCTAAAGGACTCCCAACTTGCCATTTTTGATGGAGAAATAAGAAATTTACCTCCAAATTACGCAGCTTAACTGGAGCTCTGTAATTATGTACCTGTCACATGATAAGAGGTGTCTTGATGTTCATGTTCTGTGCCAGTGTAGCCAGCCCAGACCCATATCATATTAGCACATACCAACTATAATACTATAAAAATTAATTATCAGATTATCATGCAGGGCTCCAGATAAGGAATTAGTAATTGAGTATTGTCACTCTATCATTTCTGAAGCAATTGGGTATTTAAAAATTTTAATAGGGTAAAATCAAATCACACTACTGTTTATACATCAACAGACAGAAATTATTGAACAGTTTGCTTCGAAATGAAAATATGTCTTGGAATTTCATTAGAATTGTCTCCTTGGAGAAAATTCTAAAGAAATACCATGATGTATTTTCATGGAAAATAAGAAAAATATGCTCTATTTGTGGTATGTTTGTTATATTGTTTTCTGCAGCAAATTAAAGGAAACGGTTACCACAAATTTGTTATTGCTTTTTGATACTCGCACTACTTCTGATTTCAATTGGGTTTTTTGGGCAATTTTAATTGGGGTTTTATTTACGCAAAAATACACAGCTTAATCTGTAAGCTATATGTCTCCCGGCTCTATCGAGAGCTTCTGATCCATCCTCCATCTTGTAATAAAAATTGGCCTGGGGGGTGGGAGGCGGTTTTAGTTTTGTATTTAAATTTGTGTAGAAAACAATAAAGTTGCATTTTCTGGAAACAATTGAGATTGTGACGGTTCAAAATGAGAAGTGGGACACACCTGCGGTCATTCAGGTGTCCGTGACCTACATTTTTTTTATTTTGTATGTGACATTCCCCTGGTATCGCTATTTCTTGTAATTTTGTTTCTGGTCTCTTCAATTTTCCTCATATTTCCACACCTGCCCTCTTATAAAGGTTGATCTTACTTGTTGGTAAAGAATTGATTGGTGTGCGAATTTGTCGAAATAGGGCGCCGGATTCATGACAAATTTTCCATTTAGCTTAGGCATTACACGCAGAAGATACAATACACACTATTTTTCATCTAGTTACAGGTGTGCAAAAATTTGCACAGTTTACTATACGAAAAACATGTGTGTATTCCTTTATAGCTGTTTTGTTGCGTTGGTAATTATCTCATCGGCATAAAACGGTTCAATTTTTCGTCATGAAATAAATTTTTATTTTTACGGCCGGTTGGTGCTGAGTGCAGGACCAGTGCAATCCACATCTCCATGCCTGTTGTTGTTGTTGGATTGGCTTTGTAACAAGAAAATTGGAAGAGACATTCCAGATTTGAATAACGGCAAGAATTTGTTTATTATGTGATAAAACAACGTTATCTGGGCGTGTGTTATAGGTTCGAGTTGTAACCTGAATTACCTGAACCCGACATTTTAATTCATTACCCATGATGCGTTGGGGTTTGTTATATATTTTCCGTACCCATATACAATACAAGCGACATATTGAGACCCCACGCCATGCGATTTTGTACCATTGCATGCGTTAATTTATCATTGAATATGTTTACAATATTTTTCACAAATAAAGTCAAAAGTTGATCAAAAATTTTCAGATTTACATTGCATTGTACATGTAGTTATGAACATTTTTATTTTTGTCTGCGTTTGACGCCATTTAGTTTCCGGAAAATATTGTAAAATTTTGGTAAAACTTATTTCATAAAAATTACGCAGATGTTTCGGAACAGGTACCTAAATCGCATGGTCGTGTCTCGTAATGTCATATCCTAGTAGTCTTCGATCAAAGTTGTCTCAAACGGGTCTATCGAAATAATATTGAATTTAATCATTATTTTTTTTATTTTACAAAACGATGAGCGACGAGCACTTATAATTCAAAGTACTGAAAGTACTGAACATTAGGGTTAACTACAAGATTAAACTAGATTTGAATTGATTGTTGGTTGTTAGCAGTTTCATTAACCCTTAAAGGAGTTAACCAATGCCCACACTCGTAGGTACAAAATTTAAATGTTCTTTACATCAAGAGACTTCATCTGAGACATTTCCTGGCAAAATAAATACATTTCATTGCGCCACTATCCCACGTACACGTACTTGATTTATGGCAATTTATTATTTTTTTAAATTTATATCAGAACGTAAATTTAATTTAAACACTGATATCAGGGGCGAAATAGCCTGATTACCTCATGAACTGGCGCAAAATTATAACAACGTCGGGAAAACAAAATGTCATTCAATTACAGGTCTGTGGTGCGTTGAAAGGGTTAAAACTCTGAGTGCGTTAACCTCAAAACCCACAGGTGGAATAGTTCGGCCACGTGCGACACAAAGAAAATGACCATTACAAAAATAATCCATTACCCTTAACCCCACTTGCTCTCGTTCTATTATTAACGTCCATGTAAGATACGATACCAGGTTGGGCGTGGGAATAATGGGATTTTTTATTTTAATTAGGCATTTATTTTGGTGTCATAAGGTCCGAGTCTTCCCCCTCCTTGTGCTCACCATTATGAGTAAACACAGTTTGCAACGGCACGAGCTTAGTCACGTGACGTTTGCAGCTGATGGAAAAACTGGATATCGGTCCAATTGGGGTCATTATGGCGTCCATCGTAATGATGATAGGCTCACACGTGTTTAACTAACAATTTTTTTCTACACAGCGTTTACAAAAAATAAAAGGATTGCACTGGACCTGCGTAGATATTAACTTCTTTCTTTCTAAACCAATGAATCATGATGATAAATAAAATACATTGACGTTAAAAACAATTCTTGGATTAAATATAAAAGTTTATTAATGCCCCACCTAGGGTTTTCGAAGAAACGGCGTGGGCATATAAGTGGGTTTGGACCGTCCGTCTGTCCGTCCGTGCCGTACCGTCAACACTTTTCGGTTAACCAATTTGTCACAGTTTTCTTCAAATATGCTGCAGGTGGCTTATCCCGTGTTCGACAGAAACGCATTTTCTTTGTTTACATGCGAAGATAAAAAGTGAAAAACTTTATGGCATCTTTTATAGGCATTGGGCGACGTCGTTCATTCGCAGATCACAGTGTTACAGGTTGTACATTGTATTTTTTGTTGACCATTATGAATGCGTCTTGGGCGAGAAAAACGGGATTATAGCACGGTTCGGTATAAGCCAAACACGGAAGGTTGTTTAAGTCGCCGGACTTCCGTGTATTAACGGGTCGCGCTGTCACTTTTATAACTTTCCACCCTGTTGTTCCCGATCGAAACGCCATCCACTCGGTAGGTGTTGGATTATAATAGCCTGTGGGAGCATAAGCCGTAGACCGGATTACATTGTCCGTAACTTTAAACTTACCTCGTGAATATTGATGAGAGGGGCGGGGCGATGTATCAGGGTAGTTTATTTGCCTTGTGAATCGAAATTAATTTTCCGCAAATAAATCAACCATTCCGGCAATTGACAGGCGGCATTTGTCCGATGTATAACGGTTTATTGGTAAATCTATTTGTAAATCAACTAGAGCTCTGAATTTACCAGATCAGTTAAGTTAATCTGCGACGGCCCTCTGTTTATAGCGAGACGTGCCATAGTCGGCAATGACCAGTAGCCGAGTGAAAAAAAAAATTGTTAAAAAAAATTGGAGTGGCTATTTTTTTTTTATTTGCCCCAGTCGGAATCCCTGACTGGTTTTGTTTAAAAAGTATTTAAAAAAAAAAAAGAGATTGTACCTAAGTACTTTAAGGTGCAGAAATTTTATTTGATTTTTTTTTAAAAATTGTGATGTTTGTCCAAAACTTGTTATTTTCCTAAAAAATAATTATTTCTCCCCAAAACGGGGTGGTGTTCCCCCAATATAAAGGGGTTCGTTTTGTCCCAATACATAGGGTAAATACGGTAGTTTGTGTGTTGAACGGTCGCTTCGTTTCTTTTTCGGGAGATTATTCCGGGGGAGGGGAGTTAACTCTGTTAACTAAATTTAATTTTGCGATGACCGCAAATTGGGGGCAAATCACACGCAACAAAATAATCCGATGTTATTTTTGTACTTTAGAACATACTTTTGTTGGTTTGTATTGTGTCAGTGGCAAGTAGTTTTTGTTCATAATATTATTTTCAAATTAGTGTAGTTTTTCATAATATTATTTTTTAATTAGCGGGTTGCGTATGACAGTTAAACGTTGAGTAAACACAATGCAATTTTATTGTTGTTATGGAGTTACTCCAATGATAATCACTAACCTACCACCGCGCCCATCGAGGGGGGGTCTGGGGCGTGGCTAACTGTCGGGAGGCGTATCCCTATACAGGTTTTAAATACCCCTATGTAAATAAAATGTCTTTTCGTTGGCCACTGATGGATGCGTAAGGGTGATCCCATTAATGTGGGGGAGGAAAACTGGTGGCACCCAGTTTATATGTGTCTGTGAACTAGTGAAATGGGCCTTTTGGGATTTTGTGACCAGTGTTTAGCTCCTGATCAAATTAGTACACTGAAATCTCCTGGGGGCAGGGCCAGCCGTTTCACTAAACTTTGTGCGACATAAAAATTTTGTTCGTAAGTCGCAAAAAATTTTTATGATAGTCTGTAAAATTTCACAATTAAACAAATGTTTTCTCGTAAACCAATTTATCGGTTGATTTAAACATTTATTGAGCATAGGCTGGCATATGCAGCCTTTATGCTCAATAAATGTAAATCCATCAATTTGAAATTTTCTTAGACTATCCTAAATTTGCTGCTTACGAACTTTTAATTTTAGTCGTAAGAAGTTTTTAGTGAAACGGGCCCCATGTTGGTAATCTGATTTTAGAATTGCATTGGTAAAAACAAAACATGTTTCATTGAATGGAATGGTCGAATGGTGCAGATACTGATCAAGACTGTGCGGGATGCCACGGGCTGATCTGGATTCTACACTTGTCGTTAAAACACATAAGCCCCATTTCTCCAGTCACAGCGCAAAAAAAAAACACAACAATTATATTTATTCAAACCTGTTATATGTCATGATATATGGCTTGATTCTGGACCGCATCTCGAATGCTATTCATATATTTGCTGGATTACCAATGCAACTCATGCATGTCCGGATTGAAATACATGTAAGCCCACCATATGTGTCTATCTATTGTGTCGAATGAACAGTATAGTATCCGGAAATGAAAACAGCTTTTAATACTGTAAAACTTGTGTAAGAGTTCCGAAAATAATAAATAAATTATTGCAATCGATACGGAAAATCACTCTTACTGGACATTATGCAATAAATTACTATGATACAATAAATCCACTCCCCCTCACTACGGGGGCGGGAGACGAAAATTGTCGTCTTGCTGTTTTTCATTTTTGCCTTAATTCTTAACAAAAAACTGTTTTGACAGCGCATGAAAGAATCGTTCGGGTCCATCGGACGATTCGAATTCCATGCGCTGCAAAAAAACAGGTTTTAATCGAGATATATTGAAAATAAAAACATTTGTAGCCAGACGAACAAAATTTAATTCAGCGCTAGTGAGGGTTTAATTGGTCCAAATCGGCCTGATCAAGAGTCGAAAATTTGGTGCCAAATTTAATGGCAAAACGACAAATTTAGTATGGTTTTATATCGCAAATCTCACCCCTGGTTCTACACATTCCTCCACGAGTCCAAATTAGAGTCATCTTTCAAAGGGTTGTAAAATGCCCCCAAATTGGGTCTGACAATAATTTGAAAAACCACCACCCACAATTGCAAAGTTGCAGTTTAAATTAATTAATTAGGTAAGTCAGCGGTTACAGTGAACATTGATTAAAATACGCTCAAATTAATTATACCGTAATTTATTCTAAATAATTCGTGCGCCCCATCTTCTAATTAGTAGCCCCACTGCCCGCTCATATTTGCATTCCTAAAATATGTTATTTTGTACTTGTTTAAATGTTGTTGTTTTAAATGGATTTTGTATGTGAAAATGACATATTTTTATCCTATTTTCCATGTTTTGATGACCACAAATTGCATAGTCCCGGCGGTGTTTATTATAATAAATACGTTATGTTTAATGTGTAATTGTATTTTTCTTCCGTAAAGTATTGAGAAATAAATATTGAATAAAAAAAAAAGAAATAATAAATATGGTACAGGGGAGATTTATCAAGTGATGCGAGTATATACACGGCCCCCAGTCGATAAAAGGGGCCATAGGACTTTCACATCAATATAGATCATGGTCTGCTTGCACAGTAGCCCCGTGCAGGCACCGGGGCGGGATCAACTGATCCTGAGAATAGTGCTGCAGTAGCCATTGCTTGTCGTAAAAGGCGACTAAACTGGCTTAACGATTGGGTTCATACTTTCCGGAACCCACTATACCGGATTTGGCCCTCATGTACATTTTTGGCTTTCTTGTATGTGAGAGTTGAGTCGGGCTATGCCCCATATATAAAAGTAAGATTAGCGCTAATCCTATTACTTTTAGGGGATGGGATAAATGATGCTGGTGTGGCGAGGGCCTGGCACTAGATCAGGTTGTTCTAATTTCAGGACTGAATATATATTTTGATTGTAAATATTGAGTTCTGAAGTTGGGATTTACCCCCCTTGGACAGGTGGATACGGGACTCGACCCCGTTGACCCGTCTGCGTGTAGACTCCCTGAGGCTTGTCCCTCTATGTCAGAAAAGCGGACGTTAAACCCTATTCACTCACTCACTCACTGCTTGCACAGTCACAGTAGGAGAAAACTTGGTTATTCTACTGGTGGCCAGTCCATTTGTGCATTAGTACAGCTTCGGTTAGTGCTTCAGATAAGCTGCGTATTTGCTTAAATACCCAATTAGAATTGCCAAAAATCCAATTGAAATCAGAAGTAGCGAGTATCAAAAAGCAATAACAAATTTGTGGTACCTTTATCATGTTACAGAAAACCACACACAGACCACAAATATAGCATATTTTTCTTATTTTCCATGAAAACACATCTTGGTATTTCATTAGAATTGTCTCCAAGGAGACAATTCTAATGAAATGCCAAGACGTGTTTTCATTTCAAAGCAAACTATTCAATAATTGCTGTCTGTTAATGTGTAAACAGTAGTGTTATTCTATTTTACCCAATTAAAATTTTGCATTACCCAATTGCTTAAGAAATGATGGAGTGAAAATACTGAATTACTAATTCCTTATCTGGAGCCCTGTTCGGTCAAGTGTTGTATTCACTGTAGATGAAGTACTTCAGTGAAGTGATTGTCGTGAATATGATACACTGGTAGATTGATTGTTCTCGCTTCTATGTGATTGTGTTTCATACTCCTTACATTGTTTGGTGTATTCTATATTATCACTTTATGATGCTCTGATGGCTGTTTAAACATTATAAAACTTCCAATGCATTTTCTGAAAGCATGGCCAATCACATTTACACACAAAGTTATAACCCTGGGTGGCCGTTTGTCTGTCTGTCTGTTCCTCTGTCTATCCTTCTGTCTATCCTTCTGTCTTTCTGGGTCACCCACTTTGAATCCTTGTAAACATTTTCATTGTTTTATATTTTTATGCCCCCACCAATTTATTGGGCGTTGGGATTATGTTTTACCCCTGTCCGTCCATCCGTAAGGCAAATGCTTTTTAAGTTTTAAATAACTCCTTGAATGTTTTCTCCATAACTCAATAATTCCAGCACAAAAATATTTACACAATTCCCTAACATTTGATTGGCCCGTAGCAAGTCTCTGTCCAAAATTTATATCCCAGTAAGCTCTCACGCCGAACTACTTTCCGTAACCGTAAGGCGCAGTTAAAATAATTCTTAAGAAAATGGAAAATAAACACATTTTCTTGATGAATTTATTTCAAATGTTGGAATTATAAGGAATGAATGGCCTTTTTGTGGAATTTATCGGGGATATAAACTTGGAAAAGTCGCGAGAATACTGGACGAGGCCTTCCGGCCTTCGTCCAGTATTCCCGTTTTTCCAAGTTTATACCCCGATAAATTCCACAAAAAGGCCATTCATTCCTATATTAACTCCTTCACCAATTTCAATCATGTTTGCCCACAATGTCTTTCTTTGGATTAGCTTTGTAATAACGATGGCCTTTTACTATCAAGCCTGCGGGTGGGGAATCCGTGTTCTATGAACACATTTTCTAGTTGATGCAGCTTTCAGCATTTGCTTTATCATATTAAAGTGTATCTCTCAGGCATTGTCATAAACCAATTTAAATTAGGTACAAATCCCACATCTTAATATCTTAATTTACAGACGTTGGAGTTTGACCTTGCGGGTACCCAATTGTCAGGCAGCGACCAACTAGAGGTCGCGGTCAAGGACTGGGAGAGGGTCGGCAGGAACAGGTATGTACAACAACAACAACATTGCAGTTTGCATGCATGAAAGTGTAAACTGGGCAACCTTGGGATCTCGGCGAGGATATGGATAATTCTGAGGGGTGGGGGGAATATTCTGTGCCGCTCATTACATGTATGGTATACAATGAATGTGAACTGAAAAATCATTGACTAAATAAAAAGAAATTCCATTTATTTAGGCAATGGTTTTTGAGTCCATATCACTTTCACAACTATCACCAATACCAAGTGTAACTGTGGGTGGGGGGGGGGGAATATTCTGTGCCGCTCATTACATGTATGGTAGACAATGAATGTGGACTAAAAAATCATTGACCTAAATACATTTTATTTAGGCAATGGTTTTTGAGTCCATATAACTTTCACAACTATCACCAATACCAAGTGTAACTGTGGGTGCAGGTGGGTAATTTAATGTCGGGGTTCATCCTTACGGGAATCCCGACTGGTCCAAGTTTTTTTCATCTGTTGTTTGCAATTGGAAGGTTTTGTACCGGTAGTTACCTGTCCGCAACTACCTTGGAAACTATACATCGATCGACCAAGGTCAATCTTGCTGCAAGATCTAATTCCACTGACTTGCAGCGATTTATTGGACCCAATGACGTACATTCAGGTGTACTATTGCATACTGCGGAATAGATGACCAGATAAGCAATGGATATTTGGTGACGACATTTGAATTTTCTGTTATCTACAACAACAACCATAAATATTTGGACACCATTTGTTTTTGGTCAGGGCTCCAGATAGGGAATTAGTAATTGAGTATTTTCACTCCATCATATCTGAAGCAATTGGGTATTTCAATATTTTAATTGGGTAAAATAAAATCACACTACTGTTTACACATCAACAGACAGCAATTATTGAATAGTTTGCTTGGAAATGAAAACACGTCTTGGCATTTCATTAGAATTGTCTCCTTGGAGACAATTCTAATGAAATACCAAGATGTGTTTTCATGGAAAATAAGAAAAATATGTTATATTTGTGGTCTGTTTATTGTTTTGTGTACTTGTTAAAGGTACCACAAATTTGTTATTGCTTTTTGATACGCGCTACTGATTTCAATTGGGTTTTTGGCAATTTTAATTGGGTATTTACGCACATACGCAGCTTATCTGGAGCACTGGGGGTTTCCCAAAACAAATTTTATCCAAATACAGAGCTCCAGATAAGGTGCGTATTTGCGTAAATACCCAATTAAAATTGCCAAAAACCCAATTGAAATCAGAAGTACATGTAGTGAGTATCAAAAAGCAATGAAAAATTTGTGATATCTTTATCATGCTACAGAATACAATAAACAGACCACAAATATAGTATATTTTCTTATTTTTCCATGAAAACACATCTTGGTATTTCATTAGAATTGTCTCCAAGGAGACAATAATAATGAAATGCCAAGATGTGTTTCATTTAGAAGAAAACTATTCAATAATTGCTGTCTGTTGATCTGTAAACAGTCAAGTGTGATTTTATTTTACCCAATTAAAATATTGAAATACCCAATTGCTTCAGATATGATGGAGTGAAAATACTCAATTACTAATTCCTTATCTGGAGCTCTGGATGAGCAGATAAGCGATGAATATTTGGTGACAACATTTGAATTTTCTGTTATCTACAACAACAACCATAAATATTTGGACACCATTTGTTTTGGGAAACCCCAAAACAAATTGTATCCAAATATATTGTTATCATCCTAACACTAAACATGGGAAGACTCTTTGTTGTGGGAAACCAGATATTTATTTATAATTCCAGCACAAAAATATTTACACAATTCCCTAACATTTGATTGGTCCGTAGCAAGTCTCTGTCCAAAATTTATATCCCAGTAAACTCCCATGCCGAACTACTTTCCGTAACTGTGAGGCGCAGTTAAAATAATTCTTAAGAAAACGGAAAATAAACTCATTTTCTTGAGGAATTTATTTCAAATGCTGATGGAATTATAAGGAATGAATGGCCTTTTTGTGGAATTTATCGGGGATATAAACTTGGAAAAGTCGCGGGAATACTGGACGAGGCCTTCCGGCCTTCGTCCAGTATTCCCGCGACTTTTCCAAGTTTATACCCCGATAAATTCCACAAAAAGGCCATTCATTCCTATAGTGTTTCCTAGAATGAATAGTGTTCGAATATTCAGGGTTATTATGATATTTTGGTTAGTTATGACGATTCATTTATATACTTGACGCCGAGTGTGCTGTGTTACGTATATTATATTAGTTCATATCACGGTGGATAGGACACTTGACATACACCAAATAACTTCCTTACTGCCCAGTATCAAAGTGAATCTGTATCAGTGAATGTCTAGGAAACACTAGAGGAATGAATGGCATTTTTGTGGAATTTATCGGGGTATAAACTTGGAAAAGTTGCGGGAATACTGGACGAAGGCCGGAAGGCCGGCCTTCGTCCAATATTCCCGTGACTTTTCCAAGTTTATCCCCGATAAATTCCACACAAGAATTCCGGCACGAGCGGTGTCGCGCCTGCCGAGGCATTTGACCGTGAACATTACAAATAACTTCCTTACTGCACAGTATCAAAGTGAATCTGTATCAGTGAATGTGATCTGACAAAACTGAGCTCAGCATTTGTCACCAGTGTAGATCCTGATATGGCATCACTCTCATTCAGCCCAATAACACTCCACATTGTTCACGATCATGACAATGTAGGCATTTAACCCTTTCACCCCGAAATAACTGGAATGGATTTTGATATATTATTTTTCCAATCAGTCAAATCATCACAAAATGATTTTCAGGCTAGTCCATTTATGAAAAGGGGATGTTTTTGTTCTTAAAAAATATGAGAATTACTTGCAAAAAGTGCAGGTCACAAGCTGACTCATATGGATCTACACTGTTTCCATACACAAAGGGTTAACACATGCTTTGCTGGCTGAGAAATGGCAAACAGTGTTGACTGATCTAAATGCAATGTTATGCAGGCTGGGTGTTTGTATTTGTTGTGGTCACATGTATAAGAAACCTGTTTTATTATTACGATCATGACCTGCCTGTATACATTATTAATATTAACTCCCAGGGGTGGATCTGGAGGGGGGTTCTGGGGTTGCAACCTCCCCGTTCAGCCACGGGGTTTACATAGATCACAGTTTACCACCAGTTAGAGTGCCGTAATTTAAATGCTGTAAAACACAGGAAAGTGCATTTTCGGACATATTTCAATTTTTTTTCTTTTTTTCGGGTTTTGGGGGGGGGGGGGGGGGGAGGGGGGACATGCTCCCTGACACCCCCCCTAGCTGTGGAGCTCGAAAATAGGACAACCCCCTGTTCCTCAAATGCTGGATCCGTCCCTGACTGCATTCAGTCCATTGTATACACATATTGCACTAATTAGCACATTCCATGCAGAGGATACGTCATTTTGTTTGTGGAAAATTATAAATATTTTCTTTATATGTGCTCAGAAGTATATGTTGCGGCCACTATTTGAACCGTCTCGTTGAGATGGTTCAAATGAGTGGTCGCAACATATACTTTCATCGAGAAATAAGAAAAATTAAATATTTCATACCCGTAATGGTGTATTCCGAATGTAATTGGTTAATGAGCCATATCCTGCATATTTAACCGGCTGTGACAACACTGGGAGTGCCATTTGCATGAAAAAATACTGCGGTTGTACAGGTACCGCAAAACCCGCATATTATACCTGTATCTATCTCGCTGGTCTGTCGGATGAGACTTGAAACGAGGTCCAATATGACCTTAGATGTTGCTGGGGCATTAAACCCATTTATATTCCATCTTGTGTAATATTTACAATCGGCATCGGTTTAAATGTTTGCACATGTTATAATGTCAAATCTACCTCGTTATATCATGCAGGCCCGTAGCCAGGGGGGTCGGAGCGGTCGGACGACCCCCCCGCCCAGCCTCGAGGTCCACTTTTTTAGCCTCGAGGTCCACTTTTTAGACCCACTTAGATACCTCAGGCCCCTTTGGGCCTTCGAAACGACCCCCCCTTCAAACAGGTCTGGCTACGGGCCTGTCATGTATATACAATACATGGTGTTCATTTCATAAAGGTGACACAACATGACTTAATAAAATACTTTTTAATCCTACTTAGATTGCTTTATACATTTATAAATACAAATGTACAGTTAACCCACTTCATGATGATAATACACCATTTTGTGTGTGGAAAATCCCAATTATTCTCCTTATATGCGCTCAGAAGTATATGTTGTGACCACCATTTGAACCGTCTCACCGAGACGGTTCAAATAAGTGGTCGCAACATATATACTTTCATTGAGAAATAACAAAAATAAAATATTTAAAATAATTCATACCCGTATTAAAGGTGTATTTGACATGTAATGGATTAACCCTTAGACAGCTACACACAACAATTGTCGTCTGCTGTTGCTTTCATATCTTGCCTTACTTCTCAATAAAAAACATGTTTTGACAGCACTTCAGAATCATTTCCAATGGAAATGATTCTGAAGTGCTGTCAAAGCATGTTGTAAATTACTTGTGCTGTCAAAGCATGTTTTGATGATAAAAATGGAAAATAGAAAATAAACAGCAGACGACAAAAAAATGAAGATAGCGGTCTAAGGATTAAATAATCTAAATGCTCTTAGAAAGCTGACCGCTGCGAAGTTCAGAACGCCCTGCTCCAGTAAAGTATTTTTTACAGTACTTATATGTTACATACATGTATACATATGTACATTGGGCCACTGGCCGATAAAAAGGCCCTCAGGGCATGTGTGACCATTGTAGATCCTGATCATTTGTAACCATATAGGAAATACAATAGAGTATTTAATTTACACAAAGTACATGTACACAGTTTTTTGTCATGAAAATACAAATTTAATTGCATGTACATGTATATATACATGTATGGTAGACAGATACAAAATTATTATTCATGGGTATAAACAATGTCAATTGTCAATTTCACTGAATGGCGACCAGTGTAGGCCCTGATCAAACTGGGAACGTGCTACGCTGTTTGACACGTCACAAAGTAGCTATCTCATCTGGGGATCCAAATGTAATGTACTAGCATTAACTCTTTGCATGCTGGGAAATTTGTGGGCTATAAATAGTTCAAAAATAGCAGATGACAATTCATTATATTTTCTTTTATTTCTCCTTATAAATGTCATGAATATGTCTTGGAATTTCAAGACATATTTACAGAGAGAAATAAAACATATACTCCTAATTCGTTTGGCGGATATTTTCGCCGCTAGCATGCAAAGACTTAACTTGGTTTAAAGAATTTCAACACAATTAAGTATTGGCAATCAATGTATCATTTTTAGGTAGTAGTTATAGTACACATATTTAATTTATTAAAAATTAAATGTGTGAACTATAATTTACTTATTGTTTACACAGCCCAGTCGCGAAGCTCTGCCCCTAAACATGATATCGAATCTCTATACTATATGTGATTGGCGGTGTGACACAAACTGAGCGCTTGTGTGGGCGGTAATATGCTTTGTGTCTCGTAATTGATGACAAGTCGTAAAATCATTATTAAATATAGCGATGAACATATTGCAACATTTAAAGATTAATTTAATAGATATTAGGGATAATTGAGACGAAATGCTGTTCTTTCATTGGTCGAGAGACAATAATTGCCATTACCGGTAATCTATAGAGGATATCGATGGTGTGGGGGAAATGACAAATGTCAAATTACGTAGATTTAAGTTGTTTAGCATACAAAACTAATAATATATATGGGAGATAACACACCCTGTCTATTCACATACTACATGTCCTCGGAATCCAGTCAATCAGCTGATGACCGTAATTCTGTGTTAGTGCCGGAATAGTGAATTTAGCCAATACGGCAATCTCTAGTACATGTACATGTACATATATGTTGTCGTAGTTAAACACTCCTATTGAGTCGCTAAACAAAAGAAAATCGCTAAACAGCTTTCTATAGAATCTGCCGATCATACATAACTGCCTGCATTAAAGGTACATGCCCACGCAGTAGGCACAAAATGTTCTTTATAGGAATTAAATAAGTGTATAATTATGTCACTATTCCACCAGTTCTAAAAATTACGAGTGCCCGCTATACAAATATAATCATTTATTAATTATCAATTTACTGTTAGCGACGCGTGGCGGTAACAGTCTATTTTGATAATGTGCGGGGACGACGACTTTCACATCACGGCTTGCGGTGCGCATGCGCAGTATACTACGCGTGCCAGTAGGCTTCCCAATATGTAAACAAGAATATCAACATGTCGAAACGTCCAGGACGGAAATTGTATGAAACGGCGTCGGCCAAAAAAAGGCGAAATGTCTGAGGGACAGGCAGTACAGAGAGAGAGTGGTTAATATTGGCGACCAGATCACCAAATGGAAAGAGTTACATGGAGATTTCGATTTGGACTCGAACAGAGATTTTTCTTCTCAACTTCCGATACTTCACTGCGCATGTCAAAGATGTGATATGATTGACCGTGTCACGTGACGCGTATTGGTAAAAATAGCACGAGGTCGGAAAATACCCTTTCTGGTCGCGGCATATAAAATGCGATTTAACACCAATTAGCACGCGCCATAATTAAAAATAACTTGTTAGTGGGTAGACAAATGGCTCATATAAGGCATGACAGAAAATAAAAAGTAGTAGTACAGTGTAACCTGCTGCGTGGGCATGTACCTTTAATCTTACCCAGATTATCAACGTTTCTGAACATCTATTGGCAATGCCAACTCGCAATCAAGCAATTTGATTGTCTGAGCTGTAGCACAGCTCAGGCTCAGTCAATCAAGCTGCTTGATTTCAAGCACAAGTATTTTCAAATAACTAGATGGCCGCGGCTCGCATGTCACGCCCGCCGAGGCTTTGATAGTATACCAACATACTTTAACCAAAAATGTTTTATCCGGTCCCACGTACGTGCGTATGCCAATGTGCCGACTATAAAAAAAATTGACAAATATTGACAAATATAGAGACAATGTTTGCAAACAGTGCAGATCCAGATGAGCCAGCTCGTAACGAGCCGTCTCATCAGGATCTCCACTGTTTGTTAATAATTTTAAACGTGGTACAGATTACCCTTTTAGAAGAATGGGATAATTTGAATGACCAGGAATATTAGCGGTATAGTAGTGTGTATGTACCTCTTACATGCTGGTTCCTGACCATAAGTTTGCCATAAGGTCGTTTTTGTCAGCCGCCAGCTGTTCTCCATTACCACATGGCTTTGTAACCTCCCCATATCTATCTCAGCAAGTAGTCTGGTTACTGTCAAGCACACCCATATGACATAATATACATTATAAGCTGCACGGTCAACCGGAAGTACCACATTACATGTTATATACCAAAATGTTCGTCTTGATGTCAGGAATTAGTAAACCAATGTTGCCATTGTGGCAACTTTGTGCCGGCTGAAATTTTTTGGTCAAAATATTACTTTTTTGGCCAAAAAATGCTGAAAACTCGAATCTGCAATTTTTGAGAATACTTGACACTTATATAATGCAAACAGGGTTATAACATGTATAACTGACATATAGAAATGAAATAATTACAACCTTCTGTAACATATAAACCATAATTGGCAACTGACCGTTCCAAAATAGCACCAATTTCCTTGCATGTAAGTGTACTTCAAATTAACAGGTTATTTGACGCACACATGTATAACATTAAAGTTACTGTACGATACTGGTATATATACATGTCATTCGTATTGTAATATACTATATTGGACGCAAACTTAAGTTTCATCATTGGGAGATGAAATCACCACACCAGGCGCGGATCCAGACGGGGGGTGTCCAGACACCTGCCCTGTCCTAAACAAGCAAATCACAAGTTTTCACATACCGTACCCCAAATTTATTCTGTGCAGCCATTGCACCAGCAGATATTGAGGATAGTCCGGTAAATACACTTGAAAAAGGGATCAAATGTTAACGAAGTCTGTGGAAGAGACCCAAACTTCTGTCGTTTTTGCGAAGAATCGATTGGAAATCGATTCTTCGCAAAAACGACAGAAGTTTGGGATGCTTGCTGACCCAGACTCAGACGATGGAAAAAATTGAAAAAGCCTGCATGTCACATTACCGCGGTCAGTTCGTAAAGAAATGTCTGAAATCAGAAAGTCAATTAAAGTAAAGAAGAATAATGTGAGTATGGACAAAAAACTAATGTCTTTTGGCTGTCACAGCCAAGAAAAAAGTTCCATTAGCAAGAAACATGTCGTATGAAAATGCGCCAGTTCCGTTAAGCATGTTTGCTGAGGATGGTAAGAAGATGGTATGGTCAGTAAAATCACAGACTATCCCATGGCTGGAAGGAATATAAACTTCAGAAACAGTGAACACTGTAACAGCATGTGATGCCGTCGTATTTGATGGACATGCCTGCATTCAGATGATGAATGACACAACACGACATATTGCCACAATTACATTGAAGAAATGGCGATGGGGCTCCTCAATTTTATTTTGAATTGCAGTAGAGTCTCTAATAGTGACATGCCAGTTCAGCACATTCATGTAGTGTTCGACAAGTATTTTGACGACAGCATCAAGGACCAAACGCGAAAGCAGCGAACATGGGGCGCGCAAGGAAGTGCTATAAACGTGCGACCAGATACCCGGTTTCCACCAAACTGGACACAATTTCTCAGTAATTGCATGAATAAGTATGCGCTTGCACAGTATTACACAATGCACAATTGTACCTTGCTTGCTGAAAATCAAGTTCTGTTTATCAGCAGAGGTCGGGAATATAAGGTCGTTAAAGTAACACCGTCCACCGTTAGTGGAGTCCCAGAGGTACAGTCCATTCAAGAAGAAGCTGACACGAGAATGATACTCCACTGTGTCAAAGCCTCTGATGGGTGCAGAAACAATTGTAGTATGCAGTCCAGATACTGACATTCTTGTCCTCCTCATTCACCATCGTCCAGAGATAGCGGCAAGCAGACTCGTCTTCTTAACAGGTTGTACTGGGAAACACGCACATTTAGTGCGTGCGGTATATTTCTGTTCATGAAATCTATGACAACATGCGTCCTCCACAGAGAAACCTACTTCTGCCAATGTATTGTCTGACAGGATGTGACACTACTAGCTCATTATTTGGTCATGGAAAGAAATCGGCCTTCCGCATACGGAAACAGAAGTCAGCTGAATATGATTCATTGGCAACATTATGAACTACTGAGGAAGTGTCCAAATCTCAATTTGTTCAGAGTACCGATATGATGTTTGTGGGGGATATGTATGGGGAAAAAGACTGTAAGTCACTAAATATGTTACGTGAGAAAACAGAAAAAGATTTCGCTGGAAAAGTGCTGCCTCCAACGGAAAACAGCGTTGGTCTCCTTGTCCGCATATGGTCGTATCAACGTATGATATGGCGCAAGGCTAATTAACATTCCAAATCTTGCATTCCAAATCTTGCCGTGCATGACCCTGTTTGATTTGGGTATGAACAAACTGAAAGGGACACACTTCAGCCACAGTTAATGAATCAATCGCCTGCACAGGGATTCCGCTGGGGGGGAAAAAAATCGCCACTTCAATAAAAATAAAACAATTGGCGATAAAAAATTACAATTTTCGAGAAAACAATATAAACAAATTTCTTTTTATTATTATTAATTTTTTATCGCCAATTGTTTATTTTTATCGCCAATTGCGAAAGTGGCGATCGCCAGCGGAATCCCTGCCTGCAGCATCGGAGCTTTTGAACAATTTAGTTTGTGAATGTACAAACTCCGGTGCAGAAGTATGCACGTGCGTACACAGTGATCAGGCGCGTAAGGTGTGAAGTGGACGATCTAGAAGATATTGTGTGTTCGAATCCGTTGACAACAGAATGAATGACATACCGGTATGCAATATTTACATATTTCTAACTGAAAATATCACATTTCACTTCCGCTTAGAAATACAAGATAAGCTTTCCACTTATATTTTCATAATGTAATCGGTGCAAATCAGACATTAGAAACAATATTGGAACACTTTACATGTAACTTTTTGTAGATACCGTAGCATCTATTATCTAACATAATGAACATGCTCGCATGCAATTATATAGAGAATAGTAGGTTAGTGCCGTGAATGGGAAAAAATATCCGGCAAGGCTCAAGAATTTCTTTATTTCTCATCAGAAGTATATGTTGTGACCACTAATTTGAACCGTCTCGCCGAGACGGTTCAAATGAGTGGTCACAACATATACTTTTGTTCAGAAATAAGGAAAATAGATAGAGAATAGTAGGTTAATGCCGTGAATGGGAAAAAATTATTATCTATTATCTAACATGATGCAGGACTCCAGATAAGGAATTAGTAATTTAGTATTGTCACTCCATCATTTCTAAAGCAATTGGGTATTTCAAACTTTTAAAATCACACTACTGTTTACACATCAACAGACAGCAATTATTGAATACTTTGCTTTGAAATGAAAACATGTCTTGGTATTTCATTAGACTTGTCTCCTTGGAGACAATTCTAATGAAATACCAAGATGTGTTTTACTTAGAAAATAAGAAAAATATGCTATATTTGTGGTCTGTTTATTGTTTTCTGCAGTATGATAAAGGTACCATAATATTTGTATTGCTTTTTGATACTCGCTACTTCTGATTTCAATTGGGTTTTTGGCAATTTTAATTGGGTATTTAAGCAAATACGCAGCTTATCTGGAGCTCTGATAATGAACATGCTCACATGCAATTATAGTCACAACATATTTACGATTATAGTCACAACATATTTACGATTATAGTCACAGCATATTTACGATTATAGTCACAACATATTTACGCTGCTCCTAAAATGTGTCTGCTCATGACAAGACCGAGCTTATCTCACATTTTACTAGTGTATGCCTTCACCAGCATGTGTATTAATGTATTGTGTCACGTCATGGCAAATGGAAGTACAGGTGCTACACTGGTCTACAATATAATTAGCCCCATTTATCATGATGCATACTTGTAATAAGATGTAATCTAATATGGCTTCAAAACGCTTATGTGGCAACACAATGGTAAGGTTTGAACAATCACCTACACTAAATTCATTCAGTGTTTCTATTTACACTATAAATATCTCGGTAGAACATATGACGCCATGATGTTTGCTGTTTTGATTGTTGCATCTGGCGACGTCGCAGATGACGTCCCGCCAAACGTACGTTTATACCATTTAATTGGACCAATTTAGTTGACACCCGACTCATGAATATTGACGAGGTCTCATGCATAGTCATGAATTAGTCAGCAGGAGAATTTGAATTGTGTCTTGGTTTCATTAATTTCACTAAACCATATTATAGTCTGTTTCACGAAAGCTGCCCAAATTTTACGGCTGTATAGACAATTCAAAAACAATATTATTTTCGATAATATTAAATTAAAGGAAAATTTAAGAATGATCCTTAATTTCTTTTTATTTCGTGAAATTCGGTCAAATATTGATTTTATTACGAAAAATTGATTTGTCTATGGGAATTTAACATGGGGGAAAAAGTGGTAGGCCCTCCTTAGTAAGGAAATGTGGGAGGAGTCAAAAAACGAAAAATTTTGGAAATTGACTCCGAAACCTGACTAGATAGCTTGGATATGATCTAACTAAGAAAACAAAAGCTAAATTTTAAAAATCGGTCCAGTATTTCTAAAATTCAAAAAAATTTCCCCATGTTAAATCCCCATAGACATCTTCACGGAGTGAAGATGTCTATGGGGATTTAACATGGGGAAATTGTTTTTTCACAATAAAATAAATATTTGACCAAATTTCACGAAAAAAAAAGAAGGCTCATTCTTAATTTTTTCTTTAATTTAATATTATCAAAAGAAATCTTGTTTTTGAATTGTTTATATAGCCGTAAAATTTGGGCAGCTTTCGTGAAACAGACAGCAGATAAGAAGTAAATACATCCATGGAGGTATGTATTCTTCCAGATAAATATGGAGCTTAATTGAACTTAAATTAACCACTTTCACTTTTTTTCAACCACCACCCGGTAATTATCTGGGACAGATGAGGTATTTATTTATTAAATATAGAGAATAATCATTTATTATACCCCACCACGATAGTGGAGGGGGCATTTAGTGTTACCCTTGTCCGTCCGTCCCGTCCGTCCCGTCCGGGCACACATTAGGGTACTTATGTGGCTAGCCCCACAGGGTTATGGACTTGTCAAAGGATTGGGTTGGTTACAATTAGCCACCTAAAAAATCGTTTTATGTGGCTAAAAATCGTTTTATGTGGCTAATATTTAACATGTGATAAGCCACATAAGTACCCTAATGTAAGAACGTCCGTCCGTCCGTCCGTCCGTCCGTCCGTCCGTCCGTCCGTCCGTCACAAAACTTTAACGCTCGGGTAAATTTGGCCTCATTTATTATCAAAGCGATATGTGGGGCATCCGTGTTCTGTGAACACATTTTCTAGTATTTTAATACAGTTGGTTAGAGGAATTGAGACAACTTTATTTACTAGATGTAAACTGGTCCACATGCAGTCCACAATTGTATCCCGAGTGTGCCACTTGTTGAGACATATTGATGTGTTTATGCTCTAAGATGGTACTGACTATGTACATGTACTCATTAACACAAGAACAATTGAACAAGATATTATAGGAATGAATGGCCTTTTTGTGGAATTTATCGGGGTATAAACTTGGAAAAGTCACGGGAATACTGGACGAAGGCCGGAAGGCCTCGTCCAGTATTCCCGCGACTTTTCCAAGTTTATATCCCCGATAAATTCCACAAAAAGGCCATTCATTCCTTATAATTCCAGCATTTGAAATAAATTCATCAAGAAAATGTGTTTATTTTCCGTTTTGTTAAGAATTATTTTAACTGTGCCTCACGGTTATGGAAAGTAGTTCGGCGTGGGTGAGTTTACTGGGATATAAATTTTGGACAGAGACTTGCTACGAACCAATCAAATGTTAGGGAATTGTGTAAATATTTTTGTGCTGGAATTATTGTGTGAATACACTTTATATTACTAATTTCATTCCTGTACTTGAAAATGTAAATGTGAAAATATTTTGGTATCATTGGCTTCGATCGATCCACACCTATTTGTATTTTCACTGCAAAAGTGAGAAAATGGGGACCGTCTTGGAACGGTTAAGTAAAATGTATGGTTTATATGCCAGAAAATGCTTTAATTATATTGTACAATATCATATATGTATATGATATGAATATATGTAGATTTCATATATGTAAACAATTTCGTAATATTTGTCGATTCCAGTTTTCCCAACTTTTTATCTAAAATTCCGTCTTTTTATCCCAAAATCTCGGCCGGTACAAAATTCCCGCAATGGCAACATTGGTTTTCAGAATCCTGACACCAAGTCGAACATTTTGATATATGACACTTAATGTGGTACTGCCTGTTGACCCATCTCCTTACCTAGAGTACTTATTTAAGTGCTGCTGATACACTACTATCAGTATTAACCATTTCAACATTACACAGCCTGTATTATAAGTGGTATTGGCAAACAGTGTAGATCCAGATGAGCCGGCTCGTGACGAGCCGGCTCATCAGGATCTGCACTTTTTGCAAGTAATTTTGATATTTTTGAGAACAAAATCACCTCCTTTTCAGAAATTGGCTAGTCTGAATCCATTGGAAATGATTCTAAAGTGCTGTCAAACCATGTTGTTGACGAGAAAAATTGAAAATAAAAAATAAACAGCAAACGACAAAATTTAATTCATTACTGTAAGGGTGTGCTCCTGCTTTTTCATCATATACCTCTGTAGCCTATTTCATCAACACTGCTAAGCATATTTATCTATCTAAGTATACTTTGAGGAAGTAATCATTTTATATTTCCCGAAATGCATTACCGGTATTTCTTATAGAACTAACAACTGTATATATTTGATGATTAAAAGTATGCAGAAGTATTATACTGAATTACATTATCACAACCAAAAAATACAAATTAATAAATTTATCCTTAAATTGAAAATTTCTCCCTCAAAGTGTACTTAGCAAGATAAGTATACTTTGCAATCTTGATGAAATAGGCTACAGGTGTAAGTTACACACACATGAACTACAGAATGTGGCTACTTGGTGCACAGACTGAAATACAATGTCATCCATTTATTCTGCCCTAAGCCAAACAGGTCATCCAATACTGTTAGTAAGTGCATACCTTGTTACGTCACTTAGACAGCTTTAACGGTGGACATAGTCAACTGTTTATGTAAGATATTAATCGATTCGTACAAGTATCATGTTCGCAAGAAAGCGATTATAATTTTACTACACATAGGTGCCTGTACACCAGATGATTGTATAATAAATACTTCACAGCAAGTCTGGTTTAACTCTTTGCATGCTAGCGGTGAAAATATCCGTCAAACAAATTAGGAGTATATTTTTTATTTCTCCTCAGGACTCAATTCTAATGAAATTCCAAGACATATTCATTCATGATATTTACAAGGAGAAATAAAAGAAAATATTATGATTTTTGTCCGCTATTTTTGAACTATTTATAGCCCACAAGTTTCCCAGCATGCAAAGAGTTAATATTACTGTATGGCTGTTATTTTGTGAGACATGAATTCATGCAAAACCGTAATCACCACCAGAATAAAGCATTTTCAGGCTAAATGTAGCCTTAGTGACAGAATAAACATCAGAATTATAAATAACCAGCAATTTAACCCGTAGACCGCTATCGTAAATATTTTGTCGTCTGCTGTTTATTTTCCATTTTTATCATCAAAAACATGCTTTGACAGCACTTTAGAATAATTTACAACATGCTTTCTCAGCACTTCAGAATCATTTCCATTGGAAATGATTCTGAAGTGCTGTCAAACCATGTTTTTATCGAGAAATAAAGCAAGATATAAAAGCAACAGCAGAAGACAATTGTTGTGAGTAGCGGTATAAGTGTTAAACATGTACATGCTGCACAATAATTGCAGATAACAGAGACCAGATTACTTGAAAAACAGTGCCAATATTGTTTTCAAACAGTGCAGATTCTAATGAGCCGACTCATAACGAGTCGTCTCATCATGATCTGCAATATTTGCGGATATCATTTTTTTTTACAGAAAATCTTCCTTTTCTGGTTAATAAAATATAAATGTACCTGCATAGTGGTATTGGAAAAACAGTGTAGATCCAGATGAGCCGGCTCGTGACGAGCCGTCTCATCAGGATCTGCACTTTTTGAACGTAATTTTTGAGAACAAAAACACCCCCTTTTCATAAAAGGACTAGTTTGAAAATCAGTTTGTGATGATTGGATTGGCTGCAAAATGAACATATCAAAATCAAGTCCAGTTACTTAGGGGTGAAAAAGTTAAATAGAGAAAATATCGTGTTTCAAATTCAATGATTTCAAAATCTAACGGTCAAACTGCACCAAAAGGGTCACTATTGAAAAGCCAGGTTTCACAACAGAAATATAAAAGGAAGGAAATCCCAACAGTGAATATAGTTCTCACAATAACAGTTGAAAATAAAATATGACAATGGCTCCGTCCCCCCTCACCCCCCCGCCCCCGCCAACCCTCGCCACCTAAAATCAAAATGTAAAACTATTTTTAGGAAAATTATCACTGTTGTGCAAAGAATCACATCATGTGACCTTAATATAATACAATATTGGCCCCAAGACCGCTATCTTAATTTTTTTGTCTTCTGCTGTTTATTTTCTATTCTCCATTTTTATCATCAAAAACATGTTTTGATCGCACTTTAGAATAATTTACAATGTACAACATGCTTTGACAGCACTTCAGAATCATTTCCATTGGAAATAATTCTGAACTGCTGTCAAACCATGTTTTTATTGAGAAATAAGGCAAGATATAAAAGCAACAGCAGACAACAATTGTTGTGAGTAGCGGTCTAAGGGTTAATGATATAATTGATTCATACATGTATTAATAATGATCATTATGCAGATTGTGGGATTATATATGGGTCATATACAGTACATACATGTAACATGATTCCTGGTACATGATACACAGTGCTATGGCCGAAAACTGTCGCACAAAGATAATGGATGAAAGCTATAGTATGACACCAACAGTGTAACCCCAGATCAGCCTGTGTGTCTACACCGAGTGTACAGATACAGTGCAACCTCTCTACAACAGCCAACCATGGGAAGACGCAAAACTGGCTGTTGTAGAGAGGTGGCTGTTGTAGAGAGGTGGCTGTTGTAGGGAGGTGGCTGTTGTAGAGAGGTGGCTGTTGTAGGGAGGTGGCTGTTGTAGAGAGGTGGCTGTTGTAGGGAGGTGGCTGTTGTAGAGAGGTGGGAGGTGGCTGTTGTAGAGAGGTGGCTGTTGTAGAGAGGTGGCTGTTGTAGGGAGGTTAATGCTGAATTCAATTTTGTCATACACTTTATTTTCTTCGATAATTCTCATCAAAACATGCTTTGACAACATTTTAGAATCATTTCCAATGGAATGATTCTAAAATGCTGTCAACACATGTTTTTATTGAGAAAGAAGGCAAAAACAACAGCAGACGACAATGTTCGTGCTCAGCAGTCGAAGAGTTAGATACAGAGGAAATCATCCATTTGGGATATAAAATAGCGGCTGCTATAGAGAGGGTGTTGTTGTAGAGAGGTGGCCGTTCGGTTAGGTTCGACTGTATGTGATAAATGCATAGCAGGGATGGGAAAATTGCCAAAGGTCACAATGGTGTAACGATTTTAACCCAAAATATTCAGACACATTTGGTTTCGGAATTTTAATATGGGTTTCCCGAAGCAAATTGTATCCAAATACATTGTTATTGTGATTAACCCTTAGACCGCTACTCACAACAATTGTCGTCTGCTGTTGCTTTTATATCTTGCCTTATTTCTCAATAAAAACATGGTTTGACAGCACTTCAGAATCATTTCCAATGGGAATGATTCTAAAGTGCTGTCAAACCATGTTGTAATTATTCTAAAGTTAAAGCATGTTTTTGATGATAAAAATGGAAAATAAAAAATATAAAAATAGATGACAAAAAAAATAAGATAGCGGTCTAAGGGTTAAACCAGTTACTGTTGTACTAACCCTAGTCATTGGCAGGATCATATAGTTTATGTATTTCCCAAAGTTACTGGTGTCCCAATATTTAGGGTTATTATGGTATATTTGGGGGAGGGGAAGCTGCTAATTTTATATATTTTAGTCACGGGTGTCTGTCCGTCCGTCTGTACGTCCGTCCATCACGTTTTCTTGTTAGACATACAACTTTTAAACTGTCATAGATGGAGACTTTGGTGTGTAGCTTCCTTATGGTGTGCAGATGAATTTTGTTTTTTTATTTGACCCCCCGGGTCATAGATTATCTCCCCCTTTTGGACTTAGAATTTCTCAGTTTTGCCTTGTAAGAAGTAAAACATTTAAACCGTAATAGCTGGAGACTTCATATTTGGTATGTATCTTCTTTATAGTGTGCAGATGAGCAAAGTGAATTTCGATTCTTGATTTGACCCCCGAGCCGTGGATTATCTATAGCTACTCTTTGTGGGCCTGGAATTTCACAATGTTTGCTTGTAAGAAGTAAAACTTTATAAACCAGAATAGCTGCATATTTGATACAATGTATTTGGTATGTGGCAGCTGCATAAAGTGTGCAGATAATGTAAATTTAGATTTTTTTCTTTTAATTCATTTATTTAAGCTGCAAAAAGCAAATAGAGTTTGCCTTTTGCAGCTCAACTAAGTATATGTCAACTTTATTACAGGATTTTTAAAAAATAAAATTTCAGTGAAATTTAGATTTTGATATTACCCCTAGGTCATGGATTATCTCCCCCTATTGGACTAATATCTGTACTAAATCAGGCGCGGATCCAGGATTTCGGGTTGGGGGGGGGTGGGGCGTAACTATTTTGTAATACTTGACTATATTATCGAACGCGCTAGGGGGGTCTGGGGGAATTTTTTGAAATCTACATCACATTTCCTGCGTTCTGGCGCATTTTGGAGCAAAAAAAACCCCAATAAACAATAAATTCACAACGCGAACGTAGAAACGTGCCTTGTAACTTGTAAAAAATCTTTACTCGGCAAATTTTAGGGGCCCCCCCCCCCCTGAATGGAGTCTTCATATTTGGTATGTGGCTTCCTAATGGTATGTAGATGTGTAAATTGTATTTAGATTTTTTTATTTGATTCCCGGCTCATGCATTCTCCCCATTTCGAAATTTGGAACAGTGGGTATATGCGATGGCGTGCCATCGACTTTTCTCTAGTTTCTCGTTTGATTATTCCTGCCCACATTCCTACTGTAGTTGTGCATCCAGGCCAGTAAACAACACACCAGGAAGATAAACTATTTATTTAATTGTTACATGCACACATAGCTAAGATAAGCAAACCGTCCCAGGACAAAATTGCAGTACACCGGAAAATTCAGACCTCAAATTTGGATGATGGTTGCATAATTCTCCGCTGGTGCTCACTAGCGCTAGATTTGCAGAGCTCCAGATAGGCCGCGTATTTGCTTAAATAGCCAATTAAAATTACCAAAAACCAAATTGAAATCAGTAATAGCGAGTATCAAAAAGCAATTTTGTGGTACCTTTATCATGTTGCAGAAAACAATAATAAACAGACCACAAATATAGCATATTTTTCGTATTTTTCATGAAAACGCATCTTGGTATTTCATTAGAATTGTCTCCAAGGAGACAATTCTAATGAAATGCCAAGACATGTTTTCATTTCCAAGCAAACTATTCAATAATTGCTGTCTGTTATTGTGTAAACAGTAGTGTGATTTTATTTCACCCAATTAGAATTTTGAAATACCCAATTGCTTCAGAAGTGATGGAGTTGTATAAGTCGTCTGGATTGGTGAAAAATATGTGTGTACATGTACATGTAATACTGAACAATAACTAGCATTTGCAATGTTTCAGTATTAGAAACATGTTTTGCAATCAATGACATATTTATTTCCAATCCCATTTTTTCAGGTACATTACAATTGGATTTAGAAATATGCTATCTATAATAATTATATTATTTTTTACAAATCTGTTTCATAATGCTGTGCATTTGAAATAAATTCATCAAGAAAATGTGTTTATTTTCCGTTTTCTTAAGAATTATTTTAACAGCGCCTCACGGTTACGGAAAGTAGTTCGGCATGGGAGTTTACTGGGATATAAATTTTGGACAGAGACTTGCTACTGCCCAATCAAATGTTAGGGAATTGTGTAAATATGTTTGTGCTGGAATTATAGAGGGAGTAAACAAAATAAAGTTAGCTTATTATTTGTCTTCATTTATGGATGCTTTTAGGCATATTTAATGTATTTATAGACATCGGTCCATTACTTCAACCTGTGCACAGGCCTGTATAGTGGTATTGGCAAACAGTGTAGATCCAGATGAGCCGGGTCGTGACGAGCCGGCTCGTGACGAGCCGTCTCATCAGGATCTGCACTTCTTGCAAGTAATTGTCATATTTTTTGAGAACAAAAACACCCCTTTTCATAAATGGACTAGTCTCTGAAAATCATTTTGTGACTGTTGGATTGGTTGCAAAATTAACGTATCAAATTCCATTCCAGTTACTTTCGGGTGAAAGGGTTAATGATGTGGCCTTGTTATTCCAGCATTCCACCTACCACCTATTTGTCAAGTGCAGTTCATGTGTAAAATACCTGAATATTATGGATAGAAGGACACTATTATACTATCCAATAAACCAAGTCAGCAGATCTATTGATTTTGTTCACGGTTCAGTAGCCTATTTCACCAACATTGCAAAGTATACTTTAATATTTAGCAAAGTGTACTTTGAGGGAGTAATCATTTATTTTTCCCGAAATGCTTTATTTCATATACATGTAGACTAACGACTGCATTTATTTGATGATTAAAAGTATGCAGAATTATTATACTGAATTTATTACATTATCACTAACGACTGCATTTATTTGATGATTAAAAGTATGCAGAATTATTATACTGAATTTATTACATTATCACAGCCAAAATGGCTGTGATAATGTAATAAATTCAGTATAAATAAATAAAAAATTATGAATTTATTCTTAAATTAAAAATTTCTCCCTCAGAGTGTACTTAGCAAGATAAGGATACTTTGCAATTTTGGTGAAATATGCTACAGATACTTAGGCCATCACCAAATTTACTGTTCAGTCTCTGCTTAATAAATGTCATTTGGAATATGCAATTTCTGAAAATGTTTTCGTTTTCAGTCATATAAACTTGTTTTACCAGACCTAGATTTGTCCAGGTCACTTAAGTCAAATTGGATTTGGAAATACGTTGCAAATCTGCAATTAAATTCTTTTTCATGCATTTGTTTGGTAATTTTCTGCACATACCTGCGACCCAGTGTCTTTAAACCAGTCAAATTTAACCCATTCCTTTCGGAATACACCTTTACGGGTATGAAATTTTTCAATAATTTATTTTTGTTATTTCTCAATGAAAGTATATGTTGTGACCACTCATTTGAACCATCTCGATGAGACGGTTCAAATGGTGGTTGTGAAAGGAAAATATTTAGGATTTTCCGCAAACATAATAGAGTATTCTCAGCATGAAAAGGGTTATTAATTGAAGCTGATAATTGTGGTTCAAACGCTATACATTTATAGCAAAATAACTATATTAACCCTTAGACCACTACTCACAACAATTGTCGTCTGCTGTTGCTTTTATATCTTGCTTTATTTCTCAATAAAAACATGGTTTGTCAGCACTTCAGAATCATTTCCAATGGAAATGATTCTGAAATGCTGTCAAAGCATGTTGTAAAAAAAATAAGATAGCGGTCTAAGGGTTAAGAAAATTCATTAATATTCACATGTACATGTATTTATAATGTAATAATGGGCACTATGTCAATGTTTGCTAAGAATATAATGTAACAAAGGTAAATTGTTTTTATATATCGTAGGCAACATGAATAATTGATGCACCACAGTTGGACAAAACTGAACGTTTTTCATTTTTTGCCAGTGTACCAGCCTAGCCTATGCACAATCTTTATTGTTTGCAATCTTTATTCGCCTATTACTGGTAATGTATGGTCCTTTAGCGAACAATGCAGATTACTGGCACATATATGTACTACTTACAGCATGGTTCGTCCGTCTGTATGAGGAGAAAATCCGCGAGCGTTTAGCGAGTGGTTTATCGGCCGTACAGGCGGACAAACCTGCTCTAAAATAATTTATCCCACCCACATACACATACCATGTCTGTTTTTCATAATAACCCAGGGACAAAACTTGGGGATATGGGTGAAATGGCACTAAATGTCCCTGAAAACACGTTAATCCTTACAATGCTGAATTAGATTTTATTGTCTGCTGTTTATGTTTTATTTAATGAAAAACATGATTTGACAGTACTTTAGAATCATTTCCAATGGAAATGATTATAAAGTGCTGTTAAACCATGTTTTTACTGAGAAAGAATACAAGATAACGAAATAACAGCAGACAACATTTTTGGTTCCCGCTTTTTAATAAGGTTAAGGTATACAGCCAACGAACAGTAAGTTTGATGTGGTGAATAAAATATTTATCCACCCACTTGATTGTGCTCAGGCTGGTAACAATGTACACGTTGAAACGGACTACTTTCTGTAAAGGACAGAAATTATAGACACCCACAAATATGGCTGTGACTGAAGAAATAACGCTTATGAGATTTGTGACCAGCATAACGCCTGATGAAATAACACTGCTGTAGCCTAGTAACGATCTATATTACTTGTTAGAATCATTTCAGATGTTTCATTTATGGAATGGTGAACAGTGCAAATCCTGATCAAACTGTGCGGATGCACAGGCTGATCTGGAGCTAGACTGGTCGCAAGACCAATAAACCATATTTCTCGAATCACGTACAGCCACAAATACATTAAAACTGACAGGATATTCACTATATCTGTATACAGTGACTATCCAACCTTGCATAAATTTGTCTCGTTCATAAATAATGACTCCAAGAACGATTCAATTCATCCAAATGCTCATTTAATACACGTGAATAAAGTTAAACCCCGGTTACGCCTTCACGGTCTAGGTGGGGAGTGGGGGGTGGGGACGGGTGTGGGGGCGGTATGAATGAGCCTCTGCTCACTTGCTCTAGTATTTTCTGTATCCAAATACAGAAAATGTACATGACAGATGAAATACTGTTAGTAAATTACATCATATATCTTTATATTTTCTGTATTTGGATACAGGATATGTAAAAGACAGATGAAGTAGTAAAGGCCACCCAGATTATCTTGAGAATTACCTTCACCTCTGAGTATATTTATATAGGCTACCGGTACATAGTTCAGCTGCAGCTTGCATGATACCAGACTGTTCTGACCAAGATCAAATTTTTCACATGAACCCTTTCACCCCTAAGTATAACTGGAATTGATTTTGATATGAGTCCATTTATGAATAGGGTGTGTTTTTGTTCTCAAAAATATGAAAATTACTAACAAAAAGTGCAGATCCTGAGAGATGTATGGCTTGTCACGAGCCGGCTCATCTGGCTCTACACTATTTGTCAATTATAACCACTATACAGGTCTGCAGTGTTGAGAGGGTTAACCCTTTGAACCCGAAAGCCCACAAAAGTGGCGTTTAAAAACAGTGCAGATCCAGATGAGCCCGCTCGTTACGAGCTGTCTGATCAGGATCTGCACTTTTTGCAAGTAATTTTCGTATTTTTGAGAGTAAAACACCACCTTTTCATAAATGGACTAGTCTGAAAATCATTTTGTGACAATTGGATTGGTTGCAAAATGCACATGTGAAAATCCATTCCAGTTACTTAGGGGTGAAAGGGTTTATAGCAGCATTTTATGTCATCTTTGGCAAATGCCAGATGTGGTAAGAGTGATTTTCTAGTACAAAGTCACGTATGTAAGTTTATGGTACGCTTCACTGCTGTGTAAAAATTTAAGCAAAATAACCTCGAGGCTTTAAGCTACACGACTGAAGTGAAATGTCCTGTATGCATCAGTCACGTTGATCTGTAATATGACATGCATCATCCTTTCATGTGTAAACTAAATGCAGGGGCGGATCTGGAGGGGGTGTTCAGGGGTTGTAACCCCCCCCCCCCGTTCAGCCATTGAGTTTACATAGATCACAGTTTACCACCAGCTGACCAGCTGGAGGTCTTAATTGAAATGCTGTAAAACACAGGAAAGTGCATTTTCGGACATCTAGATTTCCTCTGTATGAGGGGGCATGCACCTGAACACAATACCTGTTCCACTCTGTGGAGCTTGAAAATATGCTCCCCCCCCAACCGTTACCCAAATACTGGATCTGCCCCTGAAACGATTGTGTCGATACATTTGTATAAGTGGGTGGCAGGTGGGAGCATGCGATGGATAATTTAACGATCGGGGTTCATCCTTAACGGAATCCCGACTGGAGACCTGGTTTGACCCTCACATACATCTTTGGCATTTTGTATGTGACAGTTGAATCTGGTTATACCCCTTATGTGAGTATTACGATATTCGTAATCCTATTTTAGGGGAAGGGGCCAAGTGACTTGGTGCGGTATGGACCTGACGCCAGGTCAGGTTATTCTAATTTCAGGGCTGAATATATTTGTTCTCGATGTAAATATTCCGTTCTGATTTTGGGATTTTCCCCCCAATGCAACAGGTTAAATTGGGATCGAACCCGTTTGCCCGGCCTTACATGACCTTAGCTGTTGATAGGCCGTTAAACACTAATAAACAAACAAACAAACCATTTGTATAACCTGGTGTGGGACTTGACTCCGAGGTCTTAAACAATTGCATAAATGTGCAAAATATTGATTACCGTAATATTTATATTGATTTCCCAAAACAAATATGCATCCAGATATTTAGGGCCATTACCATAGTAACTGTCTGCTTGAGTCTATAGCGGATAGCCAGTACCGTAACCAGGATGGGGCAGACGAGGCGGTCAATTTTCACCGATATCAGTAGATAAGTATCAGGGCCCGGTTGTTCAAAACATCCGTTAGTTAACCGACTGTTAAATCCTTAACTGAATGGTTAAAATCTCTGTTTTAACAGAGATTTTAACCATTCAGTTAAGGATTTAACAGTCCGTTAAGGATTTAACAGTCCGTTAAGCTAACTGGTGTTTTGAACAACCGGGCCCAGATTTCCTATCTTGTTGAACGCAACAAGATAGGAAATTCAATATTTATGTACCTGTATTGGTGAAAATAGAAACAACGCAGCCGGGCCTAGTATCGTCATATACATGTATCTTCAATTAATCCATTTTACACAAGGCCATGATAAAATCACGTTTTTAATTTTTATAGTATTTTTAAAAAAAAATCCTCATTATGCCCCTTTAACCACCTTGTGTCATTTGTGGACACATGTCACTAATCACTTTGTACCCATTAAATTGTCGTATGCTGTTTGTTTCTCAATAAAAACATGGTTTGACTGCACTTGAACTCCATGGTTTGACTCCAATGGAAATGATTCTAAAGTGCTGTCAAAGCATGTTGTAAATTATTCTAAAGTGCTGTCAAAGCATGTTTTTGATGATAAAAATGGAAAATAGAAAATAAACGGCAGATGACAAAAGATTAAGATAGCGGTGTAAGGGTTAACACCCCACATGCCATTCATCATGACTTAAATTGCTATTCAACTTTACAGTTCAAATATTTTCAGTGGAACTCTCTAAGCTGTACATCCTGGGAGGTCCCATGGTGACCATCTTAGAGAAGGTCCACTGTGATTCAGCAATATTTGTATTCCATGGTTTGCAATTTCCATATTCATTACACTGAAACCTTTTGGGATTCCCCCCCAATGCAGCAGGTTAAATACGGGATCGAACCCGTTGGCCCGGCTTTACATCACCTTAGCTGTTGATAGGCCATTAAACACCAATAAACAAACACACAAATTGAAACTCATAAAAACTAACCCTTACAATGTTGAATGAAATTTTGTTGTCTTCCGTTTATGGTATTTTTAATGCTTGGTATACGTAGTGGCGGAAGGCATATTGTGTTTGGACTGTGTCCGTGTGTCCAGGTCATTTGTTGTTGTTGTAGATTACTGGGAACCGTTTGTTGTTGTTGTAGATTACTGGGTACCGCGAAGGTTCCCCTGGCAGACCTGATTCGCGGGGGACCACAGTCCAAGGAAGTCGACACGATACTCTTTGATGGCAGCGGCCAGCCTTTACCGCAGGTATGTGTGTATAATGTTTGCCAGGCACCGCTGTAAACCGGATAAAACCTATTGAACAGTTGAATACAATTTTGTCGTCTGCTGTTTATTTTCTATTTTCCCGATAAAACATGTATTGACAGTGCATGAGAATTGTCTCCACTGGAGACAATTCTCATGTGCTGCCAAGACATTTGATAACAAGATAACAATGAAAAACAGCAGGCAACTACATTCTGTTCCGCCTTTTAAACCAATCTAAGACGGCACAAATTCACAAGCTGTTCTGAGTATGCTGGTTGCAATGGCAGCAGCCCATTTTTGTTGAGCTAACTTACAGAGAGCTCAACATAATGATCACAATATTGTTTTGGTGTCCGTGCAATTGTCCGTCTGACTTTAAAGATGAGTCTTTCAAATGCATCATTTCTGTTACTGTAAGCTGGATTGACATGGAATTGTATATGCTTTTTTATCATCATCCTTATTTCCCATAGCCCAACCATGATGACATGTTTTTGTCTCAACCATGTTAATGGAAAGTGAGACATGGCGGTCACAATTCCGACGTAGTTGGCAGCGGCGATGTTTGCATCAACAATTTTGTCAAATCATTACTACGCTTGTTCAAGAACTTCCTCACATTGATGGCTATCCATCCAGTGTCATTCGGGTGACCTTGACCTCAACTTGGTGACCTTGACCTTCGTGTCAATAATTTTGGATGTTTGTCCAAATGTTAAATATATCCCGATCCGTTAGTCGGATCATTACCAACCTTCATCAATAGCTTCTTTACATTGATGGCTATCCACCCAGTGTCATATGTGTGACCTTGGCATTGGTGACTTTGACTTTTGTGCCAATAATTTTGAACTTCCCCACATTGTGACCTTGCTGACATTGACCTTCGTGAGCAAGACACTCGCCGGCGATCACCTTGTTGAGGAAAGAATTCACAGAATGTCCCATCAATCAGAATGTCAAAATGAGTCAGATAATTGAGTTGCATTTCGGTAATGTTTTTATTTTATTTTCCAGTCGAAGCTGAAGATGAAGGTCAGTTACTGCCCTCCCCCGGGGTCAGCCCCACCCGCCAAGGGAGGTCCAGCACAAGGTGAGTGTCACCAACATGACTTAGCAGTCACAATACCCTTTATTATTGTTTGATCCTTACAGAGCTAGTAGCCACAGGGTACGGTACACAAGTGTATCAGAATGTCAAAACACATCTTAACCCTTTCACGCCGGAATTGATTTGATATGTTCATCTTCCAACCAATCCAATTGTCACAAAACGATTTTCAGACTGGTCCATTTATGAAAAGGGGATATTTTTGTTCTCCAAAACATGAAAATTACTTGCAAAAAGTGCAGATCCTGAGAGACGGCTCATCATGAGCCGGCTCATCTGGATCTACTTGGTTTGCCAATACCACTATACAGGTCTGTGGTGTTGAAACGGTTAAGTTGCAATGCCCTTTATTATTATTCGAGTGCTAGTGAAGAATTATCCAACCAACATACAATTAATCCACATGTTCAACTTTTGACTTTATTTATTAAAAATATTGTAAATTTTGTAAACGTATTTAATGAAATTACGCAGATGTTTGAAGGTACAAAGGCATATATGGCGTGTCTATATAGGCAATACATGAACGTTGATTGCGGTGCTTCCTGTGGTATGGACAAACATATTTCTGATGAATTTTTGACAGCCCCTGGTCAGGAGGTGGGCATGGATCAGACTGATGTGGGGATAGAGCTGGGTGAGGAGGAGGAGGAGGAAGAAGAAGAAGAAGAGGAGGACACCGGCCCACCCCAGATTGACCCCACCACCGGCCAGCCTATACCCAAACCCAAGAAAAAGAAAAAGAAGAAAATGAAGAGACGAAAGTTGAGAGGGAAATATTCATCGAAACCACAAGATTTTCAGGTTTGTTGCATCTTACCGGTATCACTAATTGATACACATTACAATTAAATTGAATGACTCATTATAGGGATGAGCTGTGGCTGTGCCTTAGAGGATTTGGCATTGGATTTCAATACCGTAGGTTGTGAGTTCAATCCTCACCCTAGTCATGAAAAATACTTATGTACGTAGTATTTCCATCCCACTGGTCTGTCGGATGAGACTTTAAACTGTGGTTCCATCTCTATATGGCCTTGGCTGTTGCTTGGACGTTAAATCTATTTACTTTCGTTTTCTATGCACAAGATGGTTCAAATTGTATGCTTCTGGAACGAAATAAGAAAAAAATGTTTAACCCTTTCACCCCTAAGTAACTGAATGGGCTGCGATATGTTAATTTTGCAACCAATCCAATCATCACAAAATGATTTTCAGATTAGTCCATTTATAAAAAGGGGGTATTTGTTGTTCTCAAAAATATGAAAATTACTTTCAAACAGTGCAGATCCTAATGAGACGGGCTTTCGGGTTCAAAGGGTTAACATTATGAATATATGCAAAGGGATGTATCTTCAGAATGTCATAGATTACTGACTAACCGTTCATGGTCTTTTTGGTTTATATAATTCTCCAATTTCTTAGTTGCGTGAGAAAGATGTGGCCCATTATAACATTGTTGAACAACCATTAAATATCAATACATAAAATCAAATTACTGACATTTTCTATTCTCAAATATTATTGAATTGTAATTGTATTTCAGATCCGTATAAAGATTATAGAAGGCCGACAGATTGAAGGCTCGAACATACAACCCGTGTGTAAAGTGGCCTGCTGGAACCAGGTCAAACAGACGCGGGTTAAAAAATCCACCAACTCACCGTTCTGGAATGAAACATTCTTCTTTAACTTTCACGCTTCACCGGCAGAACTGTTTGATGAACTGTTAGAATTCACAGTGTACAATTCACGGAAGTTACGATCAGACGCGATGATAGGATCTTTCAAGGTAAGTGAAACATTGCAACGAAGAGAGTTCCTAAACAAATCTACTCTACAGGATTATATTGAATAAATCTTGACTCATTGATTTCCTCCTTATATGTGGCTGTGACTAGAGAAATGGGACTTTTGTGACCAGTGTAGATTCAGATCAGTCTGTGCATCCACACAGGCTGATCAGCATCTGCACTGTTCGCCATTCTATCAATGAAACGCCCGTCATACTTCTAGCAAGGTGGGTGGCAGGTGGCAGCATGCGATGGGTAATTTAACAACCTAGGGCCAAGTGATTTGGTGTTGTAATGACTTTGGCACAGATTAACCGTTTCACCCCGAAATATCCAACACTGGCTTTGCTGTGCTAATTTTTGGACCGTTCTATTAACCCTTTCACTCAATAACTGGCATGGACTGGTTCATGTTAGCTTTTCGAAAATACCATTGATGAGAAAATGTGGAATTCATTTTGAATTGAACAATACTGACAAATGCTGCAGATCCTGATGAGACGGCTCGTTACGAGCCGGCTCATCTGTATCTACAGCGTTTCACATATTGACTTTATGGTCTGTATGGTGGAAAGGGTTAAGGGGATGTTTTTGTTCTCAAAGTTCTCAAGTGCTGGGGCCCGTTTCACTAAACTTTGTACGACTAAAATGTTTGTAAGTGCAAAATTATGATAGTCTGTAAATTTCAATTGACCAATGTTTTCTTATAAACAATTATTGGATTTACATTTAATGAGCATAGGTTGCGTATGCAGCCTATGCTCAATAACTGTAAATCCATTAATTAAAATTTCCAGACGATCCTAAATTTGCACTGACGAATATTTTAGTCGTAAGAAGTTTAGTGAAACTGCCCCCAGATCCTGATGAGATGGCTTGTGGTCTGTAGCGTTGAAAAGGTTCATCCATTAATCACAATCAATCACTCAATCAACCCATTAATTAATCAAGCGATAAATCAATCACTATTTCAATTGATCAACCAACCGACCAACCAATCAGCCAACCAAGCAATCAAATCTTATATATTTTCAGATGGACGTTGGGATGGTGTGGACGGAGGCCAACCACGCGTTTGTCAACAAATGGTTGTTACTGAGTGACCCCGAGGACAGTATGGCCGGGGCCAAGGGTTACCTCAAGTTTGCCGCTATTGTTCTCGGGCCAGGGGATACCCCTCCGGTAAGTGGCGATTTGTGTCAGTTTGTGGTGATTTGTGGCGATTTGTGCCAGTTTTTGTCGCGCCCGCTTGCGGAAAGCGCGATATAGTCGGCCGTTTGGCGTACGTACGTGTGTCCGGTTAAAGTTTTTGGTTAAGTTGTTTGGTTAAGTTTTTTGGTTAAAGTTTTTGGTTAAGTTCTTCGGTTAAAGTTTTTGGTTAAGTTTTTTGGTTAAGTTTTTTGGTTAAAGTTTTTCGTTAAAGTTTTTCGTTATACTATATCTCTGCAACTGCTTTGCCCATTACCTTGAAACTTCACATGGGTGTTTATCATCATCTATATTTTCATTCTCCCCCCTCCCGTGCGGCCTGCCTGCCCAATGTCAAGGTCAAATTACTTTGAAGTTTTTGGTTAAGTTTTTTGGTTAAAGTTTTTGCTTAAGTTTTTTGCTTAAGTTTTTTCGTTAAAGTTTTTCGTTATACTACATCTCTGCAACTGCTTTGCCCATTACCTTGAAACTTCATATGGGTGTTTATCATCATCTATATTTTCATTCTACCCCCCTCCCGTGCTGCCCCTGTGTCCAATGTCAAGGTCAAATTACTTTGAAGTTTTTGGTTTAGTTTTTTGGTTAAAGTTTTTGGTTAAGTTTTTTGGTTAAGTTTTTTGGTTAAAGTTTTTGGTTAAAGTTTTTCGTTATACTATATCTCTGCAACTGCTTTGCCCATTACCTTGAAACTTCACATGGGTGTTTATCATCATCTATATTTTCATTCTACTTCCGTGCGCCCCTGCCCAACAAGGTCAAATTACTTTGTGGTTAAGTTTTTTGGTTAATGGTAATTTTTTTCGTTAAGGTCTTAAAGTTGTTACCTTTATCTCGCAACTGCTTTTTGCCCATTACCTTAAACTTCTGTGGTTATACATCTATATTTTCATTCACCCCCCGTCGGCCCTGCCCAAGTTTTTTAAGGTCGAAATTACTTTGAATTTTTGTTAAGTTTTTTTAAAGTTTTTCGTTAAAGTCGTTACCATATCTCTGCAACTGCTTTGCCCATTACCTTGAAACTTCACATGGGTGTTTATCATCATCTATATTTTCATTCTACCCCCCTTCCGTGCGGCCCCTGTGCCCAATGTCAAGGTCAAATTACTTTGAATTTTTTTAAGTTTTTGGTTAAGTTTTTTGGTTAAAGTTTTTAAGTTTTTGGTTAAAGTTTTTGGTTCAAAGTTTTTGTTATTATGTTATACATATCTCTGCAGCTGCTTTGCCCATTACCTTGAAACTTCACATGGGTGTTTATCATCATCTATATTTTCATTCTACCCCCCTTCCGTGCAGCCCCTGTGCCCAATGTCAAGGTCAAATTACTTTGAAGTTTTTGGTTAAGTTTTTTGGTTAAAGTTTTTGGTTAAAGTTTTTGGTTAAGTTTTTTGGTTAAGTTTTTTGGTTAAGTTTTTGGTTAAAGTTTTTTGTTATACTATATCTCTGCAACTGCTTTGCCCATTACCTTGAAACTTCATATGGGTGTTTATCATCATCTATATTTTCATTCTACCCCCCTCCCGTGCGGCCCCTGTGCCCAATGTAAAGGTCAAATTACTTTGAAGTTTTTGGTTAAGTTCTTTGGTTAAAGTTTTTGGTTAAGTTTTTTGGTTAAGTTTTGTGGTTAAAGTTTTTGGTTAAAGTTTTTGGTTAAGTTTTTTGGTTAAAGTTTTTCATTATACTGTATCTCTGCAACTGCTTTGCCCATTACCTTGAAACTTCACATGGGTGTTTATCATCATCTATATTTTCATTCTACCCCCATCCGTGCAGCCCCTGTGCCCAATGTCAAGGTCAAATTACTTTGAAGTTTTTGGTTATGTTTTTTGGTTAAAGTTTTTGGTTAAGTTTTTGTCTCGCCCGCTTGCGGAAAGCGCGATATAGTCGGCACTTTGGCGTACGTACGTACGTACGTACGTACGTGTGTCCGGTTAAAGTTTTTGGTTAAGTTGTTTGGTTAAGTTTTTTGGTTAAAGTTTTTGGTTGAGTTCTTTGGTTAAAGTTTTTGGTTAAGTTTTTTGGTTAAGTTTTTTGGTTAAGTTTTTTGGTTAAAGTTTTTCGTTATACTATATCTTTTTTTTTAGTGTCCATGCCTCGCCACAAGGCGCGACATGCAGGCCGCGGCCATCTAGTTGGTGATTTATGCCAGTTTATGGCAATTTGTGCCAGTTTATGGCAGCGATTTGTGCCAGTTTATGGCGATTTGTGCCAGTTTATGGCAATTTGTGCCAGTTTATGGCTAGCTGTGCCAGTTTGTACTAGTTTTCGGCGATTTATGGCAATTTGTGCCAGTTTATGGCAATTAGTGGTGATTTGTGCCAGTTTTGGTCAATTTGTGCCAGTTTGTGGTGATTTGTGCCAGTTTGTGGCGATTTGTGCCAATTTGTGGCAGTTTATGGCGATTTGTGCCGGTTTATGGCAATTCTACCAATTTGTTGTAATTTGTGCCACTTTGTGGCGATTTGTGCCAATTTATTGTGATTTGTGCCAGTTTTTGGCGATTTGCTTTATAATATAATGACAGGTCTAGCGTGACTCTGAATTCAGATGTTTAATGCAGAAAATACAATTTCCAAAGAGATGTCTTATTCTGCATATAAGTTTACTTGACTCCTTACAAGCCATACAATTCCAATTTTTTTTCTCATTTTCTCATTAATGGATTGATCCAAAAATTAGCATGGAGCAGCTAATCTTGGATATTTATGAGTGAAATGGTTAATTAACTCTTAGAAGGCGGGAACCGAAAATTGTCGTCTGCTGTCGTTTGATATTTTGTCCTCGTTCTCAATATAAACATGGTTTGACAGTTCTTTAGAATCATTTCCATGGGAAATGATTCTAAAGTGCTGTCAAACCATGTTTTGATGAGATAAAAATGGAAATAAAAAGCAGACGACAAAATTTAATTCAGCATTGCAAGGGTTAAACAAAGCTTGTTGTTCAACTTGTTGTTAGTCCAATAATGGTCTGTCTTACTTGTTACAAGCATGACTGGTGTTTCACTGATGGAATGACAACCAGTGCAGATCCTGATCTCTAGCCTATTTAATCAACATGGCAAAGTATACTTCGCTAGCAAACTATACTTTGAGGGAGAAATTTTCAATTTAAGGATAAATTTATTAATTTTTATTATACTGAATTTATTACATTAGTGATAATGTAATAAGTTCAGTATAATAATTCTGCATACTTTTAATCATCAAATATATGCAGTCGTTAAGTTCATTTCAGGAAAAATAAATGATTACTCCCTCAAAGTATACTTTGCTAGATAAGTATACTTTGCTAGATAAGTATACTTTGCAATTTTGATGAAATCGGCTACTTATCTGGATCTGGATCTACGCTGGTCGTAAATCTCATAAGCCCCATTTTTTTCAGTCACAGCCACGTATTAGCCGACCACCGTATAACACAGAATGGAAGCTGCCTTCCATCAGATCCATTGTTCGGTAACCCAATCTGGTTACAATGAAATGCCAAGTGAACCGCTAACAATTATACAAATGTTACGTTGCCATTTGTAGAGATTTTGCACTAGTTGATATTTCACATTCCTGTATGCAATTAGAGTTAATGGGTTTGTTGCCACTTGCTGGACTTAATATGCCACTGTAATTATTGGTATTTAAATCTGCTTCACATACAGCAGACTTACAGTTGAACAATAGAGCTGTGTCTTGGCTTTCCCCGACAGATTTTTCTTGCGACCACATTTCTTTTGTTGGAAGAAAACACTTCCATTCAATTTTGCGCATGTCTCAACAATGAGTGCAGGGAATATATATAATGTTAATATTTCAGGTTAGATAAACACATAGATACATACATAATACTAGAAAACTCTGAAGTCTAGATATGCATACATGTCTCAAATTCACAATGTATTTTGGTTCAGAAATTCAAAAGTAAAAATGAAAAAAAAAACATAAATTCCCTACCGACCGACCAAATTGTTTTGCCATGAAACCTGAAACACAACATTTTTTTTAGGCCAAATGTGTATATTTTTGTTTGGTTCCAACTGGCACACTTTTGGTGAAAATATTAGTACCGCTAAATTAAGCTTCTTGTCTTTCATAAAATAATTGTGTTAGCCATGACAAAAAGAGGAATGTTTAGTTTAACAAGCAGTTAGCCCCAGATATTAGCCAGTATATTATCAGTCTGATCAGGGCTTACCCTGTTCTCTATTCAATTGGTTAATCATCACTGGCGCTGCACTCCACACCAGTGTATACAGTCGAAAAATGCACCGGTTCCGGACAAGAGGTCACTCAGCTCTACATAGAGCTATTGCATAAACACATTTTTTGTCTAGTATCCAGCATAAATTTATTGCGTTTGTTAATTACGAGATTAAAATGTGTTTATGCGGTATCTTCTGCATGTAGCTGCATGGGAATTTGTCAGGAAGCCGTCGCCTTTTTCGGCTTGAAACATTTTACGGTGGAGCGGAGTGCAGCAACATTGATAATTACTGATGCCTACCAAGTGCAGATCTGTATCAATATAAGGTTCGACCATGTCCAGCCGTGGGTAAACGTTTGTCGTTGCACGAGGGAACTGTTTGAACCCCAAGGCCGTAGGCCATGGGTTCAAACAGTTCCTGAGTGCCACGGCCAACTGCAGATCTGTATCAATATAAGGTTCAACCATGTCCAGCTGTGGGTAAACGTTTGACGTGGCACGAGGGAACTGTTTGAACCTCAAGGCCGTAGGCCGTGGGTTCAAACAGCTCCCGAATGCAACGGCAAACATTTACCCACGGCTGGACATGGTCGAACGTTATTGTTTCATGCAGCTTTCCTTGGCCTCAATAATTACTCTCATTTCCATATGTATAACAAACCCTCGGAATACATTAATGGGTAAATTTGTTAAGGACATACTACATAGAAGCTTGTCATTTGTTTCAATTGCTTTGTAAATGTCATTTGATTAGACATATGTATAAATTAGTTCTGGTTATAACTTTTTATGCCCTACCACGATAGTGGAGGGGGCATTTAGTGTTACCCTTGTCAGTCCGTCCCTTCCGTCCCGTCCGTCTGTCTGTCCGTCTGTCCCGTCCGTCCGTCCGTCCGCCCGTCACGAAACTTAATGCTCGGGTAAATTTGGCCTCATTTATTATCAAAGCGATATGTGGAGCATCTGTGTTCTATGAACACATTTTCTAGTTTTACATTGGGTTGTCACCTTATACATCTTACTTGTATGGACAACTTACTGTCAATTTCATCTCTTGGAGTGTGCTTAACACAGACAGCTGAGTACCTGACAGATAAACTAATAAACGTTTGTGCAATGTATTCTAAATATCGTTGTTTACAACATGCTATCCATTATATTTAGCAAAAGTATAGACATGATTTCTGATTATAGATGTGCCCCTTTGTTAAAACACTTGAGTATACATTTCTCTGTGTAAAATGGCCGAGTACTCTTGTCAAATAGGCGATAATACCTATGCACACAGGATGTACCACTTATTGTTTACCCTAGTTTCTTGACCAATGAAAGAACAGCATTTCATCTCAATTAATTGCATATTGCGACATTTTCGCCAATATCTATTAAAGTAATCATTAAATGTTCAGCCGCTATATTTAGAGCTGATTTTGTGCCTTGTTGTCATCAGTAGCCTATTTCATCAACATTGCAAAGTATACTTTAGTAGCAAAGTATACTTTGAGGGAGAAATTTTCAATTTTATGATAAATTTATTAATTTTTATTATACTGAATTTATTACATTATCACAGCCAATTTGGCTGTGATAATGTAATAAATTCAGTATAATAATTCTGCATACTTTTAATCATGAAATATATGCATTTGTTAATTCTATATGAAATAATGGATTTCAGGAAAAATAAATGATTACGCCCTCAAAGTATACTTTGCTAGTAAAGTATACTTTGCAATGTTGATGAAATAGGCTACAGTTCATGAGACGCAATGCATGTTACTGCCCGTACACGCGCTCACTTGATGTCACATCTCCAAACACATGCTAGTATAGCGTTTCAAAATCAAGTTTAGGGGCGGAGCTTCGCGAGTGGGCTGGTAAACAATAAGTACGTTATAGTTCACATATTGAATTTTTTATAAATTAATTTCTCGCTCCCTAGCGTTTGCTAGCGGTCGCTACGAAATTAGTTTATTAAAAATTAAAGAAATAAACTTTAACTATTACATATTTTGTATTTAACCCTTAGACCGCTATCTTAATATTTTTGTCGTCTCCTGTTTATTTTTTATTTTCCATTTTTATCATCAAAAACATGCTTTGACATCACTTTATAATAATTTACAACATGCTTTGACAGCACTTCAGAATAATTTCCATTGGAAATGCTTCTGAAGTGCTGTCAAAACATGTTTTTATTAAGCTATATGGCAAGATATAAAAGCAACAGCAGATGACAATTGTTGTGAGTAGCGGTTTAAGGGTTAATGCAATAGTGAATGTAAATTTTATGGACAAATTCTGCTATCATAAAGATGTTGCTGGCAGAATATATGTAACATTGTCACCTCTGTAATGCTAAAATTATGTCAGTGGACTGCCCACTTGATTTACACAGTATAACATGGCCTTTGTAGATTTTTGGGAATTTATGAAAGAATAGCACATATATCAAACTTGGCGTACAATTCGGCAATATATAATTGATAGCACCTTGTAAACAATTATTTGGAATATGTTACAGCAGCTTTTATTAGTGTTAAACTTTAATGCGTATTTTGATCTATTTCGTTTCACAGTCGATGAAAGCCCACTCAACACAGGATGACGCGGAGGACATCGAAAGGTGAGACTCGTGCTTATAAAACGTTCCGATTATTTTCTCCAAATTTATGCTCGAATTGAGACAGTTTTGATTAGTTCAGTAGTCGATTTCATCAAACTTGCAAAGTATACTTATCTAGCAAAGTATACTTTGAGGGAGTAATCATTTATTTGTCCCGACATGCATTATTTCATATAGAACTAACAAATGCATATATTTGATGATTAAAAGTATGCAGAATTATTATACTGAATTTATTACATTATCACAGCCAAAATGGCTGTGATAATGTAATAAATTCAGTATAATAAAAATTTATAAATTTATCCTAAAATTGAAAATTTCTCCCTCAAAGTATACTTTGCTAGAAAAGTATACTTTGCAATGTTGATGAAACAGGCTACAGAGCATGTTCTCCAAATGTATGATCGAATTGAGACAGTTTGATTAGTTCAAAGCTTCGAGAAATCTATCTTCATGATTTCAAGCATGAGAATGCTTGCCATGGAAAATATTCTCGCATGTATTTTAGGGGTTTGATCCTGGAAACATTTAGAAACATGTAATTTTTACCAACCCATTTGCATGTTACCTAGGTCCATGAAAAACAAAATCAGGGGATTATATTATGTTTCTGTGACTGGTGAAATGGGGCTATATGGGATTTGTGACCACCTGATCAAATAACACACTCATGTAACCTGATAACGATCTACATTGCTTGTTCGAAGCATGATGCGTGTTTCATTGATGGAATAGCGAACAGTGCAGATCCTGATCAGACTGCACGGATGTGCAGGCTGATGTGGATCTACACTGGTCGCAAAACCATTTCTCAGTCACAGCCACATATTCACCTGTGCTGTAAACTTGAATCCTTTATCACACAGTTTGAATTGATAGGGCCACATATTCACATGTGCTGCAAATTTGAATCCTTTATCAAACAGTTTGAATTGATAGGGCCCCATATTCACCTTTGCTGTGAACTTGAATCCTTTATCAAACACTTTGACTTGATGGGACCACATATTCACCTTTGCTGTAAACTTGAATCCTTTATCAAACACTTTGACTTGATGGGGCCACATATTTACCTGTGCTGTAAACGTGAATCATTTATCAAACAGTTTGAATTGATAGGGCCACATATTCACCTGTGATGTAAACTTGAATCCTTTATCAAACAGTTTGAATTGATAGGGCCTCATATTCACCTGTGCTGTAAACTTGAATCCTTTATCAGTTTGAATTGATAGGGCCACATATTCACCTGTGCTGTAAACTTGAATCCTTTATCAAACAGTTTGAATTGATAGGGCCATATATTCACATGTGTTGTAAACTTGAATCCTTTATCAAACCGCTTGAATTGATAGGACCACATATTCACCTGTGCTGTAAACTTGAATCCTTTATCACAAAGTTTGAATTGATAGGGCCACATATTTACCTGTGCTGTAAACTTGAATCATTTATCAAACAGTTTGAATTTATGGGGCCACATATTCACATGTGTTGTAAACTTGAATCCTTTATCAAACAGTTTGAATTGATAGGGTCACATATTCACCTGTGCTTTAAACTTGAATCCTTTATCAAACCGCTTGAATTGATAGGACCACATATTCACTTGTGCTGCAAATTTGAATCCTTTATCAAACAGTTTGAATTGATAGGGCCCCATATTCACCTTTGCTGTAAACTTGAATCCTTTATCAAACACTTTGACTTGATGGGGCCACATATTCACCTGTGCTGTAAACTTGAATCCTTTATCAAACAGTTTGAATTGATAGGCCACACATTCACCTGTGCTGTAAACTTGAATCCTTTATCAAACAGTTTGAATTGATAGGTCACATATTCACCTGTGCTGTAAACTTGAATCCTTTATCAAACAGTTTGGATTTATAGGGCCACATATTCACCTGTGATGTAAACTTGTATCCTTTATCAAACAGTTTGAATTGATAGGGCCACATATTCACCTGTGATGTAAACTTGAATCCTTTATCAAACAGTTTGAATTGATAGGGCCTCATATTCACCTGTGCTGTAAACTTGAATCCTTTATCAGTTTGAATTGATAGGGCCACATATTCACCTGTGCTGTAAACTTGAATCCTTTATCAAACCGTTTGAATTGATAGGGTCACATATTCACCTGTGCTGTAAACTTGAATCTTTTATCAAACAGATTGAATTGATAGGGCCACATATATGTCAATATAAACTGCATCTACTGATGACAGTTGTGGAACCAGTGCTCAGATATGCCTTCCATAACTTGCAGTAACCTGCTACGGCCAGCGGGTGTCCAGTTACGGCCGGCTACCTTTGCCCTCAACCTCTACAAATGTGAAGATATTCCGAGAAGTAAGTCTACTCTAGTAACTGTCTTTGAATGATATAATGACAATACCACGGTATGTGATCACGAGTTTCCGAACAGCATGACGTCATGTTTTTTAGATGTGTTTATAGTAGATTTCCTTTAAAGCTACATGCCCACGCAGTAGACGCAAAATGTTCTCTGTATCAGAGACATCATCTGAGGCATTTTCTGGCAATGTAAACATTCATTCACCATTACCCTATGTATTGATTGACATTATTATACATTTTGTATCAGACAGAAATTTCCACACTGACATCATGGGCGATAACCGTGTTTCCTTAAAATGGTAACTGACATTACTATTTATTTTCTGTGTTTATTTTTTGATGTGCAATGATCACACTTTATAATCTGTCAAAAATATTATTTTTTCAGGTGACGCATTTAATTAGTATAAATAATTAAAAAAGATCATGCCTCATTTACATATGAAAATAGTCTGATACCACCGCGCGTCACTGTCAGTAAAATACACATTATTAAATGATTATATCTGTATAACGGTCACTCGTAATTTTTAGAACTGGTGGAATGACACAATTATACTCTTATTTAATTCCTATAAAAGAACAGTTTGTGCCTAGTGGGTGGGCATGTACCTTTAATATCTTTCTAATGGAATGACATATTTTTATGAAATATACTGCAGCAAATGCGGAACACGTTGTCTTTTATTGTATAGGCGGCTTTAATCTCATAATTCCGTCATTTTGACGAAGAATCAGTTACCGTAAATAAAATCTAGAGCATGCAAATGTATAAATAGGTACTTGATTCTTTGTGAAAGTTATACGTTATTATAAATAACTTTCAGAGCACCCGTAAAACACATATGCCATTGTATTTGCTGCACTACATATCATCATCATTAGGAAGATTTTAAATAAAATCTACTGTAAAAATGATGTCACAGATTACGTCACCCACCCTGAATATGCAGTTTAGCCTATATTTACGCTCCTAGGTGGCAATTCACCGTTTTGGTATAAAAAGTATAACAATATGCAAAATTAACATGTTCGGTAATGTTTAAGTCCATGTTCATATTTGAAAAATGTCATATCCTATAGAATGGATGAAAAATATATGTACCCATATAATACAACCTGTGATGTGCGAGTGCAGATAATCCTTGAACCCGAAAACCTGCTGTGACCATTTAATTATATAAATAATTAAAAAAGATCATGCCAAAATCATTTACATATTGAAAATAGTACTGATACCACCCCGCGCGTCAACTGTCAGTATAATAACATTATTAAATGATTATATCTGTATAACGGTCACCTGTCGTAAAATTTTTAAACTGTAATGACACCAATTATACTCTTATTTATTCCTATAAAAGAACAGTTTTGTGCCTAAGTGGGTGGCAGTTACCTTTAATATCTTTTTCTAATGGAATGACAATTTTTTATGAAATATACTGCAGCAAATTGCGGAACACGTTGTCTTTTGTTGTATAGGCGGCTTTAAAATCTCATAATTCCGTCATTTGACGAAGTAATCAGTTACCGTATAAAATAAAAATCTAGAGCATCAAATGTAAAAAATAAATGGTACTTGATTCTTTGTGAAAGTTAATACGTTATTATAAATAAACTTTCAGAGCACCCGTAAAACATAAAATGCCATTGATTTGCTGCACTACATATCATCATCATTAGGAAGATTTTAAATAAAAAATCTACTGTAAAAATGATGTTCCACAGATTACGTCACCCACCCTGAATATGCAGTTTAGCCTATATTTTACGCTCCTAGGTGGCAATTCACGTTTGGTATAAAAAGTATAACAATATGCAAATTAACATGTTCGGTAATGTTAAGTCCATGTTCATATTTGAAAAATGTCATATCTATAGAATGGATGAAAAATATATGTACCCATATAATACAACCTGTGATGTGCGAGTGCAGATTTAATCCTTTGAACCCGAAAACCTGCTGTGACGCATTTAATTAGTATAAATAATTAAAAAAGATCATGCCTCATTTACATATGAAAATAGTCTGATACCACCGCGCGTCACTGTCAGTAAAATACACATTATTAAATGATTATATCTGTATAACGGTCACTCGTAATTTTTAGAACTGGTGGAATGACACAATTATACTCTTATTTAATTCCTATAAAAGAACAGTTTGTGCCTAGTGGGTGGGCATGTACCTTTAATATCTTTCTAATGGAATGACATATTTTTATGAAATATACTGCAGCAAATGCGGAACACGTTGTCTTTTATTGTATAGGCGGCTTTAATCTCATAATTCCGTCATTTTGACGAAGAATCAGTTACCGTAAATAAAATCTAGAGCATGCAAATGTAAAAAATAAATGGTACTTGATTCTTTGTGAAAGTTATACGTTATTATAAATAACTTTCAGAGCACCCGTAAAACACATATGCCATTGTATTTGCTGCACTACATATCATCATCATTAGGAAGATTTTAAATAAAATCTACTGTAAAAATGATGTCACAGATTACGTCACCCACCCTGAATATGCAGTTTAGCCTATATTTTACGCTCCTAGGTGGCAATTCACGTTTGGTATAAAAAGTATAACAATATGCAAATTAACATGTTCGGTAATGTTAAGTCCATGTTCATATTTGAAAAATGTCATATCTATAGAATGGATGAAAAATATATGTACCCATATAATACAACCTGTGATGTGCGAGTGCAGATTTAATCCTTTGAACCCGAAAACCTGCTATAGCGGTTTATGCAAACAGTGCAGATTCAGATGAGACGGCTCGTAACGAGCCGTCTCATCAGGATCTACACTTTTTGAAAGTAATTTTCATAAATTTGATAACAAAAAATGCCCCCTTTTCATAAAAGGACTAGTGTGAAAATCATTTTGTGATGATTGGATTGGCTGCAAAATTAACATCTGAAACTGCATTCCAGGGGGCCGTTTCACTAAACTTCCTACGACTAAAATTATGATAGTCTGTAAATGTCACATTAATAATGTGTTCTTGTAAAGAGTGATTGGATTTACATTTATTGAGCATATGCAGCCTATGATCAATAAATGTAAATCCATCAATTGAAATTCCCAGACGATTATAAATTTGCCCTTACGAACATTTTAGTCGCACGAAGTTTAGTGAAACGGGCCCCAGTTACTTAGGGGTGAAAGGGTTCAATGAATCTCTGTTGTGTTCCAGTGGACACGGCGTTCCTACAGGGTGTGAAGAAGTTTTTCCGTATCGGCGAGGAGATTAAGGAGTTGGTTGATCCGTACTTCGTGTTCAGCTTTGCGGGAAAGGAGGTACAGTGCATTTGAAGGCTGGCAGGCCAATGTTGCACCGAACAGCTGTCTATTCCATGACATGGGATTTCGCAGTTTAGTTACATCATGGTACACTAGTGTGTTAATAATGCAAATGAGATTGTTGCAGAAAATAGTGTAGATCCAGATGAGCCAGCTCGTATTGCACTATTTTCAAGAGTTTGAAGAACAAAAAGCACCCTTTTTCGATTACATGCGGAATACACCTTTACGGGTATGAATTTTTAGCCAGGTTTTTTTGAGAAAAAAAAATCCAGGCTATTGGATTGGTGAAAGCCGGGCGGGCGGCGGGCGGCGGGCGGCGGGCGGGCGGGCAGACGGCGTCCACAATCAATGTTAAGTTTTCGTGTTTGAGTCCATTTCTTTGTTACTGTACCACCTAGAACCACCAAACTTTCACAGCTTCATAATCAAGGGGTGCCCACCACATATCACTATCCAACAAGTTACCTTTTTTTTAACTTGACCCATTTTTTCCGCGCAGTCGACTTAGCTATTTTCAATGTTAACTTTTCGCGTTTACGATGTTAAGTTTTCGTGTTTGAGTCCATTTCTTTGTTACTGTACCACCTAGGACCATCAAACTTTCACAGCTTCATAATCAATGGGTGCCCACCACATATCACTATCTAACATGTGACCATTTTTTTTACCTTCACCTATTATTTCTACGTAATTGACTTAGCCATTTTCAACGTTAACTTTTTAACGTAAGTCTGGTTAAAGTTTCTTGGTTAAAAGTTTTTTGTTATACTATATCTCTGCAACTGCTTCGCCCATTACCTTGAAACTTCACATGGGTGTTTATCATCATCCATATTTTCATTCTACCCCCCAACCGTGCGGCCCCTGTGCCCAGTGTCAAGGTCAAATTACTTTGAATTGTTTTGTTTAAGTTTTTTCGTGTACTTTATCTCTGCAACTGCTTCACCCATTACCTTCATACTTCACATGGGTGTTTATCATCATTGTCACGCCCGCTTGCGGAAAGCGCGATATCGTCGGCATTTTGGCATACATCCGTCCGTACCTCCGTACATCGGTACGTCCGTACGTCCGTGTGTCCGGTTAAAGTTTTTTGGTTAAAGTTTTTCCATCTACTATATCCATTTTTTTAGTGTCCATGCCTCGCCCCAAGGCGCGACATGCAGGCCACGGCCATCTAGTCTACAAAAAGTGGGTATAATTATGTTATCCAAGTGTCTATGCTTGGAAAAAACCTGGCCTTCGTGGCTTTGCCTCGTTTGTTGTTAAAAATATTTTTGTTATTTCTGAATGAAAGTGTATGTTGTGACCACTCATTTGAACCGTCACGATGAGACGGTTCAAATGGTGGTCGCGACATATACTTATAAGCACATTTAAAGAAAATATTTATGATTTTCCCCAATCAAAATGGCATATCCTCAGCATGAAATGGGTTAAGGAAATAGTTAAAAACTTACCATAGACCAGTCACCGTCAGCTATTCAGGAGTGAAGTGGTATACAGTTTCTGTGTCCCTATAGAGGCCATTTTCAGTTCACGTTGAATGTATCTACCTACAGGTGCAGTCGAAGATCATGTACTGCAGTGACCACCCCGACTATAACCAGGTGCTACGGGTTGGTTTACAGGTACGTACACTTTTCTCACCTTCCAGTTTGCTGCTGTTTCTCAAAACATCTCGAAATTGAACATGCACTCCACCTCAGCATCTTTAATTTTGATGTGTTTCGCTTTAACACATTCCTTTCGGAATAATCCTTTACGGGTATGAAATTTTAAAGTTATATTATTTTTATTTTTGCTCAATGAAAGTATATGTTGTAACCACTCATTTGAACCGTCTCATCTTCTGAGCGCATAGAAAAAAATATTTAGGATGAAAAGGGTAAAAGTGAAGCCCATCAAAGGTATAAAGAAGTGAGGTTTACTGGTGTTGAATTTAGAGAGGTTCCACCATATGTTGAGACTATTAAACTAATAGCAGGTTTTCACATGGGTCTCATTGTTAGAGACAAACCATATTTAGCTATAAGGTTTGACCATGTCCATCCGTGGGTAAAAGTTTGTCATGGCACGAGGGAACTGTTTGAACCCCAAACAGTTCCCGAGGGGCACGGCAAACATTTACCCACGGCTGGACATGGTTGAACGTTATTGTTACATTCTGGGGCCGCAGTACACACCACTTGATCCACCGCATCAATTTTCAAAATTTGAGTGCGACCGTTGTGAACTGGTCTTGTGATGTATTCGGGTAACGTCATGAGACACGTGCATTACGTAGGTTTTGGCTTGGCCCCGAAATGAGCATTGTCTATAGGCATGGTCAAACAGCACGCGCTGTACGTTTAAACACGACTGTGCGCGACGTCAAACAACGGCAGTCATGTAACAACTACTAGTAATACATAGTGAAGAGAACACCCATAATTTATTTTATGCTTATACCCGCAATATGTTTCTCCAGGAAACCACACGCTACTGTACTTGTTTATTCTATTCTATTGTTTATCCTAGTATATTTTAGGGAAGGGGCCAAGTGACTTGGTTTGGTATGGACCTGGCACCAGGTCAGGTTATTCTAATTTCAGGGCTGGATATATTTGTTCTTGATGTAAATATTCCGTTCTGATTTTGGGATTTTCCCCCCCAATGTAGCAGGTTAAAATGGGATCGAACCCGTTTGCCCGGCCTTACATGACCTTAGCTGTTGATAAGCCGTTAAACACTAATAAACAAACAAACTAGTATAGAGATTCAATATCATGTTTAGGGGCGGAGCTTCGCGAATGGACAGTGTAAACAATAACTAAGTTATAGATCGCATATTGAATTGTTAATTAACTAATTTCTTGCTTGCTAGCGCACGCTCGAAATTAATTTATTAAAAGTTCAATATGTGAGCTATAACTATTACATATAGTTTTGTTTTTATGGCGTCGCGATAAAATGGCAGGATGGAGGCATAATGTGTTATCCATGTCCTTGTGTCAGTCTGTCTGTCTGAACATATTGTTGTATCAGGCATTGATGTCAGATGGCGTCGCGTGATGTTACCGAATGATGCCAGTGTAATGGCACAACGTAAACAAGTCCGCGTTCTGTCCTTAGATAACGACGTCATCTGTGGTCATTTTCGACCATAAAACATTACTTGATTAATAGAATACCAGGCTAGTGTCTTTTGATATCGAGTTGATCAGGTTCGGCTTGGAATTGGTAGGAATTCATCGGCAAGCCTCCGATTCCCAGCCTGATAAACTTGATATTAAAGACACTAATCTGATATTCTCAATTTATCATGCAGTGAGGGATTTTAAAATTACTTAGCACAAATGTTCATAATTATGTGACAGTGTATCGTGCGCAAAGTCTCAGATCTGTAGCTCAAAGGTCAAGGTCATATTTCTAGTTACACTCTCAAAATATTGTATACAATGTCAATATGATTGAACACATGTCCTATATGCAGTCTGGACAGATGTTTATAGTAACATGTGCAAGTCTTCCACCTGTGAGTTTGCACTACAGGGGCCCGTTTCACTAAATTTCCTACGACTAAAATGTTTGTAAGTGCAAATTTAGAATCGTCTGGAAATTTCAATTGATAGATTTACATTTATTGAGCATATGCAGCCTATATGCAGCCTATGCTCAATAAATGTAAATCCAATAATTGTTTTAATACAAGAAAACTTTGTTAACCCTTAGACCGCTACTCACAACAATTGTCGTCTGCTGTTGCTTTTATATCTTGCCTTATTTCTCAATAAAAACATGCTTTGACAGCACTTCAGAATCATTTGCAATGGAAATGATTCTGAATTGCTGTCAAAGCTTGTTGTTAATTATTCTAAAGTGCTGTTGAAGCATGTTTTTGATGATAAAAATGGAAAATAAACAGCAGACGACAACAAAAATAAGATAGCGGTCTAAGGGTTAATGTGAAATCATAATTTTGCACTTACGAACATTTTAGTCATATTATGAAGTTTAGTGAAACGTCCCCCAGGTATGTAAAATGATGTTGGAATATCCTATGTGTAATTTATCTTTCAGTTTCCATCCATGTGTGAGAGAATTAAACTGAGCATCAAAGATTGGTAAGTTTCTCCGTCTTGCCATTTTCACCATTTTCTTCATTTCTTCTCAAAAGTATATGTTGTTACCACTCATCTGAACCGTCTCGGCGAGACGATTCAGATGAGTGGTAACAGCGTATACTTTCATGGAGCAATAAACAAAATAATCATAAACTATTGTATCCATAGACGTCAGTGTGTTAAAATATAATTATCTTACTCACGGCAATATGGCTACTTTACGAAATGAACGACAAACAGCGCAGTGCCAGATCAGACTGCGCAGATGCGCAGTCTGATCTGGCACTACGCTGGTCGCACATTTCGTGAGGTCTGTTTTCTCAGCTAGGGCTCATAGTGATCGTATTGTTGTTGTTGTTGTGATTTTGTTACTCTGATCTTCTATGGCTTGGGATCTGTTGGTGATTTAGATCACAATTTTCATTGCAAAATTGTACCTATGTTAAAGACGACAGTAGTCAATATTGAATTGATGACAAAAATGACCTTACAAAAACAATCACATGTGTACAAAAGCCATATATTTCATACATTATGACTTGTCTTTATGCAGCAGTTTGACTGTATTGTCGTATATATCAGATTGGGAATTTCGTTACATTCTAAATATACAAAAATAGATACATGGATATAAACAAAGAAATGTATAGGAAAATAACTGGTTACTAGAAGATGAAGTTTTAGCTGTTTCATTTTCTATCAAGACTGTAAATTTATACATGTATATACAGTATTTCATATTTCACAATATAAGATTTATTATTTGATAATTTCCATGTGTGATTTTAATGTTTATTATGTTTTCAGTTGCTATCTTGGAGACTTGATGGCTCTGTGTCAACAACTAGGCTCTGTGTCAACACTTGCAGTCTTGTTATCCCCTCGCCGATAGGCCAGAGGGTATATAGAGTTAGCCCATGTACATGCGTGCGTGCGTGAGTACGTAAGTTAGTAATACCTTTCATTTTTCAATAACTTAATGACTGCTTCACAGACTTCAATAATATTAGGCCGCAATGTGTGTCTAGGGATGGTGCTTTGTTTTGCATATGACCCACATCCGAATGCCCAAGGTCAAGGTCACTGAGGACTTCATGTTCATCATGTTTGTATGGCAAATGCGTTAATTTTTGTCGAGCCCGCTTGTGGACAGCACGATATAGTCGGCACATTGGCGTACATCCGTATGTACATTCGTCCGAGGGTTTTTGGTTAAAGATTTTCGGTATACTATCGAAGTCTCGGCGGGCGCGACATGCGGGCCGTTGCAATCTAGTTAATTTTATTTGTTATTTTATTATCAAGGCTGACAGCGAGGGGATTAACCTCATAATAACAATGCCACATCAGTGTGATCAGGGTCAGCTTCATCAGCCATTCAGTCAGTGAAGCACCTAGCGTTTCACTAAACTTTGTACGACTAAAATGTTTGTAAGTGCACAATTATGATAGTCTGTAAATTTCACATTAACAATGTTTTCTTGTAAAGAATTATTGGATTTACATCATATGCAGCCTATGCTCAATAAATGTAAATCCATCAATTGAAATTTCTGGACGATCCTAAATTTGAACTTACTAATATTTTAGTCGTACAAAGTTTAGTGAAGCGGGCCCCAGTTCTGTTTCTAACAGATATGTGGCTGTGACTGGAGAAACAAGGCTTATGGGATTTGTAACCAGTGTATCTCCTCATCAAATAGCACACTCCTATAGTCTGATAGTGATATTTATTGTTTGTTAGAAGCATGGCAGGTGTTTCTTTGATAGAATGGCGAACAGATCCCGATCAGACTTTGCAGATGCACAGGCTGATCTGGAGCTACACTGGTCGCATAACCGATAAGCCCGATTTCTCCAGTCACAGCCACATATTATTGATCAGTCTGTAGGAGGTTGCTTTCTGCAATCACTGTACATCCGTATGAGCCTGCTTGTAACAAGCCCAGTCCTTGCGAAACTGCCAACATTTTGCAGGACGTTCGGTCTGGTAAACTTTAAATTCTTACCAAACCGGATAAAAATTTACAAGACCGAAAAAAAATATTTCTAAAAATAAAATTAATTTTGTGTGATATTTAAGTGCTTTTTTATTTAAGTATATCAGCCATATAAGAAAAGCTAGCTAGCACCAGAAGCGCATACCAATGGAAGTTGATTTCATTGAAGCTTCGAATAGAAATGTAAAAAAAATGAAAACATTTAGTCGTCGGACTTTCGATCCAGCGACTTCCGGTTTACCGTCAGACCGGTGGCAATTTTTGTCCGACGGACCGATGACTTTCGTGGAGACTGCAAGCCATCTCATATGGATCTACAGTGATTGTCAGTACTTTTCCACGGCTCCAGATAAGGAATTAGTAATTGAGTATTGTCACTCCATCATTTCTGAAGCAATTGGGTATTTCAAAATTTTAATTGTACCGCACGTATTGAATAGTTTGCTTCTAAATGAAAACACATCTTGGTATTTCATTAGAATTGTCTCCTTGGAAACAATTCTAATGAAATACCAAGATGTGTTTTCATGGAAAAATAAGAAAATATGCTATATTTGTGGTCTGTTTATTGTTTTCTGTAGCATGATAAAGATACCACAAATTTTTCATTGCTTTTTGATACTCACTACTTCTGATTTCAATTGGGTTTTTGGCAATTTTAATTGAGTATTTACGCAAATACGCACCTTATCTGGAGCTCTGCTTTTCATGTATTTAAAAACACCTGTTATCTGATTAATGTAATAGTCATAAATGAGCTATCAATGTCTAATATTTAGGGGCGAAAGGACTTGTTGTTAACTTGCTAATCCTTTACTACAGGGATCGGCTAACGGAGGACGATATTATCAGTTCCGCATGGCTTAAAACATCAATCATCTCTGCATTGGGCGAGAATGGTTCGTCTTTTCACAACGTTATGGGACATGTTTAACCGGGCTACTGTTTCAGCTTTAATATAATGTTTATACTCCTTGCTTCGGCGGAAAGACTTAGAATAGTTCATCTTATGAGCATGTCATATTTTCATTGGCAGAACTATTTTTTTGAAACAGTTTATCATCTGTGAACAATTGAAAATATTGTCATCCCTATGGTCCTGTAAAGAAAAGAGAAGACAATAACTTTTCTTCACTGTACTATGTTAGTAATTTTATGCCCCGCCACCGAATGGTGAGGGGGGAATATAGTGTTACCTGTGTCCGTACGTCCAGAAACCTTAACGCTCGGGTACATGTCTTATAATTTCTGTTTCTTTGCACAGATCTGCTTGACATTTCAAACACACATTGCTTTAATGGTCCTCTACCGTCCTGTGACAAATCCATGATCGTCCCGCCCCGCTAAGCCCAGGGTCAAGGTCACATACTTGATGCATTCGAAACCTTAATGCTCGGGTAAATGTCTTATAATTTCTGTTTCCTTGCACGGATCTGCTTGATATTTCACACACACATTGCTCTAATGGTCCTCAACCGGCCTGTGAAAAATCCATGATCGTCCTGCCCCCACTAAGCCCAGGGTCAAGGTCACATACTTGGTGCGTCAAAACTCTGGTAAGTGTCTTATAATGTTTCCTGGGATGAATCTGCTTGATATTTCACACTCTGCTTTCATGCTGTGACAAATCCACACTTCTCTGACCCTCTGTGTTTTCAAATATGCCTCGTTTTCTTTGGCTGCCAGCGGGGGCATTCGTGTGCCAACAGGCCATGTTTCTAATTCAATAAATCTCCATAGAGCCTACGAAATTTGACATGCTCTCCATCTACATTTGTTTATATGTGTTGTGATTTTTTTCTCTCGAAAATTGTAATTTTTTAAGGCCTCGTGCAGTATTCCCGCGACTTTTCCAAGTTTATATCCCCCGATAGATTCCACAAAAAGGCCATTCATTCCTTATAATTCCAGCATTTGAAATAAATTCATCAAGAAAATGTGTTTATTTTCCGTTTTCTTAAGAATTATTTTGACTGCGCCTCACGGTTATGGAAAGTAGTTCGGCGTGGGAGTTTACTGGGATATCAATTTTGGACAGAGACTTGCTACGGGCCAATCAAATGTTAGGGAATTGTGTAAATATTTTTGTGCTGGAATTATATGTATATATCTGTCTATAATATAATACGGGTGTATATGTGTGTGTATTATTATCAGTGTGTGTGTGTACTGTTTCTACTCACTATCTATAGTATATATTAGGCCATACTATATCTGTTCTATGTTAAGCGTCCACCCAGTTGACCAATACCTACGTATCCGGTAAAAACAAACAAAGCCTTGAATAAACGAAAATAAATTTATGTTAAAAACTTCCTAAACCCTTTGCAGACTGCAAAGGGTTAAGGAAGTTTTTAGCATGAAATTAAATTTCCGCCAGTAAACTTTAGAAAATAATACAAGAAAATACTCTAATTAAACTTATTATGTGTAAATTCATGAACGGATATAAAACGTGCCAAGTTCTCAATCCGTTTTCATATTACTTCACCAGTAAATAGCATCAAATAGCATACATAGTTTGTTTTTTTCACAGAACCACTCTCAAAACCTACCCGCACGTGGACGCTTAACAGAGAAAGAACTTGCCATGGCCTCATCTACATAGAGGATCTCAAATGTGTTTTCATTTGATATAAGATTCATGAAACGGGTCACGCACAAGTTATGTTGCGAGCCTCTGTCGAGGTGCATAAAATTGCTGACGAGTTTCATAAATCTCATATCGAATGAAAACGAGTTTGAAATTATGTTTATCACATGACTCCACACTCTGAAGAACATTAAACTTTGGAGATATACGATACGTTTCAGTGGGAAGATGACATTGACTATTATCGCATGTATTTGAAAATCTCGACAGAGAAAAAAAGTTTTAGTACTAGCAATAAATATGTTATAAATCTGTCATATTATCAGTTCACGCTCTTTGTATGCACTTCGTATTGCTATACGGGAGCACATTCTAACAATTGCAGTAATTTTACCTAGTCAGGGACGCTTCTAATGACGTTTAAATCACGTCAACATAAAAACAACACTTCTTTGTTGCGCCATTAGGGACGTCATTTGGAACGTCATCATTTTGTTTGTTTGGCATAACGTTAGCGCATAATACAAATACGTAATTAGGGTGATCGGCTATCTAGCCAATAAAATTCACTCCAGGTGTGTCATATCACATTTATGACGTGGGTGACAGCACGCCATAACAAGGTTTTCATGGGATAACATTATGTAACCGTCTGCTGTTTATTTTCTATTTTCCATTTTTATCACAAAAACATGCTTTGACAGAACTTTAGAATAATTTACAACATGCTTTGACAGCACTTTAGAATCATTTCCATTGGAAATGATTCTAAAGTGCTGTCAAAGCATGTTGTAAATTAACATGTTTTATTGAGAAATAAGGCAAGATATAAAAGCAACAACAGACGATAATGGTTGTGTATCGCGGTCTAAGAGTTAAATTTTATGGAAACTGTCTGGACACTTATGTAGCTGCAAATTGAAATACATGTATCAAGAGTGTAATGAGACAAAAATAAGGCATATGGTTTTGTACCATGGAGTTCGGCCAAACAATACACACTACATTGTTAATACATAACTTGTATATATTATTCTTACAGATATTTACATAAATGTATACACACTAATTAAAGCCGTTAGTTCATCCATGAGTGACATAAACTTTTTAGCTCTTTAAAGACAAAAGTTGTTTTTCGCTAGTTTTCAGAATTGTTTTATTCACAGAAATGAAAATATTTTGCAAAATATGGTGATGCATGTTTTTAAAACTTGAATTGGCGGGCGGTTGGTTGCGAAGGATAAATTTAACGATGTGGTTCATCCATATCGGAATCCGATATCCCTGCTTTGACCATCATGTACATTTTTGGCTTTCTTGCTACTTGAGAGTTGAATCTGGTGATCGATACCCATTATAAAAGTAGTAAGATTAACACTAGTGAGTTGGGAAGTGGGGCTAAGTGACTCTGATGCAGTGCGGAACCTGGTCAGGTTATTCTAATTTCAGTGCTGAATATATACTTTTTCTGTAAATTTTCAGTTCAAATTTTGGGATTTCCTGCCTGTCATAACAGGTGAAATATGGGATTTGGGCCTGTTAACCTGGCCTAAAATGACCAAAGCTGCTGACTGGTCATTAACCCTTAGGCCGCTACTCACAACAATTGTCGTCTGCTGTTGCTTGTATATCTTGCCTTATTTCTCAATAAAAACATGGTTTGACAGCACTTCAGAATCATTTCCAATGGAAATGATTCTGAAGTGCTGTCAAAGCATCTTGTAAATTATTCTAATGTGCTGTCAAAGCATGTTTTTGATGATAAAAATAGAAAATAGAAAATAAACAGCAGACGACAAAAAAAATAAGATTGCGGTCTAAGGGTTAAACAATATTAAATAACTAAAACTTGAATTCTATACTTTTGTTTACGTTTCACTTTATTCAGGGCTGAATATATAGTGTTTTTATTGTGAATATTCAGTTCTAATTTTGGGATTCCCCCCCCCCCCTTTGTACATGTACTTGAACATGTACATGTACTTGTACAGGTAATATATGATATTTACTACCAAACCCATTGACCCGACCTTAAATGAACTTAGCTGTTGATAGGCCGTTATACCCCAACAAACAAACAAACAGAACGAAAAAGAAAATATGATCAGTTGTGGCATTTATGGATGAACTAATGTTGGCTAATACAATCTATATTTACATTTGTACCGGTGTACATCACTGCTGCACCCTGCACCGGCGTAAAATGTTTGACGTCGAAAAATGCACTCGTTTCCTGACGAGATGCAACTCGGCTCTACTTAGAGCTATCGCATAAACGCATTCTTCTTTGCGCCGTTTACTAGACAAGGAAGTGTTTATGTATGCATGTAGCTGAATGGGAATTCATCAGGAATCAGGTGGCCGTTTCACTAAACTTTGTACGACTAAAATGGTCGATGGTGCAAAATTATGATAGTCTGTAAATTTCACGTTAACACTGTTTTCTTGTAAACAATTGTTGGATTTACATTTATTGAACATACATGTAGCAGCCTATGCTCAATAAATGTAAATCCATGAATTGATATTTCCAGATGATCCTATATTTGCACTTACGAACATTTTAGTCGTTCATGCAGCCTATGCTCAATAAATGTAAATCCATCAATTGATATTTCCAGATGATCCTATATTTGCACTTACAAACATTTTAGTCGTACAAAGTTTAGTGAAACAGGCCCCAGGTACCTATTTTGACGTGAAGCATTATACGATGGTGCGGAGTGCAGTGAAAAATGGAATATATATAAAATAAGCAGACAACAATATTTAATTCACCATTGTAAGAGCTAAAGTTTGTACAATCAGGGCTCCAGATAAGGAATTAGTAATTGAGTATTTTCACTCCATCATTTCCGAAGCAATTGGGTATTTAAAAATTTTAATTGGGTAAAATAAAATCACACTACTGTTTACACATCAACAGACAGCAATTATTGAATAGTTTGCTTTGAAATGAAAACATGTCTTGGCATTTCATTAGAATTGTCTCCTTGGAGACAATTCTAATGAAATACGAAGATGCGTTTTCATGGAAAATAAGAAAAATATGCTACATTTGTGGTCTGTTTATTGTTTTCTGCAGCATGATAAAGGTACCACAAAATTGTTATTGTTTTTTGATACTCGCTACTTCTGATTTCAATTGGGTTTTTGGCAATTTTAATTGGGTATTTAAGCAAATACACAGCTTATCTGGAGCTCTGTACAATGACAGCAGCTTTTGTAAGCGCAACATTATATTTTTTAAATTCAGTTACGAGTTGGTAAAATTTGTTGCAAGTCAAAATTCTTTAAATTAATGGTGTCAGTGGAACTAGTGGGTTACATCCATAAATAACTTAGCCCCCTTCTTCCACTGACTTCTTTTCTTGTAAAATATAATTCTAATTATGATCCAGCAATCGTAATAGTTGTATATGAAGTTTAGTGACCATAATCCTCCCATATACATGCACCATTTAATTAACCCGAGCATGCTGGGATAAAGTGTATAACACGTACCGTAATAACCCAAGGATTCCGTAATAACCCAGGGATTCCGCTGGAGATCGCTGCTTTCGCAATTGGCAATAAAAATAAACAATTGGGCGATAAAAAATTACAATTTTCGAAAAACAACCAAAAAAAAAAAGAATTTTTTTTTTTAAATTTTTTTCCGAAAATTGTAATTTTTTATCGCCAATTGTTTTATTTTTTTGGAAGTGGCGATTTTTTTATTTTCCCCAGTGGAATCCCTGATAATCGTAAGTATTTGGACACCATTTGTTTTGGAAAACCCCTGTTGTATTTGGGATTCCGAAAACAAATTGTATCCAAATACGTTGGTTTGGCCATCACATACGTCTTTGGCATTTTGTATGTGACAGTTGAATCTGGTTATACCCCTGATATCAGTATTACGATTACTCGTACTCCTATTTTAGGGGAAGGGGCCAAGTGACTTTGGTGTGGTATGGACCTGGCACAAGGTCAGGTTATTCTAATTTCAGGGCTGAATATATTTGTTATCGATGTAAAAATTCCATTGTGATTTTGGGATTTCCCCCCCCATTGCACAGGTTAAAACGGGATCGAACCCGTTTGCCCGGCCTTACATGACCTTAGCTGTTGATAGGCCGTTAAATGCAAAAATGCTAACCATTACTATTGGGACTACATGTATATTCATTGTGGGAAACCTTAGATGTGTTTTCAAGAATAAGTTTTGTCTGAATATTTTGGGTTATTACGGTATATGGTACTAATATTTCACCTTGTTAGTAAAATACTAAATAACTGATGCATGAATGGAATATTCCTGAACCACGATCATCTACTATTGAGCCCATCCTGCTTCCCCCACCGATGCAAGTCTATATTCGGTTACGCAGACGGAAATGTAAATTGTCGTCTGCTGTTTTTCATATTTTGTAATCTTTCTCAATAAAAACATGTTTTGACAGCATTTTAGAATCATTTCCAATGGAAATGATTCTAAAGTGGCACAAGGTCAATGGAAATGATTCTAAAGTGCTGTCAAATCATGTTTTTGATGATAACAATGGAAAATATAAAATAAACAGCAGACGACACAATTTAATTCAGCATTGTAATGGTTAACTTCCAAATTGATATATTCAACACATTCTAATTGTAGCGAGGCCTGGAAATAAATTGAAGGACAATTACTGGTGAAAGTTTTCCAAACCACTTCTGTCCACCCTTCTGTTGGTGATAGACACCTCTATTTCGTACTAAATCCATTGACCCGGTGTTAAATGACCTTAGCTGTTGATAGGCCATTAAAACTCCTACAAACAAACAACAAAACAAAATCTTTCCTTCCACTTTAGAACCTTGTAACCTTTGGCACTAAAAAATACAAAATATTACATGCTACCCAGTGATTTACTGTGATTCTGGAGGGAATTATTTCCTTGAAGTACATATTTCCTCCTAGACGTTCTTGAGACGTACTTGACGTCACGTTTGGATGTCATTTCCGCCAAAGAAACGATTCATACACCTTGATAACATGATAAGCTGGTATAAGAGCAAATGTTTTACAAGAGCATGTAATATACAAATTATTCCACTACCATTTCCCTTGGCATCTGGAAATCCGATAAAGAAACGAGTGTGAAGCACGAGTTTCTTTGTCGGATTTACAGATGTCAAGGGAAATAAATCCGATATTTCAAAATGGTAGTTAACTCTTTGCATGCTGGGAAATTTGTGGGCTATAAATAGTTCAAAACTAGCGGACAAAAATTCATCATATTTTCTTGTATTTCTCACCGTAAATATCATGAATATGTCTTGGAATTTCATTAGAATTGAGTCCTGAGGACTCAATTCTAATGAAATTCCAAGACATATTTACAGTGAGAAATAAAACATATGCTCCTAATTCGTTTGGCGGATATTTTCGCCGCTAGCATGCAAAGAGTTAAATATACTCTATTTATTGTCCTACCAATAGATGGGTTGCCTTGCCTTGATTGATACAATATTAAATTTAACCAACTCCACACACCATATTTTATTTACTTATTTTTACCCAAAACTAATTTATATCACACCTTTTTCAATAACGCATGATTCTGTATCAAGTTTATGTGTTTTTCATCCTTTCGTTTTATATTTTACCACGTTCATTTCAGTTTCATCACAGTCGATCCACCCAAACCCAATTTTCAGGTAGCCAAGAATCACTGTCACTACTGGTTACCTTCGCTACACGGTGGATATTGACATTTCAGCAATTCTATGCACTACACATATGCGCATGTACATTTATTGCTTCATGTTCGGTTTTCCCCGCAGGGATCGGATAACGTCAGATGACGTGGTTGGGACGTCATTTCTTCCTGTTTCGGGAATTTCTTCATCCGGGGAGCAGGGTATCTATAACTGTAGATAAAATTCTGCTCAGGAGTTCTCAGACTTGCAGGTTAACTGCAGATCTATAGATAACTATAGATTTGGAAGATCAAAAGCCCTAAAAAAAGTATTGTGGTGCGGGCAACCCAATCCTACCTAAGTGAGATGCTATCAAAAAAAATAAAAGAAAGTCTCAATTTTGGTCACTTTCACCATGAAACCACATTCCAACTATAGCCTATTTCATCAAAATTGCAAAATACACTTATCTAGCAAAGTATGCTTTGAGGGAGTAATAATTTATTTTTTCCAAAATGCATATTTAATATAGAACTAACCACTGCGTATATTTGATGATTAAAAGTATGCAGACTTATTATGCTGAATTTATTACATTATCACAGCCAAAATGGCTGTGATAATGTAATAAATTCAGTATAATCTAAGTTAATAAATTTATCCTTAAATTGAAAATTCCCCCCTCAAAGTATAATTTGCTAGATAAGTATGCTTTGCAAAGTTGGTGAAATAGGCTACTGGTTTACTATTTATTGTACCTCTCAAATCAAGTTGGCAAGCAAGAATTATGCCATATTTACACATACAAATGTTTTACTGCTAATTTATAGTTTCCCATTTAGAGGTCTGAAGAACATAATATTTAACCCTTAGACCGCTATCTTAATTTTTTCGTCGTTTGCTGTTTATTTTCTATTTTCCATTTTTATCATCAAAAACATGCTTTGACAGCACTTCAGAATAATTTACAACATGCTTTGACCACACTTCAGAATCATTTCCATTGGAAATGATTCTGAAGTGCTGTCAAACCATGTTTTTATTGAGAAATAAGGCAAGATATGAAAGCAACAGCAAACGACAATTGTTGTGAGTAGCGGTCTAAGTGTTAACACAGTCCGCTATAGATACTGATTATCAACTGATCAGACTTTACTTTTTTCCTTTCGCAAAAAAGAACAAAGGTGTGACAAACATACATTAACTCTTTGCAAACTGGGAAATTTGTGGGCTATAAATAGTTCAAAAATAGCAGATGACTATTCGTTATATTTTCTTTTACTTCTCCTTATAAATGACATGAATATGTCTTGGAATTTCATTAGAATTGTGTCCTCCGGACACGATTCTAATGAAATTTCAAGACATATTTACAGAGAGAAATAAATCATATGCTCCTAATTTGTTTGGCGGATATTTTCGCCGCTAGCATGCAAAGAGTTAAGATCTGTAAAATTTACATCTACACAATATGTGTATGAAAAACAAAAAAGACTAACATTCATACTTGTATTTTATAAATTATACAGTCCGAGAGCTCCTGACAGTCACTTTTCTTTGCTTCCTCACGTTGAACCATTTGTGACGCGGACATGCCACAAACAAAAGGGGGCTTAGTGAGTTTTAACTAGTGTAGCTCCTAAACGGTTCACAGACTGTTTAGATTGCTGCTAGATATAGAGAATAGTAGGTTAGTGCCATGAATGGGAAAACATATCTGGCAAGGATTAGGACACGGGATGGGCGAGGCTCTGCCGAGCACATCCCGTTTCCGTGCCGCACCAGATATTTTTCCCATTCACGGCACTAACCTACTGTTCTATTTATCCCGTCAACACCTATAAATAGCTTTAAAATGCAATAAAAATAACCCCAGCAACCGCACATATTCATACGCAGTGATTAGGTCGTATTGACAGGATATCAAAAAGGTTTCACGGCACCGTGTTTCACGGCACATACGCACTGTGTTGACGGGATAAGTGTATGTATTATTTTGTTAGTGGCATCAATGTTTCCGTCACAAACTCGATTGTTGGGACACATGCTGATTTTGGAAGACGAAACATTCATTGTTAAATGGGCATTGGGCCAATCAATTAATTAATCAATCAATTAATCAATAAAAAAGGTAATCAATCAATCATAAATTGAAACGCACCTGCTTTAGTATGGCATGTTACTTGTTGTCCATTTTATTGTGCTTAGGAGCATTCACCCATTGTAGGCCGGACACAACTTCAGGAATATGAACATTTGGAGAATGTTTTTTTCTATTTCTGTTCGAATGTATATGTTGTTAACACTCATATGAACCATCTCAGTGAGACACTTCAAATGAGTGGTAACAACTTATACTTTTATGGAGAAGTAAAAAACATAATCAGATTTTGTCAATAAAAAATAGTGTATCTATCAGTGGGCTAAATTGTTCATACATCGGTTATGGATTGGTGTAGGGTAGTGACCGGTGGATTGTAGTTGCTGTTATAATATTGTAGTTAAAAATATTACAACTTTCATTATTCGCATTGACCGTGTTACTAATATTTGAAAAGATATCTGTGTTTTGATTATTGCTTGTTCGTTTGTTATTTTGATTGCTGAGTATGACATAGAAATATGCTGTTTTACTGTATTAACCCTTAGACTGTTATCTTAATTTTTTTTCATCTGCTGTTTATTTTCTATTCTCCATTTCTATCATCAAAAACATGCTTTGACAGCACTTTAGAATAATTTACAACGTGCTTTGACAGCACTTTAGAATAATTTACAACATGCTTTGCCAGCACTTCAGAATCATTTCCATTGGAAATGATTCTGAAGTGCTGTCAAACCATGTCTTTATTGAGATATAAAAGCAAAAGCAGACGACAATTGTTGTGAGTAGCGGTCTAAGGGTTAAATTGTTAAATTTACTGTATTTAACCGCTTCAATGAAATTGATTTATTTACAAACGCAGTAGATCCAGATGAGCTAGCTCATCAGAATCTGCAGTGTTTGTCAGCTATTTCTCAATTGCAAAAACACTATCTACTGTTTCATGGTTAATATGCCATAGTCCAAATATGAGCATTGATCCAGTCAATGTCAGATATATAGGGGATACAGGTTACTCTGAAATTTTCAAAACAACAACAAAATTGTTTCACCAATTGTAATTCAATTGAACTGTAAGACCTCTTTATATTACATTATGTCTAACCATTGGTTGTGATTCTCTTCTTGTTAGAGGGAGACGATACTGGTAAATTTTTTTGTTGACTATTTTCACTTTTTTGCTTGACTATTTTACATTTGCACGTCTTTGCAAGTCAGCAAATTTGTGCTTATGCTATATACATGTCATATTCTGCATGAATGGATGACTTTCTCGATCAGACATGTTTTTATTTAGTGATATTTGATTGAATCAGTTCAGAAAAAATGTGACAAATTGACACTTCAGTGATTTTCGTACTTTTCATACTTTACATGCGTATCTGATACACAGGCACTTTCCATTCTGTATACGTCCTTGTTGTTGAAGGGAAGTATACTCCCAATCAATCAATCAATATATTTGTATTACCATGTTTCGAAACACGCCCTGAAATATGTTACTGCTTCAGTAATTTTGTACATGAACATTGCATTTATTAGGTGTGGCTAGAAGCATGCCGTCTTCATTGCTTTGCTTGGCCTATAGACTAATGTTGTTATCGGTGTAATGGTCAGTAATCACCCCGCCCGGGGGGAGTTTGGGCTAGCCTAACTTTGGGGGGGGGGGGGGGATTTCTGACTTACAATGCTGAATTAATTTGTGTTGTCTGCTGAATATTTTTTATTTTCCATTTATCTCATCAAAAATTTGGTTTGGCAGCACTTTAGAATCAATTCCAATGGAAATGATTCTAAGATGCTGTCAAACCATGTTTTTACTGAGAGAAAAGACAAAATATGAATTAATAGCAGACGACTATTTTCGGTTCATATAGATTGAATTTATCTTTCTTAACAATAATTAAACCTATATTTTACTTGGTGAATATCCAGAGCAGAATGGCTGCAGGTTCCACAACATCCATACGAAAAATGAAAGTAGCAGAGAATAGCAAAATGTGTGGTCATTGGTTAGTTTATATAGCAAAAATCTTTAGTGGTGGTGGACCTTTAACGATGCCAGTTCTTGTGTTTTTTTTTGTGTTAAATTTTGGATGAATACATCAATCAGTGTTACTGACTTGTTAAATTCAGAGTATCAACAATTCTTAGAGTATCTGCCTGCTCATGATAGCCATTCTTATTTGCAAAGTGTATGAGTAACTGCCATTCAAATTGTGCTAAGTACAACTTTCCTCTTGCTGTCAGTTTTTATTGCGCTGACAGTGTTTGCCATATTATTTTATTATTCAGACTCTCCTTCTAGGCATATGAAAGTGTTTGTTTGTTGTTTTTCTTTAACTCTTACAATGTTGGATTATTTTGTTTGTCTGCTGTTTATTCTTTTCATTTCTCTGAAATATGTTTTGGCCGCACTGTGAGTTGCCTTCACAGAGCTCCAGTTAAGGTGCGTAATTTGATCAACTTTGGGGAGACTTTCGTTATTTCTTCGCCAAAATTGGCAAGTTGGGAGTGCTTTAGAATCATCTCGATGAGACGATTCTAAAGCAATCCCAACTTGCCATTTTTCGTGAAGAAATAAGAAAAATACCCGGAATATTTGGTCCAATTACGCGCTTTAGCTGGAGCTCTGCCTTCAATGCCGAACTGTGTTTTTGTAAAGGAATAAGACAAACATAAACAAACAGCAGACATCAGATAATGATTCTACAGTGCTGCCAATTAACTATATGTTTGTTGATAAAAATTACAACAGCAGACAACACAATTTAGTTCAGCAATGTAAGGGTTAAAGTCTCGTCTTCAAAATCATGTGTTTAATTATTTAGAACTTTTTTATTATTATTTTCTTATTTCTCGACTAACATTTTTACTATTGTTATGTTATTTTGATCCATTCGATTCAAAATGCAAAATGGAAATTATATTTCCGTTAAAGGGGTCAGTGGAATAGGACAACTAACACTCTATGGCGTTATATAGCTCACTTATTCCACTGACCCAATTAAATACACAACTGTGTAATTTGTAAGTTAACCCTTAGACCGCTATCTTATTTATTTGCCGTCTGCTGTTTATTTTCTATTTTCCATTTTTATCATCAAAAACATGCTTTGACAGCACTTTAGAATAATTTACAACATGCTTTGACAGCACTTCAGAATCATTTCCATTGGAAATGATTCTGAAGTGCTGTCAAACCATGTTTCTATTGAGAAATTAGGCAAGATATAAAAGCAACAGCCAGACGACAATTGTTGTGAGTAGCGGTCTAAGGGTTAAACATCTCCGATTGTGTGTTTATGTGACCAATATATTGTAGGATTTCTGCCCACGTTTGGCCCGTGCTTTGTGAACTTCTATGGGTCCCCGAGAGAATTCTCCGAATTTCCTGATGATTACGAAGACTTGAACATGGGAAAGGTAGCCACATGTATTTAGTCATTTTACATTTACATTTTACATTTACATTTTACATTTACATTTACATTTTACATTCGGACGATACACAATTTTAATTATATGAAGTTATTAATAGATTTTTCATTTCACGTCAAATGTTGTGACCACCATTTGAACCATTTTGTTGAGGAAAACATTCTACTTTCGAAAGTTTTCTTGGTGTTTAGAACATCTTGCTGCATACATACACCAGCTGAATCGTCAAGACACGTTGATCCAGAAACATTTTACTGTAACTTACTGGAGCAAGTGTACGCGTACCAGAATACGGGTCAAATGTTTATATGCGGCGATTTTAACTCACGTGTCAGCTGTGACACAGACTTCATAGAGGGCGTAGACGATGTGTGCCAGCGGCAAGTTGTTGATCACGTGACCAATTCTAACGGTGACCGTTTAATCGACTTCCTGATCGACTGTGGGATTTGTATAGTTAACGGGCGCGTCGGCACGAACAATTTTACCCACGTCTCGCATCGCGGATCATCTGTGGTGGATTATGTATTGACACCTTATGAACAATTACTACGTGTCTGCGACTTTCAAGTTACCCTCGCTTCTGAGCTGCAAAATACGTTGAATATGCAAGGTAACTCGAAAATCCCCGACCACTCAGTACTCCTATGGTCTATACGCTCTGAAAACCCGTATGTGAGCGGACGAGTAACGTCACAGCCCCAGGTACACGCCCGCACTATGATACGTCCAAACACGCTGACAGTTTTCTCCAGGATGACATTTCCAGAATCCACGTAAACGAGACTATCGCCAGAATAGAGCGTTCACTGCTAGACAGCGCAAATGTTGGAGGAGCTTATACCGAGTTTGTAAACCTGCTATCGTCGGAAATGGACAAACACTTCCCCAAAAAGTCACACCCACGCCCTAATAAACGTGCCAAATCCCTATACAAACCGTACTGGAATGACGATTTACAAAAAACAATGGGACATTGTATGCCGCGAAGAAAAAGCCTGGCTATCTGGAGACCCTGGTCGAAAGCGCACCCTCCGCCAATCCTACAACATTCAGCGCAAGTTATTCGACAAAATGAACCGTAAAGCAAAACGTGCGTTCCAATTGGCCGAACAAAACCGCCTTAGCAACTTGAGCACAAACACAGACTCTCGAAACTTTTGGAAAGAGATAGGGCGCATCGGTATCCAGAATAACAGGAAGATGACAATCCCTATGGAAGTCGAAGACGTTAACGGAAACGTGTTAACGGACGTCGGTGACGTTTTGTTACGTTGGAAAGGTGACTATGAACAGTTATACTCGGATGAAACGAATATCAGCGATTTTGACAATAATCACTTGAATTACGTAAAACAGAGTTTACGTCACGACAGCGTCCCCCACACGGACCGCGACATATCCACTTTAAATCGGCCTATCTCTCTCCAAGAGGTTAAAACATGCACATTCAAGGCTAAGGTAAAAGGTGCACCTGGCCTGGACAACATTACCCGCGGGCGTTTTGCGCAATGACAATTGTGTCCGACTACTGCACACGATAATACAGTTTTGTTTTGAACACTGGGACCGTGCCGAGTGAGTGGACGTCAGGCCTCATTAAAACCTATCCCGAAATCGGACGCCAACGACCCCAGAAACCCATTGAGCTACCGGCCGATTACGCTGATATCTATCCCGTGCAAGATTTAGCGGATATATTAAACTGTAGACTAACCAAGTGGGCTGAGCAAAATAACATTTTAGTGGACGAACAGAACGGTTTTCGACGAAAACGATCATGCACCGAAACACATGTATGCACTATACTCGATTATAAACAAGCGTAAAATGCAGAAGCGTGATACATTTGTGTGCTTCATTGATGCAAAAAAGGCATTTGACCGAGTTAACAGAGACTGTTTATGGTTCAATTTATGACACTCGGCATAAAAGGCAAAATGTTAGACGCAATCCAATCCATGTACGCCAACGTGAAGTGCGCTGTGAAGGTCAACGACTTGACAACGCCGTTTTTCGACGTCAGTATTGGCGTCAAACAGGGCTGTAAAATTTCGCCGACACTTTTCTCCCTCTACATCAACGACCTGGCTGAAGAACTAAAGACATTACAGTGTGGAGTCGATATTGGTGGGACGGACCTGTGCATCCTGTTGTACGCAGATGACGTCGCGTTAATTGCCCCGACGGAAGAATCTCTTCAGACAATGTTGAACGCAGTTAACCGGTGGTGCGTGAAGTGGAGATTAAGTCTAAACCAGGACAAAACAAAAGTTGTTCACTTCCGCCCTTCTACTGCCCCCAGGTCTAATGTTCGCTTCACATGTGGTAATTTTCATGTAAATCTATCCCAGTACATACAAATATCTAGGCTTGTGGTTTCACGAGCACCTGGACATGAAATACGCCGTTTCTGAATTGGCCAAATCAGCAAGTCGAGCCCTGTCCGCCCTATATACTAAGTATTTACAATTGGGAGGGATGACGTTACGATGTTTCAAAAAGCTATATGAAAATCTAGTAGAACCCGTATTGTTCTATGCTAGCGGCATTTGGGGCCTCACAAACCATAGAAAAATAAATACTGTACAAAATAAAGCGTGCAGGTATTTTCTGGGCCTCGGGAAAAACGCATCTAATATAGCATCCCAGGGAGACATGGGCTGGTCTGGCTGTTTTGTCAAACAGAAACTTGAAGTGAGTAGGCTTTATTGCAAGTTGAAGCGGCTGGACAATACTAGACGTGTGAAAATGGTGTTTAATTGGTCAAGTACGCACGGCAAGTGCTGGGAGCGTAGAGTGAAGACTTTCGCCGATAGCCTAGACATATGGCAGACATTTGAAAACTGTGACTTCACCACTAAAACTGTTATTAAATGTGTTAAAACTAAGCTCATGAACTTGGACGCGAGCACGTGGAAAACTGGTCTACATAATGACAGAAATAACCCCAACGGTAACAAACTGAGAACATATAGACTATACAAACACGAGTTGAAAAGTGAACATTACGCCTCGATCAGTATGCAGCGCTGCCACCGAAGCATTCTAGCGAAATTCCGCAGCGGTAGTTTACCACTTTTTGTGGAAACTGGTCGCTACAGTGGGGTGCCACTAACAGACAGACTTTGTAAACTTTGCCAGTCTCGCCAAGTGGAAGATGAAATGCATTTTTTACTCACCTGTGATTTTTACAATGATTTAAGACGTACATTGTTTTTTAAAGCTGAATCTAGCAATACTGATTTTCACAGACTATCTGAGAATGAAAAGCTAATTTTTCTCATGAATAATGTTAATTTGACTCATACACTTGCATCAATTTTATCACTAATGTTTCGTAGAAGAAAACAATTTCTCCCTACTGTTTAATTTCTTATCAAATACAATTCATTGCAAACTACTTGTACAAATTCAATTCATTCCATAAATTTTTATTAATTTTTCAACTTTTGTATGCATTTTTACATTTTCCGCATCTTTCGGATTTAACCAACTTGTACAATCACTTGTTAAATATAGCAAATCCATTCGCATTGAACATATCACCACTGCAACCACTGTAGACCCAGACCAGCCGGCGATGTATAGCCGACTGGCCATGTCAGCAGTGTTTGTCAGCATGTCATATGCACGCTCCTACTGCATTCCGCTTGCATATTGAACTCTGTTTATATCGAGTTCAGTCTGAAAGCGGAAACATAGGCGCATGTCAAGATCAGAATCAATTAATTTTACACGAATCCCACATTGCCATGTATTTGTGTCTCATAGGCCGATGTCGGCCGGATCTCTTAAAAATGTAATTTCGCTCACATGTATTATAACCTTGTTTTAAGAGATGTGACACGTTAATAAAATATTTTACTACTACTACTACATATATGACTTGGGGCTTCTTCGGGCTTCCCAAAACCTTAACGCTCGGGTAAATGTCTTATAATTTCTGTTTCCTTGCACAGATCTGCTTAATATTTCACACATGCTTTGCTCTAATGGTCCTCTACCACCCTGTGACAAATCCACGATCATCCCACCCCCACTAAGCCCAGGGTCAAGGTCACATAATTGGTGCATTCAAAACCTTTATGCTCGGGTAAATGTCTTATAATTTATGTTTCCTTGCACTCATATGCTTGATATTTCACACACACATTGCTGTAATGGTTCTCTACCACCCTGTGACAAATTAACGATCATCCCAGTGGTGGATACGGGACACGAACCCGTTGACCCGTCTGCGTGTAGACTCCCTGAGGCTTGTACCTCTATGTCAGAAAAGCGGACATTAAACCCTATTCACTCACTCACTCACCCAACCCCGTTAAGCCCAGGTCAAGGTCGCATTCTTGGTGTGTTAAAACCATTTCTGTTTCATTGCACGGATCTGCCTGATATTTCACACACACATTTCTCTAATGGTCTTCTACCACCCTGTGAAAAATCAACGATCGTCCCGCTAAGACCAGGGTCAAGGTCACATACTTGGTGTATTCCAAACTCGGATTAGTGTCTTATAATGTCTGTTTCCTTGCATGGATCTGCTTGATATTTCACACACCCATTGCTCTGATGGGCTGCCGTGCTGTGCTGTGACAAATCCATGCTTCTATGGCCCTCTATGTTTTCAAATGTGCCTCGTTTTCTTTGGCTGCCAGCGTGGGCATTTGTGTGCAGACAGGCCACATTTCTATTTTTTTAAAGTTTTTGTACGAGTTTCTCAAATCACTTTTTAATTTCTGTTTGCCTTCATATTGCACACATGCATTACTTAGTAACGATACATCCTTCTACATTAATACAATTACCCTCGCTACTGATCGTCCGTCCGTCCCCCCCTATGTCTGTTTATTTTTAAATCACCTATAGGGGCTCAAGTGCATTGACAGACCACATTTTTATGCCCCACCACGATAGTGGAGGGGGCATTTAGTGTTACCCTTGTCCGTCCGTCCCGTCCGTCCGTCCATCTGTCCGTCTGTCCGGGCACACATTAGGGTACTTATGTGGCTAGCCCCACAGGGTTATGGACTTGTTAAAGGATAGGGTTGGTTACAATTAGCCACCTAAAAAATCGTTTTATGTGGCTAAAAATCGTTTTATGTGGCTAATATTTAACATGTGATAAGCCACATAAGTACCCTAATGTAAGAACGTCCGTCCGTCCGTCCGTCCGTCCGTCCGTCCATCCATCCGTCCGTCCGTCCGTCCGTCCGTCCGTCCGTCCGTCCGTCCTTCACAAAACTTTAACGCTCGGGTAAATTTGGCCTCATTTATTATCAAAGCGATATGCACGCACACCTCGCACACCCCCCCCCCCCCCCCCCTTCCTGCGTACGGGCCTGAGGATACACCATTTTGTTTGTTCGTCCTAAATATTTTCTATATATGTACTTAGGTGTATATGTCGTGACCACTTGAACCATCCTAAATAGTTTCTATATATGTACTTAGAAGTATATGTCATGACCACCATTTGAATCGTCTCGTCAAGATGGTTCAAATGAGTTGCCGCAACATGTACATTGAGAAATAATAAAAATACATAGTTTAATAAGTTCATACCGTAAAGGTGAATTCTGAGTGTAATGATTTAATGCTGACCCTTCCCCCTGCAGGGAGAGGGCGTGGCATTCCGGGGGCGGGCCATGGTGGAGCTGAAGACGATTGGTGGAGAGCTGCCCAAGGAGCCTGTTTCTGACATCAGCTCCGAGGATGTGCTCAAAGTCCAGGTTCGTGACTGGTTCCTCTCTAATAGATTTAAACAAGTGAACTAACCCAGCTAAGTATATATACTTTGAGTGGTGGTTGGTTGGGAGTATGTGATGGGAAATTTAACGATCGGGATTAATCCTTACCGGAATCTCGAACGGAGACCTGGGGCCCATTTCACTAAACTTCCTACGACTAAAATGTTCGTAAGTGCAAAATTATCATAGTCTGTAAATGTCACATTAACAATGTTTTCTTGTAAGCAATTATTGGATTTACATTTATTGAGCATAGGCTGCATATGCAGCCTATGCTCAATAAATGTAAATCCATCAATTGAAATTTCCAGACGATCCTAAATTTGCTCTTACGAACATTTTAGTCTACAAAGTTTAGTGAAACGGCCCCCAGGTTTGGCCCTCAATATTTGGCTTTCTTGTCCAGGTTGGTGACTGGTTCCTCTAATAGATTTAACCTGTTCACCCCTAAGTAACTGGAATGGATTTTCATATGTTAATTTTGCAACCAATTCAAACTGATTTTGAGACTAGTCCATTTATGAAAAGAGTGTATTTTTGCTCTCAAAAATATGAAAATATGGTTCCTCTCTAATAGATTTAACTCTTACCATGCTGAATTAAATTTTTTCGTCTGCTGTATGTTTTCTATTTTCCATTTTTCTCATCAAAAACATGGTTTGACAGAACTTTAGAATCATTTCCATTGGAAATTATTCTAAAGATCTATCAAACCATGTTTTTATAAAGAAAGAAGACAAAATAAAAAAAAACAGCAGACGACAATTTTCGTTTCCCGCATTTTACGGGTTAAGCAATATCTCTAAGTGAACCAACGTAGCTAAGTATACTTTGACATTAGAATCATCTGTAGTCTATTTCACCAACATTGCAAAGTATAATTATCTAGCAAAGTATACCTTGAGGGAGAAATTTTAAATTTAAGGATAAATTTATTAATTTTTATTGTACTGAATTTACTACATTATCACAGCCAAAAATGGCTGTGATAATGTAATAAATTCAGTATAATAATTCTGCATACTTTTAATCATCAAATATATGCAGTCGTTAGTTCTATATGAAATAATAATGCATTTGGGAAAAATAAATGATTACTCCCTCAAAGTATACAGTCTACGCTCATTTACTCAAAGTCCATCGGACTGTGATAAATACTTCGAGTAAACCGAAGTTCGACGTAACGAAATCTGAACAGGACCTCAAAATATTGCCATACACGTTCCGGGACGCAACACCCATACGACCTGTGACACACGGAGTTACACTTTTGCAACTATAATGTGTTTACTTGTGTTTGCCTATACACACATGTGTGTAGTTGAACTAAGTATACACATCTGTATTATCAGGGTGGAACAAGAAAAGACAATTCAAAGCAGTAAAGTAACTTTTTATTGTGCTTAATAAATAAAGCATGTAAACCACTTACAGTTTAATTGATGTCGGGTAAATCACCTTGAACACTTATTCAAAGTTTGTTTACACAGGCTTACACAGGTAAACAAGTCTAGTCTTTGATCCGGTAAATTGGCGCCACAAATTCACACTTCGAGTGCAAGCTGACACTTTGACTTAACAAGAGTGAAATACCACACATTTCTGTTTTTGGGACCTAACAATTAGTTTTAATTGGCGAAAATTTGACGTAACGAAAGAAATTTGACGTAACGGTAGCCAGTTACATTGAAAATAATAGGATCTGAAACGGGACTTCGACACGACTTCGACGTAACGAGGGAATTTGACTTAACCGACTTTGAGTAAACGAATGTAGACTGTACTTTGCTATTTAAGTATGCTTAGCAATTTGATGAAATTGGCTACTGGATCTGCACAGTTAGCCAACAATGGTATTGAGGTCTGTAGCTGTGAATAGTTAATTATTCTGTGTCTGTCTTTGATATCACTCCAGACCTCCAGATAAGCTGCGTATTTGCGTAAATACTCAATTAATATTACCAAAAACCCACTTGAAATCAGAAGTATCAAAAAGCAATAAAAAATTGTGGTACCTTTATCATGCTGCAGAAAACAATAAACAGACCACAAATATAGCATAGTTTTCTTATTTTCCCATGAAAACAAATCTTGGTATTTCATTAGAATTGTCTCCAAGGAGACAATTCTGATGAAATGCCAAGATATGTTTTCATTTAGCAGCAAACTATTCAATAATTGCTGTCTGCTGATATGTAAACAGCAGTATGATTTTATTTTACCCAATTAAAATTGCTAAATACCCAATTGCTTAAGACATGATGTAGTGACAATACCCAATGACTAATTACTTATCTGGATCCCTGTCACTCCATGTTGAAAATGGTTATTGTTACATGACTGCCGTTATCCACTCACAGCCGTGTTCAAACATTCAGCGCATACTATTTAACTATAGCTATAGACAATGCTCATTCCGGGGCCAAGCCAACAGCTACATAATGCATGTGTCTCATGACGTTGCTAGAATGTGCCATTACGTCAATTAAATTGATGTGGCTGTATCACGCGACGTGTACTGTGGCCCTGGAATATGTATGTGTAAATGGAGCAGAATATCAAAGTACCGATTTTGATAATATTTAGCCACAATGTGTGTCTAGGGATGATGCTTTGTTTCGCATATGACCCACGTCTGAGCGTCCAAGGTCAAGGTCACTGACTTTTATAACTTTTGTAAGGCAAAGTAAACTATCTTTTTCTTTTTTTTATTATCAAGACTGCAAGGGATTAGCTTAGTGATAATCATGCCCTTGTTATTATGTATAAGAATTGATTTCACCGTCTGTATAGCTGGCTTCTGAATGGATGTAAAACCCCAGACAACCACCAACCAACTGTATCGTGTTTCTATGTGCCATATAATTACAGTGGAACCTCTCTAAACCGGACACACTGGGAGGTCCCCAGGGTGTCCGGTTTAGAGAGGTTCCACTGTAAATCAGGCATATGACCACTCCAAGCATGTTTTCATGCTTTGCGATTACGAACAGACATTACCATCAGAGATAAATAACAAAGTAACCCGCAAATACAATTGCAGGCTGTCCTGTTTAGAGAGGTTTCACTGTATATACAATGTTTAATTCCAGAAATTCATGCGTCGTCGGAAGTTCAAACTGCACGCTGCATTCTTCAACGCTACAATGATCAGTGCGGTGGATGCTCCGGTCGAGTTTGAAATCAGTATAGGTAAGTTGCACCAGCTACTGTCTGTTTCACGAAAGCTGGCCAAATTTTACGGCTATATAAACAATGCAAAAACTTTTTTTGTTCAATAATGTTAAATTGTATCAACATTTAACAATGAGTCTTTGTATTTTGTAAAATTTGGTCCAATATTGATTTTATTACGAAAATACAATTTCCCATGCTAAACCCCATATACCTCTTCACAGAGTAAAGATGTCTATGGGATTTTTTTCTAATTTCAAAAATAATGGACTGATTTTCAATATTTAACTTTTGTTTTCTTAATTAGATCATTTCCAAGCTATCTAATTAATTTAAAACAATTCATTTTTTCACTCCACTTCCAGCTCCTCCACCTCCTTTTCCCCCTTGTTAAATTCCCAGACAAATCAATTTTTCGTAATAAAATCAATATTTGACCAAATTTCACGAAATAAAAAGAAGGCTCACTCTTAAATTTTGATAAAATTTAATATTATATAAAAAAATATTGTTTTTGCATTGTTTATATAGCCGTAAAATTTGGGCAGGTTTCGTGTTAACTTTTAGTAGTACTCAACAAATCAGAGCCACTGGCCCCATTCCTGCAAGTAATTACTGCACACCACATGTAGCGAACTTGATTTACGTCCATTTATAGTAAAACTTCCCATAGCGAATGTTTATACCCCCCTATTCCCCACAATGAGTTGTGCAGGGGGTATACTGGAATTAGATTGTTTGGGCGTGTGTTTGTGCATGGGTGCGTCCTTGTGTCCGTCTGTCCGCCCACTACTACATGTAGCCTAGTTCCCTCTACACTGGTCTATATCTGTGTTTATGTAAACTCCAGGTAACTATGGCAACAAGCTGGATGAGTACATCGCTCCGTGTGCCTCCACCACCCAGCCAACCAACGCGGTGTTTGACGGCAGCAACTACTACTTCCTGCCTTGGGGCGGCACCAAGCCGTGTGTCGTGGTGGACAGTGACTGGGAGGATATCTGCTGGAGACTAGAGACCTTGAACCTGTTTGAGGGGATAATCGCCACACTGGTACGTTAACCCTTCCTACGCTGTTGACGGAAATTGCCGTCTGCTGTTTTTCATTTTTGCTTTAATTCTTAACAAAAAAATGGTTTTGACAGCACATGAGAATCGTCTCCACTGGAGACGATTCTCATGTGCTGTCAAAACCAGCTTTTTGTTGAGAAATATTGAAAATAAAACATTTCCAGCAGACGGCAACATTTAATTCAGCGTAATTGTCATCTGCTATTTTTTGTTTTTTTCTCATCATTAACATAGTTAACCCTTACTACGCGGAATTAAATGTCGTCTGCTGGAAATGTTTTATTTTCAATATTTCTCGACAAAAACCTGGTTTTGACAGCACATGAGAATCGTCTCCAGTGGAGATGCATATGCAGCCTATGCTCAATAAATGTAAATCCAATAAATGTTTACAAGAAAACAGTGTTACTGTCAAATTTACAGACTATCATAAGTTTGCACTTACGAACATTTTAGTCGTACAATGTTTAGTGAAACGGCCCCATGGTCAGGTTATTCTAATTTCAGGGCTGAATTTTTATTATTATTTTGATGTAAATATTCCGTTCTGATTTTGGGATGTATAGAACATGATAGGATGTGTTAATGTATACCAGACGTAGATATATGTCCGTGTTACAGGAGGGCAACATAGAGCAGGTGAAGGTGGGCATGAAGGCCAAGCTGCCTACCCCGGAACTCGCCCAGCTCCTCATCTCCGCCCTCGACCAGTTTGCTGATGACTGCGGGTAACAATGCTCACCGAGTGGGTTTTATATGTGTGAATATGTTAACGTAAACCGGTACTACATGTTGGTATATTTCTGTGCTACATTTCCGCTCTTGACCAGTTTGCCGATGACTGCAGGTAACACCTTCGTAATCACAAATTCACATGCCCAGATTTTGTTAGATCATGAGCACAGGTTAGCCTCAACCAAACCAATCAAACATCAGTTCAGCCTTGACCAATCCAAACCTGATTTCTAGCTCGAGAACTAAGTATCCACTCAGAACATTTTGTAATCACAAATTCACATGCCCAGATTTTGTCACATTATGGGTGATATTGAGCACAACTCAGCCTCAACCAATCAAACGTCGGCTCAGCCATGACCAATCCAAACCTCCTGATTTCTAGCTCGAGAACTAAGTACACGTTCAGAAAGTTTTATAATCACCAGCCAGGTTTGATCAGATCATGGTCAATTTCAGGAAACCCCTGCCAGAGCCCCAGAAAGGACGCCACCTACCCACCGAGCTGGACGGATTACTGAAGAATTTCCGTATGTCTGAGCTGGAGTGCATCGTTGACATGGTGAATCAGCTGAAGGAGAATGCCACAGACGTGAACGACGCATTGAACGAAGCAGAAAACTATCTACAGATTATGAAGAATCTGGCAGTCGAGGTAAGTGATTGTGACATGTGGCTGTGACTGGAAATATGGGACTTATGGGCTTTGTGACCATTGTAGCTCCTGATTAAATAGCACACTCCTGTAGCCTGATAATGATCTATATTGCTCCTTTCATTGATCGAATGGCGAACGGTGCATAGGCTGATCTGGATCTACACTGGTCGCAAAACCCATGAAGTCTATTTCTCCAGTTACAGCCACATATATGGAGATTGAGTTGGAATAGGTTAATACAAAATTTGACAAATAAGGAGAATGTCACAGATGTGAACGATACCTTGAATGAAGCCGAAAACTACCTTCAGATTATGTAGGATCTAGTAGTTGAGGTAAGTGATTGTGGTGTATAGAGGTGTATAGAGGAGGTTGGTTGGAAATTCATTAACCCTTAGACCGCTACACACAACAATTGTCGTCTGCTGTTGCTTTCATATCTTGCCTTATTTCTCAATGGAAGTGAATCTGAAGTGCTGTCAAAGCATGTTGTAAATGATTCTAAAGGGCTGTTAAAGCATGTTTTTGATGATAAAAATGGAAAATAGAAAATAAACAGCAGACGACAAAAAATTAAGATAGCGGTGTAAGAGTTAATACAATATTTAAGAAATAAACATGTGAATGACACCCTAAATGAAGTTGAAAACCTAGATTATGAAGAACAGTTGAGTTAGGTGATTGAGATACATGTATATGGATTGAGTTGGTATTGTCAAATATAAATAAAGAGAATACCACAGATGTAAACAACTCCTTGAACTCCTCATCATCTTGCAGCCCCAGAACAGCATCCCGGACGTGATAATCTGGATGATCTGTGGTGAGAAGAGAATCGCCTACTACAGAATCCCCGCCCATACACTACTGTACACCAAGAACCCGCTGTACCGCGGCCGTCAGTGTGGCCGCATCCAGTCCATACAGATGAAGGTATACCATCGCCTACGCTAATCTCGCTAATATCTGTCAATGTCTATTTCAAAATCAAGATGTATGAGCACGTGGTTACAACAACAATGGCTCAAACTGATGAAAGCGTGCCCACTCCAAAGTAAGTATTCTTTAATAGGCAACGGATTTTGATGAAATATGGCACAGCAAACGCGTCTTCATGAGCTGCATTTGGTGGTCCCGAGAGTTCGGCACATACTTATTTTGTTTTTGCGAAGAATCAATTTCCATGTCAGTAGACACGGAAATCGATTCTTCGCAAAAACGACAGAAGTTTGGGCAAAATAAAAATCCGTTACATATAAATAATGAAAACAAAAAAAGAATACGTAATTTGAATCGGAGGGCTTCTGGAAGTTTCAGTACTTGTTGTTGTTGTTGTAACCACGTGATCATATACCTTGAAAATAATTGCACTTAAAATCAAGCAGCTTGATTGGCTGAGCCTGAAATAATCTTGCCAATATTTGTCAATTTCTTTATTTCAAAATACCCCTGTACTTGAATATTAAAATCCAGCAGCTTGGTTGGCTGAGCCTGAGGTGTGCTCAGAGCATGCTCCTAACCTACCAACCGCCCGAGTACTGCAAACACTATGTATATGACATATATGTTCATCTCGTGGTGTGAAATGTCCATATGGACATTTCACACCACGAGATGAACATATATGTCATATACATAGTGTTTGCAGTACTCGGGTGGTTGGTAGGTTAGGAGCATGTGATGTATTATTTCATGTTGGGGTTCATTCTTAATACCGGAATCCCAATATCTCTGGTTTGGACCTCAGTTACAGTCTTGGTTTTCTGGTACATCGGAGTTGAATCTGAATTTACCCATTATCAATGTAGTAAGATTAGTACTAAGTTACTTAACTCTTACTATGCTGAATTAAATTTTGTCGTCTGCTGGAAATGTTTTTTTTCTTCAATATTTCTCGATAAAAACCTGTTTTGGCAGCGCATGAGACGATTCTCATATGCTGTCAAAACAGGTTTTTTTTGTGAAGAATTAAGGCAAAAATGAAAAGCAGCAGACGACAATTATTGTCTCCTGCGTAGTGAGGGTTAAATCAATTGTAGTACCCGGTGTGTGGTTGGTTTTTGTACATACTTTGTCATCATGCTATAACTTTAATATTACTTTTCGGATTGCTTCAATATTTGGACACTTAATACATGTATTCATTAGGAACACACCCATGCTGCCATTAACATGACCGTGACCATTTTGACCTTCACATGGTTGTGGAAACACAACCGTGACCCTTTTCGTATTTTAAACATGCAATTCTCGATGGTTTTTGTGATGCTTACTTTAGCACATTCCATGATTATGTTACTATCAAATGCCTCGGCAGGCCCGACACCGCTTCCGTGGCGGAATTCTTGTTTTATTGTCAATATTCAGTTCTGATTTTGGGATTTTTCCTCCATTTGTACATGTACTTGAACTTGTACAGGTAATATATGGGATTTAGTACTAAACCCATTGACCCGGCCTTAAATGACCTTAGCTGTTGATAGGCCATTAAAACCCAACAAACAAACAAATAAACAATTGTAGTACCCGGGCCATAAAGGGGAGAAGGACCACCCTGAAGTTCCTGCTTTATTGCGGATCAAGTTGTGGTTTGGGCTGAACGCCGATGAGGAGGAATGGCACAAGATGCAGACCGAGGGCGACATGGCCGTCTTTGCTGAAGCAGTAAGTTACATACCGTTTATTATTATATGACTGAGAAATCCAGCCAATGGGATTGCCCAATAGAGGGTCATGATTGTGGACATATATGATATTCACCTGAATATCCGTCTCGGACCCGAAGCGAGACGAGTCCGAGAGTGATATTCTAAATGTGAATTGACCTGGATGCGTGAGTCACTTATCACGCAACTGAAACATGACACGGTTCAACGACGAGCCAATTGAACAAACCTACGCAAATAGTATCATCCAATCGGCAATAAGCTAACAAATGTACTTTGCACTTGACAGCAAAACAACAACGATGGATGGAAAGTGAAGCAAACTTGTACATACATGTCGGTCGGGTTTCCGCAAAACCCTAAGTCACATAATAAAATAATTATTGTCTTTTGAGTCGGTATACACGAGATTTACGGATCTTCAAAAAGTCATATTCACCTAGGCCTTCGTCCTCGGTGAATATGACTTTTCTCAGGTCCATATATCTCGTGTACACCTCCTAGTAAGTCAGTAATTGTATATTGTTGTGCCTGCATTAGCTGCAGGAGCGACTACCAGAGCTCCAGTTAAGGTGCGTAATTTGGAGGTAAATTTCTTATTTCTCCGTCAAAAATGGCAAGTTGGGAGTGCTTTAGAATCGTCTCAATGAGACGATTCTAAAGCACTCCCAACTTGCCATTTTTGATGAAGAAATAAAAGAAAATTCACCCCAAGTTGGTCAAATTACGCACCTTAACTGGAGCTCTGGACTACAGTCATTGCTGTTTCCATCTTTGTCGTCCACATCAAGAAATGTAAACAAGCCTGTACAAGTTTCTTCATCATAATTTAACTTTAATATTACTTGACAGATAGCTTCATTGTTTGGACATTTGATACATTTGAGTATTTGAAACTCATGCCACCGTTGATGACCTTAACCTTTTTGACCTTCACAAGGTTAAGTGTTGACACACTTAGCCTATTATTTTACTTCAAAAAGTTTGTACAAGTTTCTTGATAATTATCTAACTTCAATACTACTTGACAGATTGCTTGAATATTTGGTCACTTGTCGACTTGATACATTTGAGCATTTGGTACGTACCCATGCCACCATTAAAGTGACCTTGATGTTTTTTACCATCACATCACGGTGCTGGATTAGCTCAGCAGGTAGAGCGTCGGACTGCGGATTGGGAGACCCCGGGTTCGATTCCCACTTTGACCTGCTCCGAATGGCCGATTTGAAATCGGTGTGTCCTCGAGCAAGACAACTTTGTGCTAGCCTAGTCCTATCGGATGGGGACTTAAATACTCGGTCCCCGACATGCAAGGTCATCGAGCCAGTGCCGTCGTTAAATCAAAGCATTTACATTTACATTTAACCATCACAAAGTGCCAAAACACTGATACAAAACAATTATATGACCTTGACCTTTTTACCTTTCACGAGTTTGCAGAAATACCAGTAGCCTATTTCATCAACATTGCAAAGTATACTTTACTAGCAAAGTATACTTTGAGGGAGAAATCATTCATTTTTCCTGAAATGCATTATTTCATATAGAACTAACAAATGCATATATTTCATGATTAAAAGTATGCAGAATTATTATACTGAATTTATTACATTATCACAGCCAAATTGGCTGTGATAATGTAATAAATTCAGTATAATAAAAAATAATAAATTTATCATAAAATTGAAAATTTCTCCCTCAAAGTATACTTTGCTACTAAAGTATACTTTGCAATGTTGATGAAATAGGCTACTGACCCGCTACAATGCTCATCTTTTGTATACTGGCAAGGCTTCAGTAGGTTTGCTCTGTTCAACATTCAGTCAGTGAAACATTTCTTATGCCCTTTCAACATCACAGGCCTGTATAGTGATATTGGCAAAAACTAGATCCGTCTCATCAGGATCTGCACTTTATGCAATTAATTTTCATAATTTTGAGAACAAAAACACCCCATGATCATAAATGGACTGGTCTGAAATTCATTTTGTGATGATTGGATTGGTTGGAAAATTAACATATCAAAATCCATTTCAGTTACTTAGGGTGAAAGGGTTAATCTACCGAGGTCTGTCCGTGGATGTGCAAAAAACATGTTTGGCCCTTCGTGCCGTCGATAACGCACGTCCTAAATTAATTCCTGCGTACAGGCCTGTATGCTTCTACTGTCTGTTCCACGTTTTTCTGCCGACAAAATGTTGGCTATTAAACAAATTAAATCTAAAAAAGTATTTAAATGTTTAAATGCAAGTCACCCTCCCCAAAAGAAATGTATTTGATGAAATTCCATCAAATATTGATTTTATTGCGAAAAAACAATTTTCCCATGGGGGCTAAAAATATATATTTTTTTAGATTTAATTTTTTATTTGTGGACCGATTTTTCAAAATCTAACTTTTGTTTTCTTATTTACATCATTTCCAAGCTATCTCGCCAGGTTTCGGAGTCAATTTCCAATTTGTTTTATTTTTCGACCCTCCTCGTCAATATCCTCCATCCTCCCTTCTGCCCCATGTTAATTCCCATAGGAAAATCATTTTTTTCGCAATAAAATCAATATTTTAAGAAATTTCATCAAATAATTTTTTTTGCGGAGGTTGACTTTTGTTATTGAGAAAAAAGTACTTACATTTAAATATTTTTTAGATTTAATATGTTTAATAGCCAAAAGTTTGTCGGCAGCAAAATGTGGAACAGACAGTAAGTGTAGAGATCCTTATGTAGGAGTTCGCTAGCTGAATGAGAGCTAGACTAGAAATTCCATAAGCCCTATTTCTCCAATCACAGGCACATTTCAGTATGATACCCTGTGTTTTTACCGTTTTGTGGTGTGTATGTTTCAGTATGAGAACATGATCAGCATTCTGGGTAACTGGACGAACCGCGGGCCGATGATGTCCCGCCCCAAGTTCTCCGACAGTCAGGGCAAGGTCTCCCTGCCCAAGGACAAGTTCACGCCGCCCCCGGGCTGGGCGTGGGAAGGCGAGTGGTACATCAGCCCGGAACTCAGGTGGGTGGGTGGTTGTGTGGTAGGTCCATTGTTGGTTGTAAACTTTTGTCTCTGATTGGACTTGATTGCGGAGACACCATGTTTCTTACCATGTGCACAGTTGATCAATTTTCTGTCCCCTGCGGTCATGTTTATCAGGGGCCCGTTTCACTAAACATCGTACGACTAAAATGTTCGTAAGTGCAAATTTAGGATCATCTGGAAATTTCAATTGATGGATTTACATTTATTGAGCATAGGCTGCATATGCAGCCTATGCTCAGTAAATGTAAATCCAATAATTTTTTACAAGACAACATTGTTAATGTGAAATTTACAGATAATTTTGCACTTACGAACATTTTAGTCGTACAAAGTTTAGTGAATGGCCCCCAGGTACCGGAGTATATACTGAGCTACAACAGACTGATTTATCAGCTAACCTGCCCTGTATTGACTGAATACGTACTGACTGATAACATATTGTTGTATCAGGCAGTGACCTGATACAAACATCTGGGTTACAACGAAGTGAAAACTGACGTTCCATTGGTAGGATGACGTCACGTGACGTTACCGAATGACATCAGTGTAATGACGCAAGTCCGCATTCTGTCCATAGATAACGACGTCATCTGTTGTCATTTTCGAGCATAAAACGTTACCTGATAAATAATAAACAGGCTACTGTCATTTGATATCAAGTTTATCAGGCTTGGCTCAGAAACGGTAGGAATTCCTCAACAAGCCTCGGAATTCATACGTGTTTCCTAGCCTTGCCTGATAAACTTGATATCAAAAGACACTAACCTGGTATTCTATATGTATCAATTGCCTCTCAAAGTCAATCAGAATTCAAAACTACTTATGCTGGTTGAACAACATCACATGACATTTCCAAATGATGCCACTTTAATTTTAACCCTTACACCGCTATCTTAATTTTTTGTTGTCCGCTGTTTATTTTCTATTTTACATTTTTATCATCAAAGACATGCTTTGACAGCACTTTAGAATAATTTACAATATGCTTTGACAGCACTTCAGAATCATTTCCATTGGAAATTATTCTGAAGTGCTGTCAAAACATGTTTTTATTGAGAAATAAGGCAAGATATATAAGCAACAGCAGACGACAATTGTTGTGTGTAGCGGTCTAAGGGTTAATAACCCAATGTTAAACAAATCTACTTTTTTTTTTTTTTAAACAATATTTTATTCATCCAATACAAGTGATAAATGATACATGATAACTAATTGGATTTGACCGAATGGAGAACTTATCGTGGTCATCTCCCATATCTATATCCTTGATACAAGAGGACTCCTTATTCACATGGCCATTAATTCCATCACCAGCATGATGTACGACAAGGATGCCGGGCACCGGACCTATATGGACGATGTGTACGAGAACCAGATGCGGATACCAGGCATGCCCTGGTTACCGTCCACCAACCCCTGGGCCAACGTGGTGCGTACCATAGTTATTTTTTTTTAATTGTAAATATTCTGCTCGGATTTGGGATTTTCCACTCAATACATCAGGTTGAATACAGAATTGAACCTGTTGGCCCGGCCTTAAATGACCTTAGCTGTTGATAGGCCATTAAGCACCAATAAAAAAACAACAAAAAACAATGATGGTTCACAGGAGATTTTATTTTTCTCCATTCCGCCATTAGTTCCAAGTGACCTGCGTATGAATAATTTACAACATGCTTTGACAGCACTTCAGAATCATTTCCATTGGAAATGATTCTGAAGTGCTGTCAAAGCATGTTTTTATTGAAAAATAAGGCGAGATATAAAAGCAACAGCAGACGACAATTGTACTGTTCCAGTAATATGTGGCTGTGACTCGAGAAATGGGGCTTATGCAGAGCTCCAGTTAAGGTGCGTAATTTGGAGGTAAATGAGTGCTTTAGAATCGTCTCAATGAGACGATTCTAAAGCACTCCCAACTTGCCTTTTTCGATGAAGAAATAACAAAATTTCACCCCAAGTTGGTCAAATTACGCACCTTAACTGGAGCTCTGCTTATGGGATTTGTGACCAGTGTATCTCCTGATTAAATAGCACTCGTATGTAGCCTAATAACAACATTCTTGTTTTCGTATTATGTTAGAAGCATGCCGGGCGTTTCATTGATGGAATGGCGAACAGTACAGATCCTGATCAGATCAGACTGTGGTGATGTGCCCCATTTCTCCAGCAACAGCCACATATAGGCGGGCCAGTTGAACCGGTCGTATTGTACCGTCCAGCAATCCCTGGACCAACGTGGCGCGTCAAAACTACTTCCATAGTATTTCCATCCCATTGGTCTGTTGGATGAGACTTTAAATTGTGGTCCCGTCTCTATATGACCCTAGCTGTTGGTGGGATGTTGAACCCATTCACTTTCACTTTTCTTGTGGTTGTGTTGTAGAAAGGGGACTCGATGTCGTCGAGAACCGAGATTGATCTCCCCCCGGGATGGGTGTGGGAGGATGACTGGCAGTCCGACTTGAACCGGGCGGTCGATGAAGAAGGTGAGAATGGGTTGACCTCGACTTTCTCGGCGTTCAACGGTTTTTATAGAAAGATTTTTAATATTTTTTATGTCTTTTCAAATGTGATTCGCCAAGAGAAAAGGGAGGCGTTGGGTGAAAGTTACGGCTTTCTTTTCTGATTTATATATTTTTTTTACTTTTTGTATGTTATGACGGCCTTATTCTATTTCAATTAAACTCCAAATTTATACATATCTAAAATCATTTAATGACATTTCGTTATGAAAAATATTAAAATTGCAAAAAGTGCAGTTCCTGATGAGCCGGCTCGTCACGAGCCGGCTCATCTGGATCTACACTTTTTGCAAATACCACTATACAGGCCTGTGATGTTGAAAGGGCTAAGGAGGGTGTGGACGTATGTGGTGTTTAACAGGTTTATACACTGTGAAAGCCAATTTTGTGCAAGAAAATACCTTGTTTCTAGGCTGGGAGTACTGTGTAGAGGCAACTATAGGCGGATATGGTCCGGTGGAGCGACGGTACCACTTGTGTCGACGTCGACGATGGGTCCGCTCTCGCAGACTCGTCCAGGACATGAAACAGAAGAAAGAAAAGGTAATTGTTTGTGTTGTGTGATCATGAACACGCGCTATCATGGCATTTATCATCAACATTTACCACACAGGTTTTTGTTGGTGTCCGATACAGTGGAACCTCTCTAAATGGAGACCCTGGGAAGTCCCCAGGGTGTCGGGTTAGAGAGGTCTTCGCTGTACCACATATATTATGATATGACTAAGTATTTCAGTCATTCTCATTGGCCAAAACACGGCCACGTGATTGTCTGCAAATTGAATGTAGTTTGTTTACATGAATAAGCACTCTCGGACCACGAGACTGGTCCGAGATGTGTTTATTCATGTAAACAAACCTATTGTTCACCTCTTAAGAGCGCATGCGTAAATCTTACGCCAACCAAATGTTTATAACTAAATATAAACTTTAATCGACTATTGTTTTGAAACACACAATTTATTTCTAGAGAAGTTTATAAATATATATTTTTGTGGGAGGGAAATCGTGGTAAGCGTCATACATTATAATAAACAATTATAGTCTTTTGAGTCGGTGTACATGAGATTTACGATACATTGTACCACTTGTGTCGACGTCGACGATGGGTCGTAATGCGATCCCTCGAAACATTTTTCAAGTCCCGCGGACATATTTCTCGCTATTTCGCTATACAATGACTCGAAAGTCCTGTCGAAGTTTGTGTTTGGCTAATATTCACACCTCCGCGTCGGACTTATTACGACCAAAGGCCGAGCCGCGCTTTACCAGTCTATGAAATGTGAATTTAATTGCCTAAAGTGGTGCAATTTGATCGTTAACATTGTTGATTGCGATCAACGATATACGGCAATTTATTAAATATTCTGGGCCTCGGCCACTCGGCGCATTTAATAGAGTCTGTCGTAAGTCATTGGTCGTTTTTCGAGGTAACTCCCGGGTTAAACTCGAGTAACCCAAGTATCACAGGAACAACCACCAGAGTCATTGCTTGGGTTCAATTCATGTTGGAACTCTATTAACCGAGCACCCGGCATGGGTTCAATTAAAGTTACTCGAGTAAGGTTCAAAGCTCAAATTTCTTTAACTCTAGTTGGAACTCTGCTAGTTCCAGTGGTGCTCGTGTTATTCGAGTGGCTACCCGGGAGTTACAATGAAAAATGCCCATTAACATGATTAATAATACCACACTTTCTCTACTGAATTTCCGATCAGTGCAGCCTGCATATTCGGCCTGCATATTCAATTCAGGGCCTGAAATGTTCATCCTCGACAGCTATTCATGATGCATAATATAGTGAAATAGTAAACTCATATCAAGTTGTACAAGTCTGCAAGTTGATCAGCATTTACACTGGTCACAAACTAGGTAAAGCACCTTTTGTTGTGTCACAACATTTTACGATTCATGACTGATTCCCGTTTTTTATGGGCGTGGTATTATTATTCTCTATTATGCTTCGCTACTTCCTAAATCCGACGGGTACAGTAGTCAATAAATATACCAAAATCGCAAGATGAGATGGCTCGAAAGATGCAATCACTTGAAAAAAAATTGCCGGCCTATCGGCTTTCGAGCCATCGTGATTTCACTGTATTTCCAATCCCACTGGTCTGTCGGATTAGACTTAACTGTGGTCCCGTCTCTATATGACCTTAGCTGTTGGTGGGACGTTAAACCTATTCACTTTCACTTTTTAAAAAAAAAAAAATTCCACATTTGACGATGTACACATTATGAATCACATTGTTCTACGTATTTTATCTTCTCGTGTTCATTATATCATTATCTTGTGTGCATAAAAAGGATAAGAAAACAGCGGTAAGTGACGAATGTTGTGTGATACTGTCTGTTTTACGAAACCTGCCCGAATTTTACGGCCATATAAACAATTCCAAAAACAATATTTTTTTTGATAACATTAAGTTTTATCAAAATTTAAGAATGAGTCTTTTTATTTCGTGAAATTTTGTCAAATATTGATTTTATTACGAAAAATTTATTTCTCTGTGGGAATTTAACATGGGTGGAAAAGGAGGTGGAGGTGCTGTGATAGGAGATGAAAAACGAAAAAAATTGGAAATTGACTCAGAAACCTGGCTAGATAGCTTGTAAATGATCTAACTTAGAAAACAGAAGTTAAATTTTGAAAATCGGTCTACTACTTCGGAAAGGTTTCCCCATGTTAAATTCCCATAGACATCTTCACTCTGAAGGTGTCTATGGGATTTTAACATGGGGAAATTGTATTTTCGTAATAAAATCAATATTGGACCAAATTTCGCAAAACAAAAAGAAGACTCGTACTTAAATTTTGATAAAACTCAGCTTATCTGGAGCTCTGAATATGTCTTGGAATTTCAATATAATTGCGTCCTCCTGACTCAATACTAATGAAATTTCAGGACATGTTCAGGATTTTACCCCCGGCATCAGGAGGATGTCGAGGGGTATATAGTTTTCGTCATTCCATCCGTCCGTCTGTTCGTCCGTTCGGGCAACCAAACGAGAGGAGTATTTAAATAAAAGAAAATATACGATATGGAGGAAGAGGCCAATGGAGGAGCCTAACACAAAAGAATCATTTGATTTATTCCGTGTGGCCCCTTATTCTAGTCAGCAAGGGGCCATTTCCATTGTTGTAGAACAATGGAAATGGCCTCTTCCTCCATATCGTTAGAACGTCTGTCTGTTCGTCCGTCCGTCCGTCCGGGCACACATTAGGGTACTTATGTGGCTAGCCCCACAGGGTTATGGACTTAGTAAAGGATAGGGTTGGTTACAATTAGCCACCTAAAAAATCCTTTTATGTGGCTAAAAATCGTTTTATGTGGCTAATATTTAACATGTGATAAGCCACATAAGTATCCATTTGTAAGAACGTCCGTCCGTCCGTCCGTCCGTCCGTAAGATTTGCGTTTTTATTTCTCGTTCCAAGCTGTGGTCGGGGGTATCCGTGAGCCTTGCTCTAGTATTTAAATAAAAGAAAATATAATCAATTGTCATCTGGGGGCCGTTTCACTAAACTTCGTACGACTAAAATGTCCGTAAGTGCAAAATTAAGATAGTCTGTACATTTCACATTGACAATGTTTTCTTGTAAACAATTATTGGATTTACATTTATCGAACATAGGCTGCATATGCAGCCTATGCTCAATAAATGTAAATCCATCAATTGAAATTTCTAGACGATCCTAAATTTGCGCTTACGAACATTTGAGTCGTAAGAAGTTTAGTGAAATGGGCCCCTGCTGTTTTGGAACTATTTATAGCCCAAAAGTTTCCTAGCTGGCGAAGATTTAAGTCGCATTTAAAACGATAGTTTCGTTTGCTCAATGCTGACAAGCATTTTCGATCCACCTAACATGCCTCAATTCTGCTTTGTCTTGTTACCTTATGTTTCTTTGTGTTCTAGACCTAGACAGTGGTTCAAACTTATTTGTGGCTGTGACTTGAGAAATGGGGCTTATGGGATATGTGACCAGTGTAGATCCAGATTAAATGGCACACTCGTGTAGCGTGGTTAATGATCTCTGTTGCTTGTTAGAAGCATGACTGTGTTTCATTGACCGAATGGCGAACAGTGCAGATCCTGATCAGACTGCGGATGCACAGGCTGATCTGGATCTTCACTGGTCGCAAAACCCATAAGCCCCATTTCTCCAATCACAGCAACATTTTATTAATCATTGGTTTTTATCACGCCCGCTTGCGGTCGGTGTGATATAGTCACAGCTTTTGGCGTGTGTCTGTGCGTCGTGCGTGTGTCTGTGCGTCCGGCATTTGCATTAAAGTTTTTTTATGTACCAAATATCTCCACAAGCCTAAGTCGTATTGACTTGAAACTTCGCATACGTCATTATCATCATCCATATTTGCATCTTATAGCCCAGCCATGTGCCCCCCCCCCACATGCCCAATGTCAAGGTGAAACTGCTTTGAAAGTTGCGTTAATTTTGTTTTTTAAATCTACGGTCAAGTTTTTTCAAAAGTTGCGTTATTTTTTGTTGTAAAATCTGTGTTAAAACTTTTTAAATATCTCCAATTGACTTGGAATTTCACATACCTCTTTATCATCATCTATATTTTCAAGATTCAAAATATGAACTATAACTGTTACTTAAAATCTTCCAGGATTCAATGGCTCCGATATCACTTGTTATAACTATTACTTATTTTATTTCATGCTATTGTGTGCATACATATTAGCAGTTCCCGCATGCCGAGTTGTGAACACATAATGCAAAAACATGTTTGAAGCTGGATTTGCCAATCAAAATTGCAAAGTATTCTTATCTAGCAAAGTATACTTTGAGGGGAGTAATCATTTATTTTTCCCGAAATACATTATTTCATATAGAACTATCGGCTGAATATATTTGATGATTGAAAGTATGCAGACTTATTATACTGAATTTATTACATTATCACAGCCAAAATGGCTGTGATAATGTAATAAATTCAGTATAATAAAAATTAATAAATTTATCCTTAAATGGAAAATTTCTCCCTCAAAGTATACTTTGCTAGAAAAGTATACTTTGCAATGTTGGTGAAATAGGCTACTGGAATGTTTTAATTCAAAGTAATGTATCAAGAGTCACAGCATCATCGATTACAGTCATAAATGCATGTAGAATTTATGAAATTAATGTTCGCTATATTCCGAAACTGCTTTTCTTAATGTAACATAAATTTAAATTGTGCTACTTACCATTATAGGTTATTTTTGCCCCCTATGCAATTGCAAGGCGGGCATATTAGCATATTGCATATTGGCATATTGCATATTGGCATATTGCGTTGCTCTTGAGGTTCCATCTGTCCGTACGTCCGTGCGTCTGTGTCTATCTGTCTGTCTGTTCGTCTGTACGTCCGTACATCTTCAACCATGTATACTTGTAATTTGTGAGTACAAGAGGTACTTGTGCACCATTTTTTTCTTGTATACCCTGGTGCACAAGCAGACAATTTTTTTATTGTCGAGCCCGCTTGCGGAAAACGAGACATAGTGATCAAAATGACGTCCGGGTGTCCGTGCGTTTGTCCGAGCTTAAATGGATACATATGTGGCTAGAAGAACAATAGGTTATGTAATATTCTATTGTTCCGTGATTTTATGTGGCTAAAAATGGGTTTATGTGGCTACAGAATAATAGGGATGAACAAAGGAAAAGGTTAGGGTTAGCCACATAAGTATCCATTTGTAGGAACGTGTGTCCGTGCGTCCGTGCGTCCGTGCGTCCGTGTGTGCGTCTATGTCTGCGTGTGCATCCGTGCGTCCGTCCGAAATCTGCGTTAAAGTTTTTAAATACCTTATATCTGCAGTACTAAGTCACATTGACTTGAAACTTCATATGCTTATTAGTCATCATCCATATATTCATGCTGTGTCCCACTCATGCGGCCCCTGTGCCCAACGTCAAGGTCAATTGCCTCGGCGGGTTCGAAATGCGGGCCGCGGCCATCGGTTCAGCTCGCAAGGGTCTTAGGTTTCTTGGTGCACAAGCATAGGATATCCGTCTGCAGAGTGTCTCACTATCAGAATCTGATGTCTTCAACCAGGTATACTTGTGGATCAATTTGTGCGTACCGGTACAATAGGTAAATGTAAAAAAGTTTGTCAGAGTTTCTCCAGCTAGAGTCCAGTATGACATTGGGGCATATTCATGTTTTACAAACATAATGTCTATTGTTATCTTCCGAGCTCCAGTTAAGCTGCATAATTTGATCAACTTTGTGGGGAATTTTGTTATTTCTTCACTAAAAAATGGCAAGTTGGGAGTGCTTTAGAATCGTCTCGTTGAGACGATTCTAAAGAACTCCCAACTTGCCATTTTTGGTGAAGAACTAAGAAAAATACCTCAAATATTTGGTCAAATTACGCCTCTTAACTGGAGCTCTGTATCTTGTTGTTAACTACTAATAAAATGTTGGCAGTTGCCTTCTATTCTAAAGAGGTCACTTACCAAAGGTTGACCTGCTTGTCAACAGCATGATACTAAAATCGTAATAATCCTTCTTGCATAGGAAAATGTTTCAAGTGTGGCAGATTATATAAATAGCCCGTATCCTCCATGAAATTATCCTGTCAGATGATAATGTATTTTTGTAGAGAATTATAATTGCTATAATGACACTTCTATACAGATGTTAAATGCTTTAATTTAATGACGGCATTGGCTCGATGACCTTGCATGTTGGTACCGACTATTTAAGTCCTCATCTGATAGGACTAGGCTAGCACAAAGTTGTCTTGCCCAAGGACACTCCCAATCGGCCAATCGCAGTGGGTCGAGGTGGGAATCAAACACAGAGTCTCCCGATCCGCACTCCGATGCTCTTCCTACTGAGCCAATCCAGCCACTTTTATTCAGATGTTGATCTGATGTTAAATTTAAACTTTCACCTGCATATACTGCCATATGTTGGGTCTTACGGTTTTACCAATCAGTCATTTAAGCAAACAACCAATCAATGAATCAGTCAATCAAACACAAAGAATCGAGCACAAACAATCAGTCAGCCAATCAATCGTTAAATCTGTCACCAAATCATTTTATCAACAAGTGAATCAAACAACAAATCAATCAATCAATCAATCAATCAACTAAACAAACAACCAACCAAACAATGAATACCCTACATTTCCCAACCAACCAGCCAGCCAGAGCCAACCAATCACCCCACCAACCAATCAACTAAACAACCAACCAATCAATAAATACCCTAAATGTCTCAACCAGGCAGCCAGCCAGCCAGCCAGCCAGCCAGCCAGCCAGCCAACCAACCAACCAACCAATCACCAAATCAACCGAGTAACCAAACCAATACCCCAACCAATCACCCAACCAATCACCCAACCGACCAATAACCCAATCAGTCACCCAACCAACCAACCAACCAACCAACCAACCAACCAACCAATAACCCAACCAATCACCCAACCAACCAATCACCCAACCGACCAATAACCCAATCAGTCACCCAACCAACCAACCAATAACCCAACAAATCACCGAACCAACCAATCACCCAACCGACAAATAACCTAATCAGTCACCTAATCAACGAACCGACCGACCGACCGACCGACCGACCGACCAACCAACTAATAACTCAACCAGTCATCCAACCAAACAACAAATAACCCAACCGATCACTCAACCATCCAGCCGGCCAACCAACCAACCAACCAACCAACCAACCAACCAACCAACCAACCAACCAACCAACCAACCAACCAACCAACCAACCAACCAACCAACCGGTAACCGATACAACAAACCAGTCACCTAACCAGTCACCCAATTAACCAACCAATCACTCAACCAACCAATCCACTACACTCCCCAGGAGAAGCACCTGCAAGCAGCTACTGAAGGCTGGGAGTATGCACCGCTTTTCAACATGAAGTTCCACCACATCGAGCGGAGGATGGATCTGGTACGGCGCCGACGCTGGCATCGCAAAATGGTCGCTGTCGAGCCCGGAAACCCGTGCTTCTTCAGTATGCAGACAGAGGAGGTGAGATTGTTGTCCCTAGTCACCCCTTTCCACAGGTGGCCGGCTTGGTGATTGGATGGTATAATATACTGTTTTAGACATCCACTCAAAAGGCACAATCAGAGCTCCAGATAAGGTGTGTATTGGCATATTTTACGCACTTATTTTAGCTTGATTATCAACAGTTTGAGTACAAAATACTCACAGCAATGTGAAAATGTGCATTGATTTTCAAATTGAGTAGTGGAAATACTGTAATAAAGTTGACAATTTACTTAGTTGAGCTGCAAAAAGCAAACAAGCTCAACTAAGTAAAAGTTCAACTGCTTTACAATATAAATAAGTGAATAAGTAATAACACACTCAAATAAGTGAATTGTTACATTTGTTTTGTTTTGATAATTTGTTCCCTATTCAATCATGAAGAAAATAAATAATCCATATGTAAAAATAAAACACGCATTTAATTTGAAATCAGGGGGTACAATACTCTTTAGACACAAAGCTTATCTGGAGCTCTGGGCACAATAGAACAAACAAAAATGAGTTAATTAAATGAAAATTTATTTTTTCACAAACCAGGAACATAATATTTATTTTTGTTTGTATTATGTAAATGTCTAAAACAGTATCTTCTAAAATTCTGTCACCAAGCCAACCACCTGTGCCCAACCCCCAGCTAAGGAATCACGATTTGCCTGGTTTGGTCACAGGTGACATTATTGGGATAAGATTTCCATCAAGATCAGTTCAATAAAAAAAAATCCCATCCCATTTATCTTTATATTTAGTAAGATAAATGGGATGGGAATTTTTTTTTTTTTTAGCTGATCTTGATGGAAATCTTATCCCAATAATGTCACCTGTGGGTTTGGCCCTCAGGTACATTTTTATCTTTGGCTCTTTTGTTATCTGGGAGTTGAATTGGGTTATTGCCCATTATAAAAGTAGTAAGATTATTACTGATCCTACTGCTTTTGGGAGGGGGCCAAGTGATTCTAGTGTGGCGAGGACCTGACATCAGATCAAGATTATTCTGATTTCAGGGCTGAATATATAGTTTTTGTAATGTAAATATTCTGTTCTGATTTTGGGATTTTCTCCCCATTTGTACATGTACTTGAACTTGTACATGTACTTGTACATGTAATATATGGGATTTAGTACTAAACCCATTGACCCGGCCTTTAATGACCTTAGCTGTTGATAGGCCGTTAAACCCCAACAAACAAACAAACTGATGAACCGCTTCACCGATTTTGATAATATTTTGCCACAATGTGTGTCTACAGATGGTGATTATTTTTGCATACGACCTACGTCCGACCAAGGCCAAGGTCAAGGTCACTGAGGACTTATGTTTACCTTGTTTGTAAGGCAAATTTGTAAAGCAAACATTTTTGTTCTTTTTGTATTATAAAGGCTGCCAGTTTGACCCACGCCCAAGGTCAAGATCACTGAGGACTTTATTAGTATTATTATTATTATTATCGAGGCTGCCAGTGAGGGGATAAGTTTCATTTAACGATGTCATTTCTTGTTGTCTGTAGTGTTGAAAGGGTGAAGCCAGTCATTTTGGGAAGGCGCCATTTTTAGAAAACTGAAATGTCAGGAATAGCAGGAATTTTATATCGCGTAAATTATAAGATTTAAGTTGTGACATGTAGCAAGATAGATACTCATCCACAAGACATAATTGTTATGTATACTTGTAAGTGCTCCTATGTGGTGTGATAACTGTTGCAGAAAGGTACCAGTTTTGCTGGAGATATGTCTATATTTTCATTGGTATGTAATTTGGCATGTGATTTATTATAGGAATGAATGACCTTTTTGTGGAATTTATCGGGGTATAAACTTGGAAAAGTCGCGGGAATACTGGACGAAGGCCGGAAGGCCTTGTCCAGTATTCCCGCGACTTTTCCAAGTTTATATCCCCGATAAATTCCACAAAAAGGCTATTCATTCCTTATAATTCCAGCATTTGAAATAAATTCATCAAGAAAATGTGTTTATTTTCCGTTTTCTTATGAATTATTTTAACTGCGCCTCACGGTTACGGAAAGTAGTTCGGCATGGGAGTTTACTGGGATATAAATTTTGGACAGAACTTGCTACGGACCAATCAAATGTTAGGGAATTGTGTAAATATTTTTGTGCTGGAATTATTGGTACATGTATGTAATTTGGCATGTGATTTATCTACAGTTATGGTTTCTTCTATTTCATATAGTATTAGTTTTCATTAGGTAGACTTTGACATGTGATACACTGTAGTGTTGGAGGATATAGCTGGAATAATTCCACGTCTGCAACATGAATAGATCTATCCATAGTATCTGCTTTAGACCTTGTAAAAATTTGCCTTCGGTCAATAAATCATTTCAACAAACAATTATCTATTGATTATTTATTACATAAATTAGATGTTTACAATTTAATAACATGGTGTATTAACAATCATTATTGTTTACCCTAGTTTCTTGACCAATGAAAGAACAGCATTTTGACTCAATTAATCGCATATTGCGACACTTTGGTCAATATCTATTAAATTAATCATTAAATGTTCATCGCTATATTTAGAACTGATTTTACGCCTTGTTGTCATCAGTTCACTGTACGCAAAGCATATTACCGCCCACACGTGCGCTCACTTCGTGTCACACCGCCAATCTCGCTAGCGCTCACTACAAAATTAATTTATAAAAAATTCAATATATGAACTATAACTATAACTAATATACTAGTGCAATAATTATTTAAATGAGACTGTTACAGAAACATGATATGTGATCAGTGTTGCTTCATTTTATGATGATGTGCTTATGCAATAAAAATCATCAACCATTTGTGTTGATTTAATATGATATTGTTACATGACTGCCGTTGTTCGACACCGCTCTCACAGCTGTGGTCAAACATACAGCGCGTGCTGTTTGACCATAGCTGTAGACAATGCTCATTCCGGGGCCAAGCCAACACCTACGTAATGCATGTGTCTCATGACGTTACTCGAATGCGCCATTACGTCACAAGACCAGTTCACAACGGTCACACTGAAACTTTGAAATTGATGTGGAGAATGGGGCACCTACATACTGCGGCCCCGGAATATGTATGTGTAAATCAGCTGTTTGAATGGAGCAGGTTATCAAAGTACTGAAAATACTACACATATGCTCAAATCACACGATATTTCCGACGGAAATGTAACAATAATGTCTGACGATGTCCAGCCGTGGCTAAACGTTTGGAGTGGCACGAGGGAACTGTTTGAACCCCAAGGCCGTAGGTAGGCCGCGGGTTCAAACAGTTCCCTCGTGCCACTCCAAACGTTTACCCACGGCTGTACATTGTCGAACCTTCTATTTAATAACTCTATTTATTGTATTATTTGATATGAAATGTGGCATAGCCTCGTTTCTTATGAAATAAGTAAACTCATTTAGTAAATATCGTAATATATCATCACTCATGCAAGATCCAATTTGTAAATTTGTAAATTTTCCCTTCACAGCCACTGTTTAACCCTTGCACCTCTTATCTTCATTCTTTGATATCTGCTGTTTATTTTCTATTTTCCATTTTTATCATCAAAAACATGCTTTCACAGCTCTTTAGAATAATTTACAACATGCTTTGACAGCACTTCAGAATCATTTCCATTGGAAATAATTCTGGTGCTGTCAAACCATGTTTTTATTGAGAAATAAGGCAATATATAAAAGCAACAGTAGACGACAATTGTTGTGAGTAGCGGTCTAAGGGTTAAGATACTTACAGATATGATGACTGTACATGTATGTGTAGCAAACATTTTCATTAATTTGTTTTAACAGGTGTCGAAAAAGAAAAAGAAGGTTTCCATGATTTTATGAATTGTGTTGCCTGTTACTTACTTATTTACTAATTGTTATGGGTTGCCAGTCAAAAGGGATCTTGGAATGTTTGCAGTCCTATGTACAGTATATATTCTGTACAATTGTGAATAGGAGTTACTTTAAATATTACCTCCTCTATTCCACAGTCATTGCTAGTTGTTTATACTCCCCCACAATGAGTTAATGGGGATATAGTGCAGAGCTCTCCGTAAGCGCCGGCTGCCGGTGATTTAGCTGACTACTCGCTCAGTTGGCGACGGCTACAATTCATAATGTCGTTAAAAAAAAAACAAAAAAAAAAACATGGGTGGGTGGCAGGTGCGGAGTACGCGATGGGTAATTTAACGATCGGGGTTCATCCTTACCGGAATTCCGACTGGAGACCTGGTTTGACCCTCACATATGTCTTTGGCATTTTGTATGTGACAGTTGAATCTGGTTATATCCCTTATGTGAGTATTACGATATTCGTAATTCTATTTTACGGGAAGGGGCCAAGTGACTTTGGTGTGGTATGGACCTGGCACCAAGTCAGGTTATTCTAATTTCAGGGCTGAATATATCGTTTGTCGATGTAAATATTCCATTCTGATTTTGGGATTTACATATCAAAGTATATCACAGTTATTTATGGGTGAAAGGGTTAATGAAAGCATTTTTAAGGTTCCTTTCCTTAGCTGGTAACCCATATGTGACCTGCCTTGACAAATGCAGGCTTTTATATTTGAGCCCAGTCTTGACCCTGATCATTCTGATCCACCGGTCCGTTTCACTAAACTTTGTGCGACTAAAATGTTCGTAAGTGCAAATTTAGGATCGTCTGGAAATTTCAATTGATGGACTAAAATTGATTAAGCATAGGCTGCTTATGTAAATCCAATAATTGTGTACAAGAAAACATTGTTAATGTGAAATGTACAGACTATCATAATTTTGCACTTACACACATTTTAGTCGTATAAAGTTTAGTGAAACGGGCTCCACGTCTACAGTAGTCGCAATGTAGTGTGAAAATCAATTGTCGTACAAAACTTTTGCATTCTTGACTGACTGCCACTGTGCCATGACTGGTCAAGAGCTACAATGATAAAAAACGATACATTCTCATTATGTCGGGGTATGTCACATGTTAGCATCGTGTACGTTTGGCTACAATATGTTTGTGTACTTATAGCATCTTTCCATACTCATTCATACTTAATTTCTGCTCAGAATAGCATTATTTATGTGTTTATACCACCAGCATACAAAGTATGTTGAGGGGTATACAGTTTTCATATTTCCGTCCATTCGTTTGTCCGTCCGTCCGTAAGATTGTGTTAAAGCTTCCATGTACCCATCATCTGTGCAACCATCAGTCGGATCGACTTTAAACTTCACATACTTCTTTGTCATCATCCATATTTTGATTCTGTAGCCCACCCATACAGCTTTCATGGCCAAAGTCAAAGCCGAATGACTTATAAAATATTTGGTTTTCGGACCAGGTGGCGGCCAGGAGAATCCGAGAGTCTCTGCTCACTAGCTCTACTGTCTGTTCCACGTTTTTCTGCCGACAAACTTTTGGCTATTAAACACATTAAATCTAAAAAATATTTAAAAGTAAGTACTTTTTCATCAATAACAAAAAAGTCACCCTCCCCAAGAAGAATTATTTGATGAAGTTCCATACAATTCTATATAGGGCACAGAGTTTGTGTACACAACTCCTCTGAAACTGTTCAGTTAATCGATCTAAAACTGTACATACATTTTCTACCCATATTGAAGATGTGCACCTTGGTGTTTTTATGCCGAAAAAATATCACCTTAACAAAAATATCACCATTTTAACTTAGCCAATTATTCTACATTTTTGTATACAATTCTATATAGGGTACAGAGTTTCTGTACACAACTCCTCTGAAACCGTTCAGTCAATCAATCTGAAACTATACACACGTCTTCTACAATTATTAAAGATGTGCACCCTCAAGTTTTTATGCAGAAAATATATTTTTTAACAAAAATATCACCTTTTGAACTTAGCCATTTTTTCTTTTATTTTTTTGTATCCAATTCTACATAGTTTCTACTTTACACATCTCTACCTAAATTAGTTGTATACATGTTTATCACAATAAGAGGAAGAAATAATGCTATAGATTTTCAAATTCTCATTAATGTTTCTTGCCTTGGTGACAGCTTCACATTTCTGCATCTTCGCTTTCTGACCCATCTACGACGGGCGTATTTTGTGAATTACGGCCAAATTTTTGAGAATAAAAACACCCCCTTATCATAAATGGACTAGTCTGAAAATCAGTTTGTGATGATTGGATTTGTCCGGAAATTAACATATAAAATCCATTCCCGTTACGTTAAGTAGGGGTGAAAGGGTTAATTTCTTCTCGGAATAGCATTGTTTATGTGTTTGTGTTATTGTTCATCTATGAATCATGGGTAGCGGCATGTCAATAATTAGCTTTACATAACTGAAATTTCATGTCAATAACACAGTTTTCTACATCACTATAATATACAGTATTTATTCTAATAAACACCCCCGGGGCTATACAATTTGTTGGGATCAAAATGTGGAAACTAGGATCGAGATATGTTATTTTCACATACATAAGCCATTTAAAACAATGTTTTAAATGGCTTTTGTATGTGAAAATAACATTTAAAATGCAAATATGGGTGGGGTGGGGGGGGGGGGGCTACTATTAGGAGAAGAATTCACATAAGTGTAAAAGCTTGTTTTCTAATCCTATTCTCAATTGTATGTATGTATATATCACTTGCCACAACTTCAAATAAATATTGTTTAAACTAGAGAGGGGGTTACTATTAGAATAAATACAGTATGCATAGTGCGCATACAAACACACACACTAAACTGAAGAGATTCCAACTTCAATAGCAATTACACTATTGTATTATGTCAGATAGACACAGTAATGAGTAAATGTGCTGTGAAACTATTATGTGAGAAACAAATATCGTCGCTGTTCTTCAAAAACCTTGTAACTCATTTTCAGCCCCAAAACATTCAGTCCAAATCAAAATACGTTATCTGCGAAAATACCGGAAATTTTAGCCAATCGTTTGACACTTTAATGGTCATGTGACAAAATCAAATAAATCTATTGGTTCATATTTGTTATCTTCTAAAACATTATATAACTTCTTTGGTGCTCGGTATCGCAAAATTGCACAAAAATAGCCAAAAACAATCAGAAACGGATACTAGGGTGAGTAGTGATAGTATTAACATCTTATCAAAAAAAAAAAAAAAATCGAAAAACAGGTACACGTCATGAAATGAAAATGAAATTCTGAGAAAATCTGAAATAACTTGTATCTCTAAGAAGTGGAAAAAATACTGTAAAAAAACCGCTAGAAAAACTAGAAATTAAAGCTCGTAAGTCTTTGTTTTAGCCTTGACCATTTAACTGTAAGCACTAACATTGATATGGTTAAAAAGGATATATAAATGTAGTCGTTTTTTCGAAATATTATGCCAATATTAATTTTCCTATCGGAAGATATTTAGTTTTATTTGGTTCCGGAAAAGTAGACGGATTTGACTTACAAGGTTTTGGAAGAACAGCGACGATATGTTAAATATGGCATGAAACACCAAACTGTTGGTTATGTATGATTGACCGAAGTGTTAATTGATATTTATATAGCAAAAAGTGCAGATCCTGATGAGACGGCTCGTCACGAGCCGGCTCATCTGGATCTACACTTTTTGCCAATGCCTGCAGTAACTGATGCATGTCGTGTAATGGAAAGCGACTACCGGTACATGATTGTATGCATGTAAATTGTATTATTGTAAAGGCATGGCAGCTCCCTATAATTCATTGTATGTTAGATAATCTTTTCTTTGTTTTACTCTCATCTCAATATATAATGACCACTCGTTTGAAAAAGATCTCTGCATCTTGACAGACAATACATACTGTCATCTCGGCTAATTCTGTGCATCGGCTAATGCGCAATTCATATCAAATTTAGTCTTGTGTACGTCATAATAAAATATGTGGATTTCGGAATAAACAAGCTGATTAATTGTTACACTGTGGCATAATTTTATCACATTCCGATAGTTTGGTAAAAAGTTATTCCGAATATAGTCAATATGTGTAAAATCCTCAGACCCTGCTGATGTCTTATGTACTAAATTATCTGTTCAACTAAGAAACTAAGTCACTAGCTTTTTCTTTCTTACTATATTTGGTTGATTTCTTTTGTAATAACAAGATTAACCATTTCTTGATAGGATAGACTACTTTTAAGCAAGAAACAAAAACATTTTCTGTGTCATATCCTTAATATTATAACACCATTAATATTGTATTTTAACCGGGTTTTCAGAGAAAACGTGATGTTTTGTGTTCTTCTAACAAGGTTGTGCTGCTCAGTAAATGTATGTTGTTGAAGCTTGCCACATTTATATATCACTTTCAACAATCGCGACTGAGCTTGATAGTGACCATTTTAAATGCACCTTTTATGAGATTATTAGAATATTGTATGTAATACAATAAGGCTGACATTCGTGTGCTAAGTAATGTTATTTACAATAAAGTGACATTAACTCTGCTTGCTAGCGGTGAAAATATCCGCCAAACAAATTAGGAGTATATGTTTTATTTCTCTCTGTAAATATGTCTTGGAATTTCATTGGAATTGAGTCCTCCTCAGGACTCAATTCTAATGAAATTCCAAGACATATTCATGATATTTACATGGATAAATAAAAGAAAATATGATGAATGTTTGTCCGCTAGTTTTGAACTATTTATAGCCCACAAGTTTCCCAGCATGCAAAGAGTTAATCATCATAATGTATGTGCACCTCATTGATTTTAACCCATTGACATCTAAGTTAATCATAATTTATTTTAATTGAAAATTTATGATTATTTCTTTATTTATCAATAAACGTTCATGCTGTTACCACTCGTATCATTTTGAGAAGAATAAATAAAATAGGGTATTTTTTGCTGGGAAAATAATTGTCGTCTGCTGTTGTTTTATATCTTGCCTTCTTTGTCAATCAAAACATGGATTGACAGCACTTTAGAATCATTTCCATTGGAAATGATTCAAAAGTGCTGTCAAAGCATGTTTTTGATGAGGAAAATGGAAAATAATACATAACAACAGACAACAAAATTAAATTCAGCAGTGTAAAGGTTAATTTAATTCCTTAAAAATCCAATATTTGAACAATAACTTATACATATATGGTCAATGATCTGACACCATCCCTCGTGTTTGTAGTCCGATGACGAGGATGAAGAGGAACAGAGGGCCCTGGAGTCCCTCGCTGCCCCCCGGATGTTCATCGTCTTCCAACGTAAGTGTATATACCCACCACCTGCATGGGCCTGTTTCACTAAACTTCGTACGACTAAAATGTTCGTAAGTGCAAATTTAGGATACTCTGAAAATTTCAATTGATGGATTTACATGTATTGAGCATAGGCTGCATATGCAGCCTATGCTCAATACATGTAAATCCAATAATTGTTTACAAGAAAACATTGTTAATGTGAAATTTACAGACTATCAAAATTTTGCATTTACAAACATTTTATTTGTACAAAGTTTAATGAAACGGGCCTCTGGTCAGGCTTCATTGATAATAATAGCCACTACCCATCAGTTTGAACAGAAATTAACCCCGAATCTATCCAACATCAGTACAGTAGAAATCTTAATGCCCGCAGTATGTTAGTTGTCCTCCAACATAAGTGTTCCTGGCACCAGATCAGAAGCTTGTAGCTTCATTGATTGCTGAATTTGGAAATTGGCCGAGGGGTTAGAACACCTGGGCCCGGTTGCTCAAAACACCAGTTAGCTTAACGGACTGTTAAATCCTTAACGGACTGTTAAATCCGTAACTGAATGGTTAAAATCTCTGTTAAATCCTTAACTGAATGGTTAAAATCTCTGTTAAAACAGAGATTTTAACCATTCAGTTAAGGATTTAACAGTCCGTTAAGCTAACGGAACAGAGATTTTAACCATTCAGTTAAGGATTTAACAGTCCGTTAAGCTAACTGATGTTTTGAGCAACCGGGCGCTGGAGTCAATCCAGAGGTTGTGGTTTGAAACCTCAGATAAGACTTTAAACTGTGGTCCTGTCTCTATGTGACCTTAGCTGTTGCTGGGACATTAAAAAAGTACCCCATCTTTACCAATATCTTTATCGACGTTAACCGTAAACAAACTCTTATTCAGGGCTCCAGATAAGGAATTAGTAATTGAATATTTTCACTCCATCACTTCTGAAGAAATTGGGTATTTCAAAATTTTAATTGGGTTAAATAAAATCACACTATACTGTTTACACAACAACAGACAGCAATTATTGAATAATTTGCTTCGAAATGAAAACATGTCCTGGCATTTCATTAGAATTGTCTCCTTGGATGTGTTTTCATGGAAAATAAGAAAAATGCGCTATATTTGTGGTCTGTTTATTGTTTTCTGCAGATTGATAAAGGTACCACAACATTGTTATTGCTTTTTGATCCTCGCTACTTCTGATTTCAATTGGGTTTTTGGTAATTTTAATTGGTTATTTAAGCAAATACGCAGCTTATCTGGAGTTGGTTTATTATTTTCAGCCTAAATGTTTTATATTGAATATCTATTCTATCACAACAGAGGCGTTCAAGTACCAGTTGCGGGCGTACATCTACCAGGCCCGGGACGTTCTTGCCGGAGACGATTCCGGCCTCTCCGGTAAGTTTTAGCAGTTGTCATGATTACCATAATAACCCTAAATATTCAAGACACCATTTGCTTTGCGAAACCCCATTGTATCCAAATACTGCTGATTCTCTTTATCTCGATATCGCTTATCTCGATATACCTGCTTATCTCGATATGCATCCGAGGTCCTGGCCGAATTCCCTATATATATCATGTATTTACTCCTGATAAATCGATATCGGAAATGTCGATATTTCGGTTATGTCGAGGTGATTCTAGCGTGTCTTGGATGGTCAATTATTGTTTGTATATACATAAAACACCTTTCTAAACAATGTACAAAACAATTCAAATGTGCCCAGGTGTAAATATAATAGTACTTAGAAAGGTACAAAACTCCTATTCGCCACCATTGTAACAAAAAGCCACGTGATATAGACAATTGGAACTCGCCTATACAACTAATTACAGCGTGTCGAAACCGCAGCTTGGGGAGGGTTTTTGGCATAGATTTTACAGTTGCTAATACATTAACATAAATCTCAAAGATTTCGAGTGTAAACTGCACTAAAAACGTGTCTCACTAACCTAAGTTTGCTTTTTAAAATCATACACCTTCGCTTCCTGATTAAAAATGAATGTTAGCTGCCATCTTTGAAAATATCGAATCACGTGACACGCACTGATTTGGTTGGCTAATGGAAACGACGTTAGTCTCCAGTAACCAACCAAACGACTGCGTGCACATGATTGAAATAACCTAACTAAACTTTTATAATCTCGGACCCTCTACTAATTGTATACTTGCTTTTATAATCTCGGACCCTCTACTAATTGTATACTCACACGAGTCGTAATCCACACCCATCAATACAGTAGGTAAGACATTCTGTGTTGTATTTTCACATTTTCCAGCTATTTCTGTAGCCTATTTCACCAACATTGCAAAGTATACTTTAGTAGCAAAGTATACTTTGAGGGAGAAATTTTCAATTTTTTTTTAAATTTATTAATTTTTATTATACTGAATTTATTACATTATCACAGCCATTTAATGGCTGTGATAATGTAATAAATTCAGTATAATAATTCTGCATACTTTTAATCATGAAATATATGCATTTGTTAGTTCTATATGAAATAATGCATTTCAGGAAAAATAAATGATTACTTCCTCAAAGTATACTTTGCTAGTAAAGTATACTTTGCAATGTTGATGAAATAGGCCCCTGGGCCCATCGTGAATTTATACAAAGCACATTCTTGAAATTTGTGCTAAAAAATCTGGCAGTTTGATTGGCCAATCACAGTTTCACTGGCCAATCAAACTTGCTGATTTTGAGCATGATCAATGAGTACATGTACAAACCCAGAATATTTTATAATCATACGCCACAGGCGACATAAAGACAATCACATTACAATATATAGTATATTTATACAATGGAAGATCTATCGGACTATTTTTTACCCGTCATGTGTGTCATACCCCTGAGATGATTGTATTTTATTGTTTTCTCCTCGAAATCAGCAAGTTTGATTGGCCACAAGCTCAGTCTTGGCCAATCAAATTTGCTGATTTTGAGCAGGATTAATCAGTACATGTACATGCCCAGAATATTTTAATGAGCCGTATTTTATTTTCTCGCGTCAGATCCGTTTGCACGAGTGTCGTTCCTCACCCAGAGTCTGCGTACAGAGAACATCAAGAAGAGCCTGTGCCCGACCTGGGACCAGACCCTGATCTTCGAGGAGGTCGAGATATACGGGGACCCCCGCAGCATTGAGGCCCAGCCCCCCGATATCTACATCGAGCTGTTTGACCACGACACATTTGTAAGGCATTTTCACTCATTTTAGAGTGTCATTTTCAGAAATACTTGTTTTCTAAAGCTTATAGTTTATAGTTTTATCTGAGATGCAGGTTTGATGCATGTATCTCCAGTAAGCACACATTATTTGATGTCTTGTGGCAACCATTTCTATAGTACCGTCTGAATTAATGTTCCACCCAAGAACCAGGGGGCCCCTTTCACTAAACTTTGTACGACTAAAATGTTTGTAAGTGCAAATTTAGGATCGTCTGGAAATTTCACTTGATGGATTTACATTTATTGAGCATAGGCTTATGCTCAATAAATGTAAATTCAATAATTGTTTACAAGAAAACATTGTTAATGTGAAATTTACAGACTATCATAATTTTGCACTTACGAACATTTTAGTTGTACAAAGGTTAGTGAAACTTCGCCCAGAATTGAACATGGTCCAGCGTGGTCCAATTGTGGTCTGTAAAGATATTCTCCAATAAAATACATGTTTATTTACCTGTTGGCCAACTAACTGGTTTTCCTTTTTGTACTGACTGAAATGGTTTTACCTTTGGTAACCCTTATAAATATTATAGCAAATGTTAAATAGTATCATCTTTTTGCGAGTTATCGGTTCAATTTGGCTACTACCGTATTAACCCTAAATATTCAGACACAATTTGCTTTGGGAAACCCCTATTAAATAGGGGTTACCCAAAACAAATTGTATCCAAATAGATGGCTATTGTGACTAAACCGATACTGCCATACTAACCCTAAATATTGGCATTCTCACTGTTGTGGGGAAACCATATATTTTTTATATATTTCCCAAAATAAATGGTGTCCAACTATATAGGGTTATTATGGTAATTTCATAATCCTAGCACCAACCTAGCTTGTACACTACCTACCTGTAGGGCGAAGCGGAGTTCCTGGGGCGATCGAAGGCTCACCCGATGGTGAAGCTCGATCCCAACGATGCACGGACGCCGGTGCTCCAATGGCACGAGATTGTCCGCGGGAAGGAGAGCGGCGGAGAGCTGCTCGCTGCATTTGAACTCTTCCTGGTAAGGCTGAATGGTTATATTTGTATGCAGCTCTTGTATTTTGAAAATTGGCCCACTGTTTCTGAAATTAGTAAAAATTTGGCCGTGACTGGAGAAATTGGGCTTATGGGATTTGTAAATCCCACTCCTGTAGCCTGATAATGATCTATACTGCTTGTTAGAATCATGACGGGTGTTTCATTGATAGAATGGTGCAGATCCAGCGGCCCGTTTCACTAAACTTCGTACAACTAAAATGTTTGTAAGTGCAAATTTAGGATCGTCTGGAAATTTCAATTGATAGATTTACATTTATTGAGCCTATGCTCAATAAATGTTAAAACCAATAAATGTTTACAAGAAAACATTGTTAATGTGAAATTCACAGACTGATATATTTTGCATTTACCAACATTTGAGTCATACAAAGTTTAGTGAAACAGCCCCCCTGGTCAGACTGTGTAGATACACCAGCTGATCTGGATCTACACTGGTTGCAAACCCCCATATAAGCCCCATTTCTCCAGTCACAGCCAGAAACATGTTTTGATAGTTTTCCCATGTTAAACCCCGGATACATGTTCGCTTGTCTGGAAGTAAATTCCGCTTTTTCTCCTGAGCCAGCAAACATGCGAATGAAACCCTTGGCAATATGGTTTACTAAAACATTAAAAAGAATTGTAGCCTATATGTATTTTGGTATTATGGATTATTGCTTGTCAAAATTAACTCACAATAATTATACGCCCACTAGAAACCTGGCAAAAAAAACCCACACTTATTGAATCCCTGTACTTCACCGGAATTCGCGTCGAAATTTAGAAGATTTACATTTGTGTCTGTGACTTGAGAAATGGGGCTTTTGGGTTTTGTGACCAGTGTAGATCCAGATCAGCCTGTGCATCCGCACAGTCTGATCAGTATCTGCACTGTTCACCATTCTGTCAATGAAACACTCGAAATTCTACCAACAAGCAAAATAAATCGCTACCTATGCTATTTGATCAGGAGCTACACGGGTCGGTCACAAATCCCATAAGCCCCATTTCTCCAGTCACAGTCACATGTGGGCTAGGATGTGGAAAACATAGTTTTTATTCTGACCAAGATAGTACTTGACCAGCATGCATAGGGGATGTGATTCTGATAAAATTGTACTCTGACCAAATATTAACACATTACAAAGTTGTCGATGCACACCGCTAATTTATCCGTTTCACTCGTACATATCTGGCATAGACGGGTTTTTGCTAATTTTCAGACTATACTGACAAATACTGCAGATCCTGATGAGACGGCTTATTATAAGCCGTCTAATCTGGATCTACAGTGTTTGCACACAATAGCTTTATGGTCTGTAGGGTTGAAAAGGTTAATTTAATGAAATTTATGGGACGTTGAAGAATTAATGTTTGCTCTGCTTTTGTTTCGCATATAGACGAAGGTATGTTCAGGTTTTAATTAATCACCGTGTATTGGGTACTAGCATGCTAACACTATTTTGTATGCCATTATTGAGTATTTAATAGCGTTATTTAGGTGGTTCATTGGCAAAGCAGTGCTTTACAAAATTTCCAACTAGCATAGAACATATTATATATCGGGGTATGGATCATGTGGTTTCCGATGTGACGTAATCTGTGACATAATTTTTACAGTATATTTTCTTTAAAATCTTCCTAACAAAATTTTGATATGATGACTTAGTGTTTTATGGGTGCCCTAAAAACTCTTTACAATAACATTTTTATTTGCATTGACAGTAACCAGATTCTTTGTGAAAACAACAGTATTATGAGATTAACCCTTAGACCGCTATCATAATTTTTTTGTCGTCTGCTGTTTATTTTCTATTTTCCATTTTTATCATCAAAAACATGCTTTGACAGCACTTTATAGAATAATTAACAACATGCTTTGACAGCAATTCAGAATCATTTCCATTGGAAATGATTCTGAAGTGCTGTCAAACCATGTTTTTATTGAGAAATAAGGCAATATATAAAAGCAACAGCAGACGACAATTGTTGTGAGTAGTGGTCTAAGGGTTGACACAAACTGTACAGTAAAGGTCGAACAATTCCATTATGTTATATTTCATGAAAATCTATCATTCCGTTGGAAAAATATTTTACTGTAAGCACATTTAAAAACATTACGTCACACTGTTTGGAAAACCACGTGATCCCACCCCCTGTATATGTAGGTGGCCATTTTTTCAGTCTGATTAGGGCCTACATTATTTGTCATTTAGTCGCATTCTTATTGCTTATAGCTAACACATGAGATATTATCGACATGCGGGTTGCAGCCATCTGGTCACTTGAAACCATGTCATATACTATGACATTTCTCTCTTGTTACCTATTTGCATTATCAATGCAGATGTTGGTTACTGTTTTGTGTTGTCACTGGAATATCTAACCAACACTATGTCAACTAACCAACTGTGTGTGATGTGAAACTAGACATATATAACATTTATACAGATCTGTTGTTAGAATAATATTTACAAAGCATTGCATCTTGGAACAGTCCTTTACCGGACTGGCTGCTGACAAAAAGGACTTGTGACAACACAAGCCCAGACCTGTAGCCTATTTCACCAACATTGCAAAGTATACTTATCTAGCAAAGTATACTTTGAGGGAAAAATTTTCAATTTGTATTATACTGAATTTATTGGAGGTCCACTGCACAGTCTGATCTGGGGCTACGTTGGTTGCATGCGTTGTAAAGTTCCTTTCTCTTCAGCCGTTCTGATTTGGGGAATTTTCCCCCAATGCAGCAGGTTAAATACGGGATTGAACCCGTTCGTCCGGCTTTAAATGACGTTAGCTGTTGATAGGCCATTAAACACCAATACATCAAATTTACTATCAAATACATATCACTAACACCAATATGTGATCATAATGCTGTAAATTAGACCTTGTACAGCAGCATGCACCTTTTAGCTTGTAGATCACCAGTGGCGGATCCAGCATTTGGGGTAAGGGAGGGTTGCCCTATTGTCTAGCTCCACAGAGTATGCTAGGGGGGTCCGGGAGCATGCCCCCTGGAAAAAAATTGAAATCTACATGTCCGAAAATGCACTTTCCTGGGTTTTCCCGCATTTATATTGAGACTCCCAACTGGTAGTAAACTGTGATCTATGTAAACTCTGTGGCTGAGCGGGGAGGCTGCAACCCCGGAACTCCCCCTCCAGATCCGCCCCTGATCACTTTATACTGTTGCACTGGTATATGGGCATTTTTTTCTATCATAACTCTTCATTTGAGCATGGAATGTGGTATTTATGATACACAGTGCAGTTGAAACATTGCAATAGGTTACTTTTGCAGCTGACTGATTAGAAACAAACACATAGTATGAAGCAGAACTCTATATACGACATTTTGTTGCTACACTAGCTTATAGTCATATTCTTCTCTGCTTCCGGTCGATATTAATTAACCCTTCCTACGCTGTTGACGGAACTTGTCGTATGCTGTTTTTCATTTTTGCTTTAATTCTTAACAAAAAACTGGTTTTTACAGCACATGAGAATCGTCTCCACTGGAGACGATTCTCATGTGCTGTCAAAACCAGGTTTTTGTCGAGAAATATTGAAAATAAAACATTTCCAGCAGACGACAACATTTAATTCAGCGTAGTAAGGGTTAAACATAGTTGGTTAATCTCAGCCGGCGGCCCATAAACTGTCAAGGAGAAGAATTCACATAAGCTTTTACGAAGCTTGTTTTCTAATCCTTTTATCACTTGTCTTGTATATATGTAACCTGCTATATATGAAATAAAATATTGTTTAAACTAACCCTTAGACCGCTATCCTAATTTTGTTGTCGTCTGCTGTTTATTTTCTATTTTCCATTTTTATCATGAAAAACATGCTTTGACAGAACTTTAGAGTAATTTACATCATGCTTTGACAGCACTTCAGAATCATTTCCATTTCCATTGGAAATGATTCTGAAGTGCTGTCAAAACATGTTTTTTATTAATTCAGTACAGTTGTATAATAACTACCAAGATATTAACAATTAAATCCTGCAAGATTCTCTATGTATTATACCAAGGCTCGTGATATGTATGTTACAAGAGAAAACTATAAAGACAATGATATGGAAATGTTTATACATGTAGTACCAATTGCAAGGTGTATGATCACGTGGTATTAACAAGAACAACCAGTACTGAAACTTCCAGAATCCATCCGATTCAAAGTACTTATTTTTTATATTGTCCTTATTATGTAACAAATTTTGATGAAATATGGCGCATCAAACGCGTCTTGTTAAGCTGCATTTGGTGCTCTCTGTACTTTGGCCCAAACTTCTGTTGTGTTTGCGAAGAATCTTCGTAAAAACGACATAAGTCTGTGCCGAACTTCCTGGACCACCAAATGCAGCTCATGAAGACGCGTTTGCTGCGCCATATTTCATCAAAATTTGTTTCATATTAAGGAAAATATCAAATAATACTTACTTTGGAGTGGGCAAGATTTCAACACATTCAGCCACTGTTGTTGTTGTTATAACCACGTGATCATGCACCTTGAATTGGGAACGCAACCTAAACAATGGTATTAATTTAATAACTGTAACCAATATATTATATTTCAGAACAATGGCAAAGATCTACCGTTTATGCCGCCCAAGAAGGGAGACTTGTTCCTTGTGCCGAATGGAATCCGGCCAGTCATGCAGAGAACGGGAATTGAGGTAATATATAGCCACATATCACTGTGTTGACGTTTGCTACATTGACTCCGGTTGAGGTCCGAGACAATAAGTGCCAAACAAACACCTTGCTCATATTTGTGGCTGTGACTGGGTTTATGGACTTCGTGACCAGTGTAGATCCTGATCAGACTGTGCATCAGCACAGTCTGATCAGGATCTGCACTGGTCACCATTCCATCAATGAGACACCCAGTCGTGTTTCCAAGAAGCAATATGGATTGTTATCAGCCTACCGGATTGTGCTAGACTGTCCGTACGTTCCATAAGCCCCATTTCTCCAGTCACAGCCACATATCTCTTTAGGTATAACCTTTATCCACTCTCTCTGAAATGGAGGAGCCAAGTGATTCTGGTGTGGCAAGGACCTGGCATCAGATCAGGATTATTCTGATTTCAGGGCTGAATATATAGTTTTGTTCCCTCCCCCCCTCCCCCATTTGTACAGGTACTTGAACATGTACATGTACTTGTACAGGTAATATATGGGATTTATTACTAAACCCATTGACCCGGCCTTAAATAACCTTAGCCGTTAAACCCCAATTAACAAACAAACAGAACTCTCTGAGATGGCCTATTACGTGAATCATTATAACTAAATGTTTGCTCATATATTGCTGAATTGACTTTTACAGTGAAATAAGAAAGTGGAGAAAAACATAGCACACTTTTGGGATATTTCCAGTAACCGATTTCACAAAAATTTCACCAAAATTGCTGAGTGTACTTATCTTGCTAAGTACACTTCGAGGGAGAAATTTTCAATTTAAGGACAAATTTATTAATTTTTATTATACTGAATTTATTACATTATCACAGCCATTTTGGCTGTGATAATGTAATACATTCAGTATAATAATTGTGCATGCTTTTAATCATCAAATATATACAGTCGTTTGTTCTATATGAAATAATGCATTTCGGGAAAAATAAATGATTACTCCCTCAAACTATACTTAGCTAGATAAGTATGCTTAGCGATTTTGATGAAATATGCTACAGATCTTCAGTATGACCGATTGTTAGTAGCATGATCAATCACATTGGGCATATACTCCAAGTACTGTGTGTGATGGCTTGTATATGGCCTAGAGGGTAGAGCACTGAACTTCAATATGGGAGGCTGTGTGTTCAATCCTGCATAGGCATGACCTACTTTCATAGTATCATCTCGCTGTGGATGAGACTTCAAACCTACTGTCTGTTTTACGAAATCTGCCCAAATTTTACGGCTATATAAATAATGCAAAAACAATATATTTTTCGATAATATTAAATTATTGCAAAATTTAAGAATGAGCCTACCTTTTATTTCGTGTAATTTGGTCCAATATTGATTTTATTGCGAAAAAACAATTTCCACATGTTAAATCCCCATAGACATCTTCACAGAGTGAAGATGTCTATGGGGAAATATTTTTCTAATTTCAGAAATAGTGGACCGATTTTCAAAATGCAACTTGTTTTCTTAGTTAGATCATTTCCAAGCTATCTAGCTAGACTTCAGAATCAATTTCCAAAATGTTCCGTTTTTCGACTCCTCCTCCAGGTTCTCCACCTCTTTTTTCCCCGTGTTAAATTCCCATAGAGAACTCATTTTTCGTAATAAAATCAATATTTGACCAAATTTCACGAAGTAAAAGGAAGGCTCATTCTTAAAATTTGCTGTAACTTAATATTATCAATTTTTTTTTATAGTTTTTGCATTGTTTATATGGCCGTAAAGTTTGGGCAGGTTTCGTGAAACAGAGAGTAGGTCCCATCTCTACAAGTTGCGGGCAGCAACTCTGCAAAACTTACTACCGTCCAGGGGCCCGTTTCACTAAACTTCTTACGACTAAAATGTTCGTAAGTTCAAATTTAAGATCGTCTGTAAATGTCAATTTATGGATTTACATTTATTGAGCATAGGCTGCATATGCAGCCTATGCTCAATAAATGTAAATCCAATAATTATTTACAAGAAAACAATGTTAATGTGAGATTTACAGACTATCATAATTTTGCTCTTACAAACATTTTAGTCGTACAAAGTTTAGTGAAACGGCCCCTCGGTATGCGAGTTTTGCAGTTACCGAGTACTGCAAAGTTACTGTTACAGACTACCCACAGCTACCATTTGTACATGACCTTCGCAGTTGCTGGGACGTTAAACTCTTTCACTTTCCTTGTCCAGGTGCTGTGTTGGGGGGTGAGGAACATGCGGAAGTTCCAGCTGGGCTCCGTCACGTCACCGAGTATCGAGTTTGAGATCTCCGGCAATGTACTCGAGTCGAGCGTCATCAAGAACACGAAGCGCAATCCGAACTTCGCTGATCCCATACTTTTCTTTGATGTTGTGAGTTTTTCTCATTTTTGTTTAACCTGAAATAAATGACATTGTGTGCGATTCTTCATGAAATTGATACGGCTTCACCTGTGTATTCTGCATGTGAAAACTGTTAACCTTAGACCGCTACTCACAACAATTGTCGTCGGCTGTTGCTTTTATATCTTGCCTTATTTCCTTATTTCCAATGGAAATGATCCTGAAGTGCTGTCAAAGCATGTTGTAAATTATTCTAAAGTGCTGTCAAAGCATGTTTTTAATGATAAAAATGGAAAATAGAAAATAAACAGTAGACTACCAAAAAATTAATATAGCGGTGTAAGGGTTAATTATCGTCTTTAGAAAGATTATCAAGAAATGTACTGAAGAAAATGATGCCAGACATGACGTCATTTTGTTACAAAACCATAACATGTGATATAATGTCTGACATCATATTATCATCACATACCCTGAATAAATCAATAAATCAATATCTACACCAATCAATTAATCAATCAATTTATACACCAACCATTAAATCAGTGTATGCACACATCAATCAAGCAATCAATCAGTGTATGCACACATCAATCAAGCAATCAATCAGTGTATGCACACATCAATCAAGCAATCAATTGATATATACACCAATTAAATAATGTATACGCCAATCAATATATACACCAATCAGTCAATTAATTTATTCGACAATTAACCAACTAATCCGTATATACCAATCAAACAGTATATATACCAACCAATCAGTATGTAAACCAATCAACAGTATATATACCAACCAATCAGTATGTATACCAATCAACAGTATATATACCAACCAATCAGTATGTATGCTAATCAACAGTATATATACCAACCAATCAGTATGTAAACCAATCAACAGTATATATACCAACCAATCAGTATGTATACCAATCAACAGTATATATACAAATCAATCAGTATGTAAACCAATCAACAGTATATATACCAACCAATCAGTATGTAAACCAATCAACAGTATATATACCAACCAATCAGTATGTAAACCAATCAACAGTATATATATATACCAATCAACAGTATATATACCAATCAATCAGTATGTAAACCAATCAACAGTATATATACCAAACAATCAGTATGTATACCAATCAACAGTATATATACCAACCAATCAGTAATGTATACCATCAACAATATATAATACCAATCATCCAAGTATGTATACAATCAACAGTATATATACCAACCAATCAGTATGTATACCAATCAACAGTATATATACCAACCAATCAGTATGTAAACCAATCAACAGTATATATACCAACCAATCAGTATGTAAACCAATCAACAGTATATATACCAACCAATCAGTATAAACCAATCACGTTATATACCAACCAATCAGTATTAAACCAATAACTGTATATATACCAACCAATCAGTATGTAAAACCAATCAATTTACCAAGTATATATACCAACCTAAATCAGTATGTATACCAATTCAGCATTATATATACCAACCAATCAGTATATAAACCAATCAACAGTATATATACCAACCAATCAGTATGTATACCAAAAACCAATCAACAGTATATATACCAACCAATCAGTATGTAAACCAAGCAACAGTATATATACCAATCAATCAGTATGTATACCAATCAACCAATTAATCAATCTCTAATGTGTCCACCCACAACCAGATGATGCCGAAGGAGGAGCTGTACATGCCGCCGGTGAACGTGCGTGTCCGTGACCACCGGCAGTTCGGGCGACGCCCCACCGTGGGCATCCACGTCCTGAAGACCCTCGAAAATTTCCGCTGTGAACCGATTATGGCTGGGGACCAAGACACGGACGGTGCTCAAGGTAACCTCACAGTCTGATTAGGATCTGCACTGTTCGCCATTCCATCAAATAACACCTGTCATTCTTCTAGGAAGCAATATAGATCATTAGGCCTATCAAAAAAAGATGGTTTGTTTCGGGGCACCCGACCCTACCTGCTATTTTATTAACAAAATGTGCCGACCCTATTTTTTTTACCACATTTCAGCAGAAGAAAAAATGTTTTTGTCTATTTTGTTCATTTTTTTTTATTTTATCCCTCTTCTTGTGACTTTTGTCTCACACCCATTCTATGTTTCATGCAACTTTGTTGTTAAATGACATTTTAATACCCGATATATTAAACAACCCATCTTTTTTACACTCGCGACCGTCTTACGACTCTAGGTGCAGCGAAAACGAAGTGCCGGGACAAGCATTGCGGTAAATGCAGAGGTTATCCGAATATACAATTGTGTCCGGTGATTTCGCGCATCCGGTGATTTCGCACACCTCTTTAACTTGAATTGTCAACCTCTCGCTACCTGGTGTCGGTATATTAGAAGTCAACCTTTTCATAAACTATACAACTTCTGACGATATTTGGCCAGTCTAAATATATTTGGTCAGTACAAGTTTTTTTTTGTGTCAGTTTACTCTTCGTATCCTAATACATGCATACGTTTTATTTCTCAAAAACACATCACATTTTGCAGAAGACATCGTCTGTGAAAACCATGTTTACCTCTGTTTTGTGAACGAAATAGTTGGCCCCGGATGGAGTATATTAAAACATACAAATGATGTCATTGGGGAAACTACTACAAAACGTTCAATGTATGGAAGCCCAAACTTGTTAGAATATATTTCTTAGCCAGGTTTTTTTAACAAAAATCCAGGGTATTGAAAGCCGGGCGGGCGGGCGGCGGGCGGCGGGCGGCGGGCGGCGGGCGGCGTTCGGCGTCCACAATCAATGTTAAGTTTTCGTTTTTTTAACTTGACGCATTTTTTCCGCGCAGTCGACTTAGCCATTTTCAATGTTAAGTTTTCGCGTTTAAAATGTTAAGTTTTCGTGTTTAAGTCCATTTCTTTGGTACTGTACCACCTAGGACCACTAAACTTTCACAGCTTCATAACCAAGGGGTGCCTACCACATACAACTATCCAACATGTGACCATTTTTTTTACCCTCACCTACTATTTCTACGTAATTGACTTAGCCATTTTCAACGTTAACTTTTTAATGTATGTCTGGTTAAAGTTTTTTGGTTAAAAGTTTTTCGTTGTACTATATCTCTGCAACTGCTTCGCCCATTACCTTAAAACTTCACATGGGTGTTTATCATCATCCATATTTTCATTCTACCCCCCAACCGTGCGGCCCCTGTGCCCAATGTCAAGGTCAAATTACTTTGAATTTTTTTGTTAAAGTTTGTTTGTGTACTATATCTCTGCAACTGCTTCACCCATTACCTTGATACTTCACATGGGTGTTTATCATCATTGTCGCGCCCGTTTGCGGAAAGCGTGATATCGTCGGCATTTTGGCATACGTCCGTACGTCCATGTGTCCGGTTAAAGTTTTTTGGTTAAAGTTTTTCCATCTACTATATCTATTTTTTTAGTGTCCATGCCTCGCCCCAAGGCGCGACATGCAGGCCACGGCCATCTAGTCTACAAAAAGTGGGTATAATTATGTTATCCAAGTGTCTATGCTTGGAAAAAACCTGGCCTTCGTGGCTTTGCCTCGTTTCTTGTTTTGTAGTATTTTGAGTACTTGCTTTAATCTGGGTATTAATCTATGCTGGATGTGTTATACTGTCATTAATTTGTTCCCTGACTGTAATTTATCACATGCTGACTTATTGACCCCCTTCCCTGTACGTAGAAATGACAGTCATGTTGGCGTGTATTGGCCACCATAGATAAATATAATTAGCTGACGTCACTAAAATTGCACTGCGCAAGTACATCGGACATCCAGATTTTCGGGGAATACCCAACGCGAGTTCAAAAATGGCGGCCGTTTACATTGATGCACTTTGTTTTATTGCATGATATTTCGTAGAAATACGGTGAAATGGCGAGTTATTATGCATATAAAGTTATAGGTCTGAATATGCAATATTTATAGATCGGTTACGTTATTGTTTCCTTAGCTGCGCAAAATCACCGGACAGCACCGTAAGCCTACAATCAACAACAACAACAGAAATTGCCAATTGGCACGATGGCTGGGGTTTCGTCTAGTGGGACTCGCATCTTGTTACGTATAAACATAGATGTATGCCAACATTCTCCAGAAAGACGAACATTTCACATTTTCCCTATAGCTAGTTCATCAGTGTTTGCGGACATGATACCATTGTATTGCGAGCAGTGCTCACCTGTGCATCAGCGTCTTCGGCATTAAACCATGGATTAAGTTTTGGGTCAAGTCTTATTTATTCTCAGCACTCGTTCATGTGCATTTACAGATGGCTTTTGGGTTTGAATTAAACACTACAATTGATAATTTTTGACATAATATATTATATTCCATACAGGATGTACAGTTTCATGTGCATTCTGTGTGTTCTTTTGATGCAAAATATCCACCAGAATATACAATGAATTATGAGCTTAATTAATATTCATACTACAACTAATGGCATGTAAAGTAAACAAGGTACATGTTGTATTTAACGATTTACGGCTTCATTTATAAAAAAAAAAAAAAAAAAAAAAAATCCCTACCTACCCTACCTACATATTTTGAGCCCGTTCCCCATAACAAACAATTTTTTTGATAGGCCTTATCAGGCTATATGAGTGTGCTACTTGATCAGGAGCTAAACTGGTCACAAATTCTGTAAGCCCCCTTTCTCCAGTCATAGCAACATATCTGTCCATAACTGGCTGTGACTGCAGAAATTGGTGTTATAGATTTTTGTGACCAGTGTAGATCCAGATCCGCTTGTGCATCTGCACAGTCTGATCTGGATTTGCACTGTTTGTGATTCAGTCAGTGATGCAACTAACAAACAGTATAGTTCCTAGAATCTGCTAACTGATCAGGAGCTACACTGGTCACAGACAAGCAATATAGATCGTTATTAGGCTATAGGAGTGTGCTAATTTGATCAGGAGCTACACTGGTCACAAATCCTATATGCCTCATTTCTCCAGTCCCAACCAGAAATAAAACCTTGACACTGACTGTCTATTTCAGAAGCTATAATTAGAAACGGTGCTGGTGGTGCAGGAGAACATGTGCTGGATATGCCGATGGGGGAGGGTGAAACCAAGAAAAAGGTGAACATCTTTGAAGTAATTACAAGTTCCAGATAAGCAGCAATTCTTGTTGTAGTTGTTACTATTTCTCCATTCAAAGTTTGACATTAACCCTTTCAACACTACATACCTCTATTGTGGTGTTTGCAAACAGTGTAGATCCAGATGAGCCGGCTCGTCACGAGCCGGCTCATCAGGATCTGCACTTTTTTGCAAGTAATTTTCATATTTTTTAGAAAATAGAACAAGGAATACAACAACAAACTAATAAAATATTGGTGCTTATCTGGAGCCCTGTATATGATATAAGGGCCAGTTCATGGTTTATTGCTTTACTGGTTTTCCCGAAATTGATGTAGAAAATAGACATATTTTTCATAAACTTCATCATTTTTATTATTGTGTTAAATGTTTCCATAATGTAAAGCAAAATTGCCGATTTATAAAGACAAGTTTTGGAATATTATTCTGCGATAACATATTTCATGAACTGGCCTTCAAATAATGTGTATATGTGACTGTAATTTTGAAGAAAAAAATCAGAATATTAATAGAAGTAGCAAAAATAAGTGCACAAAACTAATCATGGACTGGCTTGCATTGATAACACGTATTAACCCTTAGACCGCTACTCACAACAATTGTCGTCTGCTGTTGCTTTTATATTTTGCCTTATTTCTCAATAAAAACATGGTTTGACAGCACTTCAGAATCATTTCCAATGGAAATGATTCTGAAGTGCTGTCAAAGCATGTTGTAAATTATTCTAAAGTGCTGTCAAAGCATGTTTTTGATGATAAAAATGTAAAAGAGAAAATAAACGGCAGACGACAAAAAAAATAAGATAGCGGTCTAAGGGTTCACAACACAACATAGACTATGTATGCTCTAATTAAACTAATTAATTTTAAATATTGCGTAATATTTACTAATTGGTCCTGTAGCGTTCATATTTAAATCAGAGCAAAGATCAAACATGTCTAAGCCTGTGAAATGTTCAACTTCCAACTTCCTTAGTTACAATAGTCAAGGTGCATGATAACGTTGTACTAATAACAACAACAAGTACCGATTCAAAGTACGTATTCTTTTATAGTGTCCTTATTACGTAACGGATTTTGATGAAATATGGCGCATCAAACGCGTCTTGTTAAGCTGCATTTGGTGGTCTCTGTATTTTTGCCCAAACTTCTGTCGTTTTTGCGAAGAACGACACAAGTCTGACTCCATAGACCACCAAATGGAGCTCACGAAGACGCGTTTGCTGCGCCATATTTCATAAAAATCAGTTGCATATTAAGGAAACTATCAAATAATACTTACTTTGGAGTGGGCGACGTTGTTGTTGTTGTAACCACGTGATCATGCACCTTGATAGTGTTTCCTCCATAAACAAGGGACATGATAAGACCAGAAAAGAAATTAAGTTTACAAAATGACATGTTTAATATTATTTATATTACATCATCATAAAAAAAGTTCAATGCTAGTAAAAAAGATCATTTTCAGTTTAAAATGTTGGTTGAAGTATGATAATGCCTGTAATGGTATTTGAGCAAATTGTAATAATGTAATAAAAATTTGTAACAAAAAATCAACAAACATTTTTGGGGGGCAGCATGGCACCACCAAATTTGGGCAGGCTACCACCAAAATCAGGGGGCTGTTTCACTAAACTTTGTACGACTAAAAGTTTTGTAAGTGCAAATTTAAATTTCATCAATTTCAATTGATGGATTTACATTTATTGCTCAATAAATGTAAATCAAATAATTGTTTACAAGAAAACAGTGTTAATGCGAAATATACAGACTATCATAATTTTGCACTTACGAACATTTTAGTCGTACAAAGTTTAGTGAAACGGCCCCCTGGTATGGTGCAGCGCCATTATAAAATAGGCTGGGTGAAACACTAGTTATAGGGTGCAAAAATGTGGCTGTGATTGGAGAAATGGGGCTTATGGGGTTACTGACCAGTTTAGTTGATCAAATAGCACATTTGTGCAGCTGGATAACGATCTCTATTGCTTTTTAGAACCATGACAAATGCTTCATTGATTGAATAGCGAACAGTGCAGGCCCTGCACAGGCTGATCTGGGACTACACTGATCGCAAATCCCATAAGCCCCATTTCTCCATTCACTGCCACAAGTATGATGTGTCCAGGTTTACTGTGTCAAACAATGAGAAACTAAATTCTGTATGTGCTCTGTAATTTCTGTCTCTTTCATTTATAAAAAAAATTAATTCCAACCAACGACAATGCAATAATTCAGACAGAACGAACATATTTCATTCGCTGATAATTTCATGATTGTTTCAGAGAGGGTTTTTGTCAAAATTGGTGTTAAAGGCATTAGAAAAGGAACAGGTTATTTGGAATGAACTTTAAGCATTTTGTATGAAATATTTTCTTGTTAAATAATAGTACATGGACATTGAACATTTATACTACATTTTAGTGGGGTCTGCGGATTGTATGCTAGTATTAGTTGGTAGTAAATCCTGCTATTATCAAGTGACAGTCTTACCCTACAGACTGTCTGTACATCCCATCTTTCCCTGACTTATTTTTGCTTGTAAACCTCCCAAAACATTATTTTTGTCGAGCCCGCTTGCGGAAAGCGAGACATAGTGATCACAATTGCGTCCGGGTGTCTGCGTTAAAAGTTTTTAAATACCTTATATCTCTGCAGTCCGAAGTCACATTGACTTGAAACTTCATATGCTTATTAGTCATCATCCATATATTCATGCTGTCTCCCACACATGCGGCCCCTGTGCCCAAGTTCAAGGTCAAATGACTTGGAAGTTTGTGTTTAAAGTTTTTGTCCAAATTTGCTTTAAACTTTTCACATACCTACTATCTCTGTAATCGTAAGTCAGATTTGCTTGAACCTTTGTATGCTTATTGGTCATCATCTATATATTCATTCTGTGTCCCACTCATGTGGCCTGTGTGCCCCAGGGTCTGGTCAAATGACTTAGAAGTTTGTATTATCAATCATAAAATCTGTGTTAAAGTTTTTACATACTTTATTTCTCCACAATTGTTACTCCAATCAAACTTCCAATACTTCCTTTTCATCATCCATATTTTCCTTCTATAGCTGGCCCATGTAGTCCACATGCCCATGGTCAAGGTCAAATGACTTTGAAATTTGTTAAAGTTTTTACATATCTCCACAACACGTACTTTACTTCAAACTTCAAATAATTCTTTATCATCATCCATATTTTCATTTGATAGCCCACATACCTTCTATCTCTGATATCCAAGATCAAGGTCAAATGACTTTAAAATGTGTGTTATACATACCTTATATCTCCACAACTCTTAATTCAGACTTCAAATAAATACCCTCTCAGACCATCAAATTCCTCGGCGGGCTCGACATGTAGGACGCGGCCATCTGGTCATACATACATTTTCCGTACTTTCTATTGGCCTGCCTTAAAAATTGTAAATACACAAAATGCATGTTGAATTTTTCTATGCTGATGAATTTGGTGAATGCATTACATGCATGCACTTAATATTTGATTTGTGCATGACGTAGACAAATTATTTGAAATGGAGCAAATATTAGTTTGATATGTTGCATGTTTAGAATACAAGGTGCATGATCACGTGCAAAAAAAATGGCTGAAAATGTTGAAAGCGCGCCCACTCCAAAGTAAGTATTATTTGATATTTTCGTTAATATGCAACGGATTTTGATGAAATATGGCGCAGCAAACACATCTTCATGAGATGCATTTGGTGGTCCTGGGAGATGGACACGGAAATCGATTCTTCGCAAAAACGACAGAAGTTTGGGCCAGCGTACAGAGACCACCAAATACAGCTAAACAAGACGCATTTGATGCGCCACATTTCATAAAAATCTGTTACATAATAAAGACAAAATAGTATAATACGTACTTTGAATCGGAGCGCTTCTGGAAGTTTCAGTACTTGTTGTTGTTGTATCCACGTGATCATACACCTTGGAATAGATACAACTTCATAATATCACCATACAACCAAATATTTACATCGCAACTGCACTTTGCAAGTTCACTCGCTATCCTGCCACTTGTGTTTATGTACATTAGCCCCTCGTGATTGGTTAAAGTTTGACTTTATTTATCTACACAACATTGTCAATAGCAGCACGCTATTGACTGGCAATATCACTGTTCCTTTAGTTGCGACAAAATTATGTAAAATAAGATGATTCTTAATTTTAACTCCTTATTTGGTTATTTACATTTTTAGCTTGACTATTCGAAGAATAAGTAGAGCTTATGTTGTCACCCCGGCGTCGGCGTCGGCGTCACCGTCACGCCTTGGTTAAGGTTTTTAGTCAAGCTTGTATATGGAATACTACTGGCCCTACACCCACCATACTTGGACAACTTCATCTCCTAGTGATGTACATCAATAACCCCTGATCTATATTTCACCTTGACCTACATTTCCTCTTGAATTACTTGGTTAATTCCCCTTGGTTAAGGTTTTTAGTCAAACTTGGTTAAGGTTTTTAGTCAAGTTTGTATATGCAATACTACTGGCCCTACACCCACCATACTTTGACAACTTCATCTCCTAGTGATGCACATCAATAACTCCTGATCTATATTTGACCTTGACCTATATTTCCTCTTCAATTACTTACTTAATTCCCCTTGGTTAATGTTTTTAGTCAACCTTGGTTAAGGTTTTTTTTTCAAGCTTGTACATTCAATACTATTGTGTATCCCGACACCATACTTCGACAACCTTTTCTCATAGGTATGTACATCAATAACCCCTGATCTATATTTGACCTTCACCTTCATTTCCTCTTCAATTACTTAATTCCTTTTTGTTAAGGTTTTTAGTCAACCTTCTATATGGAATACTACTGGCCCTACACCCACCATACTTGGACAACTTTATCTCCTAGTGATGTACATCAACAACCCTGATCTATATTTGACCTTGACCTACATTTCCTCTTGAATTACTTACTTAATTCCCCTTGGTTAACGTTTTTAGTCAAGCTTGTAGATGGAATACTCCTGGCCCTACACCAACCATACTTGGACAATATCATCTCCTAGTGATGTACATCAACAACCCCTGACCTATATTTGACCTTGACCTACATTTAACATTGAATTACTTACTTAATTCCCCTTGGTTAAGGTTTTTACTCGACCTTGGTTAAGCTTTTTACTCAAGCTTGTACATGGAATACTATTGTGTATACAGACACCATACTTGGACAACCTTTTCTCATAGTGATGTACATCAATAACCCCTGATCTATATTTGACCTTGACCTACATTTCCTCTTGAATTACTTACTTAATTCTCTTTGGTTAAGGTTTTTAGTCAAGCTTGTAGATGGAATACTCATGGCCCTACACCAACCATACTTGCACAACTTCATCTCCTAGTGATGTACATCAACAACCCCTGACCTATATTTGACCTTGACCTACATTTAACCTTAAATTACTTACTTAATTCCCCTTGGTTAAGGTTTTTACTCAACCTTGGTTAAGCTTTTTTACTCAAGCTTCTTGATGGAATACTATTGTGCATACAGACACCATACTTGGATAACTTTTTCTCATAGGGATGTACATCAATAACCCCTGACCTTTATTTTACCTTCACCTACATTTAACCTTGAATTACTTGCTTAATGTTTATAGTCAAGCTTGTATATGGAATACTTCTGGGCCTACATCAACCATACTTGGACAACTTCATCTCCTAGTGATGTACATCAATAATCCCTGACCTATATTTGACCTTGACCTACTTTTATCCTTGGATTACTTAGTTATCTCCCCTTGGTTACGGTTTTTACTCAAGCTTGTATATGGAATACTCCTGTGCCTACAGCAACCATACTTGGAAAACCACGCACATACGTCCAAGGTCAAGGTCACTGTTGAAGGTCAAAGGTCAGACCTATTGAAATTCCCTTCCGCTCTATATCTTCTACACCGATGCATGGATTATCAAATGCCTTGGCACAAATGTTTCTCAGGATGAGAAGGTGTGTCTCGATCAATAACCACGCACCTACGTCCAAGGTCAAGGTCATAGTTGAAGGTCAAAGGTCAAACCTATTGAAATTCCCTTCCGCTCTATATCTTCTACACCGATGCATGGATTATCACACTATGCCCAGGGTCAAGGTCACAGACTTGATGCGTTTGAAACCTTAACGTTCGGCTAAATGGCTTATAATCAAAAATGCCTCGTTTTCTTTGGCTGCCAGTGGGGGTATTCGTGTGCCGACAGGCCACATTTCTAGTTTCCCTTGGTTAATGTTTTCAGTCAACCTTGGTTAAGATTTTTATGCAGGCCGCAGCCACCTTCTTTGTCAAGCTATGTGTACATCGACAACCCTCGTAGTCGAGCTATGCTGTTCTCCTACAGCTCTTGTTTTGGAAATGCAATGTAAATATATGTAATAAAAGTCATGGGATGTTGGGAAATGTTTGAAGTGGCATTATCTTAGATTGTACAGGGCTCCAGATAAGGAATTAGTAATTGAGTATTGTCACTCCATCATTTCTGAAGCAATTAGTTATTTCAAAATTTTAATTGGGTAAAATAAAATCACACTACTGTTTACACATCAACAGACAGCAATTATTGAATAGTTTGCTTCGAAATTAAAACACGTCTTGGCATTTCATTAGAATTGTCTCCTTTGACTGTTTACACATCAACAGACAGCAATTATTGAATAGTTTGCTTCGAAATGAAAACATGTCTTGGCATTTATTAGAATTGTCTTCTTGGAGACAATTCTAATGAAATACCAAGGTGTGTTTTCATGGAAAATAAGAAAAGAATATGCTATGTTTGTGGTCTGTTTATTGTTGTCTGTAGCTTATCTGGAGCCCTGGATTGTATCTTCGATAATGCATTTCTCAAAAACAGTTGAGATGAATATTGTTTGAACACAGTCGCAACTTGTCCTTGATCATAAACATGTGTATGTTAGCTAATTATTGCATTTGCATGTCGGCTTTTGATGTCGTTAACAGCAACTAAGGAACTTCCGTGCTAACTGTAACTTGGCTGTATTGCGTCATTCATCTATAAATCCCACTAGTAGTCCTTTCACCGATTCATAGCTACCATTGACTACCGTTTGTTTGAACTCACAAATCAAAGTCAAACCTACTTGAAACATTTCAAAAACTTTATTGGAATATATATTGCATCACACATCTGGAAATCACACTAGTAGCGACATAATTCCTTTCACCGATTCATAGCTACCATTGACTACTGTTTTTTTGACCGCACAAAGCAAAGACAAACCTACTTGAAACTGTTCAAAGACTTTATTGCAAGATATTTTCAACATTGCACAGAATTGACAGTTTTGAGACTGAGCTTGAGTCTTGTTTATCGAGTAACGGGTACCGAGTTATGCATTGAGAATTTATCGACAAATAATTATCAAAATTCTATTTTAGGCATTGATGCTGATACTTTAAGGATAAATTTATTAATTTTTATTATACTGAATTTATTACATTATCACAGCCATATTTGGCTGTGATAATGTAATAAATTCAGTATAATAATTCTGCATACTTTTAATCATCAAATATATGCAGTCACAGTGGTTAGTTCTATATGAAATAATACATTTTGGGAAAATAAATGATTGCTCCCTCAAAGTATACTTTGCTAGATAAGTATACTTTGCAATTTTGGTGAAATCGGCTACTGGATTCAAAATTACATTCACTTAACTTTCATTGTATGAACAATGTTACATGACCGTTCTGAATGGTGATTATGTTATGATACAACATAAACTAGTCTTGATAACTTCAGTTAAAATAATGTGATACATGTGCATTTCACAGCATACATGTTTACCTGATAAACAGAATGCAATGTATGTGTCTTTTGACAGTTTATCAAGCTCGTCTTTGAAACAGCTTACCTGATAAATACAATGCAAGGCTTGTGTATTTTGACAGCTTATCAAGCTCGGCTTCAAAACAGTTTACCTGATAAATAGAATACAAGGCTGTTGTCTTTTGACAGTTTATCAGGCTCGGCTCGGAAACGGTAGGAATTCCTCGGCAAGCCGAGGAATTCCTACCATTTCCTAGCCGTGCCTGATGATAACCTTTGTATCAAAAGATGCTATCCTGGTATTCTGTGTGTATATTTATAGATATTTGGGGACCCTGTCCACCGCTATCCCCAGCTAGAGCTACCTGCATTGATTCCCTTTAAAAAGCCCTCCAGAGAGGTTTGTCCGAATAATTCTGTTCAGAAATACTAACAAATTAATTGCTTTAAACTTGCATTATGTCAAGAAAACTTGCCCTATCACGTTAACATTTTACATTTTGCACCGCTTTTATTGTAGTTATAGATTGTTTATATTATGCAGAATAACAGGCACTGGGTCTCAGATATAAAGTGATCAAACAAAAAAGCAGGTTTGGAAGGTCCTCGAGCCAATTCCTACCCTTAAATATAAGATAAATAAATAAATAGAAGCCAAACATGATTTAATTATTGATTATAATTGTATTTCTACAAATTTGGTCAAATGTTTATAATATTGATAACTAAAATTGCAAACTTATTTTAAGTTTATATACGTGTCACGGTACGTAACTCACTGTGGAGAGTGGGTGGTTGGTCGGGCGAACGCGATGGCATAAATAATTAACGGTAGGGTCTCCTCCTTATAGGAATCATGATTTGCCTGGTTTGGCCCTCAGGTACGTTTTTATCTTTGGCTCTTTTGTTACTCTTCTGGGAGTTGAATTGGGTTATTGCCCTTTATAAAAGTAATAAGATTATCACTGATCCTACTGCTTTTGGGAGGGGGCCAAGTGATTTTGATGTGGCGAGGACCTGGCATCAGATCAGGATTATTCTGATTTCAGGGCCGAATATATAGATTTTTTATTTTAAATATTCAGTTCTGATTTTGGGATTCCCCCCCCCCCCATTTGTACAGGTAATATATGGGATTTAGTAATAAACCCATCGACCCAGCCTTAAATGACCTTAGCTATTGATAGGCCGCTAAACCCCAACAAACAAACACACACTGTGGAGAAGGTGTGTATTCGTGCCCAGTTAGCACAGTTAGCGCAGTAATAGCAATGTTATGGTAAACCAGAGGTCCCGGGTTCGAGTGCCGTGGTCAGATATGCATTTTTCTCTCCGTTTGACATTTGGCACCGAACGTGGGCCCATGACTGATAATTACGAATTTCAATTTTGCGGGGAGGTATATGTCCCAATATGTAACTCACTGTGGGGTGGAAGTGTGTATTTGTGTCCGGCTAGCTCGGTCTGTTAGAGTGATGGTACGGTAATCCAGAGGTCCCTGATTCGAGTCCCGTGGTCGGATATTCATCTTTCTCGCCCTGTGTCAGAAGGTAATTTCACAGCTAAAATTTATATGTTTCACAAATGGTGTTTGCGTTAGAGTAGCAGAGGAATTACATTACCAAATAATTAACCCCATTTATCATGGTTTTTAATAGTTCATCAGAGCTCCAGATAAGGTACGTATTGGGATACTTTACGCCATTATTTTAGCTGAATATGCATTGATTATCAAAAGTGGGAGTACAAAATACGCGCAGCAATGTGAAAATACGCATTGATTTTCAAATTGAGTAGTGAAACTACTGTCTTAAAGTTGAAAATTCACTTAGTTGAGCTGCAAAAAGCAATGTTTATATTTGTTATATTTTGTATCATTTGTTCCCTATTTAGTAATGAAGAAAATCAATATTCCATTTGTAAAAGTGAAATACGCAATGATTTAGACACAAAGCTTATCTGGAGCTCTGAGTACATAGCAGGATAACAATACATACACTCCTTAGAATTTGATCAAATAAAGTTAACTGTTATGCGGTTTTGTGGAGTCACGTTATCTGAGACAGTGTCTTTAAACAGTGAATATAGGATGTTAATATTCCATTAATCATATGGTGAATAGAAATTTCAGAATATTTTCCACTGTATTTTAGTCATTTAACAATGGAAGTGTATGTTGTTAGCACTCAAACTTATACTACCAACTATAAACTGTGAAATATATTTAGAATTTTATGTAAGAAAAAAGGTGTAACTGGATACTATCGGCAGTGTATTATGGGTTGAGGTTTGAATATAAGAGAAACTAATGATGTTTTATCATGTTTTTATGCATGTTTATGTTACATAGTGTGTTTACTCTTATCATCTTACTATGTGTATACGTGTAAGTTATGGCTGCTAATTAACATACACCACAGCCTCTTACATTTACATAAACATCCTGTATTTAATAATTAATGCTTATTAATATGTTTTAATATTAGACACGCCATGTGATTTCTTACCTTAGAACATGTGCGACATCACATGAAAATTATTTACAAAGTTTACGATATTTTCCATAAATGACGTCAACAGTTGATTAAATTCTATTCCGGATTTGCTCTGAACATTTTGTCAATTTATGACGTCATTTACAGAAAATATTACGCAGTTTTTGTGTAAATATTTTTGATGACAAATCGCACATTTTCTTTAGGTACAAGATCACATGGTGTGTCGTATATGTATGCTTTTAATACAAACTCATGCAGTTTAGTTATGCAGGACTCCAGTAGCCTATTTCACCAACATTGCAAAGTACACTCATCTAGCAAAGTATACTTTGAGGGAGAAATTTTCAAATTCAGGATAAATTTATTAATTTTTATTATACTGAATTTAAATGGCTGTGATAATGTAATAAATTCAGTATAATAATTCTGCATACTTTTAATCATCAAATATATGCAGTCGTTAGTTCTATATGAAATAATGCATTTCGGGAAAAATAAATGATTACTCCCTCAAAGTATTGTATACTTTGCCAGATAAGTATACTTTGCAATTTTGATGAAATCGGCTACAGATTTATAAACATGACACACATACGTACAGTTAACTGATATTTCCTTTTACCCCATCTCTGTATATTGCTGATTTTAACAAATGTCGATCTTGACAAAAAGTACAATCTTTTCCCAAAAATAATGTTGACCATTTGAGCTTATGCCAAATTGAATTCTGTATAAGATTTTATCTTATGAGTACATAGAATAATAAAACACACACTCCTTTGAATTTGATCAAATAAAGTTAACTGTTAACTGTTGTGGAGTCATGTTATCTGAGACAGTGTCTTATAGGATGTTAATATTCCATTCCACTGATGTACTCAATTCTGCTTAAGCTCGATGTTCAATATTGGACAATATTGTATTTTCTTTATGACAATTTTCAAAATCAATATGGATGAAAATCGGAGGCGGGAGCCAGAGCAGATAAGCTGCGTAATTGCTTAAATACCCAATTAAAATTGCCAAAAACCCAATTGAAATCAGAAGTAGTGGGTATCAAAAAGCAATAAAAAATTGTGGTACCTTTATCATGCTGCAGAAAACAATAAACCAACCACAAATATAGCATGTTTTTCTTATTTTTCCATGAAAAAAAATCTTGGTATTTCATTAGAATTGTCTCCTTGGAGACAATTCTAATGAAATGCCAATACATGTTTTCATTTAGAAGCAAATTAACTATTCAATAATTCAGCAGTGTGATTTGATTTTACCCAATTAAAATTTTGAAATGCCCAATTGTTTCAAAAATCATGGAGTGACAATACTCAATTACTAATTCCTTATCTGGAGCCCTGGGGACCCATATTGTAATTTGTATGGCCATGCAATCTGGAGTGCTAGCTGCTTACTTGGTTATATTTAGTTGTCATTCAGGGTTTGTGGGTTGTAGGTGGGAGCATGGGATGGGTAATTTAACGATCGGGGTTCATCTTTACTGGAATTTCGACTGGAGACTTGGTTTGGCCCTCACATACGTCTTTGGCATTTTGGTATGTGACAGTTGAATCTGGTTATACCTCTTATGTGAGTATTGTGATTATTCGTAATCCTATTCTAAGGGAAGGGGCCAAGTGACTTGGTGTGGTATGGACCTGGCACCAGGTCAGGTTATTCTAATTTCGGGGCTGAATATATGTTTTCTCGATGTTAATATTCCGTTCTGATTTTTGGGATTTTCCCCCCAATGCAGCAGTTTAAAACGGGATTGAACCCGTTTGCCCGGCCTTACATGACCTTAGCTGTTGATAGGCCGTTAAACACCAAGAAACAAACAAACATTCAGGGTTTCCCACAACCTCTGTAGGCATGTTGTCCTTGTCTGAATATGTAATGCATCATCTCTTATTTTTTGTGTCGTGTTTTCGCGGACATATAAAACATTTAAAAGAATGAAAACGGAACTGTTCACCTCCATTTTGACGTATTTCTCGGTAACTCAAGTACTAGATATTCCTTAACTTTCATTAAAACGTGTGGTACTTTCAGCGTTTTATGCCATATATTAACCATTGATATTGATGAATAACATATATTTAAAACAGTAAATTACATTTACAATTCATGTACATGTATTTGCAATTCCGAATATTTTGCGTTAAGGGAATATTTGACGTCACACTCGATAATAACATGCCTTCCTGAAACCATGAGGGAAATCCTAATTTATCTAATTTATTTTTTCTTTCTATTTCAACTATTTATATTACGTTGGTTATGCCTTTCTTATTGAGAAATAATTGTGGCTGAGACTGGAGAAATGGGGCTTATGGGCTTTGCGACCAGTGTAGCTCCTGATCAGCCTGTGCATCCGCACAGTCTGATCAGGATCTGCACTGTTCGTCATTCCATCAATAAAACACCCGTCATGCTTCTAACAAGCAATATAGATCATTATCAGGCTACACAAGATTACTATTTGATCTGTAGCTATACTTATCTCGCAAAGTATACTTTGAGGGAGAAATTTTCAATTTAATGATAAATGTATTAATTTTTATTATACTGAATTTATTACATTATCACAGCTATTTTGGCTGTGATAATGTAATAAATTCAGTATAATAATTCTGAAAACTTCTAATCATCAAATATATGCATTCGTTTGTTCTGTATGAAATAATGCTTTTCGGGAAAAATAAATGATTACTCCCTCAAAGTATGCTTTGCAATTTTGATGAAATCAGCTACTGGATGTACACAAATCCCATTAGCCACATATTTTCAGTCACAACCACAAGATTTGAAGATAACGTCCGAGATTTGCAATAAAGTTTTTGGGTATCACTATTTCTTCAACCGCAAGCAGGATTGTCTTGAAACTTCATATGCTTATTCGACATCTATATGTTCATTATGTGGCTGACGCATGCGGCCCCTGTGCGCAAGTTCAAAGTCAAATGAAAAACGTGTAGATCCAGATGAGCCGGCTCATGACGAGCCGTCTCATCAGGATCTGTAGTAATTTTCATATTTTTGAGAACAAAAACACCCCCTTTTAATAAATGGACTAGTCTGACAATATTTTGTGATGGTTAGATTGGTTGCAAAATTAACATATCAAAATCCATTCCAGTTACTTAGTGTTGAAAGGGTTAATACGTACAGTTGTTGTTGTTGTTGTAGGAGGAAGTTGACTACGAGGACATTGACTGGTGGTGCAAGTATTACGCTTCGATCGGCGACACAGAGAAGTGTCAGAAATACATCGAGAAGGGACTGGACACGCTCACAGTAAGATTAAGAGTGGAATATCCTTTTCTCGCATACCCAGAGTCCATTTCAATGTTATTTCCGAAGCCACGCCCATGTGGGATTTTTCTGTCTCGCACGGCTATCTCACACGGCTGACCTGTCACACACTGCCGGAACTACTTTTTGTGTATTGGCTTCCAAACGTCGTCTGCATTGTTTACAAACACACGCTCTCTACACAGTACTGTCAGTAGACAACAATGTCAACAACGTCGCCCTGGATTTGTTATGTAGGCTATTATTTATTTCATGTTTTATCCAGTTTTATAAAATTTGCGTAAATTTGTGGGACGAGTTGCGTAAGGGGCGTCTGCAAATCAGTTGGCCGAATACTGAATACATGATTATTATTAAAAAAAACACATGTAATTGACAGCAAAATATTTACCTCGTATGTTGTTGATTCTTCCCCAAACATATGTATAGTGACAGTTAATAGTGATTGGAATATTTGTTTAATAATCCAGTGATCAAGAATTTGTTGAAAACGGCAAAGTGTTGAAATGACAAATGTCCGTCGGAGTGAAACTTTCGGCAGACTGATATTTGTGTAATTGAAGACAGCGTTTCGGAATTGCAATAAATACTCAAAATAAAAACATAAAATGATTCTGTAAACATTATTGTACAAATTTGAATCAAGGATATATGGTCTATTTTCAATATTTATATGAGTTTGTCTCGTACTACGTCCTATTTATTTTGTGTATGTAGTAATTGGGTTTACACATGATGTCATGGGCGTCTTCAGACCGTATTTTCATTGGGCCGTTATGTGTTAAATGTTTCGATCCAATGTAGGAGACTCTAATTTGTTGGTGTAAACTTTGTTTACACCCATTTGTTGATACGGGTAATGCGATTGAGTGGTTGTATTGGAGATAGCATATAAAGAAAAAAAGTTAGTATTATACTATGGTGGTTCGTTGATGGCGTACTATGGCTAAACATGATTCTGGACTTAGTAGGTATGCGAGAAAAAGTATTCCAGATATACTCCAGTGTGTGACTACGGATATTCCACCCTCGTGGTCAGAATATGTCGTCAGAAACTCGGCAAAGCCTCGTTTCTGACAACATATTCTGACCACTCGGATGGAATATCCTTGTCACACACCGGAGTATATATGGAATACTCTTAGTCACACACCGGAGTATATATGGAATACTCTTAGTCACACACCAGTGCATATGATGGATTCTTTTTCTCGCCCCTATATAGAACATATTTGCGAATCTCAAAATATGTTCGATATCATCGCCATACAACCCTGGCGATGCCAAAATGTACATCACACATTGCTGACATCATCAAAATTAAAATGACGTCATGACGCTATGACGTGTTAATAAACACGTCAACAACCAGCATAAACAATAAACATCAACCTTATTCATTATTTGACGGGGTAATTGTAAGACAATAGCCGTAATCTTGCCCTATTAGAAAATGTATTGTTGCTAGTAGATGTGAGACAAGCACGCGTAGGGTGAGACACGGAAATCTGACATTGGCTCGACTATGGGATATCTTTGTCTCAGTGCACCTGGTGGGCGAGAAATTTGTGTTCCCAAACATCACACTGGTGCTGCACTCCGCACCCACAGGTTGAAGTAATGGACCGAGGTTTGTAAATACACTAAATATACCTAAAGTGAAAATAAATAAGCTAAACAAAATTCTTTACTCCCTCCTATACACAGTATATTGTGTTGTGTGTAGGAGGGAGTAAAGAATTTATTTTAGCTTATTTTGTTTTCACTTATTAATGCTTTTAGGTATATTTAATGTGTTTATAGACCTCGTCCGTTACTTCAACCTGTGTCCGCACCGGTGTAAAATGCTTATGTCAAAAAATGCACTGGTTTCCTAACGAGATGCCGTACTCAGCTCTACCACATATGCACATTTTTCGTCTATTAACAAACGTAAATTTATCGTGCCACTTTAATACTAGAAAATATATTTATGCAATATCTTTCACATGTAGCTGAATCAAGGTGTATTATCACATGGTTACAACAACAACAACAATAGCTGAAAGTGTGCCCACTCCAAAGTAAGTATTATTTTATATTTTCATAGGCAACAGATTTTGATGAAATATGGCACAGAAAACACATCTTCATTAGTTGCATTTGGTGGTCCCGGGAGTTCGGTACATACGTATGTCGTGTTTGCGAAGAATCGATTTCCGTGTCAGTAGACACGGAAATCGATTCTTCGAAAAAATGACAAAAGTTTGGGCCAAAGTACCAAGACCACCAAATGCAGCTTAACAAGACGCGTTTGATGCGCCATATTTCATCAAAATCCGTTAGATAATAAGGACAAAATAAAAGAATACGTACTTAGAATCGGAAGTTTCAGTACTTGTTGTTGTTGTTGTTACCACGTGATCATACACCTTGTGAATGTTAATTTGTCAGGAATCTGGCACCTACTTCCAAATGAAACTCAGAGTGCAGCACCAGGAATTAAATTTGACCCAGGCCATTAATTTGCTATTTTCATCACGTTTTGGCTGTTTCTTCCGGAGCCCCATGAAATAACAATTTGTTCCCACGAAATAACAATTCGTTCCCACAAAATAACAATTTTTTCCCTAAATTTAACAATTTGTTCCCACGAAATAACAATTTGTTACCTCAATTTAACAATTCGTTAAAACAATTCCTTCCCTCGAATTAACAATTCCTTCCCACAAATTGTTTTGGCACCCAGCTGCACGCGCAACAGTAAAACAGTCTTAGATTCCACAATTAACTTCCCTTCGTACTACTTCTATAGCCTATTTCACCAAAATTGCAAAGCATACTTATCTGCAATTACAGGTTACATCATCAGCATCACAATTGGTGGAGTTTGACATCACGTCACTTAGTTTAAACTAGTCATTAATTCATGTGTAAATGTAAAATACGCATTAAATTTGAAATATGGCGATATAATAATCTTTAGATACAAAACTTATCTGGAGCTCTGCAATGAAGCCTCGAAAGTTGGTCTACGGAACGTAATTGTGCATTTTAGTTTTGCACTTATGAACTTCTTAGTCGTACGAATGAAACGGGCCCCTGTCTATCACAGGTGTATGAAGGGGAGCTGGAGAAATCAGAGGCTTTCTCTCAGTTTGTCGACTTCTGTGAGACATTTGAGCTGGTTCGTGGCAAGGACGACGATGATGAAGAATCGAACGTCATGGGCGAATTCAAGGTAAGTCAGCCACTCTGCATGCTTTACACATTACAGACGGGATACGCTTTTAGTAATATGAACCTTTTGAGAGAAAAATATCCCTATTTTCTTTATATCCTTTCGAAAGTATATGTTGTTACCACTCATTTGAACCGTCTCAACGAGACGGTTCAAACGAGTGGTAACAACATATACCTTTATTGATGAATGAACAAAATAATGAGATTTTTTTAACAAAAATCATAGTATCCTTAGGCTGAAATGGGTGAACCCATTCCTTTCGGACTACACCTTTACGGGTATGAAATTTATTAAATATTTTATCTTTGTTATTTCTCAATGAAAGTATATGTCGTGACCACTCATTTGAACCGTCTCGACGAGACGGTTCAAATGGCGGTCACGACATATACTTCTGAGTGCATAGAAGGAAAATATTTTGGATTTTCCATATGGCGTATCATCAGCATGAAAATAGTTAACCCATTCAGCATTATAAACTGTCAGGAATTGACGCTCCCATGTAAATTTTGCCTATCTTGATAACAGTCTCAGAGTGTGCGATAACTTGATTTCCGAATGCATGGCTTGACGTCTTGTGATACCCAGTTTCTGAAAATCGGTTGCCATCACCAGCTGGCTCATCTGGATCTACACTGTTTGCCAATACAACTATAAAGGTCTGTAGTGTTAAAACGGTTACTCTGTTTGTCCATCTGTCTGTCCAAGATTTGCATTAAATTTTTTTTTTGTCTACCTACTACCCCTGTTATTGGAAGTCTGAATGGCTTGAACCTCTTAATACTCTTTTGTCATAATCAGTATCTGCACTGGTGCCACTCCATCAAGGAAATGCCTGTCATGCTTCTAATGACAAGCAATATACGTCATTACCAGACTACAGGAGTGTGCAATTTGATCAGGAGCTACACTGGTCACAAATCCCATAAGCCACATTTATCTAGTCACAGCATGTGGTTTTGTACTTAAGAACATGTGTACTATCTCATGAAAAATATACAAAATTTACAATATTTTCCGTAAATCGAAAGTTGACGAAAATTTCATTGCAAATGCGGAATCCTATTCCGCATTTGCTATGAAAATTTCGTCCTCTTTAGACTACATTTACGGAAAATATATCATTTTCTGTAAACATATTTCATGAAAAATCGCACATGTTCTTAGGTACAAAATCACATGACGTGTCTCACATGACCATACCTGTTGCTGGGGTGTTCAGAGCTCCAGTTAAGGTGCGTAATTTGACCAAATATTCGAGGTATTTTTCTTAGTTCTTCACCAAAACTGGCAAGTTGGGAGTTCTTTAGAATCGTCTCAATGAGACGATTCTAAAGCACTCCCAACTTGCCATTTTGGTGCAGAAATAACAAAATTCCCCCCAAAGTTGATCAAATTACGCACCTTAACTGGAGCTCTGACGTTAAACCCATCCACCTCCATGTTTCCTCGCCAGGGTTTGTTCAAAGTTTACCCGCTGCCGTCCGACCCAGGTGAGGAGCTGCCAGTGAAGATCCTGAGCACACTGCCAGCCAACGATCCTGAGGAGTGCGTGGTCAGGGTCTACATCCTCCAGGCCACCGACCTTCAGCCCAATGACCCCGGTGGCCTCGTATGTATTACAGTTACTCTTTGTTCCAATCTTTTGCGCTGCTGACAAACTTTTGGCTTTAAACACATTAAATCTAAAATAATATTTAAATGTAAGAATTTTTTATCAATAGCAAAAAAATCCTTCTCCCGCGCTATTGTATTGACTACATAGATTAGATGAGATTATTACCCAACTCACTAAAGTTGATATTCCATAGTTTTGACTAATTCCCTGGGTTTTGACGTGCCTGTGCAATAGTTCTGCATGCTCGGTCATTAGTTCCCCGTGCCTGGTCAATAGTTCCGTGTGCCCAGTCAATTATTAAAAACTATTTTACCCCTGAAAATCATGACGTCATGATTTTGGTTGAAAATTACGTCATAAAATTAAGCGTAATTTAGATCGGTCAGTCGACGCTCCCCATACTAAATTTACATTCATTGTGTCACATACACTGTTACAGGTTGAGTAATAAAACAGTTATTTCATGATCATTCGGGCAACATTCAAAACATATAGCCCCTCGGTGCTGTGGACGACTCGATGCACTATTACCCTCGGCCTTCGGCCTCAGGGCAATAGTGCTTCAGATCGTCCACAGCACCTCAGGACCGTTACCCCGAATGAACATGAAATACCTGTATACTAACCATTGTTATTGCCTGCAGGCTGACCCGTATGTGGAGATCAAGATTGGCAAGAAGAAGCTGGACAGTCGGGACGACTACATCCCCAACTCCATCAACCCCGTCTTCGGCAGGTTAGTGTGGTCAAGTCATGTCCGTGTTTGTCAACATATTTTGTTGAGACCAAAAAACATAACAGGTGTGTCGGGATGCGTTAAAGTTATTCTTGTTTTTATGCCACCCGTCTCGGTAGAGCCGGAGGCATATAGTGTTTGGACTGTGTGTCTGTGTGTCCATGTGTCCATCCGTCCATCTGTCCGTCCGTGTGTCCGGCACATTAAGAAGTACACTGGAGTTTCGAATTTCTGTCATGATCATTTGAGAAGTATCGATATCCTGCGTATTTACATAGAATGCATAGAAAATTTACAATTTTATTGAATGCATAGAAAATTTACAATTTTATTGTTATGATACGAGGTCCTGTTGAATCCAAATCACTTGCTTCTATTGCAGAATGTTTGAGTTCACGACTGTAGTACCCCTGCACAAGGATTTAACGATTCGTATCATGGACTATGACCTGATCAGCAGCGACGACGTCATCGGGGAAACTACCATAGATCTGGAGAACCGCCTCCTCTCCAAATATAGAGCAACATGTGGTCTGCCGAAGTCGTATTACACGTATGTTTGAATAATTCCTTAAATTGTGTTGACCTATGTGCTGTTATATCTATAGGCTGCGATCCAACTATAGAGCAACTTGCTCTCTGCCAAAGGCATATTACAAGCCCCATATTTGTTCTAATAAATGCCCCCTGGGCTATGCAATTTGTGGGATCAAAATGTGGAAAATGTGATCAAAATATGTTATTTTAACATACAAAAGTCATTTAAAACAATGTTTTAAATGGATTTTGTATGTGAAAATAACATATTTAGAATACAACTATGGGAGGGGGGCTACTATTAGAGAGCGGGCTACTATTAGAATGAATACGGTACGTTTAAATCTTTCATTGTGTTGAGCTGTGTGCTGTTATGTCTGTAACTACTGTCTGTTTCACGAAACCTGCCCAAATTTTACGGCTATATAAATAATGCAAAAACAATATTTTTTTAGATAATATTACATTTTATCAAAATTTAAGAATGAGCCTTCTTGTGATTTCGTGAAATATTGATTTTATTACAAAAAATGAGTTCTCTGGGAATGTAACATGGGGAAAAAAGAGGTGGAGAACCTGGAGGAGGAGTCGAAAAACAAACAAAATTGGAAATTGATTCTGAAATTTAGCTAGATTGGAAATGATCTAAGAAAACAAAAGTTACATTTTGAAAATCGGTCCACTATTTCTGAAATTTGAAAAATTTTCCCATGTTAAATCCCCATAGACATCTTCACTCTGTGGGGACTTAACATGTGGAAATTGTTTTTTCGCAATAAAATCAATATTGGACTAAATTTCACGAAATAAAAAGTATGCTCATTCTTAAATTTTGCTATAATTTAATATTATCAAAAAATATATTGTTTTTGCATTATTTATATAGCCATAAAATTTGGGTAGGTTTCGTGAAACAGACAGTAGAAGTATCATTTTCTATGGTTGTAAGATTTCCTGGAATAACTTATACATCTCAGGTATTCAATATGGGATTTACGCTTCATGCACTGCTATTGACCAATCATAGGATTTAATTTGATCAAATTCCATTTGTGTTGATTTAATGATATTTATTAAACACATTTACTGATTTGATAAGAAACTTTGCAGCCAAATATCATATTTAACCAGGTTAACTGATTATTGTGAAATAATTTACAAGTAATTGGGTCCTTCCGCTAAACAAACGAGTGAGCGTAGCGATAGGACCCGATCACGAGGGCATTATTTCAAGATAATCAGCTTACCTTGTTAAATAAATGTTTTCTTGCATTTCATTCACGATACTTTATAAATATCAAGTGTCAAATATGGCCAAGCAGTGTGCAAATTAATTTCTGGAGGCGGGTTGTTGTGAAGGCGACTGTCTCGGATTCAAGGGGTGTGTCTGAGAACAGCATTTGATTGGACGAAGGAAACACGTCATTGCGACGTTACTGACGTCATTTCATATATGGTCAGCACGAGAGTGGTGTAAACTACTGCTGTCGAGTGGTGTAATTCACTGTTATATTTCTGTAAACTACTGGCTGAAATGTAAGAAATCACTACACATGTAAGATTTTCCATATAATTACAGGGAGGGACCAATCCTATGGCGGGCTTCGAAGATTTGTGTTTATTGTCGCGCCCGCTTGCGGAAAGCGCGATATAGTCGGCACTTTGGCGTACGTACGTACGTACGTACGTACGTACGTACGTACGTACGTACGTACGTACGTCCGGTTAAAGTTTTTGGTTAAGTTTTTTTATTCAAGTTTTTGGTTAAGTTTTTTGGTTAAGTTTTTTGGTTAAAGTTTTTCGTCAAGTTTTTTGGTTAAGTTTTTTGGTTACGTTTTTTGGTTAAAGTTTTTTGTTATTCTATATCTCTGCAACTGCTTTGCCCATTACCTTGAAACTTCACATGGGTGTTTATCATCATCTATATTTTCATTCTACCCCCCTCCCGTGCGGCCCCTGTGCCCAATGTCAAGGTCAAATTACTTTGAAGTTTTTGGTTAAGTTTTTTGGTTAAAAGTTTTTCGTTGTACTATATCTCTGCAACTGCTTTGCCCATTACCTTGAAACTTCACATGGGTGTTTATCATCATCTATATTTTCATTCTACCCCATGCCCGTGCGACCCCTGTGCCCAATGTCAAGGTCAAATTACTTTAAAGTTTTTGGTTAAAGTTTTTGGTTAAAGTTTTTGTCGCGCCCGCTTGCGGAAAGCGCGATATAGTCGGCACTTTGGTGTACGTACGTACGTACGTATGTACGTACGTACGTACGTGTGTCCGGTTAATGTTTTTGCTTAAGTTTTTTGGTTAAAGTTTTTCGTTATACTATATCTCTTTTTTTAGTGTCCATGCCTCGCCACAAGGCGCGACATGCAGGCCGCGGCCATCTAGTTTCCCATACTCCTTGATAAAAATATAGTTTGACGGCACTTTAGAATCATTTCCAATAGAACGATTCTATAGTGCTGTCAATTCATGTTTTGAGAACAAAGACAAAATACACAAGAACAGCAGATGGCAGTTTATGCTATTAGAGGTTTAATAAATAGCAAATTAACCCTTAGACTGCTATCTTATTTTTTTTGTCGTCTGCTGTTTATTTTCCATTTTTATCATCCAAAACATGCTTTGACAGCACTTTAGAATAATTTACAACATGCTTTGACAGCACTTAAGAATCATTTCCATTGGAAACCATGTTTTTATTGAGAAATAAGGCAATATATGAAAGCAACAGCAGACGAAAATTGTAACATTCTATCATTGCAGCGAGGGACCAAACCAATGGCGAGATTCAAAGAAGCCAAAGGAGATACTGGAGGAGTATTGTAAAAGCAACCACCTGATCGGGCCTATGTTCTACGGCAACAACAGCGTCAAGGTTGGAAATCGCGTCTACAAACTCTCAGACTTTGGTAAGCTATGCTAAATGAACTCTATGCATGCTGGTAAACGTGTGGGCTATAAATAGTTAATAAAAAATAGCAGACGACAATTCATTTTATTATATGACTAAGTATTTCAGTCATTCTCATTGGCCGAAAAACGGCCACGTGATTATTGAATGTAAACCTCTGAATGGTTTGTTTACACGAATAAGCACTATGACTATGACACCAGTAATATACAAACAAACTACAGCTGAATCTCGTTGTCTCGATATACCTGCTTATCTCGATATACGTCCCAGGTCCCGGCAGAATTCCCTATATAGATCATATATTTTACTCCTGATAACTCGATATCGGATATGTCGCTATATCGATTTAGTCGAAGTGGAAATCGAGTCCCGATAGTATGTTTCCTTCACATTTGTATTCTGATATGTCGATGCGAAAATTAAGCTCCGGGCGCCGCCAAGTCTGATTCAGCGCGATTATCTCAGGTTTCACACGTCTATAGAATCCAAAGACACCGCCGCCGCTAAAATGCATTTAAAGTTGCATGTCCAGTTAAAGCAGTTCACTTAAAACCATAATTAATCAATTAAACTTAATGTGATATCAAATCTCTTTTAACAGAAAAATGAATTAAACGGTGTAGCAATAAGTGAATCGTAGATGTAATGATTAGTCATTGATGTGTATTACATGTGTGTTGAAAATCACTCGTTTACACTAGCTCAGTAGCTGCAAAAAAGCGTATTTGATATATTTAGTAACATACGCATGCGCAATGTGTAAAAAGAAAGTGAGCGATTTATGAAAACCCGAAATAAAGTAATTTAAAGAGGCATTTCTGAAGAGATTTTGTTCGGATTTGTTTTTGAGAAATTTGGCGAATTGTTATCTCGAAGTTTGGATATGTCGATATATTTTCACCAGTCCATTTGACTTCGAGATAACGAGAATGACCTGTAGTTGATTATAAGAACTGTGCTATCTGTTAGCTCTACATCCTTTAACACGGCTCATCTGGATCTACACGTTTTGTCAATACCACTACACAGGTTTTGAAAGGGTTAAATGTTGATGAGCAGAGCTCCATATAAGGTGCGTATTTGCGTAAATACCCAATTAAAATTGCCAAAAACCCAATTGAAATCAGAAGTAGTGAGTATCAAAAAACAATGAAAAATTTGTGGTATCTTTATCATGCTACAGAAAACAATAAACACACCACAAATATAGCATATTTTCTTATTTTTCCATGAAAACACATCTTGGTATTTCATTAGAATTGTCTCCAAGGAGACAATTCTAATGAAATACCAAGATGTGTTTTCATTTAGAAGTAAATTATTCAATAAGTGCGGTCTGCTGATGTGTAAACAATAGTGTGATCTATTTTACACAATTAAAATTTTGAAATACCCAATTGCTTCAGAAATGATGGAGTGACAATACTCGATTACTAATTTCTTATCTGGAGCGCTGGATGAGCAGTTCACATGCATGACAAGATATATTTTATTCGTGGATTTACTAATTTATATCAACTTTTCATGTCATTAACTTTCTATTTTCATGTGTTGCATGTAAATTTTCAGAGACTGATTCCGTCTCGGACGGCACACCGCCGACACTTGCCTTTGAAAATAAGGTGATGACCGAGAATACAGAATCTGATGGACAAGTAGAAACTAAAAGTAGTTCTTTCGTTGTCACCTAGTGGTGATTAGGCTCGCACCTGGTACTTTCTTTCAACCCCTTGAGTTGTTGTTGTTTTATATTTTGTTGTGTTATTGCAGATTGGATTGAGTTCTGGACACAGGTGATGGAAATTCTTCTCCTCATGGGAAAATTTCATAAAATGTGATGGAAAATCCAGGCGGCCGTTTCACTAAACTTCTTACGACTAAAATGTTCATAAGCGCAAATTTAGAATCGTCTGAAAATTTCAATTGATGGATTTACATTTATTGAGCATAGGTTGCATATGCAGCCTATGCTCAATAAATGTAAATCCAACAATTATTTACAAGGAAACATTGTTAATGTGAAAATTACAGACTATCATAATTTTGCACTTACAAACATTTAAGTCGTATGAAGTTTAGTGAAACGGCCCCCAGGGCTCCAGATAAGGAATTTGTAATTGAGTATTGTTACTCCATCATTTCTGAAGCGATTGGGTATTTAAAAATTTTAGTTAGGTAAAATAAAATCAGACTACTGTTTACACATCAACATACAGCAAGTATTGAATAGTTTTCTTCTAAATGAAACATGTCTCGGCATTTCATTAGAATCTAATGAAATACCAAGATGTGTTTTCATGGAAAATTAAGAAAAATATGCTTTATTTTATTCTGCAGCATGATAAAGGTACCACAATTGTTCTCATTGCTTTTTGATACTCGCTACTTCTGATTTCAATTAGGTTTTTGGCCATTTTAGTTGGATATTTACGCAAATACGCAAATTATCTGGAGCGCTGGGAGAAATGGGGTTTATGGAATTTGTTGACCGTCTAGCTCCTCCTGCTGCCAAATTAGGATGTACATGTGATACTACATTTATCTCCCTTGTGGTATTTCGCAAATATTTGTAAATCATTCACATTTCCCTTAAAGGACATTAACAAAACATTCCGAGCAATCTGCATGGTCGCTGTATTTGTGCCAAATTTCACCACCATGGATAGGAAAATAATGCATTTCTTTATTTAAATTGATATTGATGAAAAAACGTCTGTGATAAGGGAAGTACTTTAACCCTTACACCGCTATCTGAAATTTTTTGTCGTCTGCTGTTTATTTTTTCTATTTTCCATTTTTATCATCAAAAACATGCTTTGACAGCACTTTAGAATAATTTACAACATGCTTTGACAGCACTTCAGAATCATTGGAAATGATTCTGAAGTGCTGTCAAACCATGTTTTTATTGAGAAATAAGGCAAGATATAAAAGAAACAGCAGACAAAAATTGTTGTGAGTAGCGGTCTAACGGTTAATACGATGGCCATGTTCATATCAGACTCATATCAGTGGAATGTGTTTCCGTCACCCGTGGTTTATGATTTACTACTAGATATGAGTTGGAGGATGACATGTGGAAGGATTCCCTGAAAATGAATTGTTTATACCCTGCAATACAAAGTATGTTTATGAGGGTTATTTAGTTTTCGTATTTCCGTCCGTCCATTCATTCATCTGTAAGATGTTTTTGCCTCTCTCACGATAGTGGAAAGTGAGACATAGTGGTCACAATTCTGGCGTCGTCGTCGTCTGTGTCGTCAACAATTTGGGATGTAAATTTTGGACGTAGCCAAATTTCCCATATCTCTTGATCTGTTAGTCGGATCATTACCAAACTTCATCAATAGCCTTCTCACATTGATAGCTATCCATCCAGTGTCATTCGGGTGACATTGACCTTTACTTTGGTGAACTTAACCTTTGTGGGATGTAAATTTTGTATGTAGCCAAATTTCCCATATCTCTTGATCCATTAGTCGGATCATTACCAAATTCCATATTAGCTTTCTCACATTGATGGCTATCCACCCAGTCATTCGGGTGACTTTGACCTTCACCTTAGTGACCTAAACCTTTGTGGGATGAATATTTTGGACATAGCCAAATTTCCCATATTTCTTGATCCATTAGTCGGATCATTAACACATTTCATCAATAGCTTTCTCACATAGATGGCTACCCACTCACTGTCATTTATCCCGTCAACACAGTGCGTATGTGCCGTGAAACATGGTGCCGTGAAACATTTTTGATATCCAGTCAATACTAGTTTTGCATTTTACAGCCATTTGTAGGTGTTGACGGGATAAATAGAATAGTAGGTTAGTGCCGTGAATGGGAAAAAATATCTGGCGCGGCACGGAAACGGGATGTGCTCGGCAGAGCCTCGCCCATCCCGTTTCCTGAGCCTTGCCAGATATTTTTTCCCATTCACGGCACTAACCTACTATTCTCTATTTGCATGACCTTGACCTTCACCTTGGAGACCTTAACCTTTGTGTCATAATTGTGTACATGCGTCCAAAATTTGAATACCTCCTGATCCGTTGGTCGGATCCTTTACCGAATGTCATCAATAGCTTCCTCATATTCATGGCTATCCACCCAGTGTCTCAGTCTCATTCGGATGACCGTGACCATGGTGACCTTGACCATCATGTCAATAGTTTTGGACGTACATCGACACATTGAATATCTTGTGATCCGTTTTGTGTCAATACTTGTATCTTTTGATGTACGCCAAAATGTTGGAATATCTCTTGATCCATTTGATCATTACCAAACTTCACTAATAGCTTCCTTCCTCACTTTCATGGCTATCCACCCAGTGTCATTTGTGTGACCTTGATGATGATGACCTTCGTATCAATAATTTTGGACTTCCTCATATTGTGACTTTGACCTTGGTGACATTGACCTTCGTGTTGATCACCTAATTTAGTAGGTGAGACGCTCTCCGGCGATCACCTCGTTTGTTAAAGTTTTTGTTTGTCAGTCCAGGCAGGGGTCGGGGGTATCCGGGAGCCTCTGCTCACTTGCTCTAGTTTTAAAGTCCACAATGTTTTTATAGTTGAATGGTTGGAGACAATTGTCGAGCTAAATATAAAATTCATAAAACTTGCATATGTCTTGAAATTGCTCTGCAATTCAACTCATTAATAAATTGTTTACCGGTAGTACCTGTATATTTTATATTGTATTTCAGTGCCAAATTGACAACAAAAACATTACATTATTTTATTATTATTTTATATTCCTGTTTCTGTTCTCGTATTATATAGTTCTTCCTGTTTCTGTTCTCGTATTATATAGTTCAGGTTGTGGTGAGTTAGACACTTTATAGCATCAGACAAATTCATTCTACATCCATGGAGGTGACCCGAACTGTCTAGTTTCAGTCCCCATGTATTCATCTTGCATTTGAGGATTGCTATGGTCACTGGCTTGCCAACCGTTAAACGAGCCTTTATTCTGTATTGGTTCATATGTAATTCTACGATCTGACTGTCCTCCCGTCATTTCTTCCCCCGCTGATGCCAAAGAGTGTCTGTGTGTCCTCACGGCAGCTGTCGATGGCGTTTCCAACATCATTATGCTGGATGCTGGAGGAGGTTCCGCCGGCGTCATGTCGACTGTTAATGGCGACTCCAATGCGATACAAGAGATGGAGGGATCCCTTGTTGTTGTACTAGACGGTTCTGCAATTACGGTAGTGCACGGCGATAGAAGTTTGTACGTCTTCGTGTCGACTGTTGAAACTCGTTTTGTAGTCGCCACACTATCTAATAAGGGCTGTTGATTTTCCTGAATCCGCCCATGCTCGTGAGCTTCTAGTAACATGGAATCCAACAACGTCGATGAATCTATGGCCTTATCTGATACCTGCTCATTACGTCAAATCCCCTGGCAATCCCGGACGAAATGTCCTGGAGAGTGACAACCAAAACAAGTGGGAGGTCGTGATCGACGCTGAAACCAACGTTGTTGTGGGGGTGGTCCATGCCAATGAGACGGTAGTTCCTTCTTGATTTCGGCATTGTTATGCTCCAGTATATCCAGTCGGTGATGGATTTGTTGTAGTGAGCGTTCAATGCGTTTGTAGAATTTTGATTCTTCTTCATCTGGGTGGTGTGGTTGTTCACTGTTGACCATTCTAATGGTACATTTCACATTTTCCTTTTGTACAATATCATTTTCGAGGTGCATGTACTCATACGTTTGAATTACGTCCACTGCGCTCTCCACTGTGTCGCATCCTTGTATAAGGCACTGGTATCTCAGGTGGGCAGTTGTTGATTTAAGGAGCTGCTGCATTCCCAGCATATCCTGTGCTGCGGTGCCCAGGATTCCATATGCCTTCCGGGTCAGCCACCTAATGTCATCACCCAAATCTGCGATAGTCTCGCCTGGTTTCAGTTTTCTATGTTCCAGCTGTGAGGCCCAGAGTGGCCTCTGGTTGTATCCGTTAAATCGTTTTTCAAGTTTCTTAACAAGTGTCTCATAAGAGTATTGTTCCACATCCACAAAATTTAATAGGTACTTCTGTGCCTGACCCCACATGCAGGCCAACAGGGTCAATGCCTTATCATTTGGTCGCCATTGACCAAGTCGTGCACACACTTCAAAATGACCGACGAATGATTCCCAGTCTTCGTCACCAGAGAACGTTTGTGGTTCCATGGAGGATGCTCTGTTCCCGATTGTGTAGAGGCCATCATCAGCATCCTCTATGTCGGGTGTTCGGTAGTTACGACATTGTTGTGTATGCGATTGTTGCTCGCGCGGAGTATGTAACTCATTGTCAGAGTATGCAACAGAATCTCTGGTGTCACTGTCAGCCTCCAACTTTCCAAAATGAGTTTCTTCTCGACTACTGGTAGTTCCCTGGAAGTGATGCCGTCTGTTGATACACGCATCTTCTGCCTCAGACTCAGGTACTGTATCAACATCCACAAATTCCTCCCCGCTAGACACATTAACATGCTCGTTAATATCGCCATGGCCGCCGCCTCTCATATTGACCTCCGCTTCGGAATCGGACATTGTGTTGTAAATTTGCTTATTGTAGAGTTAAATGTGTAAATCTTTAACAGTTATTTTGTCCCTTCTCTCAGTACTTATTGTATAATAAATATATACTATTGTTCTATCAGTTGCTCAGTTTTATTTTTTACACCGCACTTGCTGCTAATTTCTTGTTTATTCACCTATTTATGCCATTTCATAACATCGTTGTTGCCAATTTGGTGTTACTTCAACTATTCCTGTCATATCACAACATCGTTGTTGCTAATTTCTTGTTACAACTGTTTTCGTCAAATTTGTATAACACCATTGTCGCTAATTTCTTGTTACATGTACTTTCGGTTTTGATCGGCAAATTTACCGCCACGCTGAATAATATTTCCAAAATTAATGAATAATAACGGTAGGCGCGAGTTCTTTTATGTTCGCGTAATAAACATCGCACTTGCTGACACCATTTGTAACCAACACCCCGGCCCTGGTTGGCAGCACGGTATTGTTATTACTGTCTATCTGGATTTCAAGTTAACAACAACGAGCGTCTGAACTCATACTTATTTATTAATGCAAGAGCTAGCCTCGTCTCGTGTCAGGATGGCTCAAATGAACTTAACTAATACTACTATGTGACAGAGTACTAAGTTATTCAGCGTGACGGGAACTATAACTGGTTATCTGAGTCGAAAATAGGTCACTAGTGGTTACTGACAATATGAGTGGGTCAGTCGACTGACAAGTTAGTTAATGATTTGCGCAGCTCGCCTCCTTTATATAGACGAGATGCGAGCAGCAGCCGTGCGAGCCCCAATCAAATTTCCCGCTGCAAATATATCTTTAACCAATCAGCGCTCGGTAATCTCAAAGAAACAAAATACAGCCATCAAAATCACACAAATAAACATGTCCCCTAGACTAGTGACCAGATAATCGGTGCGGGTGCTAATGTGGCCGATCGCTATGGATCAGACTATTGTAGTGATACATAAATTATTGGTTGAAACCCCTTACAATAGGCTGCTCGCTCGAAAATAGGTACGAAAATATGCAATGAATTATGTGGAAAATCATAACACCCAGCTCCCCAAACTCGTCTCTAGTACACCCAATACGAACAAATAGCGTGCAAGCCATTACTTTCCAGCATCAGAAATTAATAAGCAACAATATGATATAAGATTAAGGCAGTCATTGTTAGACACAAGAAAGATATCTGTTTCAATGTCGAAATGTCTGGTGTCAATTTGATATACAGTACCAGTACTCGTGATGACCAATAGTCGGCAACACACATAATAATATGCGGCCGTCCACTGGTTCATACAGTCTCCGGGATGGCACACTACAACTATGATCCTTTACAACACTGCCGTGTACTAATAATAAAGGATATATGCATATTTGACATGCTGGAGCCTGTTGTGTAAATAGTGAATATCTGTGTCTGACCATGATGGCCGAATCTACTGAAATGGAACTGATGGTTCCATTACAGTATGCTTTGCAATTTTGGTGAAATGGGCTACAGTTATAAAATTGATAAAGTCAATGCACTGTGAGGCATAATGCCCTACAGTGTCCCACAGTGTGTGGGCCCCCCACAGTGCATATACTATATGTGTTTCTAAAGAGCCTGCCCTATAGAGTCTGGACTATATGTTGGTTTTGTCAAGGCACTTGATCTCACTTATGGGCAGAAAAAAAATGAAACAATTGTAAGTAAAACGGATTTAATCGTAGATTTGTATGTATTTCAGAACCCAAGCGTACCTATAAGTTGCCTGTGGGATTGATAAAAAACATTAACCCTTAGACCTTTACTCACAACAATTGTCGTCTGCTGTTGCTTTTAAATCTTGCCTTATTTCTCAATAAAAACATGGTTTTCCAGCACTTCAGAATCATTTCCAATGGAAATTATTCTGAAGTGCTGTCAGACCATGTTGTAAATTATTATAAAGTGCTGTCAAAGCATGTTTTTGATGATAACAATGGAAAATAGAAAATAAACAGCAGACGACAAAAAAATTAAGATAGCGGTGCAAGGGTTAATAATACTGAAAAATTACTTTTTTCCCAGAATAGGGGGCAGGGAATCACATTGACTTGTGTGTAATTGTTAATTATAGACTTTGAAATGTTGTCTTTACATATATATCTGTCTTTGTTTTTTATGTGATTTTGGCTTTTGTTGGTCTCACAGTGAAAGAAATAGAATGGATAGTTGTGTACATAAGAAAATACAGTAATGTAACATGTTTTTGGTTTGCGAAAAATGAAAACATACACCAGTGTATCAGTGTGTTGCATAGTGGAGGGTATGGACTGATAAAAATGGCAATGAAAGTCAAGTCATCATATGATGAAATGAATGTTAACCCTTAGACCGCTATCTTATTTTTTTTGTCGTCTGCTGTTTATTTTCTATTTTCCATTTTTGTCATCAAAAACATACTTTGACAGCATTTTAGAATAATTTACAACATGCTTTTACAGCACTTCAGAATCATTTCCATTGGAAATGATTCTGAAGTGCTGTCAAACCATGTTTTTATTGAGAAATAAGGCAAGATATAAAACAACAGCAGACGACAATTGTTGTGTGTAGCGGTCTAAGGGTTAATATTCTCAAAATCCTTAACTCTCATGAGCAGCCAAACCTGTTATGCCTTAATAACCCTAAATATTTGGACATAAATTTTCAATATATTTCACAATTGAACTCCTATATTATAGCCAGGTTTTGGAGTCAGTTCTAATTTTTTTTGTTTTTTTCCCATGCTTAATTCCTATACATAAATCATTTTTTCATAATAACATACTCATTTTTCAGACCATTTTACTGAATTTTACAAAATAAAAAAGAAGGCTCATTCTTAAATTTTGATAAAATTTTAAATAATCGATTTGCATAGAATTTGACATAGAATTTGTGCAGTTTTCGTGAATCAAACAGTAATTGTCAAAGTGTTAAACTGCATACTACTGTCTGTTCCACGTTTTGCTGCCGACAAACTTTTGGATGTGTTTCGCTGTTATGTATCTCTGATTACAATGACTTTTTGTGATTGCAAAAAGTGCAAAAAGTGCTCACATGTCTGATTTACAGTGGACCTCCCAGGGTGTCGGGTTTGGAGATGTTCCACAGTAAATCATACATGTATCACTATAATGTATCATGAAGTGCTCACATGTCTGATTTACAGTGGAACATCTCCAAACCGGACAACCTGGGGACCTCCCACTGGGGACCTCCCAGGGTGTCTGGTTTGGAGAGGTTCCATGGTATCCGTTTGTGATTTGCAGAGACGAGCAAACCAAGTGAGCCCAACATCGGCCCCTTGGAAGAGAGGCTGGCCCTGTATATACTCAACACACTGCCCCTCGTGAGGGAACACGTGGAAACCCGGCCCCTCTATAACCCCCTCCAGCCCGGTATAGAGCAGGTATGTTGGTCCGAACACATTCATCTTTCACCCACAGGTTGAAGTAACGGACCGAGGTCTATAAATACATTAAATATGCCTTAAAGCATCAATAAACGAAAAAAAAAAAAAGCTAAACAAATGTTTTTTACTCCCTCCATATAGACTACTGTATAATAAAAGGCTATAACCCTTTCAACACCACAGGCCTGTATAGTGGTATGGGCAAACAGTGCAGATCCAGATGAGCCGACTCGTGACGAGCCAGATCTGCACTTTTTGCAAGTAATTTTCATATTTTTTAGACCAAAAACACCCCCTTTTTCATAAATGGTCTGTGAGTAGTTGGTCGGGCGAACATGAAGGCGTAAATTAACGGTAGGGGTTCCTCCTTATAGGAATCACGATTTGCCTGGTTTGGCCCTCAGGTACGTTTTTATCTTTGGCTCTTTTGTAACCTGGGAGTTGAATTGGGTTATTACCCATTATAAAATTAGTAAGATTATTACTGATCCTACTGCTTTTGGGAGGGGTCAAGTGATTCTGGTGTGGCGAGGACCTGGCATCAGATCAGGATTATTCTGATTTCAGGGCTGAATATATATTTTTATGCCACCGGGTTTCGAAGAAACAGGTGGCATATAGTGTTTGGACCGTCCGTCTGGCCGTCTGTCCGTCTGGCCGTCTGTCCGTCCGTCTGTCTGTCTGTCCATCTGTCTGTCCGTCTGTCCGTCTGTCCGGGCACACATTAGGGTACTTATGTGGCTAGCCCCACAGGGTTATGGACTTGGTAAAGGATAGGGTTGGTTACAATTAGCCACCTAAAAAATCCTTTTATGTGGCTAAAAATTGTTTTATGTGGCTAATATTTAACATGTGATAAGCCACATAAGTATAGTACTGTAAGAACGTCCGTCTGTCCGTCCGTCACACTTTTCGGTTAACCAATTTGTCACAGTTTCTCAAATATGCTGCAGGTGGCATCCGCGTTCGACAGACGCATTTCTTGTTTTTATTTCAAATATTCGGTTCTGAATTTGGGATTTTCCCCCCGTTTGTTTGTTTGTACATGTACTTGAACATGAACATGTACATGTACTTGTACAGGTAATATATGGGATTTACCTGTTCTTGTGTCTGCATGGACTCTTATGTTAAATATACGATAGAACCTCTCAAAACCAGACACGCAGGCAGTCTCTGTATCCTTAATTTTATGGGTTTCATTGTCACCTATCTCTGATTATAATGCCTGTTCAGGATTGCAAAGCACATCCGCATGCATTGACATATTCATATGCCTATGTTACAGTGGAACCTCTCTAAACCGGACACCCTGGGAGGTTTCCACTGTATATGCTTAATTGTGACTGGAGAATTTGAGCCTATGGATTTTGCGACCGTTGTAGATCCAGATCAGCCTGTGCATCGGATCAGGATCTGCACTGTTCGCCATTCCATCAATGAAACACCTGTCATGCTTCTAACAAGGAATATAGATCGTCATCATGCTACCAGAGTGTGCTATTTGATCAGGAGCTACGCTGGTATCGAATCCCATAAGATATTGCATATGTTCTTATGTACAAAGTCACATGGCGTGTCTCATATGTGTTTGAACTTTGACAGGGCAAGATGCAGATGTGGGTGGATATATTCCCCAAGTCGAACGGTGACCCCGGACCACCATTCATTATATCTGCTCGCAAGCCCAAAAAGTAAGTATAAAACTAATTCAGCATACAGTTGAGCACCAGTATCTCGAAGTCGAAGGGAGATCGTCCATATAGTCGAGTACGGACTAGGTTCAAGATAGTGATGAAGCGACATGGTAGAATATTTTCGTGATAAATATGAAATCATGTTAATATTGTAAATTTTGTAAACGTAATTAATGAAATTACACAGACGTCCGGAGGTACAAAATCACATGGAATTTCTCATAATATGTTCTGTATTGTATCACGTGTAGCTGATTGTCTTTTAATTATGTTGAGATTTATAATAGAACCTCTTTATAGTGGACACCCTTGGGGAACCAGGCGCCCATTTCATTAAACTTTGAACGACTAAAATGTTCGTAGGTGCAAATTTAGGATCGTCTGGAATTTCAATTGATGGATTTACATTCATTGAGCATAGGCTGCATATGCAGCCTATGCTCTATAAATGTAAATCCAATACTTGTTTACAAGAAAATGCTTTTAATAATGAATTTACAGACTATCATAATTTTGCACTTACAAACATTTTAGTCGTACAAAGTTTAGTGAAACGGCCCCCAGTAGAGTGTTGACATCTCTCGTTTTTACCTGCAGGTATGTTCTGCGTTGTTGCATCTACAACACGGTGGACGTGGTGCTGGACGAGACGTCGATCACCGGGGAACAGATGAGCGACATCTACGTGTCCGGCTGGATGGCTGGCATTGAGGAGAAACAGAAAACGGACATCCACTACAGGTGCGTGCCAAAACTGGTGTCTGATTCTACCGAATTCCAGGCATCTTCAGCAGTGTAATTATACCCCCGTCATACGAAGTATGTCGAGGGGTATATAGTTTTCGTTGCTCCGTCTGTTCGTCCGTTTGTAAGATTTGCATTAATGTTTTTATTTGTCGGTGCAGGTGGCGGCCCGGTGTATCCGTGAGCCTCTGCTCACTTGCTCTAGTTTGTGGAGTTTGTCAGTTTGATATCACACGCAATGTGACATCTAACCAACACATTTAGCCTGTAAGGACGTCCCATAAGTTTTTCTAAGGATCAATTCTAATGTTAACCCTTTCAATGCTATCTTAATTTTTTTGTCGTCTGCTGTTTTTTTGTCCATTTTTACCGTCAAAAACATTCTTTGACAGCACTTTAGAATAAGTGCTGTCAAACCATGTTTTTTTATTGAGAAATAAGGCAAGATATAAAAGCAACAGCAGACGACAATTGTTGTGTGTAGTGGTCTAAGGGTTAAGGATGTCCTGTGTGTTGTTCTAAGGAAAGTTACTTGTGATTTATCAAGTTCGGTAACCTATTTATAACTGTTCTATCGTTGTTTAATCTGTAGCACTACAGTTGTGTGCTAAAACTACTGTCCTGTTTTGTGTAATCTATAATGTTGTGAGTGGTGGCTCATTCTACATTCAAACCTGGATCAGCCGGCTCGTAACTAGCATTTTTTTTTTTTTTTAAATATCCTTTTTCAGAGTCATGGAATTGTTCAAAAGTAAGACTAGATAAATTAATTTGTTGATTTGTGGTGAATATTAATATTGATTAACAAAAGAAATATGACATTGATTTAACACTTTGCATACTAGCGTTGAAAATATCCGCCAAATGAATTAGGAGTATATGTTTTATTTCTCTCTGTAAATATGTCTTGAAATTTCATTAGAATTGAGTCCTCGGGACTCAATTCTAATGAAATTCCAAGACATTCATGATATTTACTGGGAGAAATACAAGAAAATATGAGTTTTGAACTATTTATAGCCCACAAGTTTCCCAGCATGCAAAGAGTTAATACAATGGCCATATATTTTCAGTATCTTACTTCACAAGTTCTTTCACTTCACAAATTACCGGAATACCGGAATAGATTATGACTGAATACTTTGTGTTACTACGGTAACATTGCACATGCTCACTATTGCAGGTCTCTGAATGGGGAGGGCAACTTCAATTGGAGATTTGTGTTCCCGTTCGAGTATATGCCGGCGGAAAACTGTGTGATCGTGAAGAAAAAGGTAACCAATACACAGAAATACACATAAATACACAATTAATGCACATAAATACATATAAATACAAACAAATAATACACCTAAATACATATAAATACATACAATTAATACACATAAATGCATATGCAAGTACACATAAATAATACATATAAGCACATTTTAATACACAAAGTACATATAGATACATGTAAATACACGCAAATACATCTAAATTCATATAAATACACATACGTACATATAAATACACTTAACTATACATAAATACATATAAATACCCATAAATACATATAAATACACTTAAATACATATAAATACCCATAAATACATATAAATACACTTAAATATACATAAATACATGTAAATATACATAAATACATATAAATACACACATAAATTCACATAAATTCACAGTAATGCACATAAATACATTGTTCAATAAATATCATGTTAAATCATCACCTATGTAAGATTCTATTTAGTGCATACACCAACACATCATACACTAAAGCAGCACTGATCACCTAGAACATGTTTTCTCTAGCGGTCTTATTTGCATATTTATTACACTAGTGTATTATGATTTAAGACACTGTGTTATTGCACTGAAGATGCCCATTTTGCGCAATAAATGTAATTAAAGTATATAGAAACAATGAAACCATATTCCACAGTATTTCATATATGCATGTATGCCATGTATAAATGATATAAATACAAGATTGTTACATTTTACTATTGTTCACCCTTATAATGTTGAATTAAATTTTGTCATCTGCTGGTTACTTTTTAGTTTTCATTTTTAACAACAAAAACATAGTTTAGTAGCACTTTAGAATCATTTCCAGTGAAAATGATTCTAAAGGCTACCAAACCATGTTTTTATTGGGAAAAATTACATAAAGATGTTTTCTATGTTCCACAGGAGAAGTTCTGGAGTCTCGATGAAACAGAGCAGCGTGTGGCACCCATCTTTATGACTCAGATCTGGGACAATGACAAGTTCTCATTCGATGACTTCTTGGGTAAATAAACCACCTGTGGCACATTTCACCAATCCTTAGAATGCAAGAAACGAAACTTTTTGTTTCATGTTATTTTATATTTTGCCTTTTTATACGCCCGTTTGAAAAAAATAGGACGTATTATGTATTTACCTTGTACGGGTGGGCGGGCGGGCCGGCTGATGAGCGGAGATATACAGCTTGTCCATGCAAGTTCTACTTGACAGATCGTAACCAAATTCGGCATACATGTTTATCACGGCAAGATGAAGAAGCCTGTTGATTTTCCGATGACTTACCTTCTCTTGGCAGCCATTTTTAATTTTCGCACTCTGTATCCTTCACTTATCTCCCCTTGGTGGTCGTTGCTAATTTTCGCACTCTGTATCCTTGACTTGTCTCCCCTTGGTGGCCTTTGTTAATTTTCGCACTCTGTGTCCTTGTCCACGCAACTCAAATTCTACTTTACGGATCATTACCAAATTTGGTATACATGTTTATCATGGCAAGACGAAGAAGCCTAATAATTTTCAAAACATTCCGATCACGTACCTACTCTTTGCGGCCATTTTTAATTTTCGCACTCTGTATCCTTGTCCACGCAGTAACTCCAGTTGTAATCATATTTGGTACACATGTTTATCAAGGGAAAACGATGAACCCTATTCCTATTCCAAAATTGTCAGGTGTCTTATCTCCCCTTGGCAGCCATTTTTAATTTTCGAACACTGTATCCTTGTCCGCACAATAATTAAAGTTACGAATCATAACCAAGTTTGGTACACATGTTTATCATGGCAAGAGGAAGAACTGTATTGATTTTGAGTGAGTTATCTCCCCTTGTTGACTGGCCATGCCTCGACTGGCGTATATTGTGACCTTCGGCACTCTTGTTTCTCATTAATACATTGTTTAGGAGCACTTTAGAAATCATTTTTTTATTGAGTAATAAGGCAAGATATAAAAGCAACAGCAGACGACAATTGTTGTGAGTAGCGGTCTACGGGTTAACGTTTTTTGGCTGTTGACTATCTTTGTTACTGCGAGTCGGATGGCTTGAAACTTCATTTACTTATTTCTTATCATATTTCTTATCATGCATGTTTTTATTCTATAGCCCACCCTGTGCTCAAGGTCAAGGTCAAATGAACAAAATAAACATATTGGGGAGGGTCACTTTTTTGTTATTTGAAAATGTACTTACCATTAAATATGTTTTAGATTTAACCCTTTCAGCACCACAGGCCTGTATAGTGGTATTGGCAAAATGTGTACATCCAGATGAGCCGGCTCGTGACGAGCCGTCTCATCAGGATCTGCACTTTTTGCAAGTAATTTTCATATTTTTGAGAACAGAAACACCCCCTTTTCATAAATGGACTAGTCTGAAAATCGTTTTGTGACGGTTGGATTGGTTGCAAAATTAACATATCAAAATCCATTCCAGTTAATTAGCGGTGAAAGGGTTAATGTGTTTACTAGCCAAAAGTAGGACGGCAGACAAACCGTAGAAAATTTGCGTTAAGATTTTGAGGGGTACATCTGTCATTACTTGTTGCTATAGGAACGCTGGAGTTAAATCTGAACAATATGCCAATGCCGGCGAAGAGACAAAGGTCATGTGGCCTCTCACAGCTTCCGGACATCACGACGGGAAACATCAACGTGAAGACGTGCTCGCTATTTGAACAGAAACGTCTTCGTGGTTTCTGGCCGGTGTATGATGAAAAGGATGGGCAGCGGGCATTGACTGTATGTATTCTGTGTGAAAAATGTCTAACAGAGCTCCAGATAAGTTTTGTATCTGAATAGTATAATATATTATACTCCCAGATTTCAAATTCGATGCATATTTTACTTTTACAAATGTATTATTGATTTGCTTCCTTTATATTAAATAGGGAACAAATAATAAAAAATAAAATAAAATTCACTTATTTTAGCTGCAAAAAGCTTTTTGCAGTTCAACTAAGTAAATTGTCAACTTTATTATAGCATTTTCACTACTCAATTTGAAAATCAATGCGTATTTTCGCATTGCTGTGAGTATTTTGTACTCCCACTTTTGATAATCAATGCGTATTCTGCTAAAGTAAGTGCGTAAAATCAGCACCTTATGTGGAGCTCTGCTGTGTACGCTTTCTATGTTACTTCTTTGAAACATTATGACTGGGCTTTTCTCTCACTGAAAGCTGGGTGAATCTTGAAAGACGCAGACACTGATCAGATTGCACAGATGGGAAAGCTCGTTTGTTTGGGTCGACGCTGGTCACAAATGTTGTCAGCCCCATTTCTCCAGTCAGCGTCACATATGAGACACGCCATGTGATTTTGTACCTAAGAACATTTGCAATTATTTTTCATGAAATATATTTACAGAAACTGATATTTTCTGTAAATGACGTCGAAAGATGACGAAATTTTCATAGCAAATGCGGAATTCCGCATTTGATATGAAAATTTCGTCATCTTTCGATGTCATTATGGCCCCGTGCAGGCACCGGGGCGGGATCAACTGCTCCTGAGAATAGTGCTGCAGTAGCCATTGCTTGTCGTAAAAGGCGACTAAACTGGCTTAACGATTGGGTTCATACTTTCCGGAACCCACTATACCGGATTTGGCCCTCATGTACATTTTTGGCTTTCTTGTATGTGAGAGTTGAGTCAGGCTATGCCCCATATATAAAAGTAAGATTAGCGCTAATCCTATTACTTTTAGGGGATGGGATAAATGATGCTGGTGTGGCGAGGGCCTGGCACCAGATCAGGTTGTTCTAATTTCAGGACTGAATATATATTTTGATTGTAAATATTGAGTTCTGAAGTTGGGATTTACCCCCCTCGGACAGGTGGATACGGGACTCGACCCCGTTGACCCGTCTGCGTGTAGACTCCCTGAGGCTTGTACCTCTATGTCAGAAAAGCGGACGTTAAACCCTATTCACTCACTCACTCGATGTCATTATGGAAAATATCTTCTTTTTTTTGTAACTATTTTCATGTGATATTTCACATGTTCTTAGGTACAAAGTCACATGGTGCATCTCATAATATTATAAGGTTTACACTGATATAACCATAGAGTTCATCACATACATTTCTGACCTTGAATTTGAGTTGAAATATTGTTAGAAATTGAAAATTCAAAGGGCAAAAAACTGAATCTTTGCAAAGACGTTACTGTGCTTGGCCATATATTACGTGCACTGGTGCATAACGACATTAACGTACATCTGTATTTTATAAATTGTGAAAATCTACTAAAATGCGGAAATATAGTGAATATATGGATAGTGTGGATATTCGGTTGAGCCTTAAACAGCTTTATTGGGGCCAGTTTTATCGAGCCTCAATAAAGTTGTTGTGGCGATACCAAATATACAAAAAAATGTAGATGATATTCAACGGCACTAATCATATATTTAATTTATACCGCATACTGAACTTACTTGTTTGAACGTGCGTGACTTCATGTTTTTGACGTCATTCCCTCGCCATATGTCACAAATCTAGCGACGTCATTGAAAGCAAAATGGCGGCGTCCACGCTAGGTAGATTCGGCATTATCTCCGATTAAATATTTGATTTATTTACGATGAGCTTCAATATTGGCTGGCTTTAGACTCCACAGTTGTCATAATAAGCATTAAAATCATGACGGACATGTCCGTGTCGTTGGTTATGTCGTGTATGCTGTAACAGTGGACAAAATTCAGCTAAATCAACGGCGAGTTAGATTTTAAAATCTGTCAAAGGTGAAAAAATAACAAACATGTATATTAGGCTACTTCAGGTATATTAGGTTACTTCAGATACAAACAACATTTATTCAACCCTCTTTATTATGCTAAATGGAGCAATGGTTGCAGTATAAAAATATTTATAAGTGCCATTTTTGCCTTTATTTTTTCACCTTTGACCCCTAACCGTTGCCTCTGATTGGTCAGTCTCAACAGCAAATTCAAGATGGCGGTGAATTTTAAAATCAAAATCGCTGTCGGTTCAGCTGAATTTTGTCCATTTTTACAGTATATGCGATGTAATCAACGACATGGATATGTCCATTATGATTGTAATGCTTATTATGACAACTGTGTAGTCTAAAACCAGCCATTATTGAAGCTGGGTGTCCGGTTTAGAGAGGTTTCACTGTATATTGCCACAACCTTGTACATTATCAATAACCATTATATTGCCGTGACCTTGTAGGGCAAGGTCGAGATGGAGATGGAGCTGATTACTCAGGATGATGCCGACACGAGGCCCGCGGGCAAGGCTCGCGATGAACCAAATCTCAACCCTGCGCTCGAAGAGCCAAAGTATGTACACGCACAATACCTGGGACCAGTTACTCAGAAACCTCTGTTAGCTTAACCCTTAGACTGCTACTCACAACAACAGTCGTCTACTGTTGTTTTTATATCTTGCCTTATTTCTCAATAAAAACATGTTTTGACAGCACATGATTCTGAAGTGCTGTCAAAGCATGTTGTAAATTATTCTAAAGTGCTGTCAATGCATGTTTTTGATGATGAAAATGGAAAATAGAAAATAACAGCAGACAACAAACAAAATAAGATAGCGGTGTAAGGGTTAAATGTACCTACCCACTCAGTAGGCACAAACTGTTCTTTATATCAGAGACATCATCTGAGAAATCTTCTGGCAAAATAAATTCACCATTACCCCACGTATTAATTGGCATTATTATACATTTTATATCGTACGTAAATGTCCACACTGATATTAGTGGCGATAACCGTGTTTCATTAAAATACTAACGGACATTACTATTTATTCTCTGTATTTATTTTTTGATGTGCTATGATCATACTTTATAATCTGTTGAAAATATTATTTTTTAGGCGACACATTTTATTAGTATAAATAATTAAAAAATATCATGCCTCATTTGCATATTAAAATAGCCTGATACCACCGTGCATCACTATCAGTAAAATGATTATTACTAAATAATTCCAGCACAAAAATATTTACACAATTCCCTAACATTTGATTGGCCCGTAGCAATTTTCCGTCCAAAATTTATGTCCCTGTAAACTCCATGCCGAACTACTTTCCGTAACCGTCAGGGGCAGTTAAAATAATTCTTAAGAAAACGGAAAATAAACACATTTTCTTAATGAATGTATTTAAAATGATGGAATTATAAGGAATGAATGGCCTTTTTGTGGAATTTATCGGGGATATAAACTTGGAAAAGTCGCGGGAATACTGGACGAGGCCGGAAGGCCTCGTCCAGTATTCCCGCGACTTTTCCAAGTTTATACCCCGATAAATTCCACAAAAAGGCCATTCATTCAAATAATGATTTTTAGAACTGGTGGAATAGTGACACAATTATAGTTATTTAATTCCCATAAAGAACAGTTTGTGCTTACTGAGTGGCATGTACCTTTAAGAACTCATTTTATATCCCATCATCGTTTCATTCAAGGAGAATTGATTTGTAAATGTGATGGAATATATGTATAACATATGTGAACACTGCCTTGTTACTGTATCTTATACGGCACATGGAGTGGCCAAGTCCGCCATCTTTGCGTGTTCCAGCCATCAGCCAGTTTCACCTCTTCTGGCGAGTTGGCCACTCCAGGCGCTGTATATTCACATATATGTTATACATATGTTCCACCCCATTTACAAAATATTTATCTTTGAATCAAAGGATGATCAGGTATAGAATGTCTCCTTAATGGACTGTTAAACCATTAGCAATTATATCTCGTCAGGATCTACAGTGTTTGCCATTATATTTAACCCTTACACCGCTATCTTAATGTTGTGTAGTCTGCTGTTTATTTTCTATTTTCCATTTTTATCATCAAAAACATGCTTCGACAGCACATTAGAATAATTTACAACATGCTTTGACAGCACTTTAGAATCATTTCCATTGGAAACGATTCTGAAGTTCTGTCAAACCATGTTTTTATTGAGAAATTAGGCAAGGTATAAAAGCAACAGCAGACGACAATTGTTGTGTGTAGCGGTTTAAGGGTTCATATTTCAAAACAATACTTATTTGATTAATGGAATGGTCCAAGCTTAACATGAAACAGACCATGGTTATATGTCTAAAGGGTAAAATAAACCAGCATCATCCATAACTAAATGACCATCGTAATTTCAGCCGTCCAGAGACGTCGTTCCTGTGGTTTACTTCGCCATTCAAGACCCTGCGCTACATCATCTGGGCGAATTACAAGTGGTACTTCATAATGGGACTGCTGGTGCTGCTCCTGCTCCTACTCGTCTTCCTCTTCATATACTCATTCCCGGTAAGTCATATAGTCATTCTCGGTAAGTCATATACTCATTCCCGGTAAGTCATAATGTCATTCCTAGTAAGTCATAAAGTCATTCTCGGTAAGTCATAAAGTAATTCCTGGTAAGTCATAAAGTCATTCCCAGTAAGTCATATACTCATTCCTGGTAAGTCATAAAGTCATTCCTGGTAAGTCATATAGTCATTCCCGGTAAGTCATATACTCCTTCCTGGTAAGTTATATAGTAATTCCCGGTAAGTCATATACTCATTCCCGGTAATCATATACTCATTCCCGGTAAGTCATATACTCATTCCCGGTAAGTCATATACTCATTCCTGGTAAGTTATATAGCTATTCCTGGTAAGTTATTTACTCATCCCCGGTATGTCATACAGTCATTCCCTGTAAGTCATCTAGTCATTCCCGGTAAGTCATATACTCATTCCTGGTATGTCATATTCATTCTCGGAAAGTCATATACTCGTTCCCATACTCGTTCACTGTAAGTCATATACTCATTCACGATAAGTCATACTCATTGTTATGTCATACTCATTCCCGGTAAGTCATATACTCATTCTCTGTATAAGTTATATATTCATTCCTGGTATGTCATGTTCATTATCAGTAAGTCATATACTCGTTCCCGTTAAGTCATACTCATTCACTGTAAGTCATATATTCATTCACGATAAGTCATACTCATTGTTAAGTCGTACTCATTCCCGGTAAGTCATATACTCATTCTCTGTAAGTTATATATTATTTCCCGGTATGTCATATTCATATACTCGTTCCCGTTAAGTCATACTCGTTCGCTGTAAGTCATATACTCATTCACGATATGTCATACTCATTAAGTCATACTCATTCCCGGTAAGTCATATACTCATTCTCGGTAAGTTATATATTCATTCCTGGTATGTCATATTCATTATCAGTAAGTCATATACTCGTTCCCATTAAGTCATACTCATTCACTGTAAGTCGTATACTCATTCACGATAAGTCCTACTCATTGTTAAGTCATACTCATTCACTGTAAGTCATATACTCATTCACGATAAGTCATACTCATTGTTAAGTCATACTCATTCCCGGTAAGTCATATACTCATTCTCGGTAAGTTATATATTCATTCCTGGTATGTCATATTCATTATCAGTAAGTCATATACTCGTTCCCATTAAGTCATACTCATTCACTGTAAGTCGTATACTCAGTTCACGATAAGTCCTACTCATTGTTAAGTCATAACTCATTCCCGTAAGTCATATACTCATTCTCGTAAGTTTAATATATTAAATTCATTCCCAGTATGTCATATTCATTATCAGTAAGTCATATACTCGTTCCCGTTAAGTCATACTCATTCACTGTAAGTCATATACTCATTCACGATAAGTCATACTCATTGTTAAGTCATACTCATTCCCGGTAAGTCATATACTCATTCTCGGTAAGTTATATATTCATTCCTGGTATGTCATATTCATTATCAGTAAGTCATATACTCGTTCCCGTTAAGTCATACTCATTCACTGTAAGTCATATATACTCATTCACGATAAGTCATACTCATTGTTAAGTCATACTCATTCCCGGTAAGTCATATACTCATTCTCGGTAAGTTATATATTCATTCCCAGTATGTCATATTCATTATCAGTAAGTCATATACTCGTTCCCGTTAAGTCATACTCACTCACTGTAAGTCATTTATCATTCACGATAAGTCATATCATTGTTAAGTCATACTACTTCCCGGTAAAGTCATATACTCATTCTCGGTAAGTTATATATTCATTCCGGTATGTCATAGTCATTATCAGTAAGTATATACTCTTTTCCCTCCCTGTAAAGTCCTTACTATTCACTGGTAGTCATATATCTATTCGATAAGTGATATACTCATTTTCCCGGTAAGTCATATACTCATTCGCGATAAGTGATATTATCATTCTCGGTAAGAAGTCATATTCATTCCCGGTTAATGTCATATTCATATCAGGTAAGTTCATATACTCTTTCCTCGGAGTAAGTTATATATTCAGGTCCCAGTAATGTCATATTCATTATCAGTAAGTCATACTCGTCCCGTTAACCGTCTTACTCAAGTTCACTACGTCATTCTACATCACGATAAGTGAATATACTCATTCCCCGGTAAAAATCATAAACATACTCCATTCGATAAGTGATATACTCATTCCCGGTAAGTCATATACTCATTCCCGGTAAGTGATATACCCCTTCCCGATAAGTCATATAGTCATTCCCGGTAAGTCATAAACTCATTCCTGACAAATGATGCAAATTGCACAAGAAAAAATATTTAGAAATGTTTCCACCAATATATGGGTGGTCCGATGAAATGGGTCAATAAAGAAATAAAAACTGCTATTTTATTATATTTGAGGCCGTTCATTTTCAGGGTAACTTGTCCGCGTGGCTCCTTGGAAACTGAAGACAATGACCAGCCAGTAGGAGTAAACAACAATGAGATTATCAGTTATTATGGATTAGTGCGGAGGGACAACAGAAATCAGAAGAGGAAAAGACAAGGAAGAGAAATTTGGAGTTATAAATGTGATTTAGTGCATCAAATGGACTTCCAGTTTAGTTACACTAGTGTAATAAATATGTAAATGACAGTGATACAGAAAACATGTTAAGTGATCAGTGCAGTGCAGTGTATGATGCTGTGCTTATGCAATAAATCAGGCATGGGAAATTTCCGGAAATCCGGAAATCCGGATTTGAGGTCCCAGGGACCAATTGTGAATCTTGTAAATCCGTTGAGAACGGCGATAAAAAATTACAATTTTCGGGAAAAAAATAATAATCTGGGGTGGGGGGGGGGGGGGAGGGGAGGGGCATGCCCCCAGACCCCCCATAGCAAATCGCAGCGCAATCCACTGCTCAAATAAATTTTCAGGATTGGGGATAGTGTTCCACTCCCATGCCTGATAAATATAAACTGATATTTGAGTTGATTTAATATGATATTTATTAGATTTGTTTACTGACATCATAAGAAACGTGGTACATTGTAACTTTCTAACCATTAATACTCATCAACCTATTCTGTTTTGTTTAGGCAGAGAATCGTCTCCTATAACTTTTAGGGGAAGGGTTAAATGAGGGATCGAACCCGTTAGTGCGGCCTTAAACGACCTTAGCTGTTGATAGGCTGTTATATACCAATAAACAAAACAAAAACAATATGGGAACATCATCAGAGTGAAATATTAAAAATATTATTACCTTTCCACCAATATATTTTGACACCTCGGAATGTCAGGAGACATATCGATGGTCTAGTAACATAAGGTCGTAAGTGCTATGCTTTAGCATAGCACTTACGACCTTATGTTACTAGACCATCGATGTCATTTAAAATTAATGAAATAGTAAAGTAAAAAATGTCTAGTTTGCATTTAATTGATTTCCAACAGCTTGCATCTACATGTAATTAATTGAGAATCATTTGTGTGGGAATGTAATTCAGCAAATTAATTCTATAAATCTATCAGTAACAACTAAATGCAATTGAATTATAAAAGAAGGTATAAGAAGAATAATATATATTTTCCTACAGACAGCGAAGTTATTATATGCTTTTCAATGTAGCTTGTTGGCTACCCATGGTGCTTAATTATGAAAAATATGCATTTAATTCTGAAATTATGGCAATCCTGTGATGTTTATGCACCTATTAATGATGAACTAAACCTTTATTTATTCTGCTGTTTGAGAAGAAATGTGATGCTTGTGTCTTGTAAGTCATATTTAGGTTTGTGAACAAATCAAATTGAGTTTTTGCACAAATAAATGAGTTTTGTCAAGAAATCTAATTGAGGTTTGTGTACGCAAATAAAATTGAGGTGTGTGTACGAGACAAATTGAGGGTTTTACACAAATAAAATTTAGGTTTGTGTAAAAAACAAATTGACTACAGGGATCCTCTAGATTATCGGACAAAAATGGCAGTTGTTTTATGATACTTGTCTTAAAATAGCAGCTACGGGCATACAATTTTCACAGAACAATCGTCGGTTCTTGCTTTCTCAACGCATGCAAACTATTTAGCAAACTGTGCCATCTTTCTCACTTAAAATTGGGCATCATCAGTCGTAAGATTGTCCCAAAATTAACATCGACAATCATTTATCCGGACAAGTGTATAACCGTCTTATAACTTGTATTCTCACCTTAAAATCATAATGTTATCGCCTGAAAACAAGTGTAAACAACATTGTGTAGTTCTGCAGAAAAAACAATCACCATTCGCTTCTTGGAATATATAGAATTTATTGTATTTATAGAACAACTCTGCAATGACATAATGGGCACACTCGATTGACCTCGTCATAATTTGGTAGAAAAATCCGCGGTAATGAGGCCCATAAAGGAAATTCTGATCGTTTCGTACACTGGTGTTTTCGCACCTGTCGATTTTACCCACAAATTAATATGAGTGCGAAATGGTGTGTAATGGCTTGGGTACGAAATGGTTTGGAGCGATTTGGCCTTGAAACAATTATTATTTGTTTTTGGATAAGTAGCTCTTCGTTCTTTTTCTATCATGATACATTTTCACATTCCTTCCTATCTGCTCTGTATTGTACATTGTGTATTAAACAGTCTGAAAATGATATTGGAGGAATGCATCGTATCGTATTATGCGCATGCGCAGTGACAGATACAAGCCCCCGCGCGACGTTTGACGTTGTAAACAACTTGTGGACATAGTTGGGGGGAATGTTTTCAGCAAATTTTACTAAAATCTTTTACCTTGGCGCTATATTATTCACACTGGCATGGAAACAGCAAGCACCTGAGCGACTAAGATCAAATGAATGCGTTTAATTAACAGCTATTTTTCATTTGTCCGATAAATTGATTGTCCGTATAATTGGTATGACCCCTGTATATGTTTTTGGATGAATCACAGAGTATTGTGTATAAATAACTTATTAACCCTTTCAACACCACAGGCCTGTTTAGTGGTATTGGCAAACATTGTAGATCCAGATGAGCCAGCTCATGACGAGCCGTTTCATCAGAATCTGCACTCTTTGCAAGTAATTTTCATATTTTTGAGAACAAAAACACCCTTTTCATAAATGGACTAGTCTGAAAATAATTTTGCGACGATTGGATCGGATTGGTTGCAAAATTAACATATCACAATCCCATTCCAGTTAATTATGGATGAAAGGCTTAATTATTGTGCTGTTTTCTGCATATGAACAGGGTGCTAGAGTGTATTTTACTTAGAACAGCTTATCAATGTACTAAACATGTTATTTGAGGTCTGGACAGTTTAGGTTCTTCATTGGCTGTGTTGGATGTATATATTCTCCATAGTTTGTGCATTCACTGGGAGTGTAAAATGAATGATCAGCCACTTGAAAATGATACCAACATGTTGATGACAATGCATCTAAACTTCAGACCACCGCTGTCTATTTGTGAATTTAAATGTGTTTGCCCCCTATGCGATAGCAAGGTGGGGGGGGGGGGCATATTGTGTTACTCTTGAGGTTCCGTCCGTCCGTGTACATTTATGTCAAAAAGTTTGTAAGAGTCTCCAACATGTCATATATTCAATATTACACCCAAGGATTGCTTCGATACTTGGACACTTGAATCACCTGAACATTTGTCACACACTGGCACCACCATTAACCTTTGTCACCTTCAAAATGTTGCTGAAACACTTGGCCATTTTGTTTAGTCGAAAAGTTTGTAAGAGTTTCTCCAACATGTAATATCTCAATATTACACAAAGGATTGCTTCAATGCTTGGACACTTGAATCACACACTCATGCCACCATTAACGCGACCTTGGCCTTTGTCACCTTTGAAATGTCGCTGAACATTTAGCCATTTCATTACGTCAAAAAGTTTGTAAGAGTTTCTCCAACATGTCATCTACTCAATATTACACCAAGGATTGCTTCAATACTTGGACACTTGAATCACCTGAACATTTGTCAGACACTCGCTCCTCCATTAACACGACCTTGACCTTTGTCAACTTTGAAATGTCGTTGAAACACTTAGCCATTTTTAAGTCGAAAAGTTTGTAGGAGTTTCTCCAGTAAGTCCAGTATGCCACGGGGGCATATCCATGTTTTACAAACTAATTCTAACACGTTTTGAAATTTAAAATAGTTATGTTCTATAGATAGCTAGTACAAAAAAAACATACATTGCAATAGTATGTGTAGCAGTATATTTGATATTAAAATTTACGGCTTGTCTAAGTGGTACGCTTTAATAGAATATTGTTAGTGACCATTGAAGACATGCATTGTAGCCATTTATACATGTATGCTTCTGGCTTGCATGCACTTTCCAATTAACCAATTTCAGTCTTAGGACAGGTTGTTATACACCATTAAATAAATAAATATTTCTCACATCAAACTGGTTAATACTTGTGTATACATTTATGCTTCCGGCTTCCGGAATGTATATTTTTGTATTGGAAATATTCTGTTCTGATTTTGGGATTTTCCCCCCATTTGTACATGTACTTGAACATGTACTTGTACAGGTAATATATGGGATTTAGTACTAAACCCATTGACCCGGCCTTAAATGACCTTAGCTGTTGATAGGCCGTTAAACACCAACAAACAAACAAACAAACACACAAACTATTATTATTATGTTTTAATGAATGTAGCAGACTTCAATTTGGTTACTGAAATAAATTTTACTAATGAATAAAAATGGTCCCCCTTGTTTCTTTGTTAACCCAGGAACCCAAAAGTATATGTGAATTACTTGCAAACAGCGCAGATCCAGATGAGCCGGCTTTTAACAAGCCGTCTCATCAGGATCTACACTTTTTGCAAGTAATTCACATATATTTTCGAACAAAAAGACCCCCTTTTCATAAATGGACTAATCTGAAAACCATTTTGTGACGATTGGATTTGTTGCGAAATTAACATATTAAAATTCATTCCAGTTACGTAGGGGTGAAAGGGTTAAGGGTCCGAATCGCTTGATTAACTATCAAAACTCAACAACTTGTTTTGTGTTACACATGCAATTTCTGAAGTGAGCCACAGTGACAGTTGCTTACGTTTTTCTACCTCATGTTCTGTGATAAAAAGTATGTTTGTCTGTACACAAGTTATTTTGTTAACAACATTGTTTTCACTTAACCCAAGTCTGTGGATACAACATTTATTTCTCCATAAAAGAATGTGTTGTTACCACTCATTTGAACCGTCTTGTTGAGACGGTTCAAATGAGTGGTAACAACATATACTTTTGAACAGAAATACAGAAAATAAAAAAAAAATCCAATTTTTTATACTACTGTAATTTGTATCCAACCTATAATGGGTTAATAAATGGGTTAATACATTTCCTTTGCAAGTTCATTCAGCATCTCACATTTGTACCTACTCGGGTTCTTACACAAAACGGGCTAATACAGTAATGTGTGCGTTTGTGTTCCACTGGCAAACTAGAAGTGAACATGGCCCAAACGTGCATATCCTGTATTTCTATTAACATGATTAACCCTTCCTACGCTGTTGACGGAAATTGCCGTCTGCTGTTTTTCATTTTTGCTTTAATTCTTAACAAAAAACTGGTTTTGACGGCACATGAGAATCGTCTCCACTGGAGACGATTCTCATGTGCTGTCAAAACCAGGTTTTTGTCGAGAAATATTGAAAATAAAACATTTCCAGCAGACGACAAAATTTAATTCAGCGTAGGAAGGGTTAATCTACATGTCGTCAAAATCGTCAAAAACCATTTTCCGTTGTTTTTTTTATCCAATGAAAATGCCGTTTTTTTTGTGACGTAGTGTTTCCTCTAAAACCACGCCCAGGACCAAACGGGGAAATGCACAGAAACCAACCACAAAAACTGGTTTTGTGACAAACGTACCGCAAACGTGAGCCAACATGGACATTTATTGTAAATTTTGAATGTGAGAGATGTCTAAATGCACTTGCATCTTTATTCCTATGCAACTTGTATCTTCAGTAGCCCATATACATGTAGACATGACCCAGTCAACTACACTGCTTCTCTTGCTTCGCGTACAACACTGTGCAATAGAAAATACATACAAATTCTATGTTACTATGTAATGCCATTACTATCATATGTGGCTGTGACAGGAGAAATGGGCCTTATTGGTTTTGGGACCAGTAGAAGTTCGCTGGAGTTTCGAAATTCTGTCATAACTTCTTTATCCATTGACGGATTACGTTAATATTGCAATACATCAAACCTGTGGACAAATGTCACACATCCATGCTGCCCGTAATATGACCTTCACCATTTGACCTTCACAACTGTGCTTATAAATACTTATCACTTTCGGTTAATTAACTTTGCCACAGTTTCTCCAATCGGCCACCGGGGACATTCGTGTGCCGACGGGCCACATTTTCTTGTTATCATCAAAACCTGCTTTGGCGGCACTTTAGAATAATTTCCAATGGAATCTAAAGTGCTGGCAAACCATGATTTTACTGACAGAAAAGACTATATATGAAACAAAAACAGACAACAATTTTCAGTTCCGCATTCTAAGACTTAACCCTTTGAACCCGAAATCCCGCTATAGCGGTTTATGCAAAAAGTGCAGATCCAGATGAGCTGGCTCGTAACGAACCTTCTCATCAGGATCTGCACTTTTTGAAAGTAATTTTAATATTTCTGACAACAAAAACACCCCCTTTTCATAAATGGACGAATCTGAAAATCATTTTGTGACCATTGGATTGGTCGGAACATTAGCATATCGCAGTCCATTCCAGTTCCTTAGAGTTGAAAAGGTTAAAATTCAATGAAACCCATTGATATTATGCGTGTGTGTGGCAGTAGTGTTATAGATGTTTTACTGTATACCCTGGTCTGGCCGATAAAGTCCAAGGTGAATAGAAACTTCACAGGCCCGTATGCAGAGGGGGTGCGACAGGTGCGTACCCCCCTTAACCCTTTGAACACCACAAGCCTGTATAGTGGTATTGGAAAAAAGTGTAGATCCAGATGAGCCGGCTCATGACGAGCCGTCTCATCAGGATCTGCACTTTTTGCAAGTAATTTTTGAGAACAAAAACACTGTTCAGAAATTGACTGGTCTGAAAATCATTTTGTGATGATTGGATTGGTTGCAAAATTAACATATCAAAATCCATACCAGTTACTTAGGGGCGAGAGGGTTAATCTGCAGAGGTCTGTCCGTGGATGTGCAAAAAACATTTTTGGCCCTTCGCACCGTCGATAATGCACCCCCCTAAATTAATACCTGCGTACTGGCCTGCTTCACTCTTCAAAACCCAATATACCAACTCACGACTCGTCACATATGATTTTGTTGTATATGCTTGTTTCGAACAATTTTGTATTCACTATTAGAAAATTTACACACTGTTACTGTTAGTATGATTAATAAGCAATATGTAGTCCCAGGTATTTGGCATGCTTTGGTTTTCATCGTTATTGCTATGTAAACTATAGAAGGGTTCAAGGTCGGGTTGGACACAACCTCGCATCATACACTCCCCCCCCCCCCTCCCCCATGCAGCAGGTTGAATACGGGATCAAACCTGTTGGCCAAATAAGACATGCCATGTAATTTTTACCTTCGGACATCTACATAATGTCATTAAATATGTTTACACAATATACAATATTTTTCATAAATAAGTCAAGTTTTGATGCCATTTACGGAAATATTGTAAATTATGTAAACATATTTCATGAAATTATGCAGATGTCCAAAAAAAATTACATGGCGTGTCTCAAATGAACTTGGCTGTTGATAGGCCGTTAAACACCAACAAACCAATCAATCGCATCATACAAAAACATGATTAGCCCAGGGTGTCCGGTTTATAGAGAATAGTAGGTTAGTGCCGTGAATGGGAAAAAATATCTGGCAAGGCTCAGGAAACGGGATGGGCGAGGCTCTGTCGAGCACATACCGTTTCTGTGCCGCGCCAGATATTTTTTCCCATTCACGGCACTAACCTCCTATTCTATTTATCCCGTCAACACCTACAAATGGCTTTAAAATGCAAAAATAGTATTGGCTGGATATCAACAGTGTATATGCAGATCAGCCTGTGCTTCCGCAGTCTGATCAGGATCTGCACTCGTCGCCATTCCATCAATGACACATCCGTCATGATTCTAATGTGCAATATAGATCATGATCAGGCTAAATGAGAGTGTGATTTGATTAGAAGTAACACAGGTCACAAATCCCATAAGCCCCATTTCTCCAGTCACAGCCACAAAGTATAGTTTATATTTTTGTCATTAAATTTTATTCTCAAAATGCATGTACATTTCATACACATATATATATATGCTATTGGCGTTGACATTGAGTTTTGTTTTATAGGATAAATTGATAGAATAAAAAGAAATAGACAGAGGGAGAGAGCTAAATATAGTGAATGAGATTAAAGATAAGTGTTTTAACCCTTAGAATGCGGGAACCGAAAATAGTCTGCTGATAATTCATATTTTGTCTTTTCTCTCAGTAAAAACATGGTTTGGCAGCATTTTAGAATCATTTCCATTGGAAATGATTTCTAAAGTGCTGACAAACCAAGTTTTTGATGAGAAAAATAAAAAATATTCAGCAGACGACACAAATTAATTTAGCATTGTAAGGGTTAAGTGCGTATATGGATAGGATAAAAAAGATATGAATATAGGTATACACCAGCCTGCAACATTCAAAGCATACATACACATGTACATGCAAATTATAATGTACCAACATGTTTACGTTTTTGTAATGCAACATGCAATGTTACATGTTAGGGAAGAAAACGAAAGCCAGCCAAATCCCTGTGTTTGTAGTTACAGCCGCATGTACATTAGTCTCTTTACAAATGTATTTTAATATAGCCTGTATGGTTTAGGTTCTGGTTTATATATATAAATAAACACACTTTATACAAGCTTTGCATGTCTTATTGATTTTCTTTAATATTCATATAAGAGCGAAACCCCTCTAAACCGGACACCCTGGGAGGTCCCCAGGGTGTCCGGCTTAGAGAGGTTTCATTGTTAATCAGGCAGTTGATCATTCCGAGCCATAGTTGTGTGGTTTGTTTGTTTATTGGTGTTTAACGTCCTATCGACAGCTAAGGTCATGTAAGGCTGGGCAAACATTTTAACCTGCTGCATTGGGGGGAAAATCCCAAAATCAGAACGGAATATTTACATCGAGATAAAATATATTCAGCCCTGAAATTAGAATAAACCTGACCTGGTGCCAGGTCCATGCCACACCAATGTCACTTGGCCCCTTCCCCTAAAATAGGATTACGAATAATCGTAATACTCACATAAGGGTTATAACCAGATTCAACTGTCACATCCGGTAAGGATGAAGCCCGATCGTTAAATTACCCATCGCATGCTCCCACCTGCCAACCAAAGTCAGGTGGTATGCGATAACGAACAGACATTAACACCCGAGATAAATTACCAAGAAAATCATCAAAAATAAGATCACGGGTGTTTTCTTGGTGTCTGGCTTAGAGAGGTTCCACAGTACAAGAATCTGATGTGGGCCACTTACAACATACCAATGTGACCCAGTTGATAAGAGTGGGTGGCAGGTGGGAGCATGTGATGGGTAATTTAACGATCGGGGTTCATCCTGGAGACCTGGTTTGGCCCGTCACATACGTCTTTGGCATTTTGTATGCGACAGTTGAATCTGGTTATACCCCTTATGTGAGTATTACAATTATTCGTAATCCTATTTTAGGGGAAGGGGCCAAGTGACTTTGGTGTGGTATGGACCTGGCACCAGGTCGGGTTATTCTAATTTCAGGGCTGAATATATTTTTTCTCGATTCTACAGGTACGTCATATACACATATACATGTAGCTGGCCTTGTTTAAAATAATAATAGCAAACAACTGGGGCCGATTCATTAAACTTTGTACGACTAAAATGTTTGTCAGTGCAAAATTTCAGATTAACAATATTTTCTTGTAAACAATTATTGGATTTACATTTATTGAGCATAGGCTGCATATGCAGCCTATGCTCAATAAATGTAAATCCATCAATTTAAATTTTCAGACGATCCTAAATTTGCACTTACGAACATTTTAGTCGTACAAAGTTTAGTGAAACGGCCCCCTGAATTGCAAACACTAAATTGCAGAAAAGTATTCATGGACACCTACATTTAAAAAACATGGTTGATATAAATATTTATTCAATATTGACATTTCTGAGTATTAAGTACAATCTTGCTCCATGAGTACTATCGAAGTGTATGCTTGTATCTCTCAAATTGAAAATGTTTGATTAGTGAAGACCGACACCGGCTCCACCAATCAACCTTCCTCAATCTGAGCGCCATCAAAATACAGCTTCTCTGTAAGTTTATATCTCTGGGACAATAATTTCAATCAGTAACCATGGTAACTAGTAATAAAACCATCACATAAATCCAGGATAGGTAAATATTTCCCTCAAAGTCCCTTCCTGTGCTTTAGGCAGGGGCAGTAAAGGGGACCGCATAGGGCCCCCATTATATCCGAACCACTCCATCACTCGCTTCAAGCCTGGTATACCAAACTTTTTGGTCACCTGAAAATGGAAAGATAAACCTGACCGTCCCTGGATAATGAGCTGTTGTCATGGTAACTGTTAAAACAAGCTACAGTGGAACTTTGATAGGTCGAACAATGTGCGGGAATAATTATTTGTTCGAGGCATCCTATCGGGATTTCCACTCGTGACGGATAAACCTGGCCGTCCCTGGATAATGAGCTGTTGTCATGGTGACCGTTAAAACAAGCTACATCAAATTAGGCCGAATGTTCGATGCACACCATTAGCTGATGATGAATTATGATTGGTTTAAATCTAATCATGTTTAGGCTACATGTATAAACATTATATAAACATTTGGTGCAATAGGTTGGTTCACACCTCTATTAACCCTTACACCGCTATCTTATTTTTTTTGTCGTCTGCTGTTTATGTTCTATTTTCCATTTTTATCATCAAAAACTTGCTTTGACAGCACTTTAGAATAATTTACAACCTGCTTTGACAGCACTTCAGAATCATTTCCATGAAGTGCTGTTAAACCATGTTTTATTGAGAAATAAGGCAAGATATAAAAGCAACAGCAGACAACAATTGTTGTGAGTAGCGGTCTAAGGGTTAAATGTGTTGACTAATTTCATAAGAAACTCGGCATAGCCTCGTTTCTTATGAAGAAACTCGGCATAGCCTCGTTTCTTATGAAACCAGTATATTAAACCATTACTCGTGTTAGATGTTCAATGTCTTACCCCGATGTTTGGCATAATGAGCCGATGTTGCAGTTTCTTTGCTCCCTCCATGTCACCGCTGTTGAAGAGTTCCTGAAGGTCACAACATTCCTGCCCTAATACATTGGCCAGGGCACACACCCCACCCACACATCCTGCAACATAGATATAAGCAAATGTAATATATGTAGCTGTAGTAAGGAAATGCAGCTATGGGTTTCAGGGCTCCAGATAAGGAATTAGTAATTGAGTATTATCACTATCATTTCTGAAGCAATTGGGTATTTCAAAATTTTAATTGGGTAAAATAAAATCACACTATTGTGTACACATCAACAGACAGCAATTATTGAATTAGTTTGCTTCGAAATGAAAACTTATCTTGGCATTTTATTAGAATTGTCTCCAAGGAGAATATTTTAATGAAATACCAAGATGTGTTTTCATGGAAAATATGCTATATGTGTGGTCTGTTCATTGTTTTCTGCATCATGATAAAGGTACCACACAATTGTTATTGATTTTTGATACTCACTACTTCTGATTTCAATTGTTTTTTTTTGACAATTTTAATTGGGTATTCATGCAAATACGCAGCTTATCTGAAGCACTGGGTTTTGTTGCCAGTGTAGCTCCTGATCAAATAGCACCTTATGTTGCGTGATAATGATGTATATATTGCGTGTTAGAAGCATGACGAGTGTTTCATTAATGGAATGGCGAACTGTGCAGATCCTGATCAGACTGTGCGGATGCACAGGCTGATCTGGATCTACACTGTTCATAAAACCTCATTTCTCCAGTCACAGTCACATACAGCTATAAGCCAATGACAGAGCTGGCCTCATGAATATTCATGTTCTGTAAAAGTTATAACAGGCCTGCCCTTACACATTTTGTCGTCTGCTGTTTTCTATTTTGCTCATCAAAAACATGAGTTCACAGCACTTTAGAATCGGTTGTAATGAAATTATTCAAAAGAACATGTATTGCCAAAACATGTTTTTATTGAGAAAGATGACAAAATATATCAAAGTACTGAAAGTACTGAACATAGGGTACTACAAGATTAAACTAGATTGATTGATTGATTGATTGTTGGTGTTGCAGTTTCATTAACCCTTAAAGGTACATGCCCACTCAGTAGGTACAAAATGTTCTTTACATCAGAGACATCATCTGAGACATTTCCTGGCAAAATAAACATTCATGCGCCATTATCCCACGTACTGATTGGCATTATTATACATTTTATATCAGACGTAAATTTACACACTGATATCAGGGGCGATAACCGTGTTTGCTTAAAATGTTAACGGACATTACTATTTAATCTCTGTATTTATTTTATGATGTGCAATGATCATCATACTTTAAAATCTGTCGAAAATATTATTTTTTCAGGTGACGCATTTCTTTAGTATAAATAATTAAAAAATATCATGCCTCATTTGTATATGAAAATAGCCTGATACCACCACGCGTCACTATCAGTAAAATAAATATTACTAAATGATTATATCTGTATAGCGGGCACTTGTAACGTTTAGAACTGGTGGAATAGTGACACAGTTATACACTTATTTAATTCCTATAAATGACATTTTACTGCTACAGTATGTACCAAAACATTCAACAAAATTACAGATTATGCATAGCAATATCAGAAAGATACGGAAACACATATACAAGACATCATCAATTCAAGTATAAATACAGATTCCAGATATCTATGATCATTATATTGAAAACTGATTGAAGAGCAATAGTTACAAGAATTCCGCCACGGAAGCGGTGTCGCGCCTGACAATGCCTTGTCGGTACATCGCCATGTTTACTTCTGTTTTGTGAATGAAATAGTTGGCCCCGGATCGAGTATATTAAAATGATGTCATTGGGGAAACCGCTGACAAAATTTTCAATGTATGGAAGCCCAAACTTGTTATAATTTTGTTCAGTACTTGCATTAATATGGGTATTCATATACGCTGGATGTGTTATACTGTCATTAATTTGTTCCCTGACTAATTTATCACTTTAAATACTGACTTATTGACCCCCTTCCCTGAACGTAGAATTGACACTCATGTTGGCGTGTATTGGCCACCATAGACAAATGTCAATCAGGCCGAATTCGGGAATGTCACTAAAATCAGCTGTAAATCCATAGATAGAATGAGGATTAAAAACATCAGTTAGACCCACACGTGCAAGATTTGTTTCGCACAGGTGTCGGGTGAGTTTAAAAATAGACTGTCGGAAGGTCAAACTTGATGTCGTTTGTGTGTTAAACGCGTCGCGTATTTCGGAGAGTATTCGGAGGGGAGTTAACTCTGCCGAAAACTATATATATAGCCTGTTACTAAATTTAGCGATGACCGCACGATGTGTGCCGCAAATGGGGGCAAATCACGTGCAACAAAATAATCCGATGTATTTTTGTACGTAGAACATCCGTTGTTGATATTGTGCAGTGCAAGTAGTTTTTCATAATATTATTTTCAATTAGCGGTTGCGTATGACAGTTAAACGTTGAGTAACACAATGCATTTTGTTGTTATGGTTACTCCAAGATATCATTACGGACCATCGCATCGAGGGGGGTCTGGGGCGTGGCTAACTGTCGGAGGCGATCGCAATACATAGGTTTACCCTATGTGAAAATGACAGCAGACGAGTTTTCATTTCCCACAGGCTAGGGCTTCATAATTACACTATACTGTTCGACAATGTCCAACCGTGGGTAAACGTTTGCCGTGGCATGAGGGAACTGTTTTAACCCCAAGGCTGCAGGCCGCGGGTTCAAACAGTTCCTGAGTGCCACGGCAAACGTTTACCCGCAGCTGGACATTGTCGAATGTTATTGTTCAAGTTACATTTCTGTCGGAAATATCATGCAATTTACTTTTGGTACTGTGATAATCTGCTCCATTTAAACAGCTGATTTAAACATACATGTTCCGGGGCCTCAGTACACGTCACATGATTCACTCGCATCAATTTCAAAATTTCAGTGCGACCGTTGTGAACTTGTCTGGTGAAGTAATGGCGCGTTCTAGTAACGTCACAATACACACGCATTACGTAGGTGTTTGCTTGGCCCCGGAATGAGCATTGTCCACAGCCATGGTCAAACAGCACGTGCTGTACGTTTGAAAACGGCTGTGAGCGGTGTCAAACAACGGCAGTCGTGTAACAATACATAGTAAACAGTCATTGCATACACAACAGGTGTCGCGTGACACGTGCATTCTTGTACATTCTGGATTTCCGTATAATTGTATATTTGTGATGTGTGGTACTGTGTTGTATTGTTGTGCGTACTATTGATTTCATATACCTGTGATTTCACACACCTGTGATTTTTACATACCTGTGATTTAGCATGTACATTTGCCATGTACAATGTGCGTGTAATAAGGGGGCTTATGTTCTATTGGTGGAAATACGTTTATGCGTGTCCTTTTTGCGGATTTAAATACACATCCATTTTATGAGCAATGTTTTACTGATGTCACGCCATATTTGCCACAGACTATGCATGTGTGTGGTAGAGAACTTGTTGACTGCGTGTGCTGGTTTCGCTAGGGAAAAGACCCCTTTTAGTATTACGGACGTCCACTACCCGTGCCGGCCGAGTTTGTCCGCGTGTCAGTTGTTCACCAGATAAGGGACCTTCTGTAGGTGAAGCCAGTATATAGCGCAGACCATACCATGGTCTGCCCTGTTATGTATGCTACGGGTTAGTGTTTCAGCATAGCCTGGTACTGGCCAAAACGGATATATCAGATCCCATACTGGTGATGCTTTGTGTCGTGATATTTCCGTAAATGACCACGATATTTGAGTTTAGTATGTGCTACACTGTCATTTGAGTGTACAGCCCGTAGTACCGATATGGACGGGTTTGGCGGGGCCAAATAGCGATGCTCGTATGTCGATTTCGCATTATGAGATCTGGGTCTATAGTGTGTAGATTTATGGTAGTGCGGGATATACCATGTTGGATGGTATTTATTCCGCGAGGGCTGTACACTAGTTTGGTTGAATTTATGGTGTGGGAACATATATTTATGCCAAATATAACCCACGGGTGAAATGGCAAAAGCCATGGTTTTGTAATATTTATGCTGAGTGTCGAACGAGGGGTAGGCATATTCATTATTCCGTGCGTGGTTTCACTGGTGCGTATATAAGCGATGTCTCGCAATGTGTTGGTGGGACACATATTTTCTGGTAACAGAAGACTAGTACTGTATTCACCAGTGACACGGAGGATTTTGGTATGTACCTACAACATTTTATTTCAGCTGTGATTTGCCGTTGTTCGATTCCCGTTTTAGTCCGTTGTGCATTCTGTCTGTCTGTCTGTGCGTATTCGTCCAGTAATTGGAGACACATTTCATTTTTGTAGCCTCTTGAGATCGCTCCAGCGAGCCACATTGGACGTTTTGGTCCACTCTTTGAGGGCAGACCCCAGTCAGTGCAGAGTACCAGGTCGTCCGAGTGTCCGTACGTCTGTCTGGCGCAGTGTGTGTAGCAGCTCCGGGTACAGGCCTGTATAGAGCAGTGTGTGATAGCTACATCGCGTTCAGCAGACAGTCACAGCCATAGATTAGTGAAATGAAACACCATACACATATATCATATTATTATACTACCACTGAGTTGAATGTCACCTATGTGAAACTTTTCCCGGCGTCTTAGCCAACGTGATAATCGCCATTTTGTATTACTTCGGAACTTTACATCCGGACTACCACTTCCGGTATTACAACTAATTTATTCACCATGGATACTTTACATCCGGTCCACCACATCCGGGTTGCTACAGTCTAGTGATACCATAGGAACTTTACTTCCGGTACCAGCTTCCGGAACATTATCGTTATTGACTACCATGTGATGTAACCACATCCGGCTTCGACTTTGACATTCAGACTGGAAATATATTGCATAGGCAATACATATGTATACTTTGATAGTGTATGGTAATACTCCTATCATGGCATATCATGGCTAAGGGATTGTAGTAAGACTACATTTATTGTTTATTGATTAATCCACTTGAAGTTGGATTATAGCCATATTGTTGACTAGACCTCATATTGCGGGTGAGGCAGACCTTGGGACCTTGATACTCAGAGGTTACCACTATCTATTGAGATACCCCAGCACTGGGGTAGCTCAGAGGATTGTCATTTGTCCTGCAATGTTCGTTCTGCCATGTTGTACTTGTGTGTTATTTCACTTTGATTAGCGATCATCAAAGTACTTGTGCATTCATACTATTGTCCACTACGGGACCATTGATATACCACATACCGAGTTTATTTGTCTATAGCTTTTAAGTTGCGTTAAAGTATAACAGTCGATTGGCTTACAACCCTGTAATTGAATAGTATCATGCACCGTACAGTGATGTTCGCATATAAATGTATCATGTATTCCTGTGTGTTCCCCATGTAATATAGTGTACATTATAAGTGATTAACTGAATATGTGTACTTATCTACTCTGGCCTATCCCTTACACTTCAACTGCATTGTTACCACTTTTCGTTCGTCAGATCAAGCTATATTGGCCATAACGTCATAACAATTGAAGTATACTTGGTTCATATGATAATAGGGGAGACAATTTGTCTCGATCATTCCTGACCTTGGTAATGACCTTGACAACAGGGTAATTGCATTTCAGTATGCATTGCCGCCCATTTTTGTCGCCTGATTGCGGACAGCGCGATATAGTCGGCATATTGGCGTACATACGTACGTGTGTCCGGGTTAAAGTTTTTGGTTAAAGTTTTTCGGTATACTGTCAAAGCCTCAGCATATTGTCATTCTATGCCCCACCCGTGCGGCCTCTGTGCCCAATGTCAAGGTCAAATTACTTTGAAATTTTCCTTAAAGTTTGTTTTTATTTAGGTTAAAGTTTTTAAGAACACTATATCTCGGACACCGCTTCGCCATTTCACTCGAAACTTCACATATATGTTTATCATCATCCATATTTTCAACCAGTGCAGCACCTGTGCCCAATATCAAGGTCAAATTACTTTCAATAATCGATAGTATATGTACGGGTTATGGCTTTTTTTAGTACTATCAAATGCCACGGCGGGCGCGACATGCAGGCCACGGCCATCTAGTAATTATTATTAGCAGAAGGCACGACTATAGTCGCCGCATTTTCCGTTGTTGTCGTCCGTGTCACAAATGTCAAAAAGTTTGTACAAGTTTTTTATCATGATATAACTTTAATATTACTAGACGAATTGCTTCAATATTTGGACACTTGATACTTGAGCATTTGGAACACACTCATACTGCCATTAACAAAACCTTGACCTTTTTAACCTTCACATGGTTGTGGAAACACTTAGCCATTTTTATCGCGCCCGCTTATGGACAGCGCGATATAGTCGGCAAATTACAATTATTCAAATGGCAATGGAAGCACAAGACGGAAACAAAGGAATTAATTAATATAAATCTTATATTAGGTGGTAAGCATTCCATGGGATAGAAGCAAACTAAATATAATATAAATGGTGAACCTAGCGGCTGTGAAGACAAAGCTGTTTGAACTAATAGTACCCCATAAATGGAGGCCAATCAAGTTCACCTAGCAAGTTCACATTTTCTGTAAATATATTTCATGAAAAATCACACATGTTCTTAGGTACAAAATCTCATTTATGAAAATATATCTGGAGAGATGCCACTAACTTTCACTGGCTTATAAAACCTACCGACGGTGTAGGCTGGAAGCAGAAAGCTTGCAGATCCGGCCAAGACTTGGAAGTCGTTATTCTGGGTCATGTACACGATGTGACCTAGTTTGGCTACCTGTATGTAGAGTGGGAAACAGTTTCATGAGTGTGACATTGAATATTACAATTTACATGTGCAGTCTCGGCAAACAAAATGGACTTTATGATGGGGACAAACAGCATAGGTGCTAACCCAAACTATCTGTCTGTTACGTAGGTCGAGCCACATGTGTCACAGACAGAAATTTCGGGTCACATAGGCCCAAACCAGCCTGCTTAGTAGCCGATTTCATCAAAATTGCAAAGTATACCGGTACTTATCTAGCAAAGTATAAATTGAGGGAGAAATTTTCAATTATTAATTTTTATTATACTGAATTGATTACATTATCACAGCGGTATCTACGGCCGTGCGATATTTATAATATTTGATTGTATAAAACGTGCAAATAAAATATTAATTTGGCAACTTATTTTTGGGAACGAGTGGCGATGAAATCTGCAAATAAATTTTCTCAGCCCGAATATACACGCAATATTTGCAACAGCTGATAAAAGTATGACTATGCAGTTCTGGGGGCCGGCCGTTTCACTAATCTTTGTACGACTAACATGTTCGTAAGTGCAAAATTATGATAGTCGGTCAATTTCACATTAACAATGTTTTCTTGTGAACAATTGTTGGATTTACAATTATTGAGCATAGGCTGCATATGCAGCCTATGCTCAATAAATGTAAATACATCAATTGAAATTTCCACACAATTCTAAATTTGCACTTACAAACATTTTAGTTGTACAAAGTTTAGTGAAACGGCCCCCTGATCAGTTATGTACTCATACATAGTACATGTATAATAGATAGACTATTCAAAACTATGTATTCAACGACACCAACAATCATTTGATTATCTGAACAGCAACCAGTGCACGCCCTGATCTGACTCACAGGTGGAAGACTTGGACATGTGACACACACAAAAATGTCCATTACAAAAAATCCATTACCCCACCCACTTGGTCTCATACAGTAATATCTTCTATAATATAAGATAGCACTGTATGAGACCAAGTGGGTGGGGTAATGGCAGTTTTGTAATGGGCATTTTTTTGTGTGACACATGTCCGAGTCTTCCACCTGCGATCTGACTGTGCAGATATGTAGACTGATCTGGGATTATGACAGTCTGGTAGGTCGTAAGGCCCCTTTTATCAAACAGGGTCCCATTTTTATACACCTGCTCTCAGTCAATTATGCAGCAACAGGATATGAGCCCCTCCATGACAAACGGTCTGTGACTGGAGAAACAGGGCTTATGGGTTGTGTGACCATCCACACAGTCTGATCAGGATCTGCACTCTTCGCCATTCTATCAATGAAACATACTTCTCTCAAGCAATATAGATAGACTGATATTTGGACAGGAACGACACTGGCCACAAATGCAATAAGCCCCAATTTTGCAGTCACAGCCACATATACGCCATGGATGTGACTTTCACAAAGTACAGCTTAATATGAACACATTCAGACTGTACATGTACTTATTTAACCCTTTCACCCCTTTATCGGGGTATAAACTTGGAAAAGTCGCGGGAATACTGGACGAAGGCCGGAAGGCCTCGTCCAGTATTCCCGCGACTTTTCCAAGTTTATATCCCCGATAAATTCAACAAAAAGGCCATTCATTCCTTATAATTCCAGCATTTGAAATAAATTCATCAAGAAAATGTGTTTATTTTCCGTTTTCTTAAGAATTATTTTAACTGTGCCTGACGGTTACGGAAAGTAGTACGGCATTGGAATTTACTGGGATATAAATTTTGGACAGAGACTTGCTACAGACCAATCAAATGTTAGGGAATAGTGTAAATATTTTTGTGCTGGAATTATTGATTAGTTAGAAATAAGGCTGTGCCGAGTTCTTTATGAAATCAGTCAACGAGTTTAATAAATATCAAATTAAAACGACACATAAGAATATTCATATTTTTACAAAAAAATATGAATATTCTCAATCAAGTCAGGGGGTGGGGTGATGAGAATCATACATCACCACCGCTGTCCTTGAGCCCGACGATGTTGGGGTGGGTGGCCAGTTTGATGATGACCTCTGCCGGAAGGTCAATACTGGTGTTGCCGGGGACACTGTACAGTATAACTGGTACTGGGCTCGCGTCTGCCACCTGCAATATTGGTGGTGCTCGGTGTGAGTCTTGCTATGACGATGGTATTTGAGATACGCTATGCGATTTTGTTCCTTTGGACATCTGAGTAATTTCGTGAAATATGTTTACAAATATTATTTTTTTATTGTAAATACATGTATTCAGTTCTGATGTTGGGATTCCCCCACCCCCATTTGTACATGTACAGGTAATATATGGTAATATAATGAAACCCATTGACCCGGCCTTAAATGACCTTAGCTGTTGATAGGCCGTGAAACAGCAACAAACGAACAATATTTTACATAACTGGCGTCAAAAGTTGACAAATTTTTCAGAGTACATGCGGAAATTTTTTGTCAAATTTTGACTTTAATTTAATATGAAAATTTTTGTAAATTTGTAAATGTATTTAATGAAATTACGCAGATGTTCGAACGTACAAAATCGCATATGGCGTGTCTCATTTCATGTGCAGTAGAACCCATTTAACCCTTTCACCCCTAAGTAACTGGAATGGATTTTGATAAGTTATATAACTTTGCAACCAATCCAATGGTCAGAAAACGATTTCCAGATCAGTCCATGAGGTGTTTTTTGTTCTCAAAAATATGAAAATTATTTGCAGAAAGTGTAGATCCTGATGAGACGGCTCGTCACGAGCCGTCTCATCTGGATCTACACTGTTTGCCAATATCACTATACAGGTATGTGGTGTTGACAGGGGTAAACTAGAAAATGTGGTCTGTAGATGCACTTAGGGCCCATATAGGTGATTTGAGAAACTCTTAGAAACACTTCCAAAAAATAAACGAGATGGTGCAAATGAGTGGTAACAACATATACCTTTATGAAGAAATAAACAAAATAATGAGATTTTTTCAACAAAAACTATCATATCCTTAGACTGAAATGGGTTAAAAATCATATACCGGTACATTAGTTGTTGTGCTCAATATTATACCTATGGGAGCATCCTGATGCCAATGCTAAAATATTTTGCTCTCCTAATTAGGAGATACTAACTCCTAATCAGGACTTACTATCTGTGTCAATGCTAAAAATGTTTTAACTCCTAATTACGAGATAGTAAGTCCTGATTAGGAGATACTAAGCCTTAATTAGGAGATACTAAGCCTTAATTAGGAGATAACTATCTCATAAGTATGACTTAGTATCTCCTAATTAGGAGATAAATATATTTTAGCATTGGCATCAGGACGCTTCCATATATTCCTGAATCACAGTGGAAGCTTTTAGGAGAATTCACATAAGCGTAAAAGCTTGTTTGCTAATCTTGTTTGAAAACATTTCCATGCCGATCCGAACCATTTTCATACTGATAAAACATTCAGTGGGTTTGTCAAGCCCGGGCCAGAATACCTTGGTGTAATGGTGAATGAGGGCCTCGGCATTCATGAGATCCTTGTAGTAGCACGGAGTTATAACGAGCACCGCCTTGGCTCCGGCCTCCGCCATCCGTTTAGCCATCTGTATAGTGTCTCGCGTCGCTGCAAATACGGTCAAAACATTACAAGGTCAAGTTACGGGAATCAGTACTTAAGATAAGGGGCATATTGGCGTGTTTTACGCACTTATTTTACCGGAATATGCATTGATTATCAACAGTGGGAGTACAAAATACCCACAGCAATGTGAAAATAAGCATTGAGTAGGGGGAATACTGTAATAAAGTTGAAAATGTACTTACAATGTAGCTGAGCTGCAAAAATGCTCACTACATGTAAGTAACATATACAGTATAAATAAGTGAGTGGTTGGTTGGTTGGGCGAACGCGATGGCGTAAATTAACGGTAGGGGTTCCTCCTTATAAGAATCACGATTTACCTGGTTTGGCCCTCAGGTACGTTTTTATTTTTGGCTCTTTTGTTACCCGGAGGTGGAATTGGGTTATTGTCCATTATAAAAGCAGTAATAATATTACTGCTCCTACTGGTTTTGGGAGGGGACAACGTGATTCTGATGGGGCGAGGACCTGGCATCAGATCAGGATTATTCTGATTTCAGGACTGAATATATATGGGCCGCGCTCTGTGAAAACCGGCCTTAATGACAAAATTTTCAAATTTACCTTTCAAAAACAATATTCTGAAAAGAAAATGAAATTATGTTTAATAGTTTTTGTTTTATCTCACTTTTTGTAGCACCATGTGAATCACGCACGAAAAAAAAACTGTAACGTCATCGAGAAAATGACGTTATTGAAACGGCGACGTTTGTACAATGCAACTCAACAGCCTACAGTAGAAATGAGTGTTCATAGACTCATTGACGGTGCTTGCTGTAAACTGTATTTGCTGATAAGTTGCACTAACTGTATCTACAAGTGTTAGTATGTATACTATCAAACATTCATCAGAATAAAAATATGGTATGTACATGTAGTGAACAAAACAAACGCACAACTATTGATTTTAAATCTATAATTAGCCGACCTGTGGCTTCGTAATTTGCCACCATCGCCATAATAGATTCATATACGTGTGTCGTCAGAAAGATACAATGTGATTATTTAAGAATTGGCGTCATTTACAGTTATTTGTGACGTCATTTATTGATTTAGGCAATACGTCACAAAAGACCAAAAAACAAAACGGCATTCCTGGTGTTGGAAATTGTAAATTATATGCACATCGTATCGTTGATTGAAACAAATGCATTTTATTTTTGTAGAAATGAATGACCAGAATTTGGATAGGTCTATGGCTGCACATATCAATGGCTTCAGCGCCCAATGGGGTCTAGAGGGTAGTCGGACACCCCCGGGCATTTTTAAAGAAACTAAAAATCGACTGTTCATTCCCGACTCTCGGAATTAAATTTACATCTCAGAAAGCGGGACTGTGTAGCCAATATGACTGGCGGACGGGCTAATATACATGTACCCCGTACTAGCAGGTAGCAGGTCTATGGGAAAATGCTGCGCTGACCCACACTCCCTCGACTGGCACCACCGCCACTGTCGGGAAAATGTGGAGATGGAACATACATGGTTGTATAATTGTTACATGTCCCGATAAAAATAACAGCAGTATATTCTCTCGTCGGCAAAGAAACAGCCATGCTAAAAACAAGGGCGGATTCACGTAGGGGAAACCCCGGCGCCCCCCCCCCCCCCACCCCTAAATTCGGCGAGCAAAGATATTTTTGCTCTAAAATGCGCCATAACGCAGCAAAATGGGGTGTAAATATTAAACATATTCCGGAGGGCATACCGCCGGACCCACCTAGCAGTCTCCCCAGCTAGTTCGAAAGTATAGTAAACTATTTCAATTAAGAAGTCCCGCCTCCCCGCCCCCCCCACCCCCCCTACCCTAACCTGAAATCCTGGATCCGCCCCTGAAAAGCACCGTGGCGTACGTACATGTATTTTGCATAACTGCACACTATAACATAGTCAGTGATTTACACACCAAATTTGTCCCGATCACAACATTGATTTTGTTGAAATGACCTCCACACCCTGCGACTATTGTTCGAGGCGGCTCATTTGAATGTAGATGCGTTTAAGGTGTGCATGTGCTTTTGTATTATATATTTACATATTAATATATATATTTACACGCCTCCGACTAGAACGGCCCTTAATTTGATAACAACCAAAGCACGCAGACGTGCATTATTTAGTACAATGTAGTACAATGTAAGACAATTAACAACAATCTGGCAAAGTTGGACTTCTTAAATGTGTAAATGTTGGAGACCTGTGTATGATGTGCCGTCTGATCAGTGTCTGCAATGATTGCAAATATACTAGTAAAATTACTATACATTCATATAACCATATTTACAAGTGGTCATTTTAAAGAATATTTACATTATTATCAAACGACAATCATACGGCTGATTCAATGCGATATTTTTGAAAGTCGCTAAATATTATGTGACACCGAACACGTAAGTGGTAGAGGATACAGATAGAAATCAGTAGCCTACGTCCTTGGTGGCTACAATTATGTATTACAATAATCTGATATAACCATGATTATTGTGTCACAGTAAATATGCATGTGACACAATACCAACACACTAAATACTAAAACATGTTTGGCCCAGTGTCACCATGATGAGATATGCCAGGAGCGGCGTATATTTTGGCACTACCATAATTATACATCTGTGATACGCTTATTTTTCTGAAAATTTCCAAATCGTATTTTTATGATAACTTTTGAAACATTTGACAGGCGAAACAGTAAATTAAACGAATTAAGCCCTGTGCCCAGTTCTATTTGTTACATAATACTGATTCTGTGATGGTGTTATCTAAAAATTACCGGTTCTATGGTTATCTAGTTTCAAATGTCGTCCATATACGAAACAAAATTCGACAAAATAACTACATGTTTCCTTAAAGGAAACCGAAAAAACAGACAACTGTCTGAACCACTATGGAACAACTGTAAAATTCTGCTACGCGTACTGGTTTCAAGCGTAACTTTGCGACGTCATTTTCAGGCTTTCATGACATTGTCATTAAGGCCGGTTTTCACAGAGCGCGGCCCATATATTTTTTTATTGCAAATATTCAGTTCTGATTTTGGGATTTTCCCCCCATTTGTACAGGTAATACATGTGATTTAGTACTAAACCCATTGACCCAGCCATAAATGACCTTAGCTGTTGATAGGCCGTTAAATCCCAACAAACAAACAAAGAAATAAATAAGTGAATAAGTAATAATACGTCATGTACACTCAAATAAGCGAATGTTTGAATTTATTTTGATCATTTGTTCCTATTTAATAATGAAAATCAATAATCTATTTGCAAAAATAAAATATGCATTTAATTTTAAATCAGGGGGTACAATACTCTTTAGACACAAAGCTTATCTGGAGCTCTGGGGAATATGGAACATTATTGGATGATTGGTTGGTTGGTTGGTAGCTTGGTTGATTGACTGTTTAATTGATTAGCCATACGTAAGGTGTGAGTCGTCACTGCAATCACATTCAACAAGTTACACTATCCAATATTATGAAGAGACGAGCAGACTTCAAAACGTCAAATAGACTAGTCGATGACGTGACCAAAGTCAATACTGGGTTAATCCGGCGGATCTCCCAACACAAAGACATTGACACAGCTTGGTATTTCAATGGAGCCATGTATGGGAAAACAAAATGGGGACGCCGTCACAGGTTTGACGTATACGACGATATTAACTCTATAATCAACCCCGCGCGACAGTAGAACAATATAATTGTGTAACATACCAACATTACGACTCGAACAGTGGAAACAAGGTACCACATTGTACGACCGTGCAGACTCTTCTGGGATACACTGTCTGTCATGTTGTGACAACATTATGAACTTAACATTGACAAACCGCCTCCGTTACAATTTGTAAATACCATGTACTACTTACCAGTTGGCCATGGCAACAAGGGTAGACCCAGATCAGACTGTACAGCCGTGTAGTCTTATCTGGGATACACTGTCTGCCGTGACACCATTATGAACTTAACATTGACAAACAGCCTCCCGTTACAATTTGTAAATACCAAGTAAGACTTACCAGTTGGCCATGGCAACCAGTGTAGACCCAGATCAGACTGTACAGCCGTGTAGTCTCATCTGGGATACACTGTCTGCCGTGACACCATTATGAACTTAACATTGACAAACAGCCTCCCGTTACAATTTGTAAATACCAAGTAAGACTTACCACTTGGCCATGGCAACCAGTGTAGACCCAGATCAGACTGTACAGCCGTCTAGTCTCATCTGGGATACACTGTCTGCCGTGACACCATTATGAACTTAACATTCACAAACAGCCTCCCGTTACAATTTGTAAAAACCATGTGAAACCTACCAGTTGGCCAGGGCAACCAGTGTAGACCCAGATCAGACTGTACAACTGTGTAGTCTCGTCTGGGATACACTGTCTGCCGTGACATCATTATGAACCCAACATGGATGAAGAGCCGCCATTGAAATTTGTAAATATCACGTAAGACTTAATTACCAGTTTGGGATTTGAATATGATGATAACCATTGACTGAATAGTGAGCAATGTGGACCTAGATCAAACAGCACATATATGCAGGCTGATCTGGAGCCACATTGGTACCAGGTATCATAGCGCCCCTTTTACCAGTCAAACCCATGTATATTCATTTATGGTGACAACATTCTTACCCCGGAACATTTGTTTTAAAATAGATCGTTTTACATATGAAGGCTGGATTTTACTTTACATTAATACTACAGTCTTGCACAGCTTTTTTTTGTTCACACCTTTTTACATCCCCCCCCCATTAGGTTTACGCACCCGCAGACTCTGTTGGAGTTAAATATGGTAAGGAAAAAACCACCCTAAATAGGCAATGAGTGAAATAAAAATATTATCATTAAATTGTCAAGGAATAGGTCAACTTTCCAAACGCACTGATCTTTTTCAATACTGAAAAGAAAAAAAAATCACATATACTGTTTGCAAGATACCCATTTCACTCCAGGGGAAGACGAAAAATTTGTACGGACTAGGTGGGGTAATGATTGTTATTTCAGTTCATTTCGATCTAATGCAAGGGGAGTAGCAATATTATTCAATGGTAATTTACACTATAAAGTACACCAGTCAAAATGCGATCCCAATGGTAACTTCATTCTACTAGACATCACTATTGAAAATAATAAATTTACACTTGTATGCCTGTATGGACCAAACTCAGATGATCCCCTTTTTTTCAGAACATATCAAAAGAAATTGATGAAATGAATAACGATAAATATATTTTATGCGGAGATTTTAACCTTGTTTTGGACCCAGATTTAGACTATCATAACTATAAAAATATAAATAATAAAAAATCTAGAGAAAAATTATTAGAAATTATTCAAGAAAAATATTTAATCGACCCTTTTAGAGAAAATCACCCTCTAATGAGAAGGTTCACATGGAGACGACGACAGCCTTTTCAGCAAGCAAGACTAGATTTCTTCCTCATCTCTGAAAATACTTTACCTTCAATTAAAAGCTGCATCATTGAAAATAGCTACAGATCTGTAGCCCATTTCATCAACATTGCAAAGTATACTTTAGTAGCAAAGTATACTTTGAGGGAGAAATTTTCAATTTTATGATAAATTTATTAATTTATATTATACTGAATTTATTACATTATCACAGCCAATTTGGCTGTGATAATGTAATAAATTCATTATAATAATTCTGCATACTTTTAATCATGAAATATATGCATTTGTTAGTTCTATATGAAATAATGCATTTCAGGAAAAATAAATGATTACTCCCTCAAAGTATACTTTGCTAGTAAAGTATACTTTGCAATGTTGATGAAATAGGCTACTGATCATTCACCTGTATTGTTAAGTTTACGTTTCAACAATTTTATAAAGGGAAAACCACGATGGAAACATAACAATTCAATGCTGAAAGACATAAATTACATAAACATGATTAATGAAAAAATAGAAGAAATAAAAAATCAATATGCTATTCCAATATATAACCGAGAAAACTTACATGAAATACCAAACAACGAATTGCAATTCACAATTAACGATCAACTTTTTCTAGAAACACTTATGATGGAACTACGTGGAAAATCTATTTCTTATTCTTCCTTTATAAAAAAAGAAACCAATCAAAAAGAAAAATCATTAATTACAGAACAAATATTAGACATGGAAAAAACAATTAAAGAAAGAAGACATGAATAAAACTGAAATTTTAAAATTAGAACTCCAGGAAATTCGTAAAATTAAAGTAAATGGTTCAGTTATTCGATCAAGGGCTCTAAATATAAATGAAGGAGAAAAACCAACAAAACATTTCTGTGCACTCGAATCTCATAACTTTATAAGTAAAACAATACCAAAACTTGAAACAGACAAGAGCTCCGCGGAGCAAAATGTCCCGCCTAGCGCAGTTTGATAGTACATAAGGAGCTTGTAATAACCTTGGGGTTAGTGAGCAACATGGGCTTTTGTAGAATGATTCGGGATGTTGTTACAAATGCATTTATGGAATATTAAAGCATAAACTGAGCATTAACTTTTCCAAACATGGAAATTTCTAATTCAGTGACCTTGACCTTTAGGGTTAGCGAGTACCATGGGCTTTCTGTAGAATGATACGGGATGTTGTTACAAATTCATGTATGGAATATTAAAGCATAAACTGAGCGTTAACTTTTGCAAACACGATAATTTCTACTTCAGTGACCTTGACCTTTGGGGTTAGCGGGCACCATGGGCTTTCTGTAGAATGATGCGGGATGTTGTTACAAATGCATGTATGGAATATTAAAGCATAACCTGAGCGTTAACTTTTCCAAACACGGAAAATTTCTAATTCAGTGACCTTGACCTTTGGGGTTAGCGGGCACCATGGGCTTTCTGTAGAATGATGCGGGATGTTGTTACAAATGTATGGAATATTAAAGCATAAACTGAGCGTTAACTTTTGCAAACACGTAAATTTCTAATTTAGTGACCTTGACCTTTGGGGTTAGCGGGCACCATGGGCTTTCTGTAGAATGATGCGGGATGTTGTTACAAATGCATGTATGGAATATTAAAGCATAAACTGAGCATTAACTTTTCCAAACATGGAAACTTTCTAAATCATTTTGACCTACCTTTGTAGCAGTTGCGGGCACCATGGGCTTTCTGTAGAATGATGCGGGATGTTGTTACAAATGCAATGGGTATGTAATTAAATAAAATATAAGCCTGAGCGTTAACTTTTTCAAACCGATTAATTTTCACTTCAGTAACCTGAACCTTTTATAGGCGGGTACCATGGGCCTTTTCTGTAGAAATGATCGGGATTTTGTTTAACAAATGTATGGAACTTTTTAATTAAAGCAAAACTGAGCCGTTAAACTTTTGCAAACACTTAAAATTTCAAATTTAGTGACCATTGACCTTTGGGGTAGCGCACCATGGGATTTCTTGTAGAAAGATGCGGAATTTGTTTATAAAATTCATGAATTGGAATATTAAAAGCATAAACTGATTTCGTAACTTTTGCAAACACGTTAAATATCCTAATTTAGTGACCTTGACCTTTGGGGTTAGGGGCGGGATGGGCTTTCTGTAGAATGATGCGGAAATGTTACAAATGCATGTATAAATTAAAGCATAAAACCTGAGCGTTAAACTTTTCCAAACACGGAAAATTTCTAATTTCATTGACCATGACCTTTTGGGGTTAGTGGGCACCATGGGCTTTCTGTAGAATGAATGGCGGGATGTTGTTACCAAATGCATGTATGGAATATTGAAGCATAAACTGAGCGTTAACTTTTGCAAACACGTAAATTTCTAATTTAGTGACCTTGACCTTTGGGGTTAGCGGGCACCATGGGCTTTCTGTAGAATGATGCGGGATGTTGTTACAAATGCATGTATGGAATATTAAAGCATAAACTGAGCGTTAACTTTTGCAAACACGGAAATTTCTAATTCAGTGACCTTGACCTTTGGGGTTAGCGGGCACCATGGGCTTTCTGTAGAATGATGCGGGATGTTGTTACAAATGCATGTATGGAATATTAAAGCATAAACTGAGCGTTAACTTTTCCAAACACGGAAATTTCTAAGTCAGCGACCTTGACCTTTGGGGTTTGCGGGCATCATGGGCTTTCTGTAGAATGATGTGGGATGTTGTTACAAATGCATGTATGGAATATTAAAGCATAAACTGAGCGTTAACTTTTCCAAACACAGAAATTTCTAATTCAGTGACCTTGACCTTTGGGGTTAGCGGGCACCATGGGCTTTCTGTAGAATGATGCGGGATGTTGTTACAAATGCATGTATGGAATATTAAAGCATAAACTGAGCGTTAACTTTTGCAAATACGGAAATTTCTAAGTCAGTGACCTTGACCTTTGGGGTTAGCGGGCACCATGGGCTTTCTGTAGAATGATGCGGGATGTTGTTACAAATGCATGTATGGAATATTAAAGCATAAACTGAGCGTTAACTTTTGCAAACACGATACTTTCTACTTCAGTGACCTTGACCTTTGGGGTTAGCGGGCACCATGGGCTTTCTGTAGAATGATGCGGGATGTTGTTACAAATGCATGTATGGAATATTAAAGCATAAACTGAGCGTTAACTTTTGCAAACACTGAAATTTCTAATTCAGTGACCTTGACCTTTGGGGTTAGCGGGCACCATGGGCTTTCTGAAGAATGATGCGGGATGTTGTTACAAATGAATGTATGGAATATTAAAGCATAAACTGAGCGTTAACTTTTCCAAACACGGAAATTTCTAAGTCAGTGACCTTGACCTTTGGGGTTAGCGGGCAACATGGGCTTTCTGTAGAATGATGCGGGATGTTGTTACAAATGCATGTATGGAATATCCAAGCATAAACTGAGTGTTAACTTTTCCAAGCACGGAAATTTCTAAGTCAGTGACCTTGACCTTTGGGGTTAGCGGGCACCATGGGCTTTCTGTAGAATGATGCGGGATGTTGTTACAAATGCATGTATGGAATATTAAAGCATAAACTGAGCGTTAACTTTTGCAAACACAATACTTTCTACTTCAGTGACCTTGACCTTTGGGGTTAGCGGGCACCATGGGCTTTCTGTAGAATGATGCGGGATGTTGTTACAAATGCATGTATGGAATATTAAAGCATAAACTGAGCGTTAACTTTTGCAAACACTGAAATTTCTAATTCAGTGACCTTGACCTTTGGGGTTAGCGGGCACCATGGGCTTTCTGAAGAATGATTCGGGATGTTGTTACAAATGAATGTATGGAATATTAAAGCATAAACTGAGCGTTAACTTTTCCAAACACGGAAATTTCTAAGTCAGTGACCTTGACCTTTGGGGTTAGCGGGCAACATGGGCTTTCTGTAGAATGATGCGGGATGTTGTTACAAATGCATGTATGGAATATCCAAGCATAAACTGAGTGTTAACTTTTCCAAGCACGGAAATTTCTAAGTCAGCGACCTTGACCTTTGGGGTTAGCGGGCACCATGGGCTTTCTGTAGAATGATGCGGGATGTTGTTACAAATGCATGTATGGAATATTAAAGCATAAACTGGGCATTAACTTTTCCAAACACGGAAATTTCTAAGTCAGCGACCTTGACCTTTGGGGTTAGCGGGCACCATGGGCTTTCAGTAGAATGATGCGGGATGTTGTTACAAATGCATGTATGGAATATTAAAGCATTCCATTGAGGGAAACAGAAGTTACAATGAATTAACCTGAGCGCTAAGTTTTAGAAACAGAGCTAAACGCAAAAACTTAACGTTGAATGCATGTGAAAAGTAGGTCAATGAACCATGAAAAGTAGGTCAAGGTCACATGGGCTCCCTGTGTGTGAGATGGTTACACCACAGTGTTGATGTATACCGAAGCATTCCATCAAGGGAAACAGAAGTTGTAATACATTAAACCGAGCGTTAACTTTTCCAAACACGTTAACTTTTCCAAACACGGAAATTTCTTTCTAAGTCAGTGACCTTGACCTTTGCGGTTTGCGGGCACCATGGGATTTCTGTAGAATGATGTGATATGTTGTTACAAATGCATGTATGGAATATTAAAGCATTCCATTGAGGGAAACAGAAGTTACAATGAATTAACCTGAGCGTTAAGTTTTAGAAACAGAGCTAAACGCAAAAACTTAACATTGAATGCATGTGAAAAGTAGGTCAATGAACCATGAAAAGTAGGTGAAGGTCACATGGGTTCCCTCTGTGTGAGATGGTTACACCACAGTGTTGATGTATACCAAGTATGGAGGTCGTAGGAGTTATAGTTTTCTGGAAACTGAGATAAACGCAAAAACTTAACGTGAAATGTTGACGCCGCCGCCGCCGACGACGCCGCCGACGACGACGCCGACGGAAAAGCTATGCCTATGTCCCACTTCTGCTAAAGCAGGCGGGACAAAAATGGCAAAATAATTACAAATCAGTCAGAGATATTAAAAGAAACAGAACTATTTTACACCAAACTGTATAGCAATAAAGATACAGCTGCTTATAAAGATTTAGATTTGGATAATTTTTTGGAAAATACGCATGTACCAAAATTAAATGAAACAGAATCAGAAAAACTAGAGGGATTAATCACAAAAACTGAAAACATAAAGCCTTTGCACTAAAAAACATGACGAACAACCGTAGCCCAGGTACAAGCGGATTTGCATGCAAATTTTATAAAATGTTTTGGCATAAACTGGGTAATTTCATTTGTAGTGCAATAAATTATAGCTATCAGAAGGGTGAACTATCTATAACTCAACAGCAGGGTATAATAACACTAATCCCAAAAGAAAATAAATCTCGACATTTTCTAAAAAATTAGACCTATTTCATTATTAAACACAATTTACAAAATGGCATCAGCATCTATCACTAATAGAATAAAAACAGTATTAGACAAATTAATAAATGGGGACCAAACAGGATTTATTTCAGGAAGATACATGGGGGGAAAACACTAGGCAGGTATACGACATTATGCAATATATTGAAAAAAAACAATATCCCAGGACTTCTTCTTATAGACTTTGAGAAAGCATTTGACTCTATATCGTGGAACTATATTCATAAAGTACTTTGTTACTTTAAATTCGGACCAAATATTAGGCAATGGATTACATTATTCTACAAAAATGCTCAACTATCAGTTAATCAACATTGTAACCTCTCACCTTTTTTTTCAATACATCGAGGCTGTCGTCAGGGGGACCCACTCTCACCGTACATATTTATCTTATGCGCAGAAATATTTGCAATCAGAATACGCAAAAATCATAAAATTAAAGGAATTAAAATAAATGGATCAGAATATAAACTAACACAGTTTGCAGATGACATTAGTGCCTTCTTGGATGGATCAAGTGAATCACTAAATGAAACACTTAATGAACTGGAAATGTATGCCCATATGTCAGGACTTAAAGTTAATTTTGATAAAACACAAGTTATTTGGATTGGGGCAAATTTTTTTTTTTAGCCAAATGGAAACTAAAGTGGGGAAATAACAGATTTAAATTGCTTGGAATTACTTTTGACACAGATTTAGAAAAAATTGTGAACATAAATTTCTCGGAAAAAATGAGGCTCATAAAAGAAAAAATCAACAGCTGGAACAAAAGGTACTTAACACCATTAGGCCGAATCACAGTCATAAAGTCTCTTCTTCTCCCATCTTTAAATCACCTGTTTATATCCCTACCTAACCCCAGTCAAACATGTGTTAAAGATATCAGCAGCATTATGTATGAATTTTTATGGCAAGGTAAATCACGAGTAAAAGGCACTATCACATGCAAACAATATGAGGATGGCGGACTAAAAATGTCAAATATTGAGGACTATATATCGTCTTTAAAAACAACATGGGTAAGAAGAATAGTGTGCAACAAATACAAATTTATAAACATTTTAAATACAGAAATTGATACAGATAATATTTTTAAATTGGGAGATATGTACATCGAACAAAAAATAGGAAAAATTTCAAACCTTTTTTGGCGGGATGTTTTAAAAGCTCATCTAAAATTACAAAATAAGCTTAAGCCGATAAACATAGATGCATTTCTTTCTAGCCCATTATTTTTTAATAAGGACATAAAATGTGGGACAACCTTCTTCAATAAGGCATGGTTTGATAAGGGAATATGTTTTATAAATGACATTATCAAAATTGATGGAACTTTTGCCTCTCAAAATGAACTTAAAAACAATTTCAACATAAATATAAACTTTCTTCAATATTATGGCCTTGTCAAAGCAATAAAAGATTGGGGTAAAAGTCTGAAACTCCAGCTGGTAAAATTAAATGGAACTCCACCTATAATTTTTAACAATGAAACATGGAAGAAAATATATTTATGGCCGCATACCATAACAAAAGACACAACTCGAAAATGGTTCCAGTACCGAATAAACCACAATATTCTGGCCACAAATGATTTCCTAAATAAGATTAAAATTGTCAGTAGTCCATTATGTACATTCTGTAATAATTTCTCGGAAACAATAAAACATTTGTTTTGGGATTGTAAGGTTACACAAAACATATTTAGGGAACTTCAAGAATGGTTAGCGACCAAAAATATAACTATTACAATTAACAAAAAATCATTCACCTTTGGGATTTACGAAAAAACAATAAGTATCTTCAAACAATTAATACTGTTAGAAACTAAGTACTATCTCTATCATTGCCGGTGTTCAAAAGTAGTACCAAGTCTCAGCATACTGAAGCATCAAATTCAACTATTGTATGAAACATCCAGGGGCCTATTTCATCAACATTGCAAAGTATACTTTACTAGGAAAGTATACTTTGAGGGAGTAATCATTTATTTTTCCTGAAATGCATTATTTCATATAGAACTAACAAATGCATATATTTCATGATTAAAAGTATGCAGAATTATTATACTGAATTTATTACATTATCACAGCCATTAAATGGCTGTGATAATGTAATAAATTCAGTATAATAAAAATTAATAAATTAAAAAAAAAAAATGAAAATTTCTCCCTCAAAGTATACTTTGCTACTAAAGTATACTTTGTAATGTTGATGAAATAGGCTACAGGAACGCAGCAATAATGACCAACAAACTTGAAAACTTTACAAAAATTTGGGAAGACTTTATCATTTCAAAAGTTTAATTTATGTAACAAAAATACCAAAATAAGATTTCATCTTCAGCTGAGCTAGTTGCGGGTGCTATAATAAATCTCTGCTTTTGTGCGTTTATTTTTCTTCCTTTCTTTGTTTTAACCCCTTCCCCACCCCCTCCCCACTCCCCATTCCACCTCATATTATAGGTTTTGGAAATAAAGACATTATAAATATGAATCTAGTAGAAGAATATAATATACATAGAGTAATACAGGTTCAAGCAAAGACCATGATCTGACGGAACCAGCCGCGTTTTGTTTTATAATCAGTGTGGGGATCGGAACAGATTGTCCATTGGTTTGTCAATACATAATGTTACCATCAACTTTAACATTTAACCCTTTCAGCCCTAAATAACTGGAATGGATTATATATAATATGTTAATTTTCGGTCAATTCCATTCAACACAAAATACTTTTCAAATAATCTATTTATAATTTTTTTTTTTTTTAACAAATATGAAAACTACTTGCAAAGAGTGCAGATCCTGATGAGCCGGCTCGTCTGGATCTACACTGTTTAAAAACACCTATATAAATGGCTGTAGTGTTGAAAGGGTTAATACACGATCTAAACATGTAGATGCACAGCAGGATTGAACTTCACTTTTTACAGAGTGGGGCTGGTTCAGTTGGATCATGGGTAATATGAATGATAACATATAATCAATTACATGTATTACATATGCTAAATCAAACTTTGGCTCTTGCAGCGCTGGAGAGTGACATTGTCATCTGCGGGTTTATTATAAGTATTACTGTCTTTTTTTTAATAACACGTGCAACTTTTTATTGAAAATTCAGGTATCTCATTAATGACGATTCTCATGTACCACTCAACCATGAAGTCTTAATAGAACAGTGATTTATACCCAGTACTGCAAGAGCAAAAGAGGGTGAATATCTGTAATTGCATATTTTGTATTTGTATCTGACTATTACATGTACATTATGTACGGTTTGTGGGGGATGTCCTCCGACCACAAACCTATTACGGGGGAAAAAAAAAAAAAAAAAAAAAAAAAAAAACAAGTTACACTATTCAAGTCTGAAGGAATATATAACAGCGCAGGAAAATTGATTGATTGGTTGTTTTGATGGTTGAGTGATTGATTGATTGATTGATTATTTAATCTGTGTAGGGTGTCTCGTCACTGCATTTATGTTCAACAAATGTACAAGGTCAAGTCGCAGGAAAATATTAGCATCACTGAAAGATCGATATATTGATTGATTATTTGAGTGATTGATTGATTGATTGATTGATCTACTTACACTCACACCCGGCACCGGCTATGATGATCTTGCCCGGTGTTGCCATGGCTGCCACCCTCCCCACCAGCTCCACCCTCTCCTCCTGGCTCAGGTAGGCGTACTCTCCGTTGGACCCCTGTACCACATACCCTGGGGACAAACCAATCACAGGTTACCCTGGGGACAAACCAATAACAGGTTACCCTGGGGACAAACCAATCACAGGTTACCCTGGGGACAGTTTGATTTGATGTAATGGTGCAGGCCACTGCAGGGCTCTAGTTAAGGTGCATATTAGCGTATTTTACAAACTTATTTTAGCAGAATTAGCATTGATTATCAAAAGTAGGAGTACAAAATACTCACAGTAATGTGAAAATACTGCTTTTTGCAGCTCAAATAAGTGAATTTTTAAATTTGTTTTATTTTTTTATGATTTGTTCCCTATTTAATACAAAATAAATCAATACCGGTGTCACAGGAAATTCTCCCCCCCCTGGAAATCTTCGCCCCCGCGGGGGAAGATTTCCAGGCTCGACCCTAGGAAATTCTCCCCCCCACCCTGGAAAATTCTCCCCCCCACCCAAAAGTCTGTGTTTGAATGCTACAAAGCAGAATTATTTCCCACCAAACATGTGCACATAGGCACAATGTATGTCATTTGGTAGTATAAGAAAGGGGAACATACAAATTCACCTCCCTCACACCCCACCCCAATCTACCATATGCATAGTGTAAGTCCCTTGACAGACAAGAATATCACAAGATTGGGGGAAGATTTCTGATAAAGTGAAAATGTTTGTGTAGAACAGTTAGCATGTGACGCATATTTATGGGGGGGGGGGATTTTCCTAGGAAATTCCCCCCCAACCATCTACCATATGCATAGCAGATGTGAATGCCTCTTTGTAGACAAGAATAATCCCCCTCCCTCATGATGAAATAATGTATGTTCTTGTAGAACAGATAGCATTTGGCATGTATTGAGGGAGGGGGGGGGGATTTTCCTAGGAATGATCCCCCCCCAACCATCTACCATATGCATAGCATATTTTCCTAGGAAATTCCCCCCCCCAACATCTACCATATGCATAGCGGATGTGAATGCCTCTTTGTAGACAAGAACTCCCCCTCCCTCATGATGAAATAATGTATGTTGTTGTAGAACAGATAGCATTTGGCATGTATTGAGGGAGGGGGGGGGGTTGATTTTCCTAGGAATTATCCCCCCCCCCCCCCAACCATCTACCATATGCATAGCGGATGTGAATTTCTCTTTGTAGACACGAATAACCCCCCCTCCCTCATGATGAAATAATGTATGTTGGTGTAGAACAGATAGCATTTGGCATGTATTGAGGGAGGGGGGGATTTTCCTAGGAAATATTCCCCCCCCCCCCACAACCAACTACCATATGCATAGCGGATGTGGATGTCTCTTTGTAGACAAGAATAACCCACGATTGGGGGAGTATTTCTGATGAAATAATGTATGTTGGTGTAGAACAGATAGCATTTGGCATGTATTGAGGGAGGTGGGGGGGGAGATTTTCCTAGGAAATATTCCCCCCCCAACCATCTACCATATGCATAGCAGATGTGAATGTCTCTTTGTAGACGAGAATAACCCCCCTCCCTCATGATTAAATAATGTATGTTGGTGTAGTACAGATAGCATTTGGAATGTATTGAGGGAGGGAGGTGGGAGATTTTCCTAGGAAATATTCCCCCCCCAACCATCTACCGTATGCATAGCGGATGTGGATGTCTCTTTGTAGACAAGAATAACCCACGATTGGGGGAGTATGTATGATGAAATAATGCATGTTGGTGTAGAACAGATAGCATTTGGAATGTATTGAGGGAGGGGGGGAGAGGAGATTTTCCTAGGAAATATCCCCCCCCCCAACCAACTATCATATGCATAGCGGATGTGGATGTCTCTTTGTAGACAAGAACAACCCACGATTGGGGGAGTATTTCTGATGAAATAATGTATGTTGGTGTAGTACAGATAGCATTTGGAATGTATTGAGGGAGGGGGGGAGATTTTCCTAGGAAATATTCCCCCCCCCCAACCATCTACCGTATGCATAGCGGATGGGGATGTCTCTTTGTAGACAAGAATAACCCACGATTGGGGGAGTATGTATGATGAAATAATGTATGTTGGTGTAAAACAGATAGCATTTGGAATGTATTGAGGGAGGGGGAGGGGCAGGAGATTTTCCTAGGAAATATTCCCCCCCCCAACCAACTATCATATGCATAGCGGATGTGGATGTCTTTTTGTAGACAAGAAGAACCCACGATTGGGGGAGTATTTCTGATGAAATAATGTATGTTGGTGTGGAACAGATAGCATTTGGCATGTATTGAGGGAGGAGGGGGGGGGAGATTTTCCTAGGAAATATCCCCCCCAACCGTCTACCAATGCATAGCGATGAGTGTGAATGTCCTCTTGAAGAACAAGAATAACCCCCCCTCCCTCACGATTAAATAATGTATGTTGGTGTAGGGGAGATTTTCCTAGGAAATATCCCACCCCCCCCCACCCCCCCCCCCCCCCCCCCCCCCCCCCCCCCCCCCCCCCCCCCCCCCCCCCCCCCCCCCCCCCCCCCCCAACCAACTACCATATGCATAGCAGACGTGGATGTCTCTTTGTAGACAAGAATAACCCACGATTGGGGGAGTATTTCTGATGAAATAATGTATGTTGGTGTAGAACAGATAGCATGTCATGATGTGGCATGTATTGGGGGGGGGGGAGATTTTCCTAGGAAATATTCCCCCCACCCCAACCATCTACCATATGCATAGCGGATGTGAATGTCTCTTTATAGACAAGAATAACCCTCCTCCCTCATGATATGAAATAATGTATGTTGGTGTAGAACAGATAGCATTTGGTATGTATTGAGGGAGGGGGGGGGGGGAGATTTTCCTAGGAAATATTCCCCCCCCTCAACCATCTACCATATGCATAGCGGATGTAAATGTCTCTGTGTAGACAAGAATAACCTACGATTGGGGGAGTATTTCTGATGAAATAATGTATGTGGGTATAGAACAGATAGCATTTGGCATGTATTGTGGGAGGGGGGGGTGATTTTCCTAGGAAATATTCCCCCCCCCCAACCAACTACCATATGCATAGCGGATGTGGATGTCTCTTTGTAGACAAGAATAACCCACGATTGGGGGAATATTTCTAATCAATAATGTATGTTGGTGTAGAACAGATAGCATGTTGCATGTATTGGTGGGGAGGGGAGATTTTCCTAGGAAATATTCCCCCCCCCCAACCATCTACCATATGCATAGCGGATGTGAATGTCTCTTTGTAGACAAGAATAACCCCCCCTCCCTCATGATGACATAATGTATGTTGGTGTAGAACAGATAGCATTTGGCCTGTAATGAGGGAGGGGGGGTGGTGAGATTTTCTTAGGAAATATTCCCCCCCCCCAACCATAGCATAGCGGATGTGGATGTCTCTTTGTAGACAAGAATAACCCACGATTGGGGGAGTATTTCTGATGAAATAATGTATGTTGGTGTAGAACAGATAGCATTTGGCATGTATTGAGAGAGCACCAACTACCATATGCATAGCGGATGTGGATGTCTCTTTGTAGACAAGAATAACCCACGATTGGGGGAGTATTTCTGATGAAATAATGTATGTGGGTATAGAACAGATAGCATTTGGCATGTATTGTGGGAGGGGGGGGGGGATTTTCCTAGGAAATATTCCCCCCCCCCAACCAACTACCATATGCATAGCGGATGTGGATGTCTCTTTGTAGACAAGAATAACCCACGATTGGTGGAGTATTTCTAATCAATAATGTATGTTGGTGTAGAACAGATAGCATGTTGCATGTATTGGTGGGGAGGGGAGATTTTCCTAGGAAATATTCCCCCCCCCCCACCAACCTCTACCATATGCATAGCGGATGTGAATGTCTCTTTGTAGACAAGAATAACCCCCCCCTCCCTCATGATGACATAATGTATGTTGGTGTAGAACAGATAGCATTTGGCCTGTATTGAGGGAGGGGGGGTGAGATTTTCTTAGGAAATATTCCCCCCCCCCCCAACCAACTACCGTATGCATAGCGGATGTGGATGTCTCTTTGTAGACAAGAATAACCCACGATTGGGGGAGTATTTCTGATGAAATAATGTATGTGGGTATAGAACAGATAGCATTTGGCATATATTGTGGGAGGGGGGGGGGTGATTTTCCTAGGAAATATTCCCCCCCCCAACCAACTACCATATGCATAGCGGATGTGGATGTCTCTTTGTAGACAAGAATAACCCACGATTGGGGGAATATTTCTAATCAATAATGTATGTTTTTGTAGAACAGATAGCATTTGGCATGTATTGAGGGAGGGGGGGAGATTTTCCTAGGAAATATCCCCCCCCCCCCAACTACCATATGCATTGCGGATGTGGATGTCTCTTTGTAGACAAGAATAACCCGCGATTGGAGGAGTATTTCTGATGAAATAATGTATGTTGGTGTAGAACAGATAGCATGTGGTATGTATTGGTGGGGGTGGGGGGAGATTTTCCTAGGAAAATCCCCCCCCCCCTCAATACATGCCAAATGCTATCTGTTCTACACCAACATACGTTTCATTTCATCAGAAATACTCCCCCAATCGTGGGCTATTCTTGTCTACAAAGAGTCATTCACATCCGCTATGCATATGGTTGATGGTTGGGGAAGGGGGGAATATTTCCTAGGAAAATCTCCCCCCCCCCCCACCAATACATGGCACATGCTGTCTGTTCTACACCAACATACATTATTTTGTTTCATCAGAAATACTCCCCCAATCGTGGGCTCTTGTTGTCTACAAAGAGATGTCCACGTCCACTATGCATATGGTAGATGGTGGCGGGGGGAAATATTTCCTAGGAAAATCTCCCCCCCCCCCCCACCAATACATGCCACATGCTATCTCTTCACCAACTTTCATTTCATTTCATCATCAGAATTACTCCCCCAATCACCTGCTATTCTTCTCCTTCTCTACAAAGAAACATTCACATCCACTTTGCATATGGTAGATGGTGGGGGGGGGATATTTCCTATCAAAATCTCCCCCCCCCCCCCACCAATTCATGCCACATGCTTGCTATCTGTTCTACACCAACATCCTAGGAAAATCTCACCCCCACCACCAATACATGGCACATGCTGTCTGTTCTACACCAACATACATTATTTTGTTTCATCAGAAATACTCCCCCAATCATGGGCTATTCTTGTCAACAAAAAGACAATCACATCCACTATGCATAGGGTAGATGGTGGCGGGGGGGGGGGATATTTCCTAGGAAAATCTCCCCCCCCCCACCACCAATACATGCCACATGCTATCTGTTCTACACCAACATACATTATTTCATTTCATCAGAAATATTCCCCAATCGTGAGCTGTTCTTGTCTACAAAGAGACGTCCATATCCACTATGCATATGGTAGATGCTGGTTGGGGGGAATATTTCCTAGGAAAATCTCCCCCACCCCCACCAATACATGCCACATGCTTGCTGTTCTACACAGATATACTGTTTTTACTTTCTAGACCCAACCCCACCATGTGCTATACATCTATACCAATCATATGCAGCTATGGTAGAGATTTAACCTACAGAACTCTCTACCAGCCAACATACATAATAGTTATGGTACGGTAATGGGGAATTATTGCATATACCGGTAAATAGAATCTCTACCGCCCCACCACCACTATATTGTCTATGTATAGATATTATACTAAATTGGAGAGTTCTTTTATAGAAAATGCTGCCTCGCCTATTCACATACTTCTCCACAAGCAGACATACATTAGGACTATGTTAGTTGGGTATACATGTAGGGATATTACGTCCTCTGTTATCAACAGACTGGTTCTAGCATGTGCATTTTGTATGCTCCTGAGCACAATATCAACAATGTATATGAAAATACATTAAAAGTTTTGGGGACAGTGTCTGTGAAGGTGGTGATGGGGGGTGGGTGGGGAGAAATTTTCCAGGCGGGGGGGAATATTTCCTAGGCTTAAGCCTGGAAATCTTCCCCCCCGGGTGGGAAGATTTCCAGGGGGGGGAAGATTTCCTGTTACACCGGTAATACATTTGTAAAAGTAAAATACACATTGAATTTGAAATATGGGGGTATAATACTCTTTAGACACAAAACTTATATGGAGCTCTGATGGTGTTTAATTGACACTTTAACCCCTAAGTAACTGGAATGGATTTTGATATGTTAATTTTGCAACCAATCCAATCATCACAAAAGGATCTTCAAACCTTCAAGCGTTCACCACACCAGAGTCACTTATCTCTCTCCATAAAAGTAATATGATTAGTACTAATATTACTACTTTTATAATGGGTATGACCAAATTCAATTGGGGATTCTGGTAAGGATGAACCCCATCGTGAAGAAACATCATAACTATGGGGACGAACCAATCACAGGTTACACTACCACCTGTGCTAATATAGACAATATTTGTCAGGGAGAGGATTTATATGGGCTGTGACTGAAAAAATGGGGCTTATGGGTTTTGCGACCAGTGTAGATCCAGATCAGCCTGTGCATCCGCACAGTCTGATCAGGATCTGCACTGTTCACCATTCCATCAATGAAACATCAGTCTTGCTTCTAACAAGCAATATAGATTGCTATCAGGCTACACAAGTGTGCTATTTGATCAGGAGCTACACTGGTCACGAATCCCCTAAGCCCCATTTCTCCAGTCACAGACACATATAAGTGTGCTTTCAATCCAATCCCATTTGTATAATGTACATAATAGTACAGTGCTCCAGATAAGGAATTAGTAATTGAGTATTGTCACTCCATCATTTTTGAAGCAATTGGGTATTTCAAAATTTTAATTGGGTAAAATAAAATCACACTACTGTTTACACATCAACAGACAGCAATTATTGAATAGTTTGCTTTGAAATGAAAACATGTCTTGGAATTTCATTAGAATTGTCTCCTTGGAGACAATTCTAATGAAATACCAAGATGTGTTTTCATGGAAAATAAGAAAAATATGCTATATTTCTGGTATGTTTATTGTTTTCTGGTACCATATAAATTTGTTATTGCTTTTTGATACTCACTACTTCTGATTTCAATCAGGTTTTTGACAATTTTAATTGGGTATTTAAGCAAATACGCAGCTTATCTGGAGCTCTGCTACTATTGATGCCATACTTGTAAATGAAGCACAAATAAAATATGTTTAAACCAATATTTGTCAATTTCTTTATTTCAAAATACTTGAGTATTGTGCTAAAGCTCAGGTTGAGACAATGTTTGATTACGAGACGTATATAATCTGGGCAAGATTGACGCAGGTGGTTGATTAACCCTTTTGTGGCTGAGTGACTGGAGAAAGGAGGGCTTATGGGATTTGGGTCAGAAACATGATGGGTGTTTCATTCATGTAATTGCGATTGTTACGGATCCTGATCAGACTGTGTGGTTGCACAATCTGATGTAGATCTGCACTGGTCACAAAATCCTTAAGCCCCATTTCTCCAGTCAAAGCCGCATTTCATGCTGAGGACACGCCATTTTTGTGTGGAAAATCCTAAATATTTTTGTGTTTAGAAGTACATTGTATGTACAGATATTTTTATGACACAGGTCTGACCACCATTTTAATTAGTATTGTATACTTTGAATGCAACATGTTAACCATATTCCCTGTACCCTCATTTTCACCAGCCTCCATGTATGGCTCAGCTGAAACTTGAAACTTGATATTAAAGGTACATGCCCACTCTGAGTGGGCATGTACCTTTAATATCAAGTTTCAAGTTTCAGCTGAGTAGGCACAAAATGTTACTTACATCAGAGACATCAGGGCACATTTTCTGGCAAAATAAACATTCATTCACCATTATTCCACGTATTGATTGGCATTATTATACATTTTATATTAGCCGTAAATTTACACACTGATATCAGCGGCGATAACCGTGTTTCCTTAAAATGTTAACGGACATTACTATATATTCTCTGTATTTATTTTTTGATGTGCAATGATCATACTTTAAAATCTGTCGAAAATATTATTTGTTCAGGTGACGCATTTAATTAGTATAAATAATTAAAAAATATCATGCCTCATTTGCATATGAAAATAGCCTGATACCACCGCGCGTAACTATCAGTAAAATAAATATTACTAAATGATTATATCTGTATAGCGTGCACTTGTAATTTTTAGAACTGGTGGAATAGTGACACAATTATACAAATATTTAATTCCTATAAAGAACAGTTTGTGCCTACTGCGTGGGCGTGTACCTTTAAATGTAAATGTACCACTCAGTTACAGTAGGCACAAAATGTTCTTTATAGGAATTAAATATTTGTATAATTGTGTCACTATTACACGAGTTTTAAAAATTACGAGTGCGCGCTATATATAATCATTTAGTAATATTTATTTTACTGATAGTGACGCGCGGTAGTCTGAGATGAGGCATGATATTTTTTAATTATTTATACTAATTAAATGCGACACCTGAAAAAATAATATTTTAGACAGATTATGAAGTACATGTATAACCATTGCACATCTAAAATAAATACAGAGAATAAATAGCAATGTCCGTTAACATTTTAAGGAAACACGGTTATCGCCCCTGATATCAGTGTGGAAATTTACGTCTGATATAAAATGCACACTATAGCCAATCAATACGTGGGGTAATGGTGAATGAATGTTTACTTTGCCAAAAAATGTCTCAGATGATGTCTCTGATATAAACAACAGTCTGTGCCTACTGTGTGGGCCACAGGTGATTCTAGTGGGTCTTGGATTGTCAAATAATTGACCATCCAAGACACGCTAGAATCACCTGTGGTGTGGGCATGTTTAATGCAATTATGCATTGAAAAACAGCGGACTTACCTCTGAATGGGATTTTGTTCCACATATCCATGTTTTCCTGCAGTTTATCATACGCAATGGACTCATCCTCGTTAAAATTCGTGGTTATGGGAGGGTAAATTCCGCTGATGTCCATTGTAGATCTGTCACGGTCAGCTGATGAGGTTGAAAGCTTCAAAACACTTGTCAAAATACGCGCACCTGCTAGCCAATTAGTGTACAGTGTCCTATCAAACCCATTTCGTGTTACAACACGCGAAATCTTGATAATACGGGTGAGATTCGACATTGCTATATATAAGTTAGCTACAATATGCGTAGCGGTAATCGGCTATTACCAAGAGCGGAAGTATGACTATTCATTATATCTATAAGTAAGTAGAAGGTATGTGTACTTACAATATATCTACCTCTGAGCTAAAGGTGTGTAGATATAACTTGAAAGTTCACGATTTTGGCACGTTTTGGCACAGTCAGAAATGTAACACGACACCGTTCCAGGACGGAGGTTGCAAAGAGAGATGTTTTGCCGCTAATAAATTTGAAGATAACTGTTGCGTACCCAAATCAGGTTTTATGTACGGGTTATTTCCCTTAGTTCTTAGAAACTGTATCTTCAGCGCCATATTTCATGAAAATCCGTTGCATATTAAGGAAAATATGGGCGACGTTGTTGTTGTTGTAACCACGTGATCATGCACCTTGTTGTTATCCCTCAGTTGAACCGTCTGTTCCGACGCACCTGAAACACAGTTCCGTCTAATAATAACAGGCGTAAAATATTTGCGCCGGGTACTAGACGAACATATGTTTGTAAATGCGATATCTCTAAGTAGAGCTGAATGGCATCTCGATAAGAAATCGGTGCATGTTTTCGACGTGAAACATTATACGCCGGCGCGGAGTGCAACATCAGTGGTAACAGTGCGAGTCCACCTGTACGAGACGATAATCCGCGGGCTTTAACGAGTTGATTATTGACCGTAAATTGCCGACACGGGCAACCATTCTCTAAGTTGTTTATCCCACCCAAATTGCCGATTGTTTCTTTGTTAGGATCAGTAATAATCTTACTACTTTTATAATGGACAATAACCCAAGTCAACCCCCAGGTAAGAAAAGAGCCAAAGATAAAAAAAAACGTACCTGATGGCCATACCAGGCAAATAGTGATTCCTATAAGGAGGAACTCCTACCGTTAATTTACGCCGTTCGGGATTCCGGCAAGGATGAATCCCGATCGTTAAATTACCCATCGCATGCTGCCACCTGCCACCCACTCCTGGAAACATGGGTGCATGATGCGAATTCTAGGAGGACTATAGTCTGTTTTACGAAAGCTGGCCAAATTTTACGGCCATATTAACAATTCAAAAACCATATTTTTTTCGATAATATTAAATTAAAGGAAAATTTAAGAATGAGCCTTCTTTTTATTTCGTGAAATTTTGTCAAATATTGGTTTTATTACGAAAAATTGATTTGTCTATGGGAATTTAACATGGGGGCAAAAGGTAGAGGAGTTGTGGGAGGAGTCAAAAAACGAAACATTTTGGAAATTGACTCCGAAACCTAGCTAGATAGCTTGGAAATGATCTAACTAAGAAAACAAAAGTTAAATTTTAAAAATCGGTCCAGTATTTCTGAAATTCTAAAAAATTTCCGCATGTTAAATCCCCATAGACATCTTCACGGAGTGAAGATGTCTATGGGGATTTAACATAGGGAAATTTTGTTTTCGCAATAAAATCAATATTTGACCAAATTTCACGAAATAAAAAGAAGGCTCATTCTTAAATTTTCCTTTAATTTAATATTAAAGAAACAAATATGGTTTTTGAATTGTTTATATGGCCGTAAAATTCGGGCAGCTTTCGTGAAACAGACTATAGTATTGATCATGATCATCCTACATATCTGCGCAATATGATCCGGGTCTGTATTATTTGCCAGATTCATATTTTCACACTTATTAATTATATTGTAATCAGTGTAGACCCAGTGCAGTCTGAGCTGGGTCTACCCTGTTAGCAGTCTTTATTTCTAAGTTATTCAGTACGATATGAACGCTAAAATAAATCAAACTAGAGCAGCTTGAGCTGCATCAACGGTTTGAGCCTCAAACATTGATTTCATGTGTAACTAAGCTTTAGCCCAAGGTGTAAACTATCGGTTGCAAAAAGAATTTCTGAAGTTTTAGAATGAACAGTCCAACATTATTGTGTTCGCATCATCACACCGATGGGGGGCCGGTTAGCTTAGAGGTAGAGCGATGGGCTCGGAGCGAGGGATACCGGGTTCGATCCTCAGCCAAAGATTTAGCTAAAGGACTGAAATATCGACTACAGCAAAAACAATTGAAATCGAATGATAAATAACGAAGCTGACGTCACATCCGTTTGCTCTATTTTGAAAACTTGAAAAAATACGTTCATCTTTGACATCGAATAGAGCCGTAAGTAGTCAAGATATAGCTCTGAAAATTATCATCTTTCATGCGGCTGTCACTCCCCTATCACCCTGGCAAGAAATTATGTTGCTGACAGTACTGTACAAATTGGAAAACGTTTGTAAAGACCACCCGTTATCAGCCGAAATTCGGCAAAATCGTTGAAAGGTATGTACATTTTCAACTTCAAATGCATATAGCTCTTTTATTTGAGCAGACAGCCGAAAACTGTCAGCGAATCTGAGATAGAGAATATTGTCAGCTTTCCGATGCAAAAAGAATTCTTGAAATCGGTTGGAAAATAAGGAAGTTATAGGAAGTATGACGTCACTTCCGTTTTCGTGGGAAGTAGCATTAACAGATATCTGAAAATCTCTGAGTCTCTGCTCACACTTGATCCGAATCGGCATGCAAAATTTTAAGTCGATCCGACCAGCGGTTTGGTGTAGATGGAGGGAGCCCGTAAGTCAGCGGATGATTATTTTTCGATAGTTATCGCCCCTAGATTGCAGTTTACGCCATTTGTAAATACACCTAATAAAACGGAAATTACATATGTGCAATATTCCGCCAGTGAAGTTTTCGTTTGTTTTTCACCATAGGCCGGGCACAAAGCGGGAAAGTTTTAGCTAAATGACTGAAATATCGACCGCAGCAAGAAATTTTGAAATCTATTGATAAATAACGAAGCTGACGTCACATCCGTTTGCTTCTATTTTGAAAACTTGAAAAAAAGACGTTCATCTTTGACATCCAATAGAACCGGAAGTAGTCAAGATAGAGCTCTGAAAATTATCATCTTTTATGCGCCTGACATTCCCCTATCACACTGGCAAGAAATTATGTTGCTGACATTACTGTACAAATTGGAAAACGTTTGCAAAGACCACCCGTTATCAGCCGAAATTCGGCAAAAATTCGGCAAAATCGTTGAAAAGCATGTACATATTTCAACTTCAAATCCCTATAGCTCTCTTATTTGACCAGATAGCCAGGCAGAGATAGAGAATGTTGTCAGCTTTCCAATGCAAAAATAATTTTTGAAATCGGTTGGAAAATAAGGAAGTTATAGAAAGTTATAGAAAATATGACGTCACTTCCGGTTTCGTGGAAAGTGGCATTAAGATATTTCTGAAAATCTCTGATTCTCTGCTCACACTTGATCCGAATCGGCATGCAAAATTTGAAGTCGATCCGACCAGCGGTTTGGGCTGTAGACTGAACGGCTGAATAAAGAAAAAAAAAAAAAAAAAAAAAAACCAACGAATACAATAGGTTTTCGGCGCAGCTGAAAGCCGCCTCAAACCTAATGACCGTATCGTATAAATAGATTTGCACAGAGAAATCTAGCTGTGAAACACGTTTAAAGTAACGGTCGCATTTGCACAAGTATCATGCCCGTACGCAGAGGGGGTGCGATGGGTGAGTGCGCACGCCCCCCCCCCCCCCCACACCCTTAACACATTCAACACCACAGGCCTGTATTGTGGTATTGACAAAAAGTGTAGATCCTGATGAGCCGGCTCGTGACGGCAGGATCTGCACTTTTTTCAAGTAAATTTAAATTTCAGGTGACGCATTTAATTAGTATACATAATTAAAACATATCATGCCTCATTTTCATATGAGCGCGGCTGTGAGTTTTTCAACGTTATGCTCAAACTAACGTTACGCCCGGCGGATATCCCGGTTTTCTGATGTCACTATATGGAGCAGACGAGGTCGTTTCACAATTGAGTCGCTCAAAGTCTAACGACAATGTATGTGATAAACTTAGCTTGTACACCGAGAGCTCATATTATGAAAATAGCCTGATACTGTCCTTATTATGTAACTAATTTTTATGAAATATTGCGCACCAAACGTGTCTTCTTAAGCTGCATTTGGTGGTATCGGTACTTTGGCCATATTTCATCAAAATCCGTTGCCTATTAAGGAAAATATCAAATACTACTTACTTTGGAGTGGGCGCGCTTTCACACAAACAGTCATTGTTGTTGTAACCACGTGATCATGCACCTTGGTGTTGAAAAAAAATCGCGATATTTCTGCGTGTGATTCATTTCTCACATTGCGAATTACACGGCGCTCAAATTGCGCGATTACTATGTGTGACATGGTGGTCACATTGAGCGATTGTCAGTCGTGATGAATCACATCCGACTGTCGAAGTGGTCCAAAGAACGCACTTGATTCAATTCTGTGTGCAGAAATTGGTCTTCTTCCACTTGTGCAAATCGGACAAATATAATTTAGTCTGTAGAAACGGAATACATGTACATGTATACATTAAAAGAAGAGTATTTCACACGAACTGAACGGAGAAAATAACAACAACAACAACGGTGACGGTCACGGTAACTGACCGACTCACAGTGTAAACAGACCAAACTACGCTGATGAACGTGGGCTGGTTGTGTAAACATTAATACCCATTTTCGTGACAGCCCTAATATCGGATAGGAAAACCGCAACTAATAATCTCATTGCACAATAAGCGCGTCTAGTATATCAGGCTATATGTAAACTGTCACGGCATAACGGGGATTATTGAGGTTGAGACCAGTATAGCTTGCGATCAGCTTGTGCACTCGTGTCGCTTGATGCGAATCTTCAACATATAATAGGAGACCTCATGCATATTACGCTAACTCAATTGCGAACAGTGTATACCTTGATCAGACTGCGCAGGGTCTATACTGGTCGCAAAGCCAGTACGCTATTTGTTGTCCTCGTTTAATATGCCCCTTTTGTGGTGGGGAGTCGCATTCCTGAATACCAATTTGAAATAAGTTAAAGTACATGGGGTCTAGTACATAAAATGTAACTAATATAATTATTGTATAATATCAATTATACTGCAACACCCGCTGGCACATAGAATACATACATCCCAATGCTAGCAAATGGCGGTCATGTTGGACACCATGTTGAATTACACAACAATTACATAATTTATGACAATATAATTATGCTGGCATGTGGTAAACTTCAGACAAAGACGATGTAATCTTATCCCGTCAACACAGTGCGTATGTGCCGTGAAACACGGTGCCGTGAAACATTTTTGATATCCAGTCAATACTATTTTTGCATTTTACAGCCATTTGTAGGTGTTGACGGGATAAATAGAATAGTAGGTTAGTGCCGTGAATGGGAAAAAATATCTGGCGCGGCACGGAAACGGGATGTGCTCGGCAGAGCTTCGCCCATCCCGTTTCCTGAGCCTTGCAAGATATTTGTTTCCATTCACGGCACTAACCTACTATTCTCTATCTATGTGTATTACGGAGCCCCGCAGGGACGTCGAATTCTGTTTTTTATTAATTCGTTACCACGAAATAACAATTGTTAATTCGAGGGAATTAATTATTAAATTCAGGGAACGAATTGTCATTTCGGAATTGTTAATTCGAGGGAACGAATTGTTATTTCGTGGGAACGAATTAATAAAAAAAGAGCTATGTCCCCTGCGGGGCTCCGTAGAGTATATAACATACATGTAGTTCAATACATTTGTGTATGGATGTGTACCTCGAAAATATACCCTGACATTTACCATATTATATATAACAGGCCCGTACGCAGGATTTTCTATTGGGGGGTGCGTCAGGGGCGAGCCCCACATAGTGGAGCGAGTACGCTAGGGGGGTTCGGGGGCATGCTCCCCCTGAAATGTCTTAAACCTAGATGAGTAGTATATAAGAGTCACAATGATACCATCACCTCTGGAAGGCACCGGCTACGCGCGGCCCCTTCCACAGCATGATGGTATCATTTGTGACTCTTATATACTACTACCGCGAGACCATATATTTATGACATGAGAAGATACACCCTATTAGAGATAAAAATCCCTATGTTATACTCAGTATATATATAACATAATGGTTCTAGTTAAGTGTGCGTGGTTGAAGACAGGTAGTCACGAGAGATGTTTTCGCACCGGTATTTACGAATATTGCAAACATCACCGTGCATGGATGCGAAGAGGTTCCGTTTCACCTCGCCCATGTCGGCATTGTGGGGTAGGGACCAAAGCCGAGTCATTGCTATGTCCACCATGCGGTGGCACTCAGGCTACTCATCGAATGGCTAACAAGGGATTACGTGCTCGAAAGTATTATCGTTTAGTAATAATTCAAATCGGAAAGTCAGTTACAAAGATAGAATCGATCTAATAAGTCACGGTGTTTCTACAGCATTAAAACACTGTAAAAAAACATTATCAAATTAATTTTATAAAATTGAAAATTGAACAGAAAAAAACAATACAAATATTATAACAAAATGGATAATAAAACAGAATGCGAATTGGAATTTTGTAATGTCTTTGGTGAAAAATATTACTATAAATTGAAAACATTATGCAGAATCGAATACATGAAATATCAGCGTAATTTATTACGCTCGGATAAAAGCGTTGCATTTACAATATTATACCGGCAATTATGTCGCCGGTACAAGGATCAAATTCGTGAAACGAAGCGACTAAATAGGATCGGAGAACAACTACCGGAACATCATAAAACTAATTTTATAAAACATTTTAAAATCAACGATTCGTTTACGGATATGCGTTTCTACAATCATATTGTAATGGATTTGAAAATTCTAATTGGAAATTGAACAGAAAAAACAAGTACCAATATTATTAGAGAAAATGGATAATACAATACAATTGGAATTGAAAGTTTTTAATGGCTGTGTTGAAGAAGTTTACGAAGAATACGGGGGTTATAATCCTATATATAAATTCTATATAATGAGAACACTAGGCGATATCTAATACATGAAATACCAGCGTAATTTATTACACTCCGATAAAAACATTGCATTTACAATATTATACCGGCAATTATGTCAACTATACAAGAGGCAAATACGAACATTAAGACAGATTTTGTCGTATCGGATATGAAACTAAGGCGTATTATATAAAACTATTAAAACCCAGCGATTCGTTTGCGAACGTACATTTCTACGATATCACTTATAAATTTATGTTGTAATCACAACACCAACCAGACGACAATGTTCCAATTACACGCGTTATGAAAATGTAAATTAGGTGTCCCACCTTACACGTATATTAAGTGTCCATTTATAGAGAGGTTTACACGATTACGTCTTCTGGGATGGAAAATAAACACACTGTAATATATATTACACACGCGGCTATTTATAGCCTTATCGATGGTATGTAAACGGGCTATCGATTTACACAGGTGGTGTACACAGTTTATAAACATTTAGTGAGGGTTATATAGTTCACGAATTTCCGGGATGGTTCGTTATTTAATTAATTTCAATAAAATTATTTATAATTTAAAGCTGAACACCCCCTATTATATAGAAAACATATTAATTAATATAATAAAATAATTAATTAATAATAAATAACATTTTTTTATTTCACCAGCAAAGTTAAGTTTATATACGAGAAATAAACACAGTTTGGTGTCGGGACGCCGGCATTAATATCTCAACAGTGAGATAAGTTTCGCCACATGTAATTCACTCTGGCCGCTCTGCACATTATAGCGGATGGAGGTAACGATGAGGTGGGGTCCGCGGCATCGGTCCAATGATGGAGTGTAGGAGATGTGAGTGTAACACACCTCGCTAAGCCGACAAATTAAAAAAAAATAGAAGAAATTAAGCGAAGGCTTAGCGGGGTGGACCCAGAAGGGTTTTGCTGGCGCGGGTTCGAGCCTCGGTGGAACCAAAACTAAAAACTTTTTTTCTTTTTTTTCTTTTTAAATTGTTAATAATTTTCCTAAAATTAATTAATAAATTGTTTACTGCACCAATATAATTAATTTCATAATTTTCTTTAAATTAATTATAAAATTAATTATTTTATAAAATATCACAATGGTGCTGTAACATTTCTTCCGACTTTATCTCCAAGTTTTTCCCTAAATTTATCCCAATCAGTACACTCAATTTTGGGCATGGTGGCACGCGCCTTGATTCTTATATCATTTTTTAATTGTTCATATCTCCCCATTTCTTCCACCACGGATTCAAACTCTAAATTTGATATTTTCTTATCAGCCAACGCTTTGGACACCATAACGTCGATGGTATTTTTCTTCGACCTGGCGAGAACAGATATTCTATCATGTTTTCTACTACATTTTTTCTCGAGTTTTCCACCCGACGCCCTAATTACCATACACAACAACCCAGAAACGGCCGACACCGCACATAAAATCCCCGCTACAGGAACCGTTATAATGGTGGATATAGTTGCAGCTGTCCCCGCCCACACAACACAGAAACACTCGCTAGAGCCGTGCTAGATGCTTCAGCCGTGTTCACCGCGCGTCTATATTTTTTAGCGTTTCTTTTTCTATTTGTATATTCTCTAACTAAAATATCCTGCATAGCGACGATATTATTCAACCTAAAATCTGAACTTCTTTCGTTAATTGTACACAGTGTTGATGGAGTGGTATTGACAATTGGAAGCGGTGATTCGTTCATAATTTTCAATATATTAGTATTTACAAATTAAGTTCAATTAACAATGAGACAATAGTGGAAGAACTCTCCGGGTCACCGATTTTCGTAACAAAGTTAATAACACTACCTTCGGAAAGTCTAATTCGATCATCACCGGAGAACAAAACCACCGTCGAACTATCTCCAGAGATTTTAGTGACTCCAATCCCCCGTTCTTCCCCATCTACTACAATATTTATCACGACCGCGCCCACAGGTTTACCACTACCATTAACCGAGCAGACCGCCATTTGGATAACTTCACCTGCGGCTGTCATAGTGTATCCCCTACATTTATTACTCGCTTTGGCACCGAACGAATATTCATAGTGCCCCTCAACCAATGGGCCCCGCTTCTCAGCCCAAACTGTTATGGCACGTTTTAGCGTTTTCACTATTGCGAATTGTTCGCACTATTCCGGCAAGCGCACTGTTTGCGTTATATCTTATAAGAGGCCTCCTCAAGAGCTTTGGTCGCGGCTATACGATCATGTTTCAGTTTATTGGAAACTTCGGTTATCTTTCCGTCTAGTTCGGTAAGTGTCGCTTCTCTGCTGAGAGAGTCCTCTAAGCGCAACGCATCATAAGCCTCCGTAATGGTCGCCTGGTGGCCTTTTAGGGCTTTCTGAACACCCGACCAGGCCTCTTTTTGAAATTCGGTTATTTTCCCGTCTAGTTCAGCAACCGCCGCTTCTCTGATGAGAGAGTCCTCTGAGCGCAACGCCTCATAAGCCTTCGCAAGGGCTGCCTGGTGGTCTTCTCGGGCTTTCTCAACACCCGACCGGGCCTCTTTTTGAAATTCGGTTATTTTTTCGTCTAGTTCAACAACCGCCGCTTCTCTGAGAGAGTCCTCTGAGCGCAACACCCTATAAGCCTCCGTAAGGTCCGCCTGGTGGTCTTCTCGGGCTTTCTCAATACCCGTTCGGACCCCCTCAACCCCCAACCGGGCCTCTTTTCGAAATTCGGTTATTTTTTCGTCTATTTCAGTAAGTGCCGCTTCTCTGTTGAGAGAGTCCTCTGAGCGCAACGCCCCATAAGCCTCCGCAATGGCCTCCTTGTGGTCTTCTCGGACCCCCTCAACCCCCGACCTGGTCTCTTTCAGAAATTCGGCTATTTTCCCGTCTAGTTCAGTAAGTGTAGCTTCTCTGTTGAGAGAGTCCTCTAAGCGCAACGCATCATAAGCCTCCGCAAGGTTCGACTGGTGGTCTTCTCGGACTTTATCAATACCCGACCGGGTCTCTTTTCGAAATTTGGTTATTTTTTTATCTAGTTCGGCAACCGCCGCTTCTCTGACGAGAGAGTCCTCTGAGCGCAACACCTCATAAGCCTCCGTAAGGTCCGCCTGGTGGTCTTCTCGGGCTTTCTCAATATCCGACGTGGCCTCTTTTCGAAATTTGGTTATTTTTTTATCTAGTTCGGTAAATGCCGAATCTCTAATGAGAGAGTCCTCTAAGCGCAACGTAAGGGCCGCCTGGCGGTCTGCTCGGACTTTATCAATATCCGACCTGCTCTCTTTTCGAAATTTGGTTATTTTTTTACCTAGTTCGTTTAGTTCCGTTTCTCTGATGAGAGAGTCCTCTGAGCGCAACACTTTATAAGCCGCCTGATCTTTCTTAATTTGTGCAGTCGCCGTCAGCACTTCTACTCTAACATCTGATATACTCCTGTGGATCCCGTTTGTGACCTTCGATATGGTTTTATTGATCAGGGCCTTGGTTTTTCCAGTAGTTAAAAAGTCGCCCTCTGTCGGGATGAATCCACCTTCTGCCGGTTCCAAATTCTTTGAATTTGTCACCCAATCGGAAGAACTACCTGGTCCGTATATACTCATAATAAAATTAATTATAATATTGGGCACCTATAGTCAATTGGAAATTTCGAGAACTACCGAAATCGGGTAATAGTTAATCAACTTTCTCGCTTGATCATCGAGAATAGAGACCGTAAATTCGTGGATGTCTCCCGATTCCAAAACTTTCATCTCGGGGTGTGGGAAGTCTAAGGTCACAGTCTCCCCAAAGAAACAATCGCTGGCTGGCACAGTTTTATTCAGTAATGTGGTGGGAGTGCCGTCTACCGTGTTGTACGATGTGTTCACCCGATCCAGGTGCACCCTGAGAGTTTTCGTGAAGGCGAAGTCCACCGGCTTATCACCGACGTACTCACCCGGGGTAAACACTCCTTTGTTTGAGGAGTATGTCTCTCTAAAACCGAGTTGAATACCCAACCCCGGGGAGACCACTACCTTATTATCAGTGGTGATGGTCATTGTTGCGAGCCCGGTAGCATTCGATACTGTGAGGTTGATTACACCGTCAAGCTCTGAGTTGACAAAATCTTTGAGCTGTCTTATTCCCCACAGTCCGTGAGGCAGCTTTACACATAATTTGTTGTCCATCCTTCACATAGTAAAACCCACCCTTCGCTCTTCCCCACATTCTGCCATCCAACCGTGAACGTCATTGATCTGAGGCCTACCCGGCGTTGTCCGCAGCAGTTGTCGATTGATTTTTGAAGTTCACAACTCCCTTTTTGAACCTTAGTGATAGTAGCAAACATAATAATATCTTTCAATGGATACAAAAGCATTTAGCTTTAACTCTAATGCAAAGTACGCGGTCGGTGGTAAATACAAGCAAAAAGACGTTGTTAACCGCCTTGTACACCCAACCGTAACGGTTAGACCGGCCAGTGGCTTTGCCACCAATTTCCCTAACACGTTTAAGAAATATGTAGTTCCAAAGACTACTAGTCAAGATGTATTACTAAGATGGGAGTTTTCCCATATGAACTTCTGGCAGAACCAGCTAAATTTCGCTGTATGGTGCGCAACGGCCGGATGCGGAGTTTCGCATCAAGACCATTTGACATCCGAGAATATCATGCTCCGAAGTGTCTACAACTTTCACGTGTATTACACAATTAGGAGGATTCTCAAAGAACTAGGTATTCCACTGCCTCAAGACGATGGCTGGGATCCCATTTCCAGCGCATACGACCGTAAGGCGTTCGAAAGATTGTGTAGCGAATTTGGGGTATCAAAAGACGCCGACTGGAGACAGAAAGTATACACCCCGACCAAACAGTTTAGGGTTAGTTCACCTTAAAGGCTTAGTTAGTGAGCGTCTGGATAAAGTTCCAGTATATTTCTCAGGGCTATGGAGCGCTCGAGGGGCCACCCCACCACCAGTTAGAAAAATGGCAACATGGACTAAATATATAAGTTGAATAAGATGACGTTCGGTGCTGAAGTGCTTGGTGGACTTGCGTGTAATGATGGTGATTGCCCATTGGCTGCCTGCTAAAGTAGCCCATGTGGAATACTAGACCTGGGTGATACTCCACAGATGCGAAATGCTTGGACCACATTTATGTTAGATGAAAGCACTGGATTTACGCAGGGTGGGGTTATTCGTCTCAACGAATCCATTCGCATATACGTATGGGCAATCCTCGCCTCACAGAAGCAAACGCGCAGTGCTATACTTGGTACGGGAACGGCCTTTGACGCACAAAAACAGTTCTTGGCACTTGTCGAGGACGCCATCTCAGCTAAGGTGGACCTCCAGAAGGCGATCCAGAATTATCAAGACGTTTTGCAGACTGCCCGCACCCGGTAGACTACGCATTTGGAATAGGTCTTTTATATGGCGCCGAGCAATATGATACTACGAGACGACCCGGTTGACGGTTACAATAATCAGATGGTAGTCGCAACCACCAATCAAAAAATCGGCCGCAACGGGAGCGTGAACACGGGTATCATCAAGCTCCCACCCAAGATGATCGGGCGCGGAGTTGTAAATTCAAATAAATTTGAAAAAGATTTCATAAAACCCCCAAAACACAAAATGGATACACCTCCCTCAACACAATCGAACCCAGTACCCCCAATTCGTAAATTGGATGCACCATCGAGTTCCATCAACAATGTTGAAACACCAATAGAAATTGGAAGCACAACACACGAGGAGGAGAAATTAGCGCTCGTCGTCGCCCTCGTGGCGATCGGATTATTTACGCTTTGGTTTTAGGACCTCTCTGGCGAAGAATAGTAGGAGACCGGCGATGGCCACGATTAAAGCCCAGGTATTCTCGGTGAGCCATCCGACCGTTTTTGATAATATAGATAACAAGAAGGAGAGGAGACCTCCTATCAAACCAGGCAGCGCGGCAGCCAACTTTCCTGCTAATTTAGCCAGGAGACTGGCGAGGGCTTTTAGTTGTGTTTTTATCCACTCCTTGGCTCCGCCGGATGGCGCGGGTGCTGGTGCGGGTGCAGGTGCTGGTGCGGGTGCTGGTGCTGCACCAGCATTGACAGCTACAAATAGAGACGATATAGATATAATTAGGGTCGATATAATCATGCTGAAAGCTGCGATGATGGTTAATATCTTGACACCCTTCTCTCTGAACAGAGTGCGAAGACGCTCACTGAGTGTCGTGTCCTCGTGCAGAACCCTCGAGATTGTTTCGCAGCTCCGACTTAATTGGCCGGCGAAAGTGCCTCACGGTTAGTCGAAGCAGCCTCCAAGCGAGCTTCTCTTTCGTCCCGCAACGACCGCAGGAGTTTGTTGATCCGCTCGGTAGATTCTCTATCGTCACGGACTTCCCCAAGTTTTCTTTCTTCTAGCACGATATGTTTGTCCAGCGCCGTGAGTTTGGAGAGGTTATTGACCAGTTCGCCCCGAGTTGTTTGCAGAGCCTTATCGAGTCCCAGGAGTTCGCGAAGAGGTAATGGTGAGTCATATTTAGTGCCGTTTAATTCGTTGACCGTGGTTTCCACTGTGTTAATAGCGTCGGTGGCTATACGAGGGACCTCGCTGATATCGCTCGTTTCTATAGCGGCGGCCGTCTTCACCAACGTTTCGTCGGTAGACTGTAGGGTTTTTACCATTTGATGAGGCAGCTGCGCCCGATCATCGATCACTCCGAGAGCTCGAGCGAAGAGTACTCCATATCGGTTCAAGGAAGAGGGGCTGAGGAACCGGGTCTGGTCGTTCTTGTACGTCAGCAACTTCCAGCTATTACCCCATTTAACCCACAAGTCTCCTCTTTTAGTGCTGCGGAACTCCAACGTGGCATTGATGCCGTGTTTAGACACCTCACTCTCCCACCGTTTCACCCGAGACTCCGTTTCCGTGACAGGCGCCAGCTCATTCTTGGAGATCCCCGCAGGAATCTCGGCACCGCCCGCCCATGCCGGAGTTACGGGTGGGGCCTCCCACATAGGGGCACCAGCATATGAAGTTCCTGGTGCGTCTGGAACAAACAAAGATGCGCCTGGACCAATCGAAGGTGTATTTCGTGGTTCGCCTGGAACAAACAAAGGTGTATTTTGGGGTGTTGGCGTCTCTATGAAGGTCGTTTCGTCATAGTCATCGATGTCATCATCATCGCGGAAATCGTCTCTGCCGATTTCATCCATGTCAATATCGTAATCAGCCATATTTATAATTTCTTAAAATTAATTATGTATTAAAGACAAAACCATACGTGTTTAATATAGTTTCACTAAATTATGTCTTCGAGTCAATACGGTCGCAAACTCAATCCATACCGCAGACTGCGTGAGCCCCTCGGGGCAAAAGGCGTGAGACAGAGTGTCGTTATTATGAACAACCCATCGACGATCGACCAGAACCAGCAGCTCTTGGTCCGCTTCCCCAACCTCGGAGCTAACGACGTCATTGTGCCGGGGACTGTTCGCCTCGCTTTCACTATTTCGCTGACGTCGACGGACGCGGACCGAACCGTCGTTCAGAACCTGGGTCGCGCCATCGTCAGAAAGACCATGATAAAGATTTCTGGTAATGAGGTGATGTCGATCGACGACAGCGACGTCTACTATTGCTACCAGGACCTGTGGAAGACGGCGCAAGAGCGCGAAAACGCTGTCTATCAGGGTATTGACACCAGCAAAAATAAGAACGTAACCAAACTTAGAATCGGGGCTGCTAACAAGGCAGATAACAACGCGAGCGACAACGCGGTCTCGGCCGCTTACGGCAACCGCTTCTACATCCCGCTCGACTTTGAGTTGCTGGAGAGTCACATGCCCTACTATCAGAGCGCTTTGGCGGACCGCCTCGAATACGAACTAACGTTCAACGACTACGGCCGAGTTCTCATAGCCAGCGACATGTTATCGACGTATACGATCGATGATGTTTCGCTGGAGTACGACATGGTCACGATGCCCGAACTCGCGCGATTGATCAGAACCCAGTACGCCGGGCGCGTTGCCATACTTTGCGACCGAGTTCTTCGCCATCGCAAGATGACGAAAGACAAAGGCGACACATTGTGGAATATTAATGTCAACGTACCCGCCCGCTCGATGAAAGGTATACTGATGTTGTTCGAGGATGCTCGGTTCGCGTTCGGTGCTAGAAAAACCGACAAATTCTATAACCCCAAAATCACGAAGGTAGAGGTGACGATCGAGGGAGTACCCAATCAACTCTACAGCGCGGGTCTTCGCGTGCACCAGCAGTGGGACGAAGTAAGAAAGCAGTTTGCTGCCGGCTCTAAGCGCTCTCCGGAGGTTGCAGCAGTTGCCAAAGACCTGCATCTCTCGGCCGTCTCCCTCGCGGATTTCCTGAATACCAAATACGCGTTATGGCTAGACATGCGAGCCAGCGACGACGACCAAATACACGGCAACGGACGCCAAGTTGAGAACGCTAGCGAGGGTGTGACGATCCAGATAACCAATGAGGCGGACGGAGCCGGGCCATTGAACGTGTACTTATATATAATTACAGACGCATAACTCAACATCGAAGATGGTCGATACGTCTCAGCACTCTACTAAATCAAACGATTTATTAATATATTTTAAGAAAATTAACAATCAATACCAATTCACGATTGGAGATGCCCACTCTGCCATAATGTGTGGGCAGACAGGATGTGAAAAAACGGTTTTCATCCTAGACTTGCTCGAGGGCTCCTACCGCGATGCCTTTCGTCATATTGTGATCATGTGTCCCACTGTGCGGCACAACGATACTTATCAGCGGCGCCCGTGGATATGGACCGACCCTGAGGTATACGTTATTGACCCCGGTGATAGGCTTCACGATTGGTTGCGTGGTTTATACCAAAAATTCCAGGGTGAGCCCACACTATACGTGATTGACGATTGCTCGGCCAAGGCGGCGATGACCAAAAAGAAGGACATGCTTTCGGAGCTCGCATTTTCTGGCCGCCATGCTAGGCAAAGCGTATGGATATCCACTCAAAAGTACAACGCCGTCCTCAAGGATCTGCGCGAGCAAACGAAATGGGTCGCCCTCTTTCACTGCAAGGACCGAGACTCATTCGATGACTGTCTTCGAGAGAATGACGTTATCCCAACGCGTGAGGAGTGCCTGGAGGTTCGACAGATGCTTTCGGAAACTAAGCACGCCAAGCTTTTGCTAAAGACTGATCAACCAACTGCTTACGAAATTATCAATTAATTTTATAATTAATTAGCAATTACTTAACGCTCGTTAGTAATTGCCGAATAAATGCTTAACAATGCTTAGCAATTGCTGAACAATGCTGAACAATGCTGAACAAATGCTTAACAAATGTTGAACAAATGCTGAACAATGGTTAACAATGTTAACAATTTGGTGCTCCGCTGCGAGCTTTGTTGCGAGCATAATAGTGATCATAAGTATCGGGTGGTGCGCTTGGCAATATGTTAAAGTGATGAGACTTGTTAGAATAGTTAAATTAATTTTAAGAAAAATGAAACTGCGACGAACTTCTCGATCAGCTAATGGAAGAAACCTCAACTCCGACTGCCAACATCCTGAAAGATAATGATCCGACAGAGCAATCGGAATCAACTCCAACGGCGGTTGGTATTGGGTTGAGTGCAACGACTCCGAATGAAAATGAAAATGCGGCGCGACGAGAGCGGCTAGCTGCGCTGGTTGCTGGGTGACAATCGGAGCATTATCTCGGTAGGCATCTCTCAGTTTTTCAGGTGGATAAGATGTCAGATGCGGAGATCGATAAAATGTATGCGCGATACGAATCTAGGTTAGGTGCGGAGATGACAAAAACTCTCGGATCGGCGGCTATTCATTTGTACGCAACCGCCGTTAGCATACTTCTCCCTATACCAAACACCGCGGGATTGATTGACGATCTAGAGACTGACCCTTTTATAGGTCACACTCTTAGAACAGCCTGCTGCTCAATTTATCACAAGTTTGGAATGTACTTAGCTCCGCTGACAACCGCGTTGACCACGTGTAAACACTGTCAATTTGGACATATATGCCCACGAACTATAAGCCCTAATATTAATATCATAAATGATGACACAAGACACACCCGCGAGAGTGACGGGGTTGAACCCGATTGCTCCAACCCAATCGAACCCGAGTATTACTCCGCCACTGGATGACATACCGCATATAAAAAATCCCAAAAGACAGGCAGCTGGGCGGGCGGCGGCTGCCACCCGAAAAGTTAAACAAGATAAAATACTCGCCGAGCTTCGAGAGGCTAAACAGTCGTTGCAATCGGGGACGGAGACAGCAAAACATCTGAAGACAGAGTTGAGTACAACAACACCCCAAATTCACGAATTGGAAGCACACTCAACACCCAATCGAGGTTGGGCCAATCCAATTGAACCCAAATTCGTGAATTGGAGTTGGGTTGTTGGTGGTGGTCTGGCAGTTGTTGGTGCCCTGTGCGTGTGGAAATACCCCATATTATCGAAAAAACAACCAGCCAGTGTTCAGAAGAAAGTTACGAAACACCAATCGCGATTGGATGCGCCCCATTTAAACATTGATCGCGACCCCTTTTATATGCAATAATTATAATGGCTGAACAAGATGGTAAAATGTTAGTGAATGCGCTTTATCACGCCGTGGTGATATCGGTTTCAGTATTGGGTATGCTCGACTATCAAGATGGCCCTAGGAGGATCCGCTCCCAAATTGGACTTTACTGCAGAGACGTAGGGCTCGCGACCTTAGATGTAGCGCCGCAGTTTGGACCCGAGATTATCTAGTTAAAGCTGGAATTCTACCAGTTAATATATGGAAATAAATGGCTTCAATCGCAGTAATAGTAGGTGGTGCGCTCGTAAACGCATTGGCGTTCAGCGGTAGCAACTTTATATTCTCTAAAATGAGAAGCTCGAACGTGGATGAGGAGCGTAAGCGTCACGATTTAGCTGTAGAACAACTCAATAGCGCAAAGTAAGCGTGGTCGAAAAACGAACCGCCCATCTTGACTGGGTCAATGAAGAGCTTCGCCGCGAAAATCACGCCGCACAAACTTTTCAGAACGTTGAAGAAGCCAACCGCGAGTACGCGCTGGCATATCCGCAGAAAAGTCTCGCGCCGCTGGATCGCGCGCCCCAACTTTCAGATTTCTATGTACCGTCAGAGCCCCAAAAAGACCGCGAGATCGCGTTCATCGTCGTGGGAATGGGTGTGGTGGGTCTCGTCGGCTACTATATTCAATCGAGATTTTAAATTAATTATTTTAAATAACTTTTTTATAAATATATATATATAGAACGATGTCAGTTGACGAACTTTATTTTGCTATGATTGATGTAGGCTACACTGCCCTTAAACACCGCATAGCTGGTGCAAAGGGTATGATTCGTGTAGCCCGAGATTCTCTCGAGACGTGGCGGGAGGACGAAAAAGCGGCCACCCTTTTCGCAAAGCGGATGTTAGATACCAAACTATCGGTTCGCCTAACGCGCAAGCTAGCGAACATGTACTATGGCCCCCGCGGCTACTGGAAGGGACTCGCTGCCATCAAGAACCTCGTGGCGGCGACCAAGGTTTCAGAAAACGCTGTCAAGGAATGGCTCAAGAAGCAGGCCATCTGGCAGATCTATTTACCCGCGCCTCACAATATTCCGGGCCCGTAATTCGACGTGCCGGTACCGAACCAAGTTCACCAAGCGGATCTCCTGTTGCTCCCTCACGATCGCGTCGGTCGTAAGACGTACAAGTACGCGCTGACAATCGTTGACGTAGCGAGTCGTTATAAGGGGGCTGAGCCGTTGGCCACTAAAGAGTCTAAGGAGGCTCTCTCCCGAATATATAAGAGGAGTCCTCTCAAATGGCCGAATCTTCTCCAGGTCGATCCCGGCCGCGAGTTCATGGGCGCGGTCTCTCATCTATTGTCTAAGCACGACGTTTCTGTCAGACGCGGCCGCGTCAACATTCACCGGAACCAGGGGATCGTGGAACGCTTCAATCGAACCCTGGCTGAGAGACTGTTCGGACACCAATACGCTAAAGAACTTGTAGACCCTCATTCGCGATCGACCGAGTGGGTGGCCAGACTGCCCGCCGTGGTCTCCGCACTGAACGGAGAGGTGACCAGATTGATAGGTAAGAAGCCCGTAGATGCTATCAAGTTTAAAAGGGTAAAAGACGAGCGAGCCCTCTGCCGTCTCGCGCGGGCGACCCTTTTGGTTTAGAGGTAGCAACGGCTTCCATCAATATTGATGTCCGTACCTCTATCAACCGGGAGAGCTCGAAGGTGGCAGCCGCCGCGCGACTGATCCCGTGTGGTCTCTCAATGTATATCATCTAGATCGATCTATTACCAAGCCCGATGAGCCCGTGCTCTACTATTTGGATGATGGGCCATCTCGAGGGTTTGTTCGCGAAGAACTTCTTGCGGTGCCTTCTGACACCCAGCTACCCCCGGATCGTCAGAGTCTTTAGTATTCTCTCTCAGAGTTCTTTTTTTTTTTACCTCTCCTATAGGCTCGGTGTGTAACCCGTCTTCCATCACTCTCCTCTTGTCGTAGTACGCCGAGAGTCCTAATTTTTGTTGACAGTACGTCTTCATTACCCCGTTAATCATTCGGAATCCCCTGTTCTCCACCATATCCCTACCCCCTTCGAGAGCACTCTTATACCTTCCCCAAGTCAGATCGTTAGATGTCTTCGACATCCCCTTGGCCGAGTGCTTAGATTTTCCATCACCGCTCATGTAGTAACACTTGCTACACAGAGCGATGGCTCTATCCCCTTCGAATTCCAGCTTGAACAGTCCCGGAGTTCTGTTGCTCCACACGTCCCACGCCAACCACTCGGTCTTCTCCTTATTAAACTTTCTCTTCATATTCTTTCTCACCACCGCCGCCAGCGTCTTCTCCGACAGCGCGAAGTACATGCTGTCAGTGTCCAGTTCGAAATCTCCGCGATCCACGTACTTGTCCAAGAAATCGTAGTAGAACTCCAGCATCCGGAGCTTGGCCAACTGGTAGACCGCTATGCCACACTGAAACGGTCTGTTGATCACCACTCGAGTCTTCCTGCTCGATATCTCGTAAGCCTCCCCAATCTTCTACAGGTCTTCAAACCACGCCGACCTCAGTGCCCGATCGACAGTCTTCTCACCCTTCGTATATGTGGTGTTCAGGTGTCTCTCTTGTGCCTCTATCAGTTTGCCACAACACGCGTTGCCAACCAGTTTGAATATCTCCGCCAACACCGCCTTGCTCTTGTCGACGTCCCCCGTCGTGGCAGCGGTGACCTCTTTAACGAACCATTGAAACGGTTTGCCGGGCGTGTAGTCTATCACCCTATGCACCGCCTTGACGATCATACCGTGCTCCAGATACCACTTTAGCAGCGGGGAGTATATGATCATCTTCTTGGCGGACATTGCCCCCACGAGCTTTCTCTGTCCTTCGACTCTTTTCCTCCCGGTCCCGGCCAGGTAGTCCTTCATGTGCTGTGGAACCTCGTTCTCATCGACTTCTCGATTAACGAACAGCGGTGACATTTCCGAGAACTTGTCTCTCAACGTTTCCGGGACCTCTATATCCAACTCCGCAAATCCGAACCACTTTTCACAACCTCCTGACCTTCCTCACGAAACGGTCTATATACGACTGTCTTTCCGGGTCGTCACACGTCCATATCTGCTCCTCACCACACGGCATGTCCTTCGACAGATTAGATAGGTACAGAGCATTGGCATCGTACCCCAGCACCGCCTTGCACATCTTCTCCTCCCGACTCCCCACCTGGCCCCTGATCGTCGACCTTCCAGCCTCGGCGTATCTGGAGAATACTATGGACGGACCACCGACCAAACCCTGCTTCATCATCTCGTAAGTTTCAGACTTCGGAGATCACAGCTCGGGCGTGTCCGCCTTCCCATCGATCGACCCGCGGAGTAGGTACTGAAGGGAAACACCGGGTAGAGACACAGCATCCTTGAGTATGTCCACGCCTCTTCCCCTGTAGAACTCCGTCATTTTAGTCAGAGCCTCCAGGAACGGTCCTACATCCAAGTCGTTGTAGTGTTGCAACCATTCCTTGAACGTCTTCTTCCCCATCCCCTTTTCTCGGAATACCTTCTTACACTCTTTCCACTCGGACAACGACAGTAGGAACTCACCCTTCAACTTCGAGTACCACTCGGGATAGTCTAGGCAGCCCCGGATGGTCGAGCTTGTCCGCGCTATCGAACCACTCGTACGGAAAGTGAGACTTTACCGTTTACAGTCGTACGCCTTAACCCACCGGTCGTACGTGGTACCAGGTCCCAGATACTGGATGATGTCGAGAAATCTAAACTCCGGGGTAAACAGAAACATCGTCGTGCTGGCTCTCTTTCCGACCATCACCTTATTCACGGTGGCCGCCAACTTCTCGACAAAGTACTGCTTGATGAGGTTCAGGTCGTACCTGCTACAGTTGAACCCCACCACCGGGACTTGGTCAATCCAAGAGATACTCTTTGCTTGCTGAGACTTCGATAACATATCTATGTCGGCCGGCAGATACTTCTTCCTAACCCCCTCCCTGATTGCCTTGCCTCTCATCTGCAGCTCGGTCACGAACTGCTCGACTAGCGTGTCAGGATCTCGTTCGCATAGGTGTGGGATCCCTTCATGCATCGTAACCCCCAACGACACCGATATAGGAACGTGCTCGACCTCGAAGGTCAGGTCTTTGGTGGGTCGCGTGCTTTTTGACTTGTCGAGATACGCCTCGAAGTCGTAGACTATCTGGTGAGGGTATAGAGTCGTCTCCTCCTCGCGTGGCGATTGTGGATAGTATTGTATTCACCTCATTCAACCACTCCACTCCTACATCACCACCAGCTCGTAACCCGCCTTCCTTATCTTGGCGTCTTGAATTTTCGTCCTCTTGTACAGCGATCTCGCGTTACCTCTCATGCAATGCCTCGGACACCCAGTGCCAGTAACATCCGTGAAACTGAAACACGGTCCTCGGTCTCGTGACAGTAACCGTCGACCAACCGGATCGCCGGCCACCCACCCTCTCACCACCGTGGACCGTAGTTGGCGTGATGTATTGCTTTCCCACCCTCTCCTCTTCTCTGCTCAACCATTGAATCGACCTCACACTCGCTGACCCCATTAGGATAGAACGCCTTCTCGTAGGCCGACTGTGGTCTCACTCTACCCTCTTACTTGGACACGTCACCACGGTCTTCCCCCCACCCATGCAGGTGGTCGCGTGCCTGTGCATTGTTACCACGATACTTTAATTGTGAACCGTTGTTGAACAATCCGGTGCACCCGTACTCGTTCGTCATCTGCGGAGATTCGTTATGAGGAAAGAGTGACCTCCAAACATTCCTATCGTCATTGTCTTCCCCCCAACCACGTCGTAATTTGCCGAACCTTCATGAGGTACCACACTCCATCGGCGGTGGGCTCGTAAACGCGAATACCCAGTTTGAAATGCTCCTCGACCTTCTTAATATCGTCCGGGAGGGGAATTCCCTGGCTACCCTCCCGGTCCGTTTATCATGCCCGAGATATTCGCGAGCCAGAGCTCGTGCCTTCTCACAACAGCGGTCTGGTCTCCCTCCACGTTGGATGGCTATGCACCTAAACAGACACAAGTAGTCGTCGTACGTGGTCGACGGAATACATTCCCTTTTTCTGTCTTAACCAGTCTGGGAGTTTTCCCGCTCCCATGAAAGTTTGTTGCGCGTCGATTGGATCATCTTCACCTCGACCGATATCCTAACGAACGAACGAAGGTCTATTTTGTGTAGGTCTATCGACTTTGTCGATGTCCATTCGACCTTTCTCTCTATCGGATATCCAACTCTCGGCTTTGGCGATCTCGGTTTATACACGGACTGCCCTTTTTTGATTGTTTGTGATAGGTCATAGTAGCGTCGGTCTCTATGTTCCTAATACGATACGAGCACGAATACCTCAGTTAACATGCAGTGGTCATCTCTGGGCGAATTTTATTCATTATGCGATTAGCGATCTCACGTCTACCCCCCTCTCGAAAGTCCATACTATCTTCCTCCTACCCCATCACAGTTTTCCCTAACTTCGGCTTCTTCGGCGAGAATCCTGGGACCCTCCTCCACCAAAGCTCTGGCGAATTATCTCTCCTCTTCTTCGGAGGTCCCCCCGCACCAACCCATTGATAAATCTTATTGTTAGTCGACGCCCTTGTATAGGGGTTTTTCTACGTGCGCTGGGAACTTCTTTTACACCGTGCTCGTAAGCGGTGGCGCGCAGACTGGCCGTCGTCTCGTTCTCAATTTCAATTTCTGGAGCGTTTTATCGGGTCGGTCGGGCAGTCGTCCGGTCGAAACCGCACGCCGCAGCCTCTCCTCGTAGACGACGGCTCGCGCGTCACTTATCCTATCTGCTATATCTTTTCTTGAGTCTCAAACCTCTTAGGGAAATTCCCCAACTCTTAGCTTGCTCTCATCATTTGCTTTATGGTAGGCATTATACTGAGTATAACCAATAGATTTTTTTATCTTCAATAGGGTGTAAGTTTATATTTATTCGTAATAAATATATGACAGATTGTTGTAATATACTTAGTATAACTTATGGATAACTTGTCTTTAATAGGGTGTCAGTTTATATTTGTGACAGATTGGTGTACAATACTGAGTATAACTTATAGATTTCTTATCTTTAATAGGGTGTCAGTTGTTATTTTATTCGTAATAAAAGTATGACAGATTGTTGTATATATATTGTTGCGTAAACGTTAAGAATAAGAAGTTGAACTGGTATCTCGAAGATGGACAGACGAACAGACGAACGATCTGTGATGGACGGACGAAAGGATGATCAGTAGTAGGAAGAATAACTGTCACGTTTTCCACCTGTTAATTTTTATGTTTTGCTGCCACCAGTTGTGAGCCATGTCACAACAACACAAACTTTTGTAGGATGTTATTTCACTACTTAAACACAAAACTGAAGAGTAATTATTTTATTATAATTTCTAACAATACATGTACTTGTCGTGATAATAGCACAATTAACTTTCATTTGGTTCAAATATGGTCAAAACAGTCTAAATCAATTTTCTCGACAAAAAATACAGAGTCCAAAACAACAAATTCAGAGATGTAAAAATCACTATCTGACTATTTATTTTTCACAGGTAAAATTACACCTTTTTCAATATCTCGAAAATGTGCTGTCCACAGCCATGTATAAAGACAAGTTCTTAATTTTTAAATGTACACTCCAAGATCTGATATTGACGCCATTTGATCAAACTAATTTTCATTTTCAAAATAATTGCAAGAGGTCAACTATTTATAATTTTCTTATTTATTTCTAGAAGTTGACACTGTTAGTCCAGACACAGAATACAGAATACAGCATACAGAATTCCAGAATACTCTTCCCAGGCTCGAGTCTTGCTTTTATACTGCAACCTTCAACATTTGATGATGTTGATAAAAATGGAAGTCACCACCAACGGCATGTTGCAGACAACAAACTTAAATAAACAGATATTATTTTGCAAATTATGATAGAAATAACGTAGAACTACCTAAAAAATACAAGTTTCCTCCATATATATGACTGATATAAAAGGTTAAATAATAATATAAAATGATCTAGCAGGGTTCAACAAATGAATGTTGCAGCATCCAACAGTGATAAAAATAGATTGCTCATATTCATGACTCCAAAATTGAGTCACTGACCTGCCTCAACTGGGTCATGGTTATGATTGTAAGGGGAATGTTGGTTGATAACAACTCCACTGCACACAGAAACTCAAAGGTTGGATGGTTGGATGAAATCTGTACAATGTTGTAAAATGAAAACTATGGCCAAAAGTAAACTTCTCAAGCAAATTACAAGTGTAATGAAGTCACAATGACCTTATGTTTGATAAGTTTTCACCATAATTGTTTCAAGAACCAGTGAAACTTAATTTACAACAGAGCTTAAACATGTACCCATTTTGGACAAAGGTGTTGTCAACATGTTGAATGGTTTGCATTAAGCTAAATCTGTCTAAAAAAAATAACTTTTAACAAAACATCTCAACAGATCAACAACACAACGGTTGTATGGTTCGCACGGATCAACATTTCAACAGTTTCAACGTAAAAAACAAAAAACGATTGCGTATAGATGAAAAGATGCAACGCAGCAGGACAGTTCAACATTTCAACGATTTCAACGGAAAACGGTTGTGTATTGATGAAAAGTTGCAATGCAAACGGAATGTTTCAACATTTCAATGGTTCAAAACGGTTGGATGAAGGATGAAATGCAGAAACATGTTGAATCAGGTTGCAAAATAGCTAAATCGGTCTAAAAATAACTTAGTCAACATCAACACTTGGATGAACGGATGGATTTGTTGGATGAAAAACATGTTGCAACACAACATGTTACGGTCCCAAACGGTTACATTAATTGTTGTTGTCTTAAAATAAAGTTAGGCAAACCAACGGTTGATGCAAACTTTTATATACAACATGTTATTAAGAAGTTAACCTGACCCACATCTAAAAATAGTTAAGATTCAGGTAGCCAAAATAATGGTTGGATGCAGGCTGATTGACTAATTGACTCTGGACAAATATTTACTTACATGTATAAGAAAATGTAGCAAACAGCAAAGAACCAGTTATAGTCTGTTCTAATTTCGCTTCACAGCCGCCTCCCAGATTGTGGCATCGCCTGATGACACGTGTCATCGCCGGGATGACATAAAAAAAAAAAGATATAATACATTTATAAAAAGAAAACAATTAACTACTGGTAAATGAAAATTTGGCAAGACTCAAACCTAATTATAACAAAATAATATGAAACAAAAGAAAAATACGGAAACAAACTACTATATGCTAAGGAATACGCGATTATAAACAGGATACGTGTGATAATAGTCATAAACATGGAACAAGATAAAAAAAAATACATGTAAATGAAACCTCATCTAACCTTTTCAACCACAAAATGAGTCTGCCAATAGTGCAAATCAGACGAAACCACTCTGAAGAAGCCGTCTCATCAGTACATGCAACCCTCTGCCATAGATGTTTTTATGTTTCCATTTGATCTCTCAGACTTCATAAATGAATATAGCCTAAAAGTCATTTAAAATCATTCTATGCAAAGAATTTTACCAGTCTAGAATTTAACATGGACTATTCTATTCCATTATACAGGTGAAAAAGGCTAAATAAACTTCATTACCTCCACCTTCAAATATGTCTTATCTGGTACTCCAGTCTATTTTGAAATAAATTCCAAGGTCCACTTTAGTTCAATAGCCTGTTATCACTGTTAATTATCCCTGGTCAGTCAGTATGCTGGAATTCCAGCAGTGTCTAGACAAACATTCATTAAATCACTGTACAGGTAATTTTTGATCTAAGGCTGCCCACATAGCCTAGCTGGAGTACTGTATTATTTGTAAGTCATGTCTTAATTATGGTATTAATTGTAATTCTGCACGAAAGTTGGCACATTTGCATGATACATGTTACAATGTATTAGCAGGGCTGTGTCATACATGCTATGTACATGTAGACTACACTAACTTTAATATCATATTTAACAAAACTGTAACCATCATTACGCTAATTGTCATGTACCTGCGTTCAGTACATTCCAATCCACAGTCAATACTGGTCACATCATGTAATTTTAGCCCCACAAATAACATTACCAATGGATCATGCGTTAAGAACACATGATAAAGAACACACATGAAATATAGTAAAACAGTTACTTAAAATATAGATACATTTTTCATACTGCATATCCCTTGTTAGATTTCCGGTACACAACCATCAGTTAATGTAGAATATAAGATATCCATGTCAATGAATATATCGTCACAACTTTGTAAACAACGTCACCATCAGTCTACATGACTCTGTATAACATCTCCACCAAGTAGACAAACGTCAACGTTCTTGATTACGTCGCCGTCTTACGTCTTCACCAATAGTAGACAGGAAAGGCGTCAATTGTTTTATACGCGTGTGGCGTTGTCGAATTGCGTCATCACCCGTGGACAGGAAAACGTAAAATGTTAATTACCCCGTGTGGCGTCGTTGAATTACATCATCACCCGTGGATAGAAAAACGTAAAATGTTAATACCCGAGTGGCGTCGTTACCCGTGTGGTGTCGTTGAATTACAATCATCACCCGTGGATAGGATAACGTAAAATGTTTATACCGAGTGGCGTCGTTACCCGTGTGGTGTCGTTGAATTACGTCATCACCCGAGGACAGGATAACGTAAAATGTTAATACTCGAGTGGCGTCGTTACCCGTGTTCATTGAGAGTTGCAGAAAACGTCGCCCTTAGTGACGGAGAGTTGAGATCTGTAGAGAACGTCCGCCCGTAGTGACGGAGAGTTTGAGATCTGCAGAGAACGTCGCCCGTAGTGACGGTAGAGTTTTGAGATCTGCGGAAGAACGTCGCCCGTAGTGACGGAGAATTGAGATCTGTGAAAGAACGTCGCCCGTAGTGACGGAGAGTTGAGATCTGTGGAGAACGTCCGCCCGTAGTGACGGAGAGTTGAGATCTGTGGAGAACGGTCGCCCCGAAAGAACAGAATTGTTGAACTTTGGTATAATCCGTTATTGCATCCCACTTTATACTGACACATTATTTATTTAAAATTACAAATTAAATTGTACTTTGTACTTTAATTCTAAAATCAAAACACAATTTTAATCATCACAAACATCATAATTAAACATAAACTATTAGATGCTAAATTTCCAAATCATACGGATATTATGAACATTATTTACTTATATTTAGACACTTGCAACACTTACCGTATTGGAGGTGACCACGGATCGCATGCGGGAAAGGGGCCGCCTGCGTGTGTTCCAATCCCGAAATCTTTTTCAAGCGTACTTTCGCTTAACTTGACATCAACCTGTGCGCTGGATACGTCGCAACCGCGTAGATTCCGTTGCCTTCTTGAATCTGCGGCATGACATGAACCAGACCCAGGAAGCAAGTCTGTGAATTCTCTGAAAGGATCTCGCTCCCGATCAGGAGAAAACATCGCTTGTACACAAACCAAACACTTCACTTCTGGATTGATCCGTTTGGACATGATTGGGGAGCTGCATCCCCTATATCGTGTCGAATCAACCATTCCTCCAGAATCATAAACAGCAGTTGAATCTTCTGCATACAGTAAGAAAAACAGTTCAACAGAAACACACTAACCACTCCGGACTAATCCTAGTAGATATGAGAAGCGCCTCATCTTTATCGTGTAGGATGTCCCGATCACATGGACTATTTTACCATGTAGATATCAACAGTCACAGTAAATAAAGCAACTTCTCAGATGGGTGAACGTGCCCACTTCTGAATACCCGTTACTTTAAAACCCACATTAATCTTCTAGACTCACAATTCTTCTGAATCCCATAAACGGTCAAATCATCAGAGTGGGAATTGCCTTCCCACCTCATTTGAAACTTCCGTTTACTAGCACCATATTCACAATATGCACACGTTTACATACACTTCTTCATACATGTACTGTATCTCTATTTACACACAGTGCACAGCCGCCTACATCACACGGTGGATGAAAATTAATAATTTTACCATCACTTGGAGTCAAGAATTCCACTTAAATTTTGCAATTTCCAATTCACACTTTTCTTCAGTATCTGAACCAAACACTGGTAACATCGATTAAACACTGGCCCAAATAAGCTTTAATTTAATAAACACATTTCAACACATTTCACACAAGACGAATGGTAACGCAGTCTCTTCGAATACGTGTATAAGTCCAAATATCCCAGCGCTCGCCAACAGTGTTGCGTAAACGTTAAGAATAAGAAGTTGAACTGGTATCTCGAAGATGGACAGACGAACAGACGAACGATCTGTGATGGACGGACGAAAGGATGATCAGTAGTAGGAAGAATAACTGTCACGTTTTCCACCTGTTAATTTTATGTTTTGCTGCCACCAGTTGTGAGCCATGTCACAACAACACAAACTTTTGTAGGATGTTATTTCACTACTTAAACACAAACTGAAGAGTAATTATTTTATTATAATTTCTAACTACATGTACTTGTCGTGATAATAGCACAATTAACTTTCATTTGTCAAAATATGGTCAAAACAGTCTAAATCTAATTTTCCTCGACAAAATACAGAGTCCAAAACAACAAATTCAGAGATGTAAAAATCACTATCTGACTATTTATTTTCACAGGTAAATTACACTTTTTCAATATCTCGAAAATGTGCTGTCCACAGCCATGTATAAAGACAAGTTCTTAATTTTAAATGTACACTCCAAGATCTGAATATTGACGCCATTTGATCAAACTAATTTTCATTTTTCAAAATAATTGCAGAGTCAACTATTTATAATTTCTTATTTATTTCTAGAAGTTGACACTGTTAGTCCAGAACACAGAATACAGAATACAGCATACAGAATTCAGAATACTCTTCCCAGGCTCGAGTCTTGCTTTTATACTGCAACCTTCAACATGTTGATGATGTTGATAAAAATGGAAGTCACCACCAACGCATGTTGCAGACAACAAACTTAAATAAACAGATATTATTGCAAATTATGATAGAAATAACGTAGAACTAACCTAAAAAATACAAGTTTCCTATAATATGACTGATATAAAAGGTTAAATAATAATATAAAATGATCTAGCAGGGTTCAACAGAATCTGTTGCAGCATCCAACAGTGATAAAAATAGATTGCTCATATTCATGACTCCAAATTGAGTCACTGACCTGGCCTCAACTGGGTCATGGATGATTGTTGGGAATGTTGGTTGATAACAACTCCACTGCACAACAGAACTCAAAGGTTGGATGGTTGGATGAAATCTGTACAATGTTGTAAATGAAACTATGCCAAAAGTAAACTTCTCAAGCAAATTACAAGTGTAATGAAGTCACAATGACCTTATATTTGATAAGTTTTCACCATAATTGTTTCAAGAACCAGTGAAACTTAATTTACAACAGAGCTTAAACATGTACCCATTTTGGACAAAGGTGTTGTCAACATGTTGAATGGTTGCATTAAGCTAAATCTGTCTAAAAATAACTTTAACAAAACATCTCAACAGATCAACAACACAACGGTTGTATGGTTCGCACGGATCAACATTTCAACAGTTCAACGTAAAAACGATTGCGTATAGATGAAAAGATGCAACGCAGCAGGACAGTTCAACATTTCAACGATTCAACGAAAACGTTGTGTATTGATGAAAAGTTGCAATGCAATGCAACGGAATGTTTCAACATTTCAATGGTTCAACGGTTGGATGAAGGATGAAATGCAGAAACATGTTGAATCAGGTTGCAAAATAGCTAAATCGGTCTAAAAATAACTTAGTCAACATCAACACTTGGATGAACGGATGGATGTTGGATGAAACATGTTGCAACACAACATGTACGGTCCAAACGGTTACATTAATTGTTGTTGTCTTAAAATAAGTTAGGCAACCAACGGTTGATGCAAACTTTTATATACAACATGTTAGAAGTTAACCTGACCCACATCTAAAAATAGTTAAGATTCAGGTAGCCAAAATAATGGTTGGATGCAGGCTGATTGACTAATTGACTCTGGACAAATATTTACTTACATGTATAAGAAAAAGTAGCAAACAGCAAAGAACCAGTATAGTCTGTTCTAATTTCGCTTCAATATACTGAGTATAACATAGGGATTTTTATCTCTAATAGGGTGTATCTTCTCATGTCATAAATATATGGTCTCGCGGTAGTAGTATATAAGAGTCACAAATGATACCATCATGCTGTGGAAGGGGCCGCGCGTAGCCGGTGCCTTCCAGAGGTGATGGTATCATTGTGACTCTTATATACTACTAGATGGCCTGAAATGCACTCTCCTGCATTTTAAGTCATTTAAATTCGGATTTCAACGGTGGTATATTGTGACATTTTCATGCAAATTACCTGTATATTAATGCATCCCCCCCCCATGCGTACGGGCCTGAATACCACAAACATATACACACTTTTGTTACGGTTGGTATGTACGACACTTGGTATAGTATGTAATTGCGTGTTTATCTAGTTACGTCACCCGGAATTTCCGATTGTCATTCCCTGTCACCATGATATGTGATATGTATGGAACGCCATTATGTACATAAACTCAAACAATTAATGCTAGCTATAAATAGTTAATGCTAGCTCTTACTATTTAATGCTAGCTCTAATTAGTTAGATATAGCAATACTTATTTGACTCTATGTAGATTTGGCGTTCCAGGGGCCCGTTTCACTAAACTTCGTACGACTAAAATGTTCGTAAGTGCAGAATTATGATAGTCTGTAAATTTCACATTAACACTGTTTGCTTGTAAACAATTATTGGATTTACATTTATTGAGCATAGGCTGCATATGCAGCCTATGCTCAATAAATGTAAATTCATCAATTCTAAATTTGCACTTACGAACTGTTTAGTCGTACGAAGCTTAGTGAAACCACAGGTGGAAGACTCGGACCTATTACACCAAAAGAAATGCCTATTAAAATAAATCCCATTACCCCACCCACTTGGTCTCATACTCTACCATCTTCTATATAGAAGATGGTACTGTACGAGACCAAGTGGGTGGGGTAATGGGATTTTTTAATAGGCATTTTTTTTAGCGTCATAGGTCCGAGTCTTCCACCTGCGAGTAAAACGGGCCCCAGGAACGCTAAATCTATATAAGCTCAAATAATTAATGCTAGCTGTAAATCATTATTAGAGCTAACATTAAAAATGCCAGCGTGCACAACTGCTCCGTCTGACCAGGGAAAACATTGATAGCCATGTTGTAAGCGAAACATCCATTGTTACTGAGCTCCGCAGGGGGCATGGATTTTTTTTTATTAATTCGTTCCCACGAAATAACAATTCTTTCCGTCAATTTAACAATTCGTTCCCTTGAATTAACAATTCGTTCCCATGATATAACAATTCGTTACCACGAGGGGGGGAACGAATTGTTAATTCGTGGGAACGAATTGTTAAATTGAGTGGGAACGAATTGTTAAATTGAGGGAACGAATTGTTAATTCATGGGAACGAATTGTTAAATTGAGAGAACGAATTGTTATTTCGTGGGAACGAATTAATATAAAAAAATAATTATACGTCCCCTGCGGGGTTCCGTACATTGTAGACCACACGAGCATTGTGAAATAAATGAGGGATCCTAGCTAGTTATTTCCCTTTGTAAATTTATTTATATAGATCCGGTCCTTTGCTGTATTTCAGCGTTTATTTCTTACTGAGTATCACAAACATTAGTTTTGCGGACAGTGTAGAACCAGATCAGACTGCACACATGTGCAGTCTGATCTGAGTCTACACTAATTTCAATAGCATGAATAAGTGTGAAAATATGAATCGGGCAAATAATGTAGTTCCAGATCAGATTGCGTAGATATACAGGATGATTTGGACCAACACTAGTCGAAATCACTATACTTGCTTCTTTTCACAACAAATCATGCTGCATTCGCCCTTTTTACAAGCAATAAGGCCATAAATTACACAATTTGCACCGAATTTCTACTGACGATACAACTGGTTATGATCCCTCATTGGATTAACCAGTCCCCATACAGCCTGAATGAGGGATCGTAGCTAGTTATCTCCCGTTAAATTTATTTATAGAAATCCAGTCCAAATTGTGTAGTTTATGGCCTTATTGCTTGTAAAAGGGGCGAATGTAGCATGATGTGTTGTGAAAAGGAGCAAGTATAGCGATTTCGACTAGTGTTGATCCAAATCATCCTACGCAATCTGATCCGGGACTACATTATTTGCCAGATTCATATTTTCACACTGTTTCAATCAGTGCAGACTCCGATGTGGGTCTAATCTGTTGGCAACACTCAATGCTCGTGTTATTCAGTAAGCAATGAACGCTGAAATACAGCATAGGATCAGGGGCCCGTTTCACTAAACTTCGTACGACGAAAATATTAGTAAGTGCAAATTTAGGATCTTCTGGAAATTTGAATTGATGGATTTACATTTATTGAGCATAGGCTGCATATGCAGCCTATGCTCAATAAATGTAAATGCAATAATCATTTACAAGGAAACATTGTTATTGTGATATTTACAGACTATGACAAATTTGCACTTACGAACATTTTAGTCGTACGAATTTTAGTGAAACGGCCCCTGATCTCTAATAATAGAGTTGCAAAGGGGAATAACTAGGTACTGTCCCTCAAGGTGGCTTATTGAGTTAGCAACCAGTGTCGGCATTCGCGAAGTCTGACCAGGGCCTAAACTGTTCGCTATGAGACGGTGGAGAAAAATTGCTAGTTCCATTATTCATTTATTAATTAACCTTTACAATCAGAATCATGCCCATGTGTGTGCTTATTATAATAACTGTATGTTTGTTCCGCGTAAAGTACGATGGGCTTTGGACAATTAATCATAAAAAATATGAAAAATATTTCAATTTTAAGTATTTTTATTGCGCTAAATTCTGTAAAATATTGACATTTAGGAAGTAAATTAAGAGTTAGACTGTTCAAAAACTCAGTAACCCCATTTTCTCGTGGCAATACACATATATTGCAATAAACATTCTATATTCCTGCTTCCGGCTTGTAAATTATAACGCGCACGGAAACCAGAGATAACTTCCTTTTTATTAAATATCAAACGTCTAACTGGAGGCTGGGCAAAGTTCATCAGTTCATACAGTCTAACCTCTCTAAACCGGACAACAAGAAAACATATGTGATCATATTTGTGGTGAGTTTCTTGGTAATTTATCTCAGGTGATAATGTCAGTTCGTTATCGCACAGCACACATATGGCTCAGAATACTTTGAAGGAGAAATTTTCAATTTTAGGATAAATTTATTCAATTTAATTATACTGAATTTATTACGTTATCACAGCCAATTTGGCTGTGATAATGTAATAAATTCAGTATAATAATTCTGCAAACTTTTAATCATCAAATATATGCAGTTGTTAGTTCTATATGATATAATGCATTTCAGGAAAAATAAATGATTACTCCCTCAAAGTATACTTTGCTAGAAAAGTATACTTTGCAATTTTGGTGAAATCGGCTACTGATGTACAGTGAAACCTCTGTAAGCCGGCCACCATGAGGACCTCCAGGGTGTCCGGTTTAGAGAGGTTCCGTTGTAGTTGGTAAGCCAGCGTTACTAGTTAGTTATTTGTGACATGAGTAGAAACAAAATGGTATTTATGATCATACAAGCTCCAGGTTACTATGCTAACCCGAATTCACGTGTCCCTGTGTTACGGACAGAGCGTTCATGTTACAGGTGTGTATGCTTTGCTGATAGCATGATCCACCTATGATCTATGGAAGCGTCCTGGTGCCCGTTTCACTAAACGCCTTACGACTAAAATGTTCGTAAGCGCAAATTTAGAATCGTTTGTAAATTTCAATTGATGGATTTACATTTATTGAGCATAGGCTGCATATGCAGCCTATGCTCAATAAATGTAAATCCAACAATTATTTACAAGAAAACATTGTTAATGTGAAATTTACAGACTATCATAATTTTGCACTTACAAACATTTTAGTCGTAGGAAGTTTAGTGAAACGGGCCCCTGGTGCCCGTTTCACTAAACTTCGTACGACTAAAATGTTCGTAAGTGCAAAATTATGATAATCTGTAAATTTCACATTAACACAGTTTTCTTGTTAACAATTATTGGATTTACATTTATTGAGCGTAGGCTGTGCTCAATAAATGTAAATCCATCAATTGAAATTTCCAGACAATTCTAAATTTTCGCTTACGAACATTTTAGTCGTAAGAAGTTTAGTGAAACGGGCCCCTGGTGCCAATGCTAAAATATTATTTATCTCATAATTAGGAGATACTACGTCCTAATTAGGAGATAGTAACTTCTAATTATCAGATATCTCCTAATTAGGAGTTAGTATCTCATAATTAGGACTTACTAACTATCCTAATAATTAGGACTTACTAGCTCCTAATTATAACTTAGTATCTCCTAATTAGGACTTATTATCTCATAATTAGGAGTTAGTATCTCCTAATTAGGACTTAACTATCTGTGTCAATGCTAAAAAATGTTTTATCTTCAATTTTTACTGTTTTTCCCTTTACAACTAGCAAAAATTACGAACTAAACGTTGTAACCCAGTGTATAAATGTTGTCTTAACCCTTGGTTGCTCTTGTCAGGGTCCATCTCTCGCTAAAGCAGGAATGACCAAAAAACGTGAACATTTTGAAAACGAAGCGAGAGGACGATATTTACTGAGCTCGCATACGGTACAGTGGGGTCAGTGCCCCTCGTGGAAACTGGGGTCATAATGGCGTACTCATCGTTTGATAAGATTTCCTTATTGCTGTAATAGTTTATTTCCTGCTTTAATGAAGAGGCGACGGTTAAAATTAATTTTGTGGTGGGTGTCTAGTTACGGTAATAATACTTTACAGTGGGGTCAGCGTGTAAGTGCACACATGAACGAACACTGAACCAACTGACGTGTTCGTTCGTGTGTACACTTACACACTGACCCCACTGTAAGTGTGCGGTTGGTAGGGGTACGGGGACGTAGAATTTTTTTTTTTTTTTTTTTTTAATTAAAAAACAAAATAACAATTCGTTCCCACGAAATAACAATTCGTTCTCGCGAAATAACAATTCGTTCCCTCAATTTAACAATTCGTTCCCACGAATTAACAATTCGTTTCCTAAAGTTAACAATTCGTTCCCACGAAATAACAATTCGTTCACACGGAAACGAATTGTTAATTCGTGGGAACAAATTGTTACATATTGGGAACGAATTGTTAATTCGAGGGAACGAATTTTGAAATTGAGGGAACGAATTGTCATTTCGTGAGAACGAATTGTTAATTCGAGGGAACGATTTGTTATATCGTGGGAACGAATTGTTAATTCGAGGGAACAAATTTTTAAATTGAGGGAACGAATTGTTATTTCGTGGGAACGAATTAATAAAAAAACGGGGTACGGGGTAAGACGATCAGTCTTAAATGTTGAACGGGTGGGTGTAAGTACGTAAATTGTATGTAGTGTGTGGTAAGCATATATATAGTGCCTGCACTGTAAACCCCCCCCCCTACCCCCACCCCCTCACATTGTCATCCGGTACATGGATGTGGCTGTGACTGGAGAAATGGGGCTTATGGGATTTGTGACAAGTGTGATCACTGATCAAATAGCACACCCATGTAGCCTGATAACGATCTATATTGCTTTGTTAGAAGCACAATCGGTGTTTCATTGATGGAATGGCGAACGGTTTAGATCTGGAATACTATATCACACTTCCGTATCTTGATAACATTCTGTATTGCTTATTAGAAGTATGATGGGTGTGTCAACGATGGCATGGCGGAGAGTGAAAATTGAGATAAAACTGTTACAAGCTGATCTGGATGTTGGTCGCGTCATTTCTCCAGTTAAGTGCGGTTTACATGCAATACTATCGTTAGTTCGCGACAGTGAAGCCCGCCTTCAAGATCGCCCTTATCGGAGGGAGTGGGGAAACTCTGGGGAATGTATTTATGGAAGGTAATATCCGCCATAATTCTATGTGACATGATGCTTGCGTGCTGATGACATTAAGTAGTATATAAGAGTCACAATGATACCACCCCCATCTAGAAGGCACCGGCTACGCACGGTGCCCCCACCACATAGTGGTATCATTGATGACTCTTATATACTACTCAGATTTTCCCCCATTTTTCGGCAGGTATTTATGAGAATGGGAGTAATTTTTCAAACACAAAGGGGGGAGTAGGCATAATTTTATTTTTTTATTTTTTCAAAAACACACCTACTATTCGGCGGGTATGTATGAGAACATATTTTTCATCAACCGCGAGACCATATATTTATGACATGAGAAGATACACCCTATTAGAGATAAGAATCTCTATGTTATACCATAAAGCAAATGAGAGAGCAAGCTAAGAGTTGGGGAATTTCCCTAAGAGGTTTGAGACTCAAGAAAACTATAGCAGATAGAATAAGTGACGCGCGAGCCGTCGTCTACGAGGAGAGGCTGCGGCGTGCGGTTTCGACCGGACGACTGCCCACCGACCCCGAAAAACGCTCCGAGAAATTGGAGAACGAGACGACGGCCAGCCTGCGTGCCACTGCTTACGCGCAGCGTGTAAAAGAAGATCCCAGCGCACGTAGAAAACCCCTATACAAGGCGTACTACAATAAGATTTATCAAGGGTTGGTGGGGAGACCTCCTAAGAGGAGGAGAGATATCGCCAGAGCTTTGGTGGAGGAGGGTCCCAGGATTCTCGCCAAAGAAGCCGAAGTTAGGGAAACTGTTGATAGGGGTAGGAGAAGATAGTATGGACTTTCGAGAGGGGGTAGATGGGGAGATCGCTAATCGCATAATGAATAAAATTCGCCCAGAGATGACCACGGCGTGTTATCTGAGGTATTCGTGCTCGTATAGTATTAGGAACATCGAGACCGACGAAACGATGATCTATCACAAACAATCAAAAGGCAGCATCCGTGGATAAACGAGATATTCCAAGCGGAGAGTTGGATAACCGATAGAGAGAAAGGCCGGAATGGACATCGACAAAGTCGATAGACCAAACACCCCCCAAATGGACCTTCGTTTCGTTGGATAATCGTCGAGGTGAAGATGATCATCGACGCTCAACAACTTCTCATGGGAGCGGGAAAACTCCCAGACTGGTTAAAACAGAAAAAGGGAATGCATTCCGTCGACACGTACGACGACTACTTGTGTCTGTTTAGGTGCATAGCCATCCACCGTGGAGGGAGACCAGATAGATGTTGTGAGAAGGCACGAGCTCTAGCTCACGAATATCTCGGTCAGGATAACGGACCGGATAGTAAGGGAATTCTCCTAGAAGATATTAAGAAGGTCGAAGAGCACTTCAAGATGGGCATTCGCGTTTACGAGCCCACCGACGAGGGAGTGTGGTATCTCATGAAGGTTCCGGCAAATTACGACGTGGTTGGGGAGAAGATCATGACGATAGGAATGTTTGGAGGTCACTCTTTCCTCATAACGAACCTCCGTAAGATGACGAACGAGTACGGGTGCACCGGATGTCAACAACGGTTCACAAAGTCGTATAACATGCACAGGCACGCGACCACCTGCATGGGTGGGAAGACTGTGTTAACATGTCCAGGTAAGATGGTAGAGCCACAGTCGGCCTACGAGAAGGCGTTCTATCCCAAGGGGTCAGCGAGTGAGAGGTCGATTCAATGGTTGAATAGAGAAGAAGAGAGGGTGGGAAAACACATACATCACGCGAGATGCGGTCACGGTGGAGAGAGGTGGGTGGCCGGCGATCCGGTCAACGGTTATTGTCACGAGACCGAGACCGTGTTTCAGTTTCACGGATGTTACTGGCACGGGTGTCCGACGCATTGCAGGAGAGGTAACGCGAGATCGCTGTACAAGAGGACGAAAATTCAAGACGCCAAGATTAGGGAGGCGGGTTACGAGCTGGTGGTGATGTGGGAGTGCGAGTGGTTGAATGAGGGGAATCCCCACTATCCACCACCACCGCGTGAGGAGGAGGAGACGACTCTGTACCCTCACCAGATAGTCTACCACTTCGAGGCGTATCTCGACAAGTCGAAAACCACGCGACCCACCAAAGACCTGACCTTCGAGGTCGAGCACGTTCCTATATCGGTGTCGTTGGGGGATACGATGCATAAGGGGATCACACACATATGCGAACGAGATCCCGACACGCTAGTTGAGAAGTTTGTGACCGAGCTGCAGATGAGAGATAATGCAATCAGGGAGGGGGTTAGGAAGAAGTATCTGCCGGCCGACATAGATATGTTATCGAAATCTCAGCAAGCAAAGATTATCTCTTGGATTGACCAAGTCCCGGTTGTGGGGTTCAACTGTAGTAGGTACGACCTGAACCTCATCAAGCAGTACTTTGTAGAGAAGTTGGCGGCCACCGTGAATAAGGTGATGGTCGGAAAGAGAGCCAACTCGACGATGTTTCTATTTACCCCAGAGTTTAGATTTCTCGACATCATCCAGTATTTGGGACCCGGTACCACGTACGACCCGTGGGTTAAGGCGTACGACTGTAAAACGGTAAAGTCTCACTTTCCGTACGAGTGGTTTGATATCGCGGACAAGCTCGACCATCCAGGGCTGCCAGACTCTCCCGAGTGGTACTCGAAGTTGAAGGGTGAGTTCCTACTGTCGTTGTCCGAGTGGAAAGAGTGTAAGAAAGTATTCCGAGAAAATGGGATGAAGACGTTCAAGGAATGGTTGCAACACTACAACGATTTGGATGTAGGACCGTTCATGGAGGCTCTAACTAAAATGACTGAGTTCTACAGGGGAAGAGGTGTGGATATACTCAAGGATGCTGTGTCTCTGCCCGGTGTTTCCCTTCAGTACCTACTTCGTGGGACGATCGATGGGAAGGCGGACACGCCCGAGTTGTGGTCTCCGAAGTATGAAACTTACGAGATTATGAAGCATGGATTGGTCGGTGGTCCGTCCATAGTGTTCTCCAGATACGCAGAGGCTGGCAGGTCGACTATCAGGGGTCAGGTAGGTAGTCGGGAGGAGAATATGTGCAAGGCGGTGCTGGGGTACGACGCCAATGCACTGTATCTGTCTACTCTGTCGAAAGACATGCCATGCGGGGAGGAGACGATATGGACGTGTGACGACCCCGAAAGACAGTCGTATATAGACTGTTTCGTGAGGAAGGTCAGGAGTCAAAAGTGGTTCGGATTTGCGGAGTTGGATATAGAGGTACCAGAAACGTTGAGAGACAAGTTCTCTGAAATGTCGCCGCTGTTCGTTAATCGCGAAGTCGACGAGACTGAGGTTCCGCAGCACCTGAAGGACTACCTGGTCAGGACCGGGAGGAATAGAGTCGAAGGGCAGAGAAAGCTCGTGGGGGCAATGTCTGCCAAGAAGATAATCATATACTCCCCGCTGCTAAAGTGGTATCTGGAGCACGGTCTGGAAGTCAAGGCGGTGCATAGGATGATAGACTACACGCGTGGCAAACCGTTTAAATGGTTCGTTAAAGAGGTCACCGATGCCAGACGGAAGGGGGACGTCGACAAGAATAAGGCGGTGTTGGCGGAGATATTCAAACTGGTTGGCAACGCGTGTTGTGGCAAGCTGATAGAGGCACAAGAGAGACACATGAACACCACATATACGAAGGATGAGAAGACTGTCGACCGGGCACTGAGGTCGGCGTGGTTCGAAGACCTGGAGGAGATTGGGGAGGCTTACGAGATATCGAGCAGGAAGACTCGAGTGGTGATCAACAGACCGTTTCAGTGTGGCATAGCGGTCTACCTGTTGGCCAAGCTCCGGATGCTAGAGTTCTACTACGACTTCTTGGACAAGTACGTGGATCGCGGAGATTTCGAACTGATACAGATGGACACTGACAGCATGTACTTCGCTCTGTCGGAGAAGACGCTGGCGGCGGTGGTGAGAAAGAATATGAAGAGAAAGTTTAATAAGGAGAAGACCGAGTGGGGAAAGTACACGAGTGCTCTCGAAGAGGGTAGGGATATGGCGGAGAACAGGGGATTCCGAATGGTTAACGGGGTGATGAAGACGTACAAGCAGGAGAAGTTGGGGTTGTAGGCGTACTACGACAAGAGGAGAGTGATGGAAGACGGGTTACACACCGGGCCTATAGGATAGGTAAAAAAAAAAGAACTCTGAAAGAATACTAAAGCCTCTGACGATCGGGGGGTAGCTGGGTGTCAGAAGGCACCATAAGAAGTTCTTCACGAACAAACCCTCGAGATGGCCCATCATCCAAACAGTAGAGCACGGGCTCATCAGGTTTGGTAATAGATCTATCTAGATGATATACATTGAGAGACCACACGGGATCCGTCGCGCGGCGGCTGCCACCTTCGAGCTCTCCCGGTTGATAGAGGTACCGGACTTCAACATCTGAGGGAAGTAGTTGCTCATCTAAACCAACGGGTCGCTCTCTCGAGACGGCAGATGGCTTGCTCGTCACCTTTTTAGACTTGATGGCATCTACAGACTTCTTACCTATCAATCTGGTAACCTCTCCGTTCAGTGCGGAGACCACGGCGGGCAGTCTGGCCACCCACTCGGTCGATCGCGAATGAGGGTCCCGCTGCGCAAGCATCAGCTCTTTGGCGTATTGGTGACCGAACAGTCTCTCAGCCAGGGTTCGATTGAAACGCTCCACGATCCCCTGGTCCCGGTGGATGTTGACGCGGCCGCGTCTGACAGAAACGTCGTGCTTAGCCAACAGCTGAGAGACCGCGCCCATGAACTCGCGACCGGGATCGACCTGGAGAAGATTCGGCCATTTGAGAGGACTCCTCTTATATATTCGGGAAAGAGCCTCGGCCACCTACTTAGACTCTTTTGTAGCCAGTGGCTCAGCCCCCTTATAACGACTCGCTACGTCAACGATTGTCAGTGCGTACTTGTACGATTTGCGACCGACGCGATCGTGAGGGAGAAACAGGAGATCCGCTTGGTGAACTTGGTTCGGCACCGGCACGTCGAATTTCGGACGCGGAATACTGCGAGGCGCTGGTAAATAGATCTGCCAGATGGCCTGCCTCTTGAGCCATTCCTTGACAGCGTTTTCTGAAACCTTGGTCGCCGCGGCGAGGTTCTTGATGGCCGCGAGTCCCTTCCAGTAGCCGCGGGGGCTGTATACTAGCTTGCGCGTTTGTTTGGTATCAAGTTTGCGCGTGTTCATCGTATGCGAAGTATTCTAATATATCGGACAATCTCCAACATGCCCTCATCAGATCGTCCGGTAACTGCGTCGATAAACCGCCGTTGGAATTGGGGGTTAAGTATTTGCTCCTGTTCCAATCCAATTCGGAGGAATCTAACAGCCGCTTTGCGAAAAGGGAGGCCGATTTTTCGTCCTCGTGCCACGTCTTGAGAGAATTTCGGGCCAGACGAATCATACTCTTTGCACCAGGTAAACGGTGTTTAAGGGCCGTGTAGCCTACATCGATCATAGCAAAATAAAGTTCGTCAACTGACATCGTTCTATATATATATTTATAAAAAAAAAATAATTATTAATTAATTAATTTTCAATTGGATATAGTAGGTGACGAGACCCACCACACCCATTCCCACGATGATGAACGTGATCTCACGGTTTTTTTGAGGCTCCTGACGGTACATATAAATCTGAAAGTTGGGGCTCGCGATCCATTGGATCGAGATTTTTATGTGGATATGCCAGCGCGTACTCGCGGTTGGCTTCTTCAACGTTCTGAAAAGTTTACGCGGCGTGATTTTCGCGGCGAAGCTCTTCGTTGACCCAGTCCAGATGGGCGGTTCGTTTTTTCGACCATACTTCCTTTGCGCTGTTGAGTTGTTCTACAGCTAAATCGTGACGCTTGCGCTCCTCATCCACGTTCGAGCTTTTCAGTTTAGAGAATATAAAGTTGCCACCGCTGAACGCCAATGCGTTTACAAGCGCACCACCTATCATTATTCCGATTGAAGCCATTTATTTCCATATATTAACAGGTAGAATTCCGGCTTTAATTAGATAATCTCGGGTCCAAACTGCGGCCGCTACATCTAAAGTCGCGAGCCCTACGTCTCTCATAGTAAAGTCCAATTTGGGGGCGGACCCTCCTAAGGCCATCTTTGATAGCCGTGCATACCCGATTTCATGAAACCTGATATCACCACGGCGTGATAAAGCGCATTCACTATCATTTTACCATCTTGTTCAGCCATTATTGCATATAAAAGGGATCGCGATCAATGCTTAAATGGGGTGTATCCAAATTTAACATTGTTGATGATTGGTGTTTCGTAACTTTCTTCGGAACCGCAGCAATCGGGGACCTGTTGTTGAAACGGTAAAGCACATACAGGGTGCCCACAACCGACAGACCGCCACCAACAACAACCCACGGGACCCAATCGAGATTGGATTTCCAATCAGGATTGGGAGTTGGGTTCAACAGTGTTGAGTTCGGTTCCAATCCAACTCCAACGGTAGAGGGAGAAACAGATGTCATCGGGTGTTTTGCTGTCTCCGTTCCCAATCTCGATTGGAGTTTGGCCTCCCGAAGCTCGGCGAGTATTTTATCTTGTTTAACTTTTCGGGTGGCAGCCGCCGCCCGCCCAGCTGCCTGTCTTTTTGGGTTTTTATGTCGTGCAACCGATTGGGTTGACCGTTCCGTTGGAGTTGGAGATTGTGGTTCCGTCACTCTCGCGGGTGTGTCTTGTGTCATCATTTTCTGAGCTTATAGTTAGTGGGCATATATGTACAAATTGACAGTGTTTACCCGTGGTCAACGCGGTTGTTAGCGGAGCTAAGTACATTCCAAACTTGTGATAAATTGAGCAGCAGGCTGTTCTAAGAGTGTGTCCTATAAAAGGGTCATTCTCTAGATCGCGAATCAACCCCGCGGTATCTGGTATAGGGAGAAGTATACTAACGGTGGTAGCGTACAAATGAATAGCCGCCGATCCGAGAATTTTTGTTATCTCTGCCCCCAATTTGGATTCGTATCGCGCATACATTTTATCGATCTCCGCATCTGACATCTTATCCACCTGACAAACTGAGAGACGCCTACCGAGATAATGCTCCGATTGTCCCCCAGCAACCAGCGCAGCTAGCCGCTCGCGTCGCGCCGCATTTTCATTTTCATTCGTGCCGACAGGTGTTGCACTCAACCCAATCGAAATTGGAGTTGATCCCGATTGCTCTGTTGGGATCAACGGAGTTGAGGTGCAATCGGGGATAGTCGGTGTTGAGGTTTCTTCCATTAGCTGATCGAGAAGTTCGTCGCAGTTCATTTTTCTTAAAATTAATTTAACTATTCTAACAAGTCTCATCACTTTAACATATTGCCAAGCGCACCACCCGATACTTATGATCACCATTATGCTCGCAACAAAGCTCGCAGCGGAGCACCAAATTGTTAACATTGTTAATCATTGTTCAGCATTTGTTCAACATTTGTTAAGCATTTGTTCAGCATTGTTCAGCATTTGTTCAGCAATTGCTAAGCATTTGTTCATCATTTGTTCAGCATTTGTTCAGCAATTGCTAAGCATTGTTAAGCATTTGTTCAGCATTTGTTCAGCAATTGCTAAGCATTGTTAAGCATTTGTTCAGCATTGTTCAGCATTTGTTTCCAATTGCTAAGCATTGTTCAGCATTTGCTAAGCATTGCTAAGCATTGTTAAGCATTTACTCGGTAGTTACTAAACGAGCGTTAAGTAATTGCTAATTAATTATAAAATTAATTAATTGATAACTTCGTAAGCAGTTGGTTGGTCAGTCTTTAGAAGAAGCTTGGCGTGCTTAGTTTTTGAAAGTATCTGTCGAACCTCAAGGCGATCCTCTCGCGTTGTGATAACGTCATTCTCTCGAAGACAGTCATCGAATGAGTCTCGGTCCTTGAAAGAGGGCGACCCATTTCGTTTGCTCGCGCAGATCCTTGAGGACGGCGTTGTAGTTTTGAGTGGATATCCATACGCTTTGCCTAGCATGGCGGCCAGAAAATGCGAGCTCGGAGAGCATGTCCTTCTTTTTGGTCATCGCCGCTTTGGCCGAGCAGTCGTCAATCACGCATAGGGTGGGCTCGCCCTGAAATATTTGGTATAAACCACGCAACCAATCTTGAAGCCTATCACCAGGGTCAATAACGTATACCTCAGGATCGGTCCATATCCAAGGGCGCCGCTGATAAGTATCGTTGTGCCGCACAGTGGGACATAGTATCACAATGTGACGAAAGGCATCGCGGTAGGAGCCCTCGAGTAAGTCGAGGATGAAAACCGTTTTTCCACATCCTGTCTGCCCACATATTATGGCAGAGTGGGCATCTCCAATCGTGAATTGGTATTGATTGCTAATTAATTATTTAGAATTATTAAATAATAAATCGTTAGATTATTTTATCTTGTTTAACTTTTCGGGTGGCAGCCGCCGCCCGCCCAGCTGCCTGTCTTTTTGGGTTTTTATGTCGTGGAACGCTTAGAGCCAGAAGCAAAATGTTTTCTTACTTCGTCCCACTGATGGTGCGCACGAAGACCCGCGCTGTAGAGTTGATTGGGAACTCCCTCGATCGTCACCTCTACCTTTGTGATTTTGGGGTTATAAAATGTATCACTTTTTCTAGCACCGAGCGCGAACCGAGCATCCACGAACAACATCAGTATACCAGCGGGCGGGTACGTTGACATTAATATTCCACAATGTGTCGCTTTTATCTTTCGTCATCTTGCGGTGGCGAAGAACTCGGTCGTAAAGTTTGGCAACGCGCCCGACATACTGGGATCTGATTAATCGCGCGAGTTCGGGCATCGTGACCATGTCGTACTCCAGCGAAACATTGTCGATCGTATACTTCGATGTCATGTCAGTGGCTATGAGAACTCGGCCGTAGTCGTTGAACGTTAGTTCGTATTCGAGGCGGTCCGCCAAAGCGCTCTGATAGTAGGGCATGTGACTCTCCAGCAACTCACAGTCGAGCGGGATGTAGAATCGGTTGCCGTAAGCGGCCGCGACTGCGTTGTCGCTCGCGACGTTATCTACCTTGTTACCAGCCCCGATTCTAAGTCTGGTTACGTTCTTATTTTGGCTGGTGTCAATACCTTGATATACCGCATTTTCACACTCTTGCGCCGTCTTCCATAGGTCCTGGTAGCAATGGTAGACGTCGCTGTCATCGATCGACATCACCTCATTACCAGAAATCTTTATCATAGTCTTCTTAACGATGGAGCGACCCAGGTTCTGAACGACGGTTCGGTCCGCGTCCGTCGATGTAAGCGAAATAGTGAAAGCGAGGCGAACAGTCCCCGGCATAATGACGTCGCTAGCTCCGAGGTTGGGGAATCGGACTAAGAGCTGCTGGTTCTGGTCGATCGTCGATGGGTTGTTCGTAATAACGACACTCTGTCTCACACCTTTTGCCCCGAGGGGCTCACGCAGTCTGCGGTATGGATTGAGTTTGCGACCGTATTGACTCGAAGACATAATTTAGTGAATCTATATTAAACCCGTATGGTTTTGTCTTTAATACATAATAATTAAAAAAATGACTGATTACGATATTGACATTGATGAAATCGGTAGAGACGATTACCTCGATGGTGGTGATGACATCGATGACGAAACTACATTCATAAAGACACCAGCCGGCGATGAAATAGGTGCCACTATCAACACGTTGCTCTAAGTCGGGAATTAATCGATTCAGCTGTAGACGACTACTACAACAATTTGGCAGAAAAAGGTGTGGTCCCATCTGTCGGCCGCGACTACTCCAAGTTCGAATTGAATCTGAAGGGTAGGTTGCGACTAAAAGCATCAAATGTCCCAATCGTCAACATGAAGACTGGAAAACCCCTATCGCTGAACACCATTGCTGGAACCCGGGGCGGTGGCCAAATCATAAAGAACGAACTAGGATTCGTAGATTGGGCGCGTGGTAAAACAATTACGCCGACCCGGGCTGTAGAGACCCTACATTCTACAGACGAAACGATGGCTAAGACGGCCGCCGCGATAGAAACGATCGAGCTCAGCCAGCTCCCTCGAATAGCCACCGACGCTATTCACACAATGGAGCTCAGTGAAATCGAGATAGACGGAATACTCAGGACGATCAATGACCCCCCGTTACCTCTTCGCGAACTCCGGGGACTCGATAAGGCTATGCAAACAGTCCGGGGTGAATTGGTCCATAACCTCGCCAAACTCACGGCACTGGATGACCATATCGCGCTAGAAGAAAGACAAATTGGAGAAGCCCGTGACGATAGAGAATCTACCGATCGGATCACAGATGATTATTGGTGTTTCCGCTCCTATTCCAATCCAATCGTGATTGGAAGAATTGGGGGAACTTGCTGCGGGTGGAACACTGGGTTCAAATGAACTTGATGGGGGGCCCAGTAAGTTACACATATGGTAACTTACACAGGTTGACTGTCAAACGGGCCCGTTACCGATGCAAACCAATAACCGTCAGGGATCAGACTAAGGTGGCCCACCATCATTGATTTTCCCTAAAACACTAACCCGTTACCACACATTTTGCTTTTCTCTGCTACTTTTATTTTTCTTATGTATGTTGTGGGACATATTTTCCAATAACATTGACGAATTAAAATATCGATTTAATTATTGTTGAAGCTGGGGTCTAATATAGTAGGTACAATCTTTTCTTTATGGAAATTAAATAAGTGTATAATTGCAACTAATCCACCACTTTTAAAACTTACGAGTGCCAGCTACACAGATATAATTATTTAGTAATATTTAATGTACTCATAGAGACTCGCGGTGGTATCAAGCTAGTTCCATATGCAAATGATGCAGTATTTTTAAATTATTTATATCAACTATATGCTGAATAAATATTTGTATCGACATATCATAAAGTATGATTTGCACATCAAAAAAATAAATAAATGGAATAAATAGTTGCTTCCATTATCATTTTAAGGAAACACGGTTATCGCCCCTGATATCAAACTGGCATTTCGCGTTTGATATCAAAAGTATAATAATGTCAATTAGTACGTCTGGTAATGGTAAATCAATTAGTACGTCTGGTAATGGTAAATCAATTAGTACGTCTGGTAATGGTAAATCAACGTTCATTTTGCCAGAAAAATGTCAGATTGAAAGAATAAAGAAAAACGTGTCTCCCTATATTATTATGGAAGGTAATATCCGACATAATTCTATGTGACTTGATGCTTACGTGCTGATGACATTACAACTTATATTCATGTTATTTCATTTATCATGTGTATGTATTACATTTGAAATCTGCTTGTTGTAATTGTATTTGTCTTTCTTACATGTCCATTCTGCTGATTGTTTTGTTCATTCGTCTTATTTACATTACAATTATTGATACGTCCTTATTCGTGTCCCTGTTTTATTGCACTAAGCATTTGCAATAGAAAGTAAGAACAAAGCGGAAAGCCGCAAGCAGAAAGCATCAAGCCAAAAGCACAATGATGCAAGCAATATATGAGTTTAGTAGTGCCTCATTATGACGCCAGATGGCACTGCTGTCAATGTTAGGAACCCTCCGACTAATAAATAATAGTACGAGATTTGATTGGCTGTTTGAGGCACACCTCCAATGCCGGTGTTGATGTAAGATTTCACCTACAAATGATCACAGTATAGGTTAGAAGACACCAAATAGTTTTACTATATGGTAACTTACACAGGTTGACTGTCAACCTGGCCCGTTACCGATGCAAACCAATAACCGTCCGGGATCAGACTAAGGTTGGCCACCACCATTGATTTTCCCTAAAAAACTAACCCGTTACCACACATTTTTCTATTCTCTGCTACTTTCATTTTTCTTATGGATGTCGTGGGACCTAATTTCCAATAACCTGCACACATTCTGCTCTCGATCTTGACTAATTAAAATATATATTTAATTATTGTTGAAGTTTGGGTCCCATCTAGTAGGTACACACTTTTCTTTATGGAACTTAAATAAGTGTATAATTGCAATTAGTCCACCACTTTTAAAAAGTACGAGTGCCAGCTACACAGATATCATTATTTAGTAATCGTTAATGTACTCATAGAGACTCGCGGTGGTGTCAAGCTAGTTCCATATGCAAATGATGCAGTATTTTTAAATTATTTATATCAACTAAATGCTGAATAAATATTTTTATCGACATATCATAAAGTATGATACTGCACATCAAAACATAAATAAATGGAATCAATTGTTGCTTCCGTTATCATTTTAAGGAAACCCGGTTATCGCCCCTGATATCAAACTGGCATTTCGCGTTTGATATAAAAAGTATAATAATGTCAATGAGTACGTCTGGTAATGGTAAACCAATGTTCATTTTGCCAGAAAAATGTCAGATTGAAAGAATGAAGAAAAACATGTCTCCCTATATTATAACCTGGCATGTAGCACTCTAGGTTTAAGATCAATAGAGAAATTGAGTATGCAAAAGTAGTCCGGCATAAATAATAGTCCGGGTGTTTTAAGGTCACATACACAGTTTGCTTGCAAATCTTGATCCATTACTACCCTGTTTCACTTGAGGAACATGTTGTTGTGTTTTTAACACCAGTTTTCAGCATATTTGAAGCATTTAAAAGAAAACACTGAGCCTGTTGGTCATAGGATGTAAACAGAGTTTCCGTGGCCAAAGAATGTAAACAATAGTGGGGGACATGACGAGGTTGGTCCCACAACATCCATACGAATAGTGAAAGTAGGAAAGACTGGCTGGGATTCGGTTAAATTATACAGTAAAACTATTTGATGTCTTTTAACCTAAACAAAGCGCAACAGAAAAGGCGGCATCAATCTACATCAACACCGTTAGGGACATGGAACCAATTTAGAGAGCAACGCATTGGAGGACGGGTACCAGCATATTAAATTTTAGGAGAACTATTTTAAGTTTTAGCAGCGCACCTGGCGTCATAATGGTTCGGTTCCCAAATTACTGTTGCAATTGTTGTTGTCAAGGGACGTGGCTTAGCGAGGTAACAAAACGCATGGCAAAACAGCGATGCAATAATCAATAATGGAACTCCGGATGTACTAAGAATGAATCACCAAGCCGATTAGAATGTAATCAACACAAACGCATTGAAACAGTGCGAATGAATAAAGCCAAATGCACATGCAATTTAGACTACAGCCAAGAATATTTCAAATGTCATAAAAACGAATAAAATAACATGAAAGTAAGTTCTAATGGCACCAGTCAGCAAGCATCAAACCACATAGAATTGTAATAAGACGGATAGAACTTAGAATGTCATCAGCAAGCAAGCATCAGGCCTAATAGAATTATGGCGGATATTACCTTCCATATATTATAACCTGGCATGTATCACTCTAGGTTTAAGGTTAGAGAAATTGACACCTGTTTCAGCATATTTGAAGCATTTAAAAGAAAACACTGAGCCTGTTGATCACGAGATGTAATTCGCCGAGTAAAGATTTTTTACAAGTTACAAGACACGTTTCTACGTTCGCGTTGTGAATTTATTGTTTATTGGGGGGTGCAGCCAAAAAATAAACTTGGAGAAGCAGCAGCAGCATCATCTGACAGCAGCCACAACAACAATAACCTGAACTACAATCCTACGCTCGTTTGATAATATAGTCACGTATTGCAAAATAGTTACGCCCCCACCCCAACCCGAAATCCTGAATCCGCGCCTGACATGACGAGGTTGGTCCCACAACATCCATACGAATAGTGAAAGTAGGAAAGACTGGCTTGGATTCGGTTAAATTATACAGTAAAGCTATGTGGTGTCTTTTAACCTAAACATGGCGCAACAGAAAATGCGGCATCAATCTACATCAACACCGTTAGGGACATGGAGCCAATTTAGAGAGCAACGCATTGTAGGACAGGTACCAGCATATTAAATAATTTTAGTGAGAACTATTTTCAGTTTTAGCAGCGCACCTGGCGTCATAATGGTTGTTCCCAAATTACTGTTGCAATTATTGTTGTCTAGGGGCGTGGCTTAGCGAGCGAACAAAGCGCATAGCAAAACAGCGATGCAATAATCAATAATGGAACTCCGGATGTCACTACCAATGAAGCATCAAGCTACTTAGAATGTAATCAACATAAACGCATTGAAACAGTACGAATGAATATAGCATCAAGCCACATACATAGAAATGCAATATGACGGGTAGAACTTAGAATGTCATCAGCCAGCAAGCATCAAGCCACACATAATTGTAATACGACGGATAGAACTTAAAATATCATCAGCCAGCAAGCATCAAGCCACATATAATTATGGCGGATATGACCTTCCATATGTATTTGCATCATGGTTAGAAAACACCAAAATAGTTTTACTTTCTACAGTGGAACCTCTCTAAACCGGACACCACGAAAATATATGTGATCTCATTTTGACTGGTTTCTTGGTAATGCATCTCAGATAATAATGCATGTTCATGATTGCAAAATAAGTATGTCCCATAATGGTCATATGACTTACTTACTGTGGAACATCTCTAAACCGGACACCCTGGGGACCTCCCCACGGTGTCCGGTTTAGAGATGTTTCACTGTATAATTCTTACAATGCTTTTTTCTTTTCCATTTTTTCTCATCAAACACATGTTTTTGCAACACTTTAATAGAATCATTTTCAAGTGCTTTGGGCGGGGCGAAGCGGACGAATATTTCAGTCACCTATATATCTGAGATCCCGGTAACGCAGGTGAATAACGAGTATCAGGCATGGTGAAAATGGGAAATAAAAAATAATAGTCATGAAAAATAAATCAATAACAGAAAGCCTATTTTCACGACTTAGAAACAACATAATGTCCTTCTTCCATGATCGGTCTTTCATAACGTTTTTTTATGTTGAATGATATCTTTATTTTTCAGATGTGTTTACGTTTTCGGAACATTTGTAATTAAACATACATGTAATTAAATGTAACGGTACCAATTTAACTATCCCTGCTACGCACGTTTCACCTGTGGCCCTATGCATGACCATGAACCTCTTCGACTTCGTTCCTGATGCACAGATGGCCATACCAGTAGCCTATTTCACCAATATTGCAAAGTATACTTATCTAGCAAAGTATACTTTGAGGGAGAAATTTTCAATTTATGGATAAATTTATTAATTTTTATTATACTGAATTTATTACATTATCACAGCCAGTGATAATGTAATAAATTCAGTATAGTAATTCTGCATACTTTTAATCATAAAATATATTCAGTGGTTAGTTATATATGAAATAATGCATTTTGGGGGAAAATAAATGATTACTCCCTCAAAATATACTTTGCTAGATAAGTATATTTTGCAATTTTGATGAAATCGGCTACTGGTCACACTATGCTACTTGTTTATGAGATGGCGTCTGAAATTACTATTTACGCCGATATTTATTTACAAAATGCGACACTCGGTAAATCGTGTCGAAAGTTGACAACGATTCCAGAAGAGATGATCCCTGCTGAAATCGTTGTCAATGTTTGTCGTCATCTACAGAAACCATGTTTGATTTTCTAAACCGATATCGGAAAAATAGACAATGGGCGTAGTTCCGTTCGCGGGCCATTATGTGCTGTGCCGTTTTCCCGGGTGATTTACTGAGCTTCCGTTTCTCGGAAAGTTCTGAATGAGCCAAACCTAGTATTGGATTTTGCACACTCCTTATTTTGCCAAGTAAGCCTTGACACGGTACAATATACGGAGCCCCGCAGGCGACATGGATTTCTTTTTATTAATTCGTTCCCACGAAATAACAATTCGTTCCCTCAATTTAACAATTCGTTCCCTCGAATTAACAATTCGTTCCCACGATATAACAATTCGTTCCCTCAAATTAACAATTCGTTCCCACGAAATGACAATTTGTTCCCTCAATTTAACAATTCGTTCCCTAGAATTAACAAGTTAAATTGAGGGAACAAATTGTTATTTCGTGGGAACGAATTAATAAAAAAAGAAAGAATTCTACGTCCTTACGGGGCTCCGTACGACTGGCCTAGGTTCCCCAATCAAGTATAGCGAAGACATAATCCGCGAGATTTAGCGAGAGGATTGTCGATAGCACATGGGGACGGCGTGTTATGTGGGCTTTTTATGACGGAAGCATCACGCTTTTCCATATAAGTAATTATATGTACTATGAACGTATTCTTTGTAGGACATATATGTGTCTGTGACTGGAGAAATTGGGCTTATGGGATGTTTGACCAGCTAGCTTGTGATCAACCAGCACTCTCCTGTATAGCGTTCTATATTGCTTGTTGGAAGCGTCAGGGTGTCTCATTGATGGAATGGCATAATTAGCTTTAAATCATTTGGAGCTGGATGTAAATAATTAATGTAGCTCTTATTTGAGTTTATGTAGATTCTGCGTTCCTAATTAGAGCTAGCATTACATATTTAGAGCTAGCATTAATTATTTAGAAATAGCATTAACAAGGTGCATGATCACGTGGTTATAACAACAACAACAACAACAGTGGCTGAAAGTGTTGAAATCTTGAAAGTATTATTTGATATTTTCCTTAATATGAAACGATTTTGATGAAATATGGCGCAAACGCGTCTTCATGAGCTGCATTTGGTGGTCCAGGGAGTTTGGCACAGACTCGTGTCGTTTTTGCGAAGAATCGATTTCCGTGCCAGAGACACGGACTTCAATTTTTCGCAATAATGACAGACGTTTGGGCGACAATACAGAGACCACCATATGCAACTTAACAAGAGGCGTGTGATGCGCCATAGTTCATCAAAATCCGTTACGTTTTAAGGACACTATAAAAGAATACGTACTTTGAATCAGATGGATTATGGAAATTTCAGTACTTGTTGTTGTTGTTAGTACCACGTGATCATACACCTTGATTAATTATTTGAGCTTATGTAGATTTGACGTTCCATAGATCCGAAGGTGGAAATGTTCATGGTCATCGGGATTTACATGCATTGCCAAAGTGTACATTGTATCCGCCGAGGTTGCACATACAAGAACCCACGTGGTGTTGTACTTAAGCAGATACGATTTTTCATGAAAACTATTTACAGAAATTGTGATATATTCTGTAAATGACGTCGACAGTTGACGAAATCTTCATAGCAAATGCGGAATTCTCGCATTTGCTGTGAACAGTTCGTCCACTTTCGAGATCATGTACGGAACATATCGTATAGTTTGTAAAGATTTGTTATGAAATATCGCACATCTTCTTAGGTACACAATCAAATGGCTTATCTTAAAGATACATGCCCACTCAGTAGTCACAAACTGTTCTTTATAGGAATTAAATAAGTGTAAAATTGTGTCACTATTCCACCAGTTCTTAAAATTACAAGTGCCCGCTATACAGATATAATAATTTAGTTATATTTATTTTACTGATAGTGACGCGCGGTGGTATCAGGCTATTTTCATATGAAAATGAGGCATACTATATTTTTATTTTTTTATACTAATTAAATGCGTCTCCTGAAAAAATAATATTTTCGACAGGTTCTGAAGTATGATCATTGCACACCAAAAATTAAATACAGAGAATAAATAATAATGTCCGTTAACAGTTTAAGGAAATACGGTTATCGCCCCTGATATCAGTGTTGAAATTTACATCTGATATAAAATTTATAATAATGCCAATCAATACGCGGGGTGAATGAATGATTATTTTGCCAGAAAATGTCATTTATCCCGTTAACACAGTGCGTATGTGCCGTGAAACACGGTGCCGTGAAACATTTTTTATATCCAGTCAATACAATTTTTGTATTTTACAGCCATTTGATGGTGTTGACGGGAACGGGATGTGCTCGGCAGAGCCTCGCCCATCCCGTTTCCTGAGCCTTGCCAGATATTGTTTCCCATTCACGGCACTAACCTACTATTCTCTATCTATTTTCCTTATTTCTGAACCAAAGTATATGTTGTGACCACTCATTTGAACCGTCTCGGCGAGACGGTTCAAATGAGTGGTCACAACATATACTTCTGATGAGAAATAAAGAAATTCTTGAGCCTTGCCGGATATTTTTTCCCATTCACGGCACTAACCTACTATTCTGTATATCTACTGAGTGGGCATGCACCTTTAAAGGCTATACAACTTGCTAATACATTGCTGCCAATATCGGTTCGCAATCTGCTAGGACTAAAATACGACAAGATGGCAATCCCTGAAATAGAGTGTGAGAAATTATCGCACCGTGTGCAGGCTTGCCGTAAATACCGCAAATTGCCGGAATGTGACCACAACATGAAAGGAACAAATGGATTTCACAATATCTTGTGAAATGAAATTATTTAATTATGTCGTATCTTTCTGTTTCACATAATGCCACGGTGATGTCAGGTGCTTTTATGTACTATTGTCGTTTGAAGGTAACACACGGTCAAATCCCATGCATTATCAAGGTGCATGGGCACATGGTTACAACAACAACAACGTCGTCCACTCCAAAGTAAGTATTATTTGATATTTTCCTTAATATACAGCCGATTTTTATGAAATATGGCGCAGCAAATGCGTCTTCATGAGCTGCATTTGGTTGTCCATGGAGTTCGGCACAGACTTATGTCGTTTTTGCGAAAAATAGATTTCCGTGTCGATTCTTCGCAAAAACGACAGAAGTTTGGGCGAAAATACAAAGATCACCAAATGCATCTTAACAAGACGCGTTTGATGCGCCATATTTCATCAAAATCCGTTACGTAGTAAGGACAATATACAAGAATACGTACTTTGAATCAGATGGATTCTGGAAGTTTCAGTACTTGTTGTTGTTGTTAGTACCACGTGATCATACACCTTGATTATTAATGACATGCACTTATATGTAACGGTTACATTATTACAATGTACTTAATAAGTTCACGTTATTGTTCACATATTGGATTTTTAAGGAATTCAATGCAAGAGAGCGCTAGCGACTGCAGCATTTAGTTCCTGAAAAATCCAACATGTGAACAATAACATACTTATAGTTCAGTTATATATTACCAGAAGTAATGACTAACTGTACCACAGGAAATGGAAAATCAATACTCGGATGGGACATTGCATTGTACACTTGGCTTAACTATAAGTATGTTATTGTTCACATATTGGATTTGTTTCAGGAACTAAATGCTGCGGTTGCTAGCGCTCCCTCGCATTTAATTCCTTAAACATCCAATATGTGAACAAGAACTTCTACAACGTATTTTGGAATTGAATTATATCATTAATGTGACAAGTTATTACATTTCGTCTCTGCTTTCATTCGCCGCACAGACACGGAAGTAAATAACTTTACATGTCATTCCTTCGTTTCTATGCAATGTAGAAACGAAGGGATGTCATTTGAGCTTAGTAAGTTTAGTCTCTATGATGCGTAGATGCGCAGAGGCTAAATGTCCATAACGAGCCACAATAAATTAAAGGTACATGCCCACTCAGTAGGCACAAAATGTTCTTTATATCAGACACATCATCTGAGACATTGTCTGGCAAAATAAACATTCGTTCACCATTACCCCACGTATTGATTGACATTGTAAATTTTATATCAGATGTAAATGTCCACACTGATATCAGGGGCGATAACCGTATTTCCTTAAAATGTTAACGGCCATTGCTATTTATTATCTGTATTTATTTTTTGATGTGCAATGATCATACTGTATAATCTGTCGACACGTTTAATTAGTATAAATAATTAAACATATCATACATCATTTGCATCTGAAAATAGCCTGATACCACCGCGCGTCACTATCAGTAAAATAAATATTACTGAATTATTTCATCTGTATAGCGGGTACTCGTAATTTTTAGAACTGAGTTCTAAAAATTACAAGTGCCCGCTATACATATATTACTGGTGGAATAGTTCACAATTATACACTTATGCAATTCCTATATAGAACATGTTGTACCTACTGAGTGGGCATGTACCTTTAAACTATCCCTATTCATTGCATATCGGTACACTCCAGTCAGACAGGTTGAAGTAACGGACCAAATGTCTATAAATACAGTAAATATACCTAAAGCCTCAATAAGTGAAAAACGATAGCTAGAAATTGTTTCTTTATTCCCTCCAATAACAAGGTGCATGGTCACGTGGTTACAACAACAACAACGTCGCCCACTCCAAAGTAAGTATTATTTGATATTTTCCTTAACATGAGCTGCATTTGGTGGTCTAGGGAGTTTAGAACAGACTTTTGTCGTTTTTGCGAAGAATCGATTTCCGTCTCAAATGAACATGTGCACTTTCCGCCAAAATACTCACATTAGCCTTAATACAATCGCGGAATGTGTTATGATACGAGGTTGTGTTCTACCAAAGTTAGAAGCCTGGTTCATATATATATAGTTATACCGATGAAAGCCGAAACTCGCCGAATGCCTGCGTTTGCGACCAGTGTATGCCCAGATCCGCCTGCGCATCCGTCTGCACTGTTCGCCATTCAGTCATTGGAACGTCGGGTGTGATTATGTCAAACGGTATATGAGAACATGTCCGAAATTTCATGAAATATATTTACAGAAACTGGGATCTCGCCAGGTTTCGGAGTCAATTTCCAAAATTTTTCGTTTTTTGATCTTTCAAATTTTGGAAATTGACTCCCCATGTTAAATTCCCATAGTAAAATTTTTTTTTCGCAATAAAATCAATATTTGATGGAATTTCATCAAATATTTTTGGGGAGGGTGACTTTTGTTATTGATGAAAAGGTACTTACTTTTAAATATTGTTTAGATTGAATGTGTTTAATAGCCAAAAGTTCGTCGGCAGAAAAACGTGGAACAGACAGTAGGTAGTAGTAGTAAATCACATGGCGTGTCTGAGGTGATTCAATTCCGCATTTGCTATGAAAGTTTCGTCAACTTGCGATGTAATTTACGGAAAATATCGTAAATCTCGTAAATATTTTTCATGAGATCTCGCACATGTTCTTAGGTACAAAATCACATGACGTGTCGCATATGTGCTTATCAGGCTGGCAGACTGGGCACAATTGTCATGAATCCCATTTTCCCAGACACGGCCACATACATTATATGTCTGATCTGGATCTACACGGTTTGCAATATTCACGGTGTTTAATGCTCCTACACTAAATATAATGCACCTACAAATGTATTTTCTCTCGGGGTGGGGGTGTGAGAGTGGGTGTGTGTATACAGAGATAATTAGGCAGCCAAACATTTCATAGGGGCGGACATTAGACTGGCATTGCAGTTTTTACTTTTTGTTAGCTGTTTTGAAGAATTATATCATACGAATTACTAACGAACCCCGCAGGGGACATGGCTTTTTTTGTATTAATTGGTTCCCACGAAATAACAATTCGTTCTCACGAAACAACAATTTGTTCCCTCGAATTAACAATTAGTTCCCACGAATTAACGATTCGTTCCCACGATATATGTGGGAACGTTGTTATCGAGAACGAATTGTTATATCGGGGAGAACGAGGGAACGAATTGTTAAATCGTGGGAGGGAACGAACATTGTTATATCGTGGGAACGAATTGTTAATTCGAGGGAACGAATTGTTAATTCGAGGGAACGAATTGTTATATCGTGCGAACGAATTGTTATGTCGTGAGAACAAATTGTTATATCGTGGGAACGAATTGTTATTACGTGGGAACGAATTGTTATTACGTGGGAACGAATTAATAAAAAAAGAAGTCTACGTCCCCTGCGGGGCTTGGGGCTCCGTAAATTACCGAATTACTTGCAGTTTTTTGTACGAACAACGTATAGTGGAACCCCTCTAAACCGGACACCAAGAACACACATGTGATCTTATTTTTCTTGAGTTTATTGGTCATTTATCACAGGTGATAATGTCTGTGATCAGATAGCACACGACTGTGGCTCATAATTTCAAATGCCTGATTTGCAGTGAAACCTCTCTAAGCCGGACACCCTGGGGACCTCCCAGTTGTCTGGATTAGAGAGGTTCCGCTGTAGTAGTTTTGCAATCATACTTTGTTGGCACGTATAGTGGAATCAGCCTACAATGTACATCTCAGAGTCCCGGGTTGGCACCACAGGTGGAAGACTCGGACCTAGGACCTGATAAATGGCTCATTTGTAAACCGTTACACCACCCATCAATTTCCGTACAATAGTCACTATAGCGTTTTATATATACCGTATAGTGTAAGGAAATTGGTAGGTGGGGTAACGCTTTTCAAATGAGTCATTTACTGGGTCCTCGGTCCGAGTATTCCACCTGCGGTTGGCACCCGTAACTAGACTACCAAGCGGCGCCCCAAGGCGACCCCGCGTGTGTCCAACCTTACAACCAACCAAACCGAGTGTATATCCCTAAGCGAGCAATTTGTACACTGCTAACCATCCCCAAACAGACGGCCTTATAGGAAACAGACAACCAATTGATTTCCCAGTTACGTGGCGGTCGCAGTGTCACTGTTTGCGGGTTTAACTTTAGAAAAACACGCGGTACTACGCCATAAAAAAGTAGTTCAACAACAGTAAAACAGCGAGCTATCTTACCGTTTCAGCGTAATACATGTGTTGTATGTGTTGTTTGCTTTTTGTGCTATATGTGTGTTATTGCAAAAGTTTTTGTATAATTTATAAACTATTAACTGTTATGTATTAATATGAGTTCTTTGTAAATATGTTGATATTTTGCGCAATGATATAGTAGGGGGCGGGATTTCCCTGTGACGTTTTTCTTGAATGACCAATCAGATTAAAGCTTACATTCTGAACTTTACATAGGTCAATGGCTCGATAAAATCCGACATTGGACAGCGAAATGATGATGATTTAAAGCAGAAACATTGTTTTTTGACAGTTACATACTGTTTTAATCATATTGAGCCATCGATATTATTAATCAGTGTCCATTTTACTTAAACAATCAACTAATCTATAATGAATTTAGTAAAATAGTTCGCGCGGAAATCCAAACTTTCCAAAGAGGTGTTAGCAATTTTTTGATAATTACACGTCGTGTGTGTTAGCGCATACGCTGCCGACAGTCTTGAGAGTTGACGTTACACAGCATATACAGTACGATACACTTCACAAAGGAAACGTTGTCTTGAGTTTGAATAAGGATAATAATTATCTCTAGATTATTTGTATTATGAATTAAAAAAAAGTATATTTAAATAATTAGATATTAATTTAAATACATATTTCGGCATCATTTACTCAACATGCTGCCTTCATTGCCAAGACCAATGTCAAATTACTTAGACATTTGCATCCGTACGATTTGCCTTAAAGTTTTCTTCAACCGTACGTGAGATTGACTTCAAACTTCATATACTTCCTTATCATCATCCATATTTGCATTCCATACATGTACCACACCCATGTGGCCTTCATGTCCAAGGTCAAGGTGAAATTACTTTGAACAATCATGTTTGTCAAGATAAATATATACTGATTCGACGAATATATTGATTTTAAATGGAGTGTATATGATTTTTCGTGTGAAATATTAAAATGGTTGAGCACGTACTGCGAAGGATTTCAGGACTTTCAGTCCTTTGATTTATCTCTCTGTCATAATAATAACAATCAATGCAGTTGTCCTGAGAATTTACTCCTTGTTGCTAAGCTGTACCAGGACTGGTTTACCGTCTATATTATTCATAAGTTGACTGTGTCCTATATATTCCACGGATGACATTTTAACCGACTTATCTGGTTTCAACCAGCCACGAGTATTATTTGCCAACCTGTCTGCCACACCGATATGAATCCCCAGGAACAGACCATATCGTTACATTCGGTTAGCAGTTTCATGATATCATGCACATTACTTGGATCACTTGATACTATAGTCTGTTTCACGAAACCTGCCCAAATATTACGGCCATATAAACAATTAAAAAACCATATTGTTTTCGATAATATTAAATTAAAGGAAAATTTAAGAATGAGCCTTCGTTTTATTTCGTGAAATTTGGTCAAATATTGATTTTATTGCGAAAACAAAATTTCCCCATTTCTAAATGTTTTCTTTTTTTGACTCCTCCCACACTTCCTTACCACTTTTTCCCCCATGTTAAATTCCCATAGACAAATCCATTTTTTCGTAATATAATCAATATTTGACCAAATTTCACGAAATAAAAAGAAGGCTCATTCTTAAATTTTCCTTTAATTTAATATTATCAAAAAAAAAATTGTTTTTAAATTGTCTATATAGCCGTAAAATTCGGGCAGCTTTCGTGAAACAGACTGTAGACGTTCATTGTAGTCCTTAACGGTTTCAAGCATACCCACGATACAGGCAGCATGTGCACTCACTGTAGATCCTGATGAGCCGCCTCCTACCGAGCCGTCTCACCAGGATCTGCAGCATGTCAGGTTTGTTAATTTAAAAACCCGGCATTGTCTCATTTCTTATGAAATGAGTAAACTCGTTTAAAATATCATATTAAATCATTAGTCATCTAAGTCTCACGTAATCGGTTCGGCACCGTATCTGGGGGCCGTTTCACCACTAAATGTTCGTTAGTGCAGCATTATGAAAGTCTGTAATTTTCACAGTAACATTGTTTTCTTGTAAACAATTTTTGGATTTACATTTATTGAGCATGCAGCCTATACTCAATAAATGTAAATCCATCAATTGAAATTTCCAGAATATCATAAATTTTCACTTTAGTCGTACGAAGTGTAGTGAAACAGACCCACTAACGGACTCCACTGATTAATTATTGAGTCACAATACTAGTGTTGTCACTGTATTCTATTAGTATTCTATTGACCTTTTAAAAGCATGATTTGTGCGTACTATAAACAGCTCATGATGATATAGTATCTTTAATATTAACTTACGTACTATATATAAGCTGCGCATGACGATATATTATCCTCTGGAGACGCTGACTGTAGCAATTAAGTTGTATATCAATACGCAAGAACTTGACTCGCGGGCATTGCAATAGTACGTAGACCCGCAGATGACGTAGAATTATTTTCTTTTATTAATTCGTTCCCACGAAATAACAATTCGTTCCCTCGAATTGACAATTCGTTCATATAAAAAGAATTCTACGTCCCCTGCGGGCTCTGTAGCATTCCGCGCCAGCGTACAATGCTTCACGTCGAAACAGGCGCTGGATTCATGACGAATTCTCCCATTCAGCTAAATGCAAAATATACTGCAAAAACAGTTTCGTCTCGTAAGCGACGCAAGAATAACTCTCTAAATTGGAAACCCAAACAAGCTTTGTGTGCTCAATTATCGTGGGATTCATAACCATATATTTCTGTGACGGGAAAAATAGGGTTTATGAGTTGTTTTACCAATGTACAGTGGGGTCAGCGTGTAAGTGCACACACGAACGAACACGACAGGTTGCCTGTCGTGTTCGTTCGTGTGTGCACTTACACGCTGACCCCACTGTAGCTGCTGGTCAAGCAACACTGTCTAATCAGATAATGATATATATATCGTTTCGGTGAAGCACGGTGGGTGTTTCATTGATGGAACAGTGAACAGTGCAGATCCTGATCAGACTCTGCGTACGCACAGTCTGATCTGGATCTACACTGGTCACAAAACACACAAGCCCCATTTCTCCAGTCAGTCACATATATATCCAATTATAACGTGTGGCCAACATGATCGCAAACAACCCACAAATGTCTTGGAGAGATCATATATGACCAATTTAGTTTTGTGGAATTGCAAAACTAAATCGGTCATATATATATATACATTTGTATATGATAAACCGGACCACCCAGGAGACTTTCCAGTGGCCTCCGCTCTGGCTGATACTTTGATTTAATTTGATGTATTGGTGTTATAACGATCTATCAACAGTAAGGCCAGGCAAACGGGTTCGATCTCGTTTTGACATGCTGCATTGAGGGGAACATCCCAAAATCAGAGCGAAAAGAAAACATCGAGAAAAATATATTCAGCCCTGAAATTAGAATAAACTGACCTGTTGCCAGGTCCATACCACACCAAAGTCACTTGGCCCCTTCCCCTAAAAGTAATAGGATTACGAATAATCGTAATACTCGCATAAGGGGTATAACCAGATTCAACTGTCACATACAAGAATGTCAACGGCGTATGTGAGGGCCACACCAGGTATATAGGATAGGAATAATACAGGCATTGGCTGATCATATCATAACGACGACAATTTACTGTTTGTTCAACATTTTATCAACAAATTATGTCATTTTGAAATAAAATCGGAGCCCACATATAAGATAACAGAAACACATTATCTTTGCAAACCGTATACCAACGATAGCCAGGAATAGGGTTGTAAATGACATTGAACGTTTACGTTGACCCGATTTCTAACGAAACGGGTAAATTGTGTTATTTGTACGATATTTCCGGGAATATTCGATGCCATTTACAGATTCAATAACCAGATATATAGAGAATAGTAGGTTAGTGCCGTGAATGGGAAAAAATATCTGGCAAGGCTTAGGAAACGGGATGGGCGAGGCTCTACCGAGCCCATCCCGTTCCCGTGCCGCGCCAGATATTTTTTCCGCACTAACCTACTATTCTATTTATCCCGTGAACACCTACAAATGTATTTAAAATGCAAAACAAATAACCCCAGCCACCGCACATATTCATACGCAGTGGTTCGGTCGTATTGACAGGATATCAAACATGTTTCACGGCACCGTGTTTCACGGCACATGTGCATTGTGTTGACGGGATAAAAAAAATAATGTCTGCAAATATCACAAAATAAACCATAGTTTCCTTAAATTACGCTGAAAACTTTCAAAAGTTACAGGGCAGATGCAGAATCGAATTCTGCATCTGCCCTGTACTTTTTGCAAAATTTTCATATTTACGGAAAATTTAATTCTCCGCAATCTTATCGATGGGCTCAAATATGTACATCATGATAATATTCCTCAAATAATACATGTACAATTATAACATATGGAGATTGCGTATCAAAATTAGACAAATAGAACCTCGAATCTAATGATACCACACAAAGTCTTATTTTCCACTTTTTGCAAATGGTGTTACACACTATGAAAAGAAAATCTTTAAAATTTAATAACGCTTGGATATACATGTATTTGCATGTTTTTCTGATGTTGTGAACAGTTTAAAACAGCAACGTCATAATCACTGGATTCGAGGTCCAACATGTAAGCTGAATACAAGAATATTACAGTAAACTCCCGTTATCTCGATGTCAACTCGGGAGTACACTGTGTACACATGGAGTATTCAGTCCCAAAACCATAATACATGTCCATTTGAACATACATCTGTGAAAACAAAACGAAGGGACTAAACTGTGTACATGAATATAAATAACCCGTATGTGATTTTTTTGGAACGTCTACAAAAATGTGCTTAGGCTTTATCCAGAATTCATTTTATGAAGGGGTGGAGGAACGAAATCTACCTCACCTCGCAGGAAATTAAATTATCCCATCCCACGACACATAAGTCTGATTCATCTAACCCCACCCATCCCAACTTCATTGCAAAGACCCCCCCCCCCCGCGCCATCACGTTCATAACTATGTTAATTAAAGATACCATTGCATATCTTGACTGGTACTGCATTCCGCGCCGGCGTAAAATGTTTCAAGTCGAAAAAATGCACCCGTTTTCTGACGAGATGCGACACATCTCTACTGGGAATTCGTCCGGAATCCGGCGCCTATACTGATGTGAAACGGCTTACGCCAGCGCGGAGTGAAGCATCAATGATCTGTATAAACTGCATAGACCACCAGCACCCCACCCCACCCCACCCCACCCCGCACCGCATCACATCTCATATAATTAATCAGAATGTGATTCCCCTCCAAACTCGGTATGAATTCTAGAAATGCCAATAATGAATAGGACTGAAATATTAACTGGTTGACAGATTCAAACGAAATGATTTACATGTGATGGAAAAGAAAACTTGGACTGGCTTACTGCATATTCGAATTTTACCGATACTGGTTTTAAAAAAAAAATGCCATATTTTACGTAAAAGGACATTGAAAGTTGGATAAATCGCATTATCTGGGATATTTTCGCCAACTTTCGACATCATTTGTGGAAACTATCGCAACATTTATAAACAAATATCATAAAATTACGGAGATATGCGATTAAAAATGAACTTTCGCCAGATATAGCATATTGTAAATTTGATGAGGAAAAGTGAAAAATGACAAAACTGGTGAAAACAATGTAGAAACCGTCTACTGGCGCCCGGGAAATGTGAAGGCACTGTATATCGGGACATTATTTACAAGTTTACACAGGTGTACAAATATACAATTAAACACATTAAACAGAGACGGTATACAAATATAGGAAAATGACGTTGGAGACGTATATAACAATAAAGGGAGTGGTTTGTGGAAAAAAGGACCATACGAGTATAGTGACCTTGAAACCACGATGACGTCATATCCAACCCGATAATGATAAAAGTCACATGTGGCTGTGACTGGAGAAATGTGGCTTAGGTGATCCGTGGCCAGCGGAACTCGTGAAGAAATAGCACGCTTCCATAGCAACGATATATATTACATGTTGGAAGCAGGACCAGTGTTTAATTCATGGAATAGCGAACAGTGCAGATGCGGATCAGACTGATGCACAGTCTGATCTGCATCTACACTGATCGCAAACCACATAAACCACTCTCTCCAGTCACAACCACATTTGCTGATGTTTGTTCAAGCTCATTTAAAATATGTTGTCGTCAAACATGCGGCAGTTATATAAATATTGTATGTATAATATCAATGAACACGGTGATTATCTGAAGTATTAATTTTCGTAAAAATCTGGACATTTGTTGCGTAACTAGACCAGACGGAAAATCAGTGAAATATAATCCATCACCAGTGGTGTTTCGTTAAATCGAGATTCAAACTATGATAAAAAGAACAAATGAAATGCTTTAATGTCCGGGCCACGGCTAATGATATATAGGACTGAGTTTCAGCTAGCCACGTCAATGTCAAAAGCAATGTGAGAAACAGCTTAGTACGAACTTTTTTTATCGTACAACGTTTAGTGAAACCGGCCCCTGAAGTCTAGTGGTCCTACCATAGATTATCCAGCGATCGTTGTAGTGACCAATCCAGGTCATGAATGAACCCATAGTGTACCAGCGGATGACAGAGTTGTCGAACAGTGTAAACCCAGATCAGACTGCGCACCCGCGCAGTCTGATCAGGGTATACACCATTCGCGATCTTGGTGTGCAAGTGCAACTGGAATCTAGCTGCAAAAGTGCGGAGTGGCAAACTTGTCAGTTTGTTTGTTTGTTTATTGGTGTTTAACGGCCTGTCAACAGACAAGGTCATGTACGGCCGGGCCAACGGGTTCGATCCCGTTTTAACCTGCTGCATTGGGAGGGGGGGGGGGGGGGGGGGAGTCACAACATCAGAACGGTCCATACCACACAAGTCACTTGTGTTTGCCACTTCCCCTAAAATAGGATTACGAATAATCGTAAATACTCACATAAGGGGTATAACCAGATTCAACTGTCACATACAAAATGCCAAAGCCGTATGTGAGGGCCAAAGCAGGTCTCTAGTCCGAATTCCTGTAAGGACGAACCCCGATCGTTAAATTACTCATCGCATTCTCCCACCTGCCACAGAAACAGTTAGAATCACTAATACCTGTAGGCGGCTCGTGACAGTTTGAATAAAAAAGATAATAGAAAAAGACAAGCATATCAAGAATGAAATCAAATCTGGCCACAGCTGGATTATTTTTTTCTCTTAATGCACGACTTGATTTTTATATTTGATGTATAATAATGATATAATAATAGTTACAGGTACACGAGTCTTGTATTAACCCTTAGACCGCTACACACAACAATAGTCGTCTGTTGTTGCTTTTATATCTTGCCTTATTTCTCAATAAACACATGGTTTGACACCACTTCAGAATCATTTCCAATTGAAATGATTCATTCTAAAGTGCTGTCAAAGCATGTTGTAAATTATTATAAAGTGCTGTCAACGCATGTTTTTGGTGATAAAAATGAAAAATAGAAGCTGTGTAAGGGTTAATTTGAAGCAAATGCAAATGGTTTACGGCTATGAAGTGTCAGCATCATTTTAACAAAATGAAAACGTCATCGTCTGACATGTTTGGAAACAAAATCACTGCGACAAGCTATATTAATACAGTTATGTTTCTTTCAGTAGAGGCAGTATTAAATTAGACAAACAAACATATTCAAGGTTGGGATCACGTGGTTTCCGAACGGCATGACGTCATGTTTTTTGTAGATGTGTTTACAGTAGATTTCCTTTAATATCTTGCCAATGGAATGACATATTTTTATGAAATATACTGCAGCAAATGCGGTACACGTTGCCCTTTATTGTATATGCGGCTTTAATCTCATAATTATGTCGTTTTGACGAAGAATCGGTTACCGTAAGTGTAAATAAAAACTAGAGCATGTGAATGTAAGAAATAAACGGTACTCGATTATTTGTGAAATGTATTATAAGTTATTGTAAAGAACTTTCAGAGCACCCATAAAACACATATGCCATCGTATTTGGTGCGCTACGTATCATCAAAATCCGTCCGTTTGTTAGGAAGATTTTAATGAAAATCTACTGTAAAAATGACGTCACAGAATACGCCACGTGATCACACACCTTGCATATTTATAGACACACACAAACATACACAAACATACACATTCATTATGACAACTGTTACAGTATTCGGTTAAATTCCACACCTGGTATATGAGTGCTGGTGTACTATTTTTAGGAATAGAATAGACGTCGTGAAATCATCTGTTGAAGGTGCTGAACGAACTAAACGATACAAATTACAAAGAAAATTTAAAACGGCATTGTTCAGTTTAGCGGTGTGCATAAAAATGCGTATCATTTCACTGGCTTTACCAATGAATTTCGTTTGTCTAAAAGAACAAAATGAAGACTCGCTACTGTCGACAGTGAAATTAGTTCACCATGATAAAGCAAAGTGAACGTGCAAACGTTCAGGGACTACACTGGTCTAACTTGACCTGATGTCAGTATACAGTCATCCAGCAGCCTACATAACATAATGGAAGTGACCATTCTGTCATTTTTGCGAAGAATCGATTTCCGTGTCGGTAGACACGGAAATCGATTCTTCGCAAAAACGACAGAAGTATCAGTATTTATTCTGGTGGCGTTTCACTAAACTTCGTACCACTAAAATGTTCGCAAGTGGAAAATAAATTTCACAGTAACAATTATTTTTTTTCGTAAACAATTATTATATTTACATGTATTGAGCATAGGCCGCTCAATAAATGTAAATCCATCAATTTAAATTTCCAGACGATCCTAAATTTGCACTTACGTACATTTTAGTCGTATGAAGTTTAGTGGACCGGGCCCCTGGTGAAGAGTACATATTTTCCTCAGGTTTGCTAGCACTATTTTGTGTTTTTACAAAACACATTGTACACTATCTTACAAATAAATATGTCAATCAAGTACATGGCTGTATCGGCCACATCGACTGACCTATATTTAAAACAATTTGAATAGTCTTTAAATTTCACACATCAAAGTATCTGACATGGACGATTCTATGGAATAGCGAACAGTGCAGATGCTGATCAGACTGTGCGGATGCACAGTCTGATCTGCATCTACACTGATCGCAAACCACATAAACTATTCATTTGTCTCCGAAGGAATTGGTTAATTTTGATCAGAAAATATTCACAAACAGTGCAGATCCTGATACGACGGCTCGATACGAGCCAATACATCAGGATCTACATTGAGTGTGAACAATTTTATGGCATGTAGTGTTGAAGGGGTTAATTAGTTAAAAATTCAAACACTGTTTTGCACGTTCGGGACAAGTGCGTGATATATTATATTAGACATCCCCCTATGCATTTAAACCAGTGAATGAAGTACATATGTCAGCAACTGTGTAGGAATTGGTCATGTGACACCGACTAATGTTAAATATGGTTGCTGGTGTGTCACAGATCCACTTTCTCAAATGTACGTGTCACGGCACGGGTGTGTCCCGACCCATAGCCAACGATAGGACAAAACAAAGCATCACTCCGGCGTTACTCCGCTAGCCGTCGTTACTTCTCATCAGTTTACCTGCGTTACTCAGGTTTTACTAGCGTTACTCCATTCTGCCAGTCGTTATCACAGACAAACTAATACTCTTTGGCACAGGAGGTGGCCATCATTGGCGACATCGAGTGAAAATCCTAATCGGACGCCTCTGGATAGCCACTAACTAGGGGAGATTATCGCTGAAGGCGACGGTGGCACGGCTGTCGACTGGAACGAGAAATCGAATGCGCTCGATGGCGCGGAATAGTCCGATGATGACGTAGATGAACAACTAAAGTCAAATTCGACCGACGCCAGTGACGTGGATATGGACGAAACGGAATCCGGCACGTCAAACACCTGTGCACCCAAGATGTCCTTTTCAAACAACTGCAGCTGCCTCATAAAGTTCAGATTAGGGGCGATAATCCCGCGTCGTGCGCGCACATGGTCGAACGCCTGTTCGAGGGTGAAATTGTTCTTGAACATGATGTAAGCGATGCAGATGGTTGCTGAGCGACTGATCCCTGCTTGGCAGTGCACCAGTACGTTCCCTTCGTTGTCACGAACGTTGTCTGTAAATATATAAATATAAAAAATAATAATCTATATTAAGGATCTTACATGAGTACGTATTTTGTATGGCCTTAATTGTGTCTACATGATGAACATGTACACAATTCCAGTGTTTCGCCCCTCGGTCTGTTGGGTACCACACGTTTGCATACCCCCGTGATATCTGCTAACATACTATCGTAGCAAGATCAATACAAACAAAAGCATAGTATTTGCACAATTAATGGATTAGCACTAATATAGTCCTGACCTTTAACTCTTACTACGCTGAATTAAATGTTGTGGTCTGCTGGAAATGTTTTATTTTCAATATTTCTCGACAAAAACCTGGTTTTGACAGCACATGAGAATCGTCTCCCTGTCAAAACCAGTTTTGTTAAGAATTAAAGCAAAAATGAAAAACAGCAGACGGCAATTTCTGTCAACAGCGTAGGAAGGGTTAAAATATCGATGTCCATTTCACTGTACAAGCGTAAAATACGCCTGTTAGTCTATATATAGCAAACTATAGGCACTGCTTGTCACATTATTTGTCACACATCCATTTAATAAGCAGATCTTTTGAATATGATACTATATATAGCCGCTAATTTCCAGTGCAAATGAGTTGATGCATCTAAGTCCGAACAGGCCTCCGAAAATAGAACATTTCGCGCTATTTAAAGACAAGTTGTCAATATCATATTATGTCAAGTGTCATATTAGACAGTCTGCGACGATCCATATTGGGTCATTATACAGAAACGTGGAAATTCCAAAATAGCGACAGTACTACAGTGGAACCTCGCTACATCGGGACAAACTGGAATGTCACCAGGGTGTCCGATATAGCGAGATTTCACTGTAATTCAGACATATGCGTACTACAACGTGTTTTTCTCTTGCTTTTGTTTCTGCAAACGTCTGAAGACAGTGTCATTAGAATCAGAAAAAATGCACCAAACAATATTATGCACAGTGAGCTTTTGTGTGTACCCGGTTTAGATATGTTCCATTGAGACCATTTGCTTACATTGAATACGTTTGTTTTCGACTTGCAGTAACTCGGCGGCGGAAAAAATGTTTCGAAGTGTGTTCAATAAAACACATACATTACCATAAGTTGGCGCTTCTTATATCAATAAAATCGGGCTATTAAAAGTTTTTAAGACAATCTACGGTAAAATGACGTCACAAATTACGTCATTGAATAACCAACCACGTGATCCCATTGCACTGAGTATAATCAGATACATAAATAACAAAAGTAATTATAAGTGTTATCTTAGACACATCGATTCGGCTTTCTTCGGCGTTCTTTGCTATTGCTATATACAGTGGAACCTCTATAAACCGAACACCTAGACAAATAAGTTTGTAGAAGTTTGATGGGTTTCACTGTAATTTAGATAGACTGCTAATGACTCTTCATATTAGAAATTAACAGAAGCGGGTCTCGGCACGCTCATATACCTGAATCAGTGGAGCATCTCTAAACCGGACACCCTGGGGACCTCCCAGGGTGTCCGGTTTAGAGATGTTTCACTGTAGTTTATTATTTATATAGCAATAGCAAAGACAGCCGAATCAATCCGAATGCCCGTTGTCATGGACACGTACCGATGAAATTAATGGCTCCGTTGAACCAGGCTGACAAGTCGGCCGTGTCGTTGTCGTTGACTGGGATATTCATGTACTCGAAGTCGCTCTCGAAGTAGTTCTGGCACGTGGTCGACACGTTCAGAAGGGAGGTAATTCCGAGGGTCCTGAGTGTTTCCTGTTGCGAGGAATGCTGGGAGTCGCCGAGATACAGACCGGGGAGAATCTCAACAGGCCCGCACTGAAAATAAAGGAAATGACGTCACATTAACAAATGGTTAACGAGTTTTCAAGAATCAGTTGGATTCTATGGTATTTTCTGTGAAGGACAATTGACCGATTTTACAGAACAGATGTCGATTTTTATGTTTTCCAATTTGCTTCGACAATTTCGTACTTTATCATAAAAACGTACGAAATTGTCAAAGAAAATTGGAAACATATGTACAGAAAATATTCAAAACATCCACACTACTAAAATTAAATGTTGATACATTCGTCCAACATTTAACTTTAGTAGTTTGGGCGTTTTCTTACTAAATGTAAATGCTTGGATTTAACGCCGGCAGTGGCTCGATGACCTTGCATGTCGTCTCCCAAGAAGGGGAGAAAGGAAGGAGATGGATACATAGGAAGGAGACCGGCCCCTGGCGCCCAGCTCCTATTCGAATAGTCCCCTCTGATTCTTTAACGTACACAGACTCTCCTTCAAAACTGATACACGGGACCGCCTTTTTAAAGTCCCCAACCGAAAGGACTAGTAGAGCAGGAAATACAAAGTATCTCGGTATCAACTGCCGCAAGCCGTATTATCACAGGTAGTCGATTCGCTGCCACTTAAATCAAGCAGTTATTGCCTTTTTGTTGCGTAATTAGCATACATATCGGTGGTTTTATGGCATTGTAATTGGGCGTGGGACGGCTGGATATTTTTACCAACAAATCAGGAAATATGTTTGTATCAGTGGGTTTTCCCGTCAACTGCGTGCTAAAGATCTACTGTACATAGACCCTCTCTAAACCGGACACGCACGCAGTCTTTGTATACTTAATTGTATGTGTGCCAGTGTCATCTACCTCTGATGGTACTGCCTGTGCAAGTTCACCAAGCACAGCCGCATGCCTTGGCATAGTCATACAGTGGGGTCAGCGTGTAAGTGCACACACGAACGAACACAACAGGTTGGTTCCAACCTGTCGTGTTCGTTCGTGTGTGCACTTACACGCTGACCCCACTGTATGTCTGGTTTACAACGGAACGTCTCTAAACCGGACACCCTGGGGACCTCCTTTGCAGTGTGAAAAGGGTTGAGGAAGTTTTTTAAATAAATTTAAATTGCCGCTAAATAATAAGAAAACACTCAGGGTTGAGGAAGTTTTTAGCATACATTTAAATAATAGCCAGCAAAATTTAGAAAAAAGGAGAAAACAAATACTCTTATTAAACTTATTAAGTGGACATTCATAAACGGATTTAATACTTGAATAAGTCCCCCAACCAGTTTAATATTCCTTTACCAGTAAATAGTGTAAAATAGCATACACAGTGGTGTGTTTGTTTTTTCACAGAACCACTTTAAAAACTTACCCGCACGAGGACGCTTAACAGAGACAGAACTTGCTATGTCCGTATTGAAAACAAATCGCCACATGCAAATACCACGACACTTGCGCTGCATCACGTAAATGTCAAACTCACATGCAAATACCACGACACTTGCGCTGCATCACGTAAATGTCAAACTCACATGCAAATACCACGACACTTGCGCTGCATCACGTAAATGTCAAACTCACATGCAAAGTTCATATTGTGTTTCGCCTGATAAAGTGATATCATGTTGAGGAATAGTAAACACTGGTTTACGTTTGGTTGTATAATGAATAAACTGTACTAAATGCATAGACAACGGAAATACACCTGCATTAATCATGTCAATCATTGGGGAGCATTGCGTGTCTATTGATTTTATAAGAAACGAGGCTATGCCGAGTGAGATTTTAACAACACTGTGCTATATCACTACGTATAGTTCGCCCTACTTTCTTAGCCAATCGCTGGCCAGAATCGAACTCCACATATTTAAAATATTGCAAGATTCAACCCCAATAAGTTACATGAACAAGGTGTATGATCACGTGGTACTAACAACAACAACAAGTACCGATTCAAAGTACGTATTCTTTTATAGTGTCCTTATTACGTAACGGATTTTGATGAAATATGGCGCATCAAACGCGTCTTGTTAAGCAGCATTTGGTGGTCTCTGTATTTTCGCCAAAACTTCTGTGGTTTTTGCGAAGAATAGATTTCCGTGTCTCCGTGCCAAACTCACTAGACCACCAAATGCAGCTTATGAAGACGCGTTTGCTGCGCCATATTTCATCAAAATCCGTTGCATATTAAGGAAAATATCAAAGAATACTTACTTTGGAGTGGGCGACGTTGTTGTTGTTGTAACCACGTGATCATGCACCTTGATGAAGTTGATCAGTAATTGCTCGACAGGAAGTGGAACATTAATACTCGGATGGGAGATGCATAGTAAAATTTGGCTGAACTATAAATATGTTATTGTTCACATATTGGACTTCGAAGGAACTAAATTTTGCGATCAACAATAACTTATACCTCTTCTATAGCGCAGGTAAAATTGACACAGATATTCACTTCCGGTAAGTAAAGCTGGCAGATACCCGTGTGTCCCTGACATGACAATACAACACAATACAATGACATGACGATGAATAAGCGTATTTACTTTGCGATCACATTACCCTAATTCATTACGGCGCATGCGCTTCTGTCATGTCTATAATACGGACACATGATATGGGACACAGCTACAGTACCACGTGCGCTAATCTTGCAAATGTTGTCGATTGCGTTATTTCAAAACAATTGCATATTATGCTTGAAATTAATTCTTTAACTAATTTCCTTCTGTTACATGCAGAAGATGCTCCACAAGGCCATGCCATTGTTTTTCTCTGTTAAGCGTCCACCCGGATGGCCAAAACCTACTTACATATCCGGTAAAAACAAACAAGGCCTTGAACAAAAAACTAATGTAAAGGGTTGAGGAAGTTTTTAACATAAATTTACATTGCCGCTAAATAATAAGAAAACACTGTTATTAAACGCATTAAGTGTACATTCATGAACGGATTTAAAACTTAACAAGCCCCAAATCAATTTTCATATTACTTTACCAGTAAATAGTGTAATATAGCTTACACAGTTTTTTCAAAGAACCACTCTCAAAATATACCCGCACGCGGACGCTTAACAGGGGAAGAACTTTGTATGGCCTAAACACAGTTTCGTCAGGACAAAAATATGGGTGGACTATAGAATGAAAATATGGATGATGAAAACATTAATAAGCATATGAAGTTTCAAGCCAATCCGACTTTCGGCAACAGAGATGATAGGTAGCCGAACACTTTTAACGCACAAACAGACAAACAGCATGACGACTATGTGCACCTCAAATATATGTTCGGGGCACATGAAACTGTTTAAAACGCGGCCGTAATATGCTGAATAGCGACAGATGACATTTGATTTTGATGAAATTGATTGGTTTTCTTTTCGTGCCAATACGAGACTGCGCAAATTAGGCGCTAACGTCACGCGAAACACAATTACAAATGTACTACGTGCAAAAAGCGCTATTGGAAAGGAATCTTACACATGACGCTACAGGACACCCACGCAGGCAGCCATATGTGTGCAGATACCAATGATTGAATGATCCTTATCTGTGTATCGGGTCAAAATCACCCGCTTCTCAAGTCTGATATGTTGTGGAGCTAAACGCAATATCCGCTTTTAAGTTCAATGACAATCAAAGGGGTCAGTGGACGAAGGGAGCTAACTCCGTCCCTCGTGGAGTTAGCTCCCCTTCTTCCGTTGACCTCTTTAATTTGTAGACAAGTTGACATGTGATGTCGGTGGACAATAACTATGTTATCCCGTCCACTAAGTTGTTGTTGTTGTAGTTATATATGCAAGTGGAAAATGGGCGAACCCGTCCAGTAGTGGTGTTGTTGTTGTTTTCGTTTGTTACATCGTATTTTCGACAAAGGGCGAACTCGTACAACGAATTGTTGTTGTTGTGGTGTACACCAGGCGACAAAACGGTAACATGTCTACTGTATCAAGAAAGGTCATTCAAATTAGCATGTTGACTCGCCACACTCAATTGAAACGGGTTGTATGCTTATGCAAGCTGGTTATAAATGTATTATTACGTGATCTTATGTAGGCCGTGGCTGGTAAAATAAAATATGATATTGAGCGCAACTGAGTGAGTCATCGTGGTGACACGGTATATATAGTATCTACAGCGGATTACATCATGATCATGTAGCCTACAATCAATGGTATCGGATATAGAGATAGCGAGTACTGTATGACATATGTCGCCAAATGAACACAAATGCATTCAGCTCAATACGCATTAACATAGAAATGTAGTGAACTATGCCGGTTCACCGCCACACCCCGTTCTCTATCTATGTCTCTCTGTCCCTGTCCCTGTCCCTGTCCCTGTCCCTCTGTCTCTGTATCTCTCTCAGAGGCACATACTCTCTCCCTCACTCCTTCCCCCTCTCCCACTCTCCCCCTCTCCCCTCACTCTCTCTCTGTCTCTCTGTCTCTCTGTCTCCCTCCCTCCCTCCGTATCTCTCTCTCTCTCTCTCTCTCTCTCTCTCTCTCTCTCTCTCTCTCTCTCTCTCTCTATCCCACACAGGCACATACTCTCATTAATGATAATATATGGTGATATTTCCACATTTCGCTTTCACTTGCATGTTCCCTATCTGTCTTGCAAAGTATGTACAACTCATAAATGAGGCACTGATTGACAAAAAGTACCTTCAGACATTTGCGATCAGCGTATGCCCTGATCACAGGGCCTACGCTTTTCGCCATTCGGTAATTCCGACACTCTTACTGCCATCAGCAAAATTAGACCTGGAGCCGCAACTACATGGAAATGTATAACGTTCAGAAGTCCAACGCGACATGCGTAGTCAAACGTTCTGGTGTCTGTTTCTGTTACACAGGGCTCCAGATAAGGAATTAGTAATTGAGTACTGTCACTCCATCATTTCTGAAGCAATTGGGTATTTCAAAATTATAATTGTGTAAAATAGAATCACACTACTGTTTACATATCAGCAGACCGCACTTATTCAATAGTTTAATAGTTTGCTTCTAAATGAAAATACATCTTGGTATTTCATTAGAATTGTCTCCTTGGAGACAATTCTAATGAAATACCAAGATGTGTTTTCATGGAAAAATAAGAAAATATGCTATATTGGTGGTCTGTTTATTGTTTTCCGTAGCATGATAACGATACCACAAATTTTTCATTGCTTTTTGATACTCACTGCTTCTGGTTTCAATTGGGTTTTTGGCAATTTTAATTGGGTATTTATGCAAATACGCAGCTTATCTGGAGCTCTGGTTATACCATCCATACAACAAGGCGAAGTCGCGAGTTTCTATCCGTCGTTCCGCGTAATAGTATTTGCGACACGCTATGTGATGTTGTACCTTCGGAAATCTGGGCAATTGCATTAAATACGTTTACAAAATTTTCAATATTTTTCATAAATAAAATCAAAAGTTGACAACATTTTCAGAGTACATGCGGAATATAATTCCGCATGTACTCTGAATATTTCGTCAACTTATGACGCCATTTACGGAAAATATTGTAAATTTTGTAAACCTATTTTATGAAATTACCCAAATGTCCGAAGGTACAAACTCACATGGCATTGTCTTATTTGCCCGCCTACGCAACCTCCATTTCCAGGTCCCTTGATTAATTCCTCTCACTGGGTGTCGTCAAGTAGTAGCTTGGCGTGATAAAACTGCTCACGGTGAACTGATTAACAGGGCGTCAGATAATAGACTGGTTTCTGATTTCTCGTCAACACATTTTTTACCCATTTTTTTTAAACAAAAACTGAATACTAGTATATTGTTTTCATCTCGGGTGTCGGTACGTCTGTCTGCATGTCCGTCCGTTACGTTTCTCGTAAGAAGTTAACATTTTAATCAGAAATGGCTAGGGGACTTGATATTTGGTATGTGGCTTCCTTATGGCGTGCAGATGCACAAAGTGAATGTTTCTTAAATTGTACAATCGATGTACTACGTGTAGGCTTAAATGTCCATAAGGATTTTCTTTAATACTGCATTGCCAGTGAACGAAATTGTCGGTAGGAACACACATAGTAATATATCCCGTCCCTTGTTAACATATTTCATGCTGAGGATATGTCATTTTGTTCGTGAAAAAATCTAAATATTTTCTTTATACATTCTTAGAAGTATAAGTCGTGACCACCATTTGAACCGTCTCGTCGAGACGGTTCAAATGAGTGGTCACAACATATACTTTCATGGAGAAATAGGAAAAATAATGTAATGGGTTAATTGTGATTTGATTATCGATCGACCGTAGACGTAAAGCGCAGTACACCAACACATCAATCATTACTGATACATCACATACATGCGTTTAATAGCCTTTTTATCTTGTGTCCTTGGTTTTTCTCCCACGCATAGATGAAAAAAACAGTTCATAGAAGAAATATGACTCCTGGAAATGATTGTTAGACTATCTGGAGACGACAGAGGATGAACATTGACCTGAACAAGACAAGACGTATACTCAATAGTGTGGTGATTCTCGTTAGTTTGAACCAAAAGCGTTGACGACAAACCGTGCAAATAGCTATTTTCGGACAACTCGGTATGCACCATACAAACACTGGCAATGGAGCTACGATTTGAATGTGTACTTTCAGTGGCACATGTTTGCGCAATATTATGCTGCCAATCACGATTCAAAAGCAATCGTGTATGTGTACCAATAGACCAATCAAAAAGTGTCCAGTTACAACATAGACACGGCCTATGCGTAGTGGACGATGCGATAATACAGTGGAACCTCTCTAAACCGGACACCCTGTGAGGTCCCAGGGTGTCCGGTTTAGAGAGGTTCCACTGTAAAACAGACAGATGACTACCGCAATATATGCATGGATGCTTTGCGATCATGAACATACATTATTATTGGAGGTAAATGGCAATACAACATAACAAAATTCGGTACAACTAACATGTCTATGTGTCCGGCTTAGAGAGGTTCCGCTGTACATGTACATACATCTCCAAGCAAACACATATTGCATACTTGTTACCGGCACGTAACTCTGCAAACCCTCTCTTACCGTCGTACGGGAGGTTTTGTAGAGGTAAGTGTCTGTAACGAATTATAGTATGTGACCCCCTCCCCCATCCCACCCCTGTGTATCATGCTTTTTCCGCTTCAAATCGCTCCAGTAGTTGCCGAAACATTTAGAATACATGTTGGTGAGAATTGGCCTTAGCAAATTTACATTTCATTGCGAACACGACATGTCACGCGCACCTGTTGTGCGCGTGACATGCCGTGTTCGCAATGAAATGGAAATTTTCTGGATCCCCTGTACTTTTCAATATACGGACGATAATTGAACGCATCAATCAGGTATAACCTTAATGAATGCTAAATTACTGTCACGTGATATTGCAATTCATTTTCGCTGTATTGTCAGACAGGTGTGCTGCAATGAATAATACCACTTTATATTATAATATTATTCAAAATGTGACGACAGAATGAATGCCTGTGCCCCGTTTCACTAAACTTAGTACGACTAAAATGTTTGTATGTGCAAATTTAGGATCGTCTGGAAATATCAATTAATGGATTTACATTTATTGAGCATAGGCTGCTATGCTCAATAAATGTAAATCCAATAATTGTTTACTAGAAAACAGTGTTAATGTTAAATTTACAGACTATCATAATTTTGCACTTACGAACATTTTAGTCGTATGAAGTTTAGTGAAACGGCCCCATGATCCGCATGATATACATAGTTTGCATCTACGCATGCGTATTATATCGCTTTATTCCAACGGTATTTACGTGTCGCTAAGCGACCGTTATTATGCTACAGCGTGCATAACACATTTCGTAAAATAACGCAATGAATTGCGGTATGGTACCTTTTCGTACAATATAGCACGTTTTTTGTCCGCCTACGCGCATGAGATATATTTTATTAGTGCGCAGGTGCATTCAGAATGTCATTTGCAAGTACATTATACCTTACCAACGAAAAGAATGTGAAAAACATGGATACTGCATTGGCGACCAGTGTAGCCCCAGATAAGAATCCGCGCAGTCTGATTAGGGATTACACTGTGCGCACCATACTATGCATGGCACGTTTCATGCCAAGTGCCATGTATTCCATGCATTTTTCGGTCGTTGTCTTATTGTTTCAAAATTTAAACGTTTTCAATCAAAAATCATGTCTAAACATACTGTGACAGTGTCAATATTTTTGCTCCAAAATGCGCCAGAACGCAGGAAATGCGATGTAGATTTAAAAAAAAATCCGGGGCGGAAATGCCCCCGGACCCCGCTAGCCTCCGCTCGGTCGACTATTTTGCAATACTTGACTATATTATCGAACGAGCTTAACTCGTTCGATAATATAGTCAAATATTGCAAAATAGTTATGCCCAAACGGAGGCTAGGGGGGTCCGGGGGCCCGAAATCCTGGATCCGCGCCTGCTATGCGAACATTTCATGATGTTTTGTTGTCAGGTTATACTCGTGAGTTGAGGTACAAATCAGGCGATTTTTTGTCAAATCATCATTTAATGCTAGTACCGTGACACCTCTATAAACCGGGCACCCTGGGAGGTCAGGGTGTCCGGTTTAGAGAGGCTTCACTGTAAATCAGGTATTCGATCATTCTGAGCCATAGTTGTGTACGATCACGAATAGACATTATCCCCTGAGATTAATGACCAAGAAACTCATAAAAAATAAGATCACAAGTGTTTTATTGGTGTCCGGTTTAGAGAGGTTCCACTGTATCTCCATACCGCCCAAGATATATATGGATAACAGACCTACACATTGTACCAACAAAATTCTACATTTTGACCTTTATATATCATTTATATTTAATCACATGTATACATAAGTATACACAGTCTTCGGGCTCGTCGGCATTGGTGAAGTTTGAAATCTATTTCATTCTCATGGCATTTCATTTCAACAACGAAATCAAACGAGCATGAAAAGACCACAGGTTGAAGTAACGGACCGAGGTCTATAAATACATTAAATATGTCTAAAAGCATCAATAAATGAAGGTTTTTTCTTTTCTTCATTTATTGATGCTTTTAGGCATATTTAATGTATTTATAGACCTCGGTCCGTTACTTCAACCTGTGGAAAAGACATGCTTGTAAAAAATGTACGACCTAAGTACAAGCCTGGTAAGTTGATGAAAACCTAGGTTCAACCGTTGCAAATCAAAACGAAATAAATCAACATTTTATTAAGGTACTTGAATTGTTCAGGTACGAATGCACTATAAAAAGACACTGTAAAGACTCTAATGTTTAATCTGGCGTTATTGTAAATGTACATAAGTGCTCGTATAATCGCCTGAAAGAATTCGCCTTGCCGTTGAAAAAGTAGTTTCAAATACGGTTACCTTTGACCTTGTTAACAGCGAATGTACACAAACTCGAGACACCGGAAATGCGACCTCGCATGTCACAATTGTTAGTTATCATCCATGTCGCCGTAACACGAGTTGGTTACATTTCGCACGCTAGCGGCCCTTCAAGGGTACACCACTTAAAGCACATTTAATACATTCGTAATATGCACGACATGCATATTATATTTTCTTCTTTTACAGTATTTTCCTGATGTTCGTTACTGTTACATGTGATTACAAATAATAAATTATTCGTTCTTTGTTCTCTTATCCCCCCCACCCGTTGACGAAATTAATGAGCGTTTTGAAACCTCGATTTGTAACAGCCTCGTTAGGGGAATATATCAAAGAAAGCTAGTACATTGGAACCGCTCTAAACCGGATACCAATAACACACCTGAGATCGTAGTTTGGTTTCTTGGCCATTTATCGCAGGTGATACTAGTAATGACTGTTCGTGATCGCATAACACACAACTATGGCTCAGAATGATCAAATGCCTGATTTACAGTGAAACCTCTCTAAGCCGTATACACAATTTAATGAGACAGTGGAAATATGGGGGTTACGTTATAACCCTTATTCCACCGACCCCTCCAGATCAAATGAGATATAGGAAATTGTAAGTGAATACAAACGGCGTATATTAGTTATACACCGTGTAATGTCAGTGACGAATACTGAATGTCAGTACACACCACTCCCACATAAAGATATATTCCAGTTTGTAAATGACCTAGCTATTGAACGGACGTAAATCACCAACTGACAGTAGGCTTGCGCCACTTCAGGTAAATAAACCACTTATCGCGGCCGTGCTTCAAGGCCTCGTAAAGAAGATAGTTCAGCGGAAGCGTTTCGACAATTTAAACACCATGTACAATAGAAGTCAGCTTAGATGTCAACACGACGTTATTTTGTATCAACTTCCCGAACTGAAGTTGACGATACGATCTCAGCGTTGGGTGCGAATACCGGTATGCGATAACATCTAGTAATGTTCCATATTTTAAATGTGCACATATATAGCTCAAGGACGCATGCACTCGGCATGATAAGTTATGTTTTGTGCAACCTGTAATCGGAGAGAATATTGTGTAATATTATGTGGCTGTGGCTGGAGAAATCGGACACATGGGCTTCGTGACAAAGTGTAGATCCAGATCAGACTGTGCAGACGCACAGTCTGACCAGGATCTGCACTGTTCACCATTCCATCAATGAAACACATGGTATGATTAAAACAAGAAGGAGATCGTTGTCAGGTGACAGGAGTCTGTGATTTGATCAGGCGCTGCACTTGTACCAAAATTCCATAAGCACAGTCACATATCGATGGTCTAGTAACATAAGGTCGTAACTGCTATGCTAAAGCATAGCACTTACGACCTTATGTTACCAGACCATCGATATGACGAACTGATGAAAATGCCGCATTGCCGATATTTTAATACTATATATGGTGAGTGAGTGAGGACATAGCTTACCATTTTTCTGATTGCGAATAGTGCAACTGTCGTGTATCATCATCCTATCACTGATGATAATATGCTATATTATGTTTGGTCACGCACGTACGCACGCAGGCCAAGCACGTACACACACACACACGAACACACGTACGCACACAGCGCTCAAGATAAGCTGCGTATTTGCTTAAATACCCAATTAAACTTGCCAAAAACCCAATTGAAATCAGAAGTAGCGAGTACCACAAAGCAATAACAATTTTCTGGTACCTTTATCATACTGCAGAAAACCATAAACCGACCACAAATATAGTATATTTTTCTTATTTTCCATGAAAACACATCTTGGTATTTCATTATAATTGTCTCCTTACAATTGTCTCCAAGGAGACAATTCTAATGAAATGCCAAGACATGTTTTCATTTCGATGCAAACTATTCAATAATTGCTGTCTGTTGATGTGTAAACAGTAATGTGATTTTATTTTACCCAATTAAAATGTTGAAATACCCAATTGCTTCAGAAATGATGGAGTGAAAATACTCAATTATTAATTCCTTATCTGGAGCCCTGCGCACCTCTCCAAGAGAAACACCGGTGAAGCCACGCTAAACTGGACACCCTGGGGATCTCCCAGGGTGTCTGGTTTAGCGTGGCTCCATCGAATGAGCATGTAATATGTATTCCACTAAGGATGGATAAACAATAGGGTGCGTTAATTCATCAAATAATTAATTACAACACTCATGTTCCATAGAGATGTACCACAAATAAAAACGGGAAATCATTTCCGTTAAGGCTTGGTCAGCCGGCGCTGATGATTACTAAAACAAAGAGAGCATAAATTATGAATACAATATCACTCGCGGTTAACCTGCCACATCGGTGCCGATCCCTCTGATTACAAGTCACTGTCAAGTATTGATCCTGTATCGGTGGTGGGAAACCGCACAACTTGTTAACAACGTCGAATATTCAACCAGTCCGGTGAATAGGCCCCGACGGATTTGTATCCAGTAATATTACTTTACCAGTTAATGTACAACGTTACGTACATGTATGTGTGTCTTTTCGCATTTTAGTTTTCTAAGAGCGTAGTTGAATTTCCGATCAGGGTTACGTCGGAAGGGCACTAGATAATTCGTACAACCTACATTTTATGTTCTACTCCTGCTTAATGAATATAGCTCACCATATTTTTGAGGTGTGGCAGATGATTGGCGAGAAGCGCACATCTTGTACCACTAGCACATAGAGAATAGTAGGTTAGTGCCCTGAATGGGAAAACATATCTGGCAAGGCTTAGGAAACGGGATGGTCTCGCCCATCCCGTTTCCGTGCCGCGCCAGATATGTTTTCCCATTCACGGCACTAACCTACTATTCTATTTATCCCGTCAACACTACAAATAGCTTTAAAATGCAAACAAAATAACACCAGTCGCATCCTCAAAATCGGAGAACCGAACCGCACATATTCATACGCAGTGATTAGGTCGTATTGGCAGGATATCAAACACGTTTCACGGCACCGTGTTTCACAGCACATACGCACTGTGTTGACGGGATAAATTAACCTATAATTCTACCTTCATTATCTTCTAAAACATTATTTTACAATGATTCTAAAGTGCTCTAAAATAATGTTTTTGAACAGAAACGTGGAACACAGAAAATAAGCATGAGACGACAAAATTAATTTCAGTATGAACTAAGTGAATAATGTACAGTATATATGTGCAAGCGGGTCACCCAATGTATCATCATTTCAAACGTCCCGTCGAAAATATGATTCAGATGCATGTTTTGATTCTCTATTTTGTATACTCGTCAAAAGTACACGCCGTGTCATTCGGACCACTCCTTTTAACCTGCTCGAAGCATGAATTGTCTTCGCGCCAATTTCAAACCTTACAGAAAAGCAATTACGATGGAAATTATGGTCACTAAGTAAACCTTCGGGGAGAAGTAACAAATGATTATGTTAGAATATTTCCAGAATAAAAAAACAATAAAACATCGTATCCTCAGGATGTACCATATTAGGAACCTTAACTAATACAGCCATTGTTGCTCACGTCATCACGAGCGTGATCAATGTATGAGGTTGAATACACTAATTAACGCTGTTCATCAGTCTATACAGTACACGTTGTCACGTGATTGTAAGAAAAACATTGAATATTTGCGAGTATAAGCACAGATTCCGACGACCATTCTCAATCCCTCTATAATTTAACAGACATTGATAGCTCGCTGCTGTCACTAATGGTGTGTTACTGATTCAATAGCGACCACTGTAGACTCAGATCAGGCTGCGCTTAAGCGCAGCCTGATCTGAGTCTACATTGGTCGCAAAGTGCGTAAAGCCGCTCTATTCTAGTCAGCGGCCAATCTGTTCTGTATGGTCATAATTATTAATGACAACCTTCCGTACTATAGCCTGCACTAAATGACATATTCACAATCACAATAGTAGACCGCATGAATGCATCATTATGCACATACAATGTACTGTAATATGAACATATGATATACATCATGTATTAGCTAACATGTGTATCACATGGTGTGTCGAGGCCGTGACCAGTCCAGCTTCGGATATTATTTGAATAAGCTGATATTGAAGGGTCAGAATTTCAGAAATCCCAGTTATGACTATACGTTAATTCACCGACCACTATACATGCAGTGGATTATGTTTCTGACTGGGCTTGATTAGGATCTTAGAGGACAATTCTTCAGAAAAAGAAAACGTATTCGCGGAAAGGGTCACTAACAGGAAGTAATTTACTGGTTTTGTGGTTTACGTCCGTTCAACTTCAATGTCACATGCAGACGGGAATGTACCTATATAGCTACAAACAAAAATCAGCACTAAAAGAAAGTGTCCTGATCAGGTGCCAGGCACCACTTACTACACCGGACCGCTAGTGAATCCCAATAAGATGCATCGTTAAGATATGAATCCCGAAGAATGGAGTCATCTCGAAGATATACATGTACACACCCTCCCATTCTCCGAAAACACGAAAGAAAATATCACACACGTAAAATAGAACAAAGGAACTAGACCGCCGCTTAACCCATTACATTCGGAATACACATTTACCGGTATGGTATGAAATATTTTAAATATTTCATTTTTCTTTTTCTTATATCTCAATAAAAGTATATGGTGTGACCACTCATTTGAACCGTCTCGACGAGACGGTTCAAATGGTGGTCACGACATATATTTCTAAGCATATATAAAGAAAATATTTAGATTTTTTCACAAACAAAATTACATATCCTCAGCTGCTGAATTAAATTTTGTCGTCTGGCTATTTGTGTTCTATTTTCCATATTTCTTATCAATAACATGGTTTGACAGCACTTTAGAATAATTTCCATTGGAAATGATTCTAAAATGCTGCCAAGCCATGTTTTTTGTTGAGACTAAAGACCAATTAAGAAATAACAGCAGACGACAATTTTCATTTCCCGCATTCTAAGGGTTAAATAATGTCACATAGAAACGTACCTTGTCATTGCTGCGATGTTTTGTGGGTTGTGACAGGATCAAACATGCCGGCGTGTTGATATTGCTGTTGTTGTTGTTGTTGTGTCCGGTACACATGTTCGGGTATGTCCTCTCAAAGGCCTCAAACCCTCCTGAAAAATAGCAAACATCATTGGTAAAAACATTTGAAGGGGTTAATGAACAAGGGGGATAACTCGTTCATGGAGTTATCTCCCGTTTTACAACGGCCCTTTCGATTAATTGCCGTGACATATTATCAGTTATCACCGGCGCTGCATTCCGCGCCGGTGTGAAATGTTCCACATCGAAATGGGCGCCGGATTCATGACGAATTCACATTCAGCTACATGAAATGATACTGCAAAAAAAAACAACAACGCATTTTCATCTAGTAACCTGCGCAATAAATGTGCGCTGGTTACAAGACGAAAACATGCGTTTATGCGATAGCTCTAAGTAGAGCTGAGTGGCATATCGTCAGGAAACCGGTGCATTTTTTCGACGTGAAACATTTTACGCCGGCGTGGAGTACAGCACCAGTCGTTATGGGATGTCGCATTCTAAATAGTATCTGGGAAATAATCGGCAAACTACTGTCACGAAACCTGCCCAAATGTTACGGCTATATAAATAATGCAAAAACAATATATTTTTTCGATAACTCTTTAATTTTCGTAACCTTTCATTAGTTACTGAAAATGCCCTACTGTCTCTATCAATGTGGACGAACAACTGAAGCATGTACATGTGAGGTCAAGTTATTTGTAAACAATTAAATAATCGTATCTTGTTTGGTTATTCTTGCGTTAATTCGTAATTACCATCCAACGATAAAACGCCAAAATGTGCGCTATTTTAACCCATGAACCTGCCACTCAAAGGTGGCAAGCTCAAAATTAGGCAACATCCGCTCGTCAATGGAGACAGATAGCGTAAAACGCCGGAAACGCTTTCAAGTTATTTCGGGCAATTTCCGGCGAATTACTGCTTCCGCTCCTTTGCGAAAAAATGTAATCCAGAGATGAACAGCCGGTCAAGAATTAGAAACAGGTGATTGATTAATTATCGGTCATCGTTTGTAAATATTTGCCGTGCTTTTATGTCGATGTGCGAGACCATAACCCTTATAATGCGGGAAACGAAAAGGGTCGTCTGCTGCTGTTTTATATTTTACTTCTTTCTCAATACAAAAACATTGTTTGACAGCACTTTAGAATCATTTCCAGTGGAAATGATTCTAAATTGCTGCCACACGATGTTTTTGATAAGAACAATGGAAAATAACAAATAAACAGCAGACGACAAACAGTAATCATATTGAGTGCTAATTTGTAAAGTGCCAACGTGAACATTATTCATACGGAAACACTGTTGTGGACAACAAATTCATTTAAGTCGAGGTCATCTCAGACAAACATGAGAGTTTAATCATTCACCCCTAGCAATCTGACATTGACTGCACCGTGTTAACTTTTAGGCTATTCCATTACTGGTAAACGGGGTTTTCGAAATCTTGTAAATCATGACAAATACTGCGGACCCTGGTTAGATGGCTCATTACGAGAAGGCTCATCGGGATCAACAGAGTTTGCAAATGTTGGTTATGTTGGTTGAATCACCATATCACAGATATCTTGAATCATGAATACATTTTTATACATGTTTATTTTATTCCCATATCGTGTACCATTTACAAATTATCATATTCAACATTTTCAGCTATGATCCTATCCTAGCGAATTTTTATAGAATAGTAAGACATCCCGGTTGATCTATATACATCTGTAGGGAGAGAAAAAACAACCTACAACCGTATCATCTGGTGGATTAAAAACAGGGCTAACCCGTAAATATGGATTATAATTCAGGCGCTAATACGATAATCGGTAACCCATCGACGGAAATATGTGGTAAATACATCAAGGGGGAATTTCCCGCCGCTATATCGTATATTAGACCGCTGGTAAACGTATTTACGAATCTCAAGGCGGAATGAAAGTAGTCCGCGCTCGTATCTGTGAGCCGCTAATAATCATGAATGTGCAAGGGAAACAATAACTACTTTGTGAAAGTAAATCCAGAGTGCGACTGCGCGTGTCGACACTACAGCCTGTGTTAATCTTGCCAGTTTAAACTACTTATTTTGAAGTACAGTGAAACCTCTCTAAACCGGACACCCTGGGAGGTCCCAGGGTGTCCGGCTTAGAGACGTTTCACTGCAAATCAGACATGTGATCGTTCCGAGCCATAGGCGTGTGCTATGCGATCATGAACAGACAGTATCACCTGAGATAAATGACCAAGAAACTCATCAAAAATAAGATCAGAGGTGTATTGGTGTCCGGTTTAGAGAGGTTCCACTGTACTTGACTATTGCGGTTAAAATGAAGCAGCTTAATTGGCTTAGCCTGAGCTGTGCTACAGCTCATGCTCAGACAAACACATTACTTGATTGCGAGTTGATCATGGTATGCACTGTTCGTTATTCAGTCTCTGACACAGCCATCGCACTTCTAACAAACAGTATAGATCAATAGCAGGCTGCAAAATTGGCCACAAGTGACATAAGCCCCACTTCTCCCCTAGCCACTCCCACACTGACATATAGCCCGATTTTCTCGTGAAGAGTCAGAACTAAGTGTATCCTCCCACACGAACCCTGTCGAAACTATCACCGCTCGCCGTACAGAACGAAACCAGGCCTGCTATTTATGACTGTGACTGGATAAATGGGGATTATGGAATTTGTGACCAGTGTAGCTCCTGATCAAATAGCACACTCATGTAGCACACTCATGTGGTAAGGATCTACATTTCTTGTCAGAAGCATGGCGTTTCATAGATAGAATGGTGGACAGTGCAGATCCAGATCAGACTGTGCGGATGCACAGGCTGATCTGGATCTACACTGGTCGCAAAACACATACGCCACATTTCTTGAGTCACTGCCAAATTTATAAGATTGCCATGGTTTACATTTTGTCAGCGTTTCCAGCAGCAATTAGGCCTTTATTATTACTAATAGTAGCAAATTATGAAAAGAATGTTAAAACTTCTTAAGCGATATATCAATGTAATATAAAGATGGTATTCATAGAATGTACATTTCTGGGAGTGTTACACAAATCCAGTCGAGTTTATCATTATAGGCTGGGCAAACTCAAGTAGCGATTTTAAGGACTGTTCTCCATGGCAACCGTTTCTCAGGTAAATTCGCCGTTTTTATCGCCATCGTTTCCGGAACACATAATTATCTCGATTTCCGTTACAACGATAAACACAAGGTATACTTATACAAAGCGAAGACGAAAAACAGAGCAGTACTTGCTACAACTTGTAATTGATGGAATCCGAACTCGAATACGACGCCAGTATGTATGTAGTGAAATCGAGCACAGCCGCTACATTCGTGAGCGTCTACTTGTATCAACAATCGAGTGGCGCTGGGTTGAACAATCCCGCATCTGTAGCTCGAAACATCAGAACGCACCAAAGTGGAAACGTTCTTTCTCACAGGGTTAGCCACATTTTTACAGCAAAAAAGTAGTTCCCAATCTGCGGCACCATGCCGGCTGTATAGCTGATGGCTTCTGCTCATCATTCAACGGAGATAACAGTTCCTTGGAATCCGTGAATGAAAAATCCACAGCATGTGTATTGCAAACCAGCGACTGCGCAGACGGTAATCGTACTATTTATGTTTTACGACAATCAATAGACGGCGTGCTTTTATGAAACGCTACATTTTCACGAAATAAATAGATAGATGCATTTCAGAATATGTAGCCCGAACAGCATCTAGGCTGTCGGGAACGAAATCATACGCTATATCATTCATTGGCGTATATCAGTTGTTTTCCGGTATCAGCGACTTTTTATTGATAGCAGACACAATTAGAAGCACGTGGCGCGCTCCACCTTTATTGCCCCAAATTTCTACGAGAGGTTCCATTCATAACACAATCCACATTCAGACCACATGTCCATGCCGGTTGTTACTTCACATGGGTTCGGCTTACTTCGGTTTGCTTGACAGGGGTTCGGCTTACTTCGGTTTGCTTCACAGGGGTTCTGCTTACTTCGGTTTGCTTCACATGGATTCGGCTTACTTCGGTTTGCTTCACAGGAGTTCGGCTTACTTCGGTTTGCATCACAGGTGTTCGGCTTACCGAAGCAAGCGGAACACCTCTGTATTTCGGATTCAATCAAACCGAGTCCATGTGTACTTCGGCTTGTTTCGGTATTACGAAAGAGGCATACCAGTCTTTTTGCACTTGGGGATTTTTAATTGACAGAGAAACTCAAGGGTCAAACAGCTGATCATATTTATTGTGAAACACAATTTTGATATATCACATTGATAGCATTATCATTCAACCCGCCATATCGCCATATGCTCAAGGGTGCTCCGAAAACACCGGATGAACAACAACAACAACAAAGGCATCATGACGCACGATGAAGCCGCCACTAATTACGAACACTAAATACATCGCTTTTAATACCGGAAGTTTCATTCATGATCTAGATCACAGGACGCACCGAGGACGTCAATCGTCTTCCGGTATTGACGAAGGCGCAGGATGTCTTGCTAATGAAGATGCAAACACGTAAACACACTGTGACCAGATTTCATATAAGTGTCTGTGTATATACAAGGTGCATGATCACGTGGTTACAACAACAACAACGTCAACCACTCCAAAGTAAGTATTATTTGATATTTTCCTTAATATGCAACGGATTTTGATGAAACATGGCGCAGCAAACGCGTCTTCGTGAGCTGCATTTGGTGGTCTATGGAGTTTGGCACAGACTTATGTCGTTTTTGCAAAGAATCGATTTCCGTGTCTCCGACAGAAGTTTGGGCTAAAATACAGAGACCACCAAATGCAGCTTAACAAGACGCGTTTGATGCGCCATATTTCATCAAAATCCGTTACGTAATAAAGACACTATACAAGAATACGTACTTTGAATCGGTACTTGTTGTTGTTGTTAGTACCACGTGATCATACACCTTGATATATACAGGTATATATAATACATAAACCGGGTATGGAAGGTGTTCGAGCCAATTCCCACCCTTAAATATCAGCCGAATGAATGAATGAATGCTGTAAACACGCATCTTACATGTACATATTTCGTCGATGGTGACTGGCGGGGTTTTGATATACAATTAAATAGCAGCCCCCTCCTCCCCCCAACATCCACCGGGGGGGGGGGGCAGATTTGTTTTTAATGTTTGGTTAGTCTGCAAAGTTAACTTGTAAGGCCGATGTACATACACGCTCTCTATTATAAAGAACACTGCTTGTAATGGACTCCTTATATACGTTCCGTACAGTTGAACAGTTGAACAGTTGAATTGAACATCTCCAAACTGGAAACCCTGGGGACCTCCCACACAGTGCTCATATAAGTTAATCAAAGTTGAACATCTCCAAACCGGACACCTTGTGGACCAAGGTGTCCGGTTTGGAGATGTTCAACTGTGATTACAAAGAAACATGGCAGTTGAAATATTTGTGGGAAGGGAAACACATAGCGATTCATCGTAATTTGCATTCCAAACCCTTGGTACCGGAATGTTGGCTGTGCCTAATTTGAATTTCACGGGAATGACCCAATCAACATATATGAAAACAATTTTCATAATCTCGATATCTGATCGCGGGTCACCAAGTATGCTCTTAACCGCCAAACCACTTTGCAGACACTTTTAGACATACCAGAACACAACCGATCCAAAATGTGTACTTGCGTCCGTGTTACGAATTTTGACATGCATATTTGAATTTCAATGACATTTGTTATGTAAATATGATGATAAAAGATAAACAAACCTATCAAAGAATGTGTATATCCATCGAACAAGGGTCACGACGGTTCACTTGTCAATTCACAGAGATAAGCTACGTGCTATGGTACTGGTTGTAATGGAGCCCCGCAGGGGACATGTATTTTTTTTATTAATTTGTTCCCACGAAATAACAATTCGTCCCTCAATTTAACAGTTCGTTCCCTCGGGTTAACAATTATTTCCCACGATATAACAATTCGTTCCCTCCCAGGGTGTCCGGTTTAGAGAGGTTCCACAGCATATTAATGAAATGTTAAAAACTTTCACTGCCGACAATGCAGGATATAAGATGACGGGACAGACGGACGAACTACGTGAGTCTGGTGTCACAGTAACACCGGTAATCTCGTCAGCTGGGCACAAGTCTAACTAGGAAATCCGCATTATAAGGATTGGTCTTTTCGGAAATAACTGTTTTGCGTTATATCTCGTAACGCGTTACGGTGATATAACGCCAACCGGTTATTTCTGACAAGCGCGTTACGGGGATATAACGCCAACCGCTTATTTCTGACAAGCGCGTTACGTGGATATAACGCCAACAAGTTATTTCTGACAAGCGAGTTACGGAGATATATATGTACAATAGAAACACCAAATGAGATCGCAGAACCCATGTCAAATACAATGTAGCTGAACCACATAAAACAGTCGAGCACATATCGATATTCACAATGTTTTCAACACACACCGAGGTGCCCACTTTTATTAGCAGTGGAGGTCCAGAAATAAAATAAACACCGAAAGACAAGCGGGTTGTTTCTGATTAACGCAGTACATGGACATACGCCAATACCAAGGTGCATGATCACGTGGTTATAACAGCAACAACAGTGGTTGAAAGTGTTGAAATCTTGCACACTCTAAAGTAAGTATTATTTTATATATTCCTTAATATGAAACGGATTTTGATGAAATATGGCGCAGCAAACGCGTCTTCATGAGCTGCATTTGGTCGTCCAGGGAGTTCGGCACAGACTTGTGTCGTTTTTGCGGAGAATCGAGAGAGAGAGGCTTATTGACATCTGGTAGACCGATCCGCCGATGATTAGACGTCAGTGGCTAGCTAATGCGTTCGTTAGCACTAATTGCCCCCATACCCGTGTCACGGCGAATCTACTTCATTGATTAGTGCTGGACTGGCGGCCGCGGATTATCGCCACTAAACGTTCCGTTGCAGTGTACAGTGGGGTCAGCGTGTAAGTGCACACACGAACGAACACGACAGGTTGGTTCGCTACCCACCCAAAGTGTATGTTGTTACCACTCAGTTGAACCGTCTCGCCGAGACGGTTCAAATGAGTGGTAACAACATACACTTTTGATGCGAAATGAGAAAAAATGCAGAAACATATTTACATTTTGTTTTATACATGAATTACAGTGGGGTCAGCGTGTAAGTGCACACATGAACGAACACGACAGGTTGGTTCCAATCTGTCGTGTTCGTTCGTGTGTGCACTTACACGCTGACCCCACTGTACACTGCCGCCGGCGGTAATTTCGCCAATATTTGTCAATTTCATTATTTCAAAATACTCCAATATTGTGCTTGAAATGAAGCAGCTTGATTATCTGAGCCTGAGCCGTGCTACAGCTCAGGCTCAGACAATCAAACTGCTTGATTACGAGTTGGTATTGTCAACAGATGTTCAGAAACGCTAACGTTAATAATATGGGCTAGGATATGAAAATCACGTCAACTTTCGACGTCATTTTAGGAAAATAGCTATTAATGTCGTTCGTGAAAAACCGCACATGTTCTTAGGTACAAAACCGCATGGCGTTTCTGGTACATGTACACTGTATATAGCTAGCCGGAGAAACGGTTTGTAAATAATACAAACCAGGGCCACGTTTCACTAAACTTCGTACGACAAAAATGAGTTTTGTAAATTTATTTCACACATTAACGTGGTTCATTAATGCAGCCATTTTCCACCTGCACGTCATTAAGCAACAAACACACCAAAGATTTCACAAGCCGGCTGAAAATGTGAACTTTGTTGTACACTTTAGTGTTGCACTTACGAACTTCTTAGTCGTACGAAGTTTAGTGAAAAGGACCCCTGCTTCATATCAGCTCTGGAAGATCGTGCGTTCGTAGCACCGTTATTGGGGCGTGCCTGATTTTTCTCATGAAGAGCAGGACGAAGTAATTACCAGCAACGTCAATCAGCGTACGATATATACATGGCTGTCACTAGAGAAATGGGGCTTATGGGATTTTTTATCAGTGTAGCTACTGATCAAATAGCACACTCATGTAGCCTGATGGTAATCTGCATTGCTTGTTAGAAGTATGACTGGTGTTGCATTGATGAAATGGCGAACAGTGAAGATCCAGATCAGCCTGTGCGGACGCACAGTCTGATCTGGATATACACTGGTCGAAAAACCCGTAAGCCCCATTTCTCCGTCACAGCCACATATACGCACATGTAGCCTGTATGGAGAATGCTTGATGGCCAGAACTTGAGCCACACTTGCAGTATAATGTACATGCCCACACATACAATAAAACAGAAGCAAAAAAACGATATACCAAAGAGCAAGAGTCGTCAACAGGCAACACTAACACCAACAGTGTACGCCCACACCCGTAAAATAAACACACACTACATGGATAACATATACACATTGTAATATGAATACGTTATTAAACGTCAATAAATCCCATAACAAACAAAGGGCTCAGGAGAAGATGGATGGAATACATTGCAAAACCACGTGTCAACAAGGGTACCGGTTTTGAACGGTCAGTGTACAAATCTGCCCAACTTACAGTAACGTCGATAAGATATCACTAGGTATATTAATAGTAACGTGTACATCCGCTGAATGGAGAACCACTCAGGGTCGTTGAGTATTAGATTAAGTATGTTTCAAGTGCTAAAGTTTTACAAAGATAAACAGGTCTTATGATGCTCTAGGGTGGAAATGCTACCAGCATACCGCTACGTATTTGCAGGCTCCGTGTGCAATACTTCAAGAGCTTATAAAAATAAAAATGCACAACAAACTAATCTTATTATGTTCTTGGGAGAAAATTCAAATTTTCTTTGTGCGACTGAATGATATACCAACATACCGATATCCCGTTTACAAGTACATACTATCGGATACATATTTCAGACTCCGTTCAACATAATATCGGATACATATTTCAGACTCCGTACAACATAATGTCGGATACACATTTCAGACTCCGTACAACATAATATCGGATACATATTTCAGACTCCGTACAACATAATGTCGGATACACATTTCAGACTCCGTACAACATAATATCGGATACACATTTCAGACTCCGTACAACATAATATCGGATACATATTTCAGACTCCGTACAACATAATGTCGGATACACATTTCAGACTCCGTACAACATAATATCGGATAAATATTTCAGACTCCGTTCAACATAATATCGGATACATATTTCAGACTCCGTACAACATAATATCGGATACATATTTCAGACTCCGTACAACATAATATCTACATATTTCAGACTCCGTACAACATAATATCGGATACACACGTCAGACTCCGTACAACATAATGTCGGATACACATTTCAGACTCCGTACAACATAATATCGGATACATATTTCAGACTCCGTACAACATAATATCGGATATACAACATAATATCGGATACATATGTCAGACTCCGTACAACATAATATCGGATACATATTTCAGACTCCGTACGGAGTCTGAAATATGTATCCGATATTATGTAACACTAGTAGCCGAACGGTTACATCGCATATGATTCCTAGATCGTGTTTACAACGTGATAAGCGATTTTGCAGTTTGTATCTCGGCAATATAACAGTTTTATTACCCATGAGGATAATACGTTTCAATATGAGCCATTTGGGAGGGGTGGATACGCATTCTCAAGTGGAATATATAGACGCTAGGATAATCCGGTGTATGTAACATTCCACATATTATGAACGGGTGTTTTGTTTCGCAGATTATAGCACATACATGTATCAGTTATTGTTCACATATTGGATTTTTAAGGAATTAAATGCGAGGGAGCGCTAGCGACCGCAGCATTTAGTTCCTTAAAAATACAATATGTGAACTCTAACATACTTATAGTTACACCAATTCTATAATACAATTTCCCATTCGAGTATTGATTTTCCATGTCCTGTCGAATTGAATTTGGTAATACATGTATGTAACGTATTGGGGTTAAGTCTTGAAATAGTGAATCTCTTATAAAGTAGGGAGAACTATAAGGTAAATTAATGAACCAAAGTTATACCGTTTTCATCTGCAATATATCGTTTCGCTGTTTATCGCTCTATTTTGTAGTATTCATATGGAAAATAATAATATATTTTACGTAAATAACGTCAATTTGGCAAATGTTTCAAAGACAATTCTGGATAGTAAATAATATTGCATTGTGTTTCCGTCATTTATTTAATGCAGGGCTCCAAAACAATAAGCAGACCACAACTATAGCATATTTTTCTTATTTTCCATGAAAACACATCTTGGTATTTCATTAGAATTGTCTCCAAGGAGACAATTATAATGAAATGCCAAGATATGTTTTCATTTCAAAGCAAACTATTCAATAATAATTACTCTCTGTTGATGTGTAAACAGTTACTGTAGTGTGAGTTTATTTCACCCAATTAAAACATTGAAATACCCAATTGCTTCAGATATGATGGAGTGAAAAATACTCAATTACTAATTCCTTATCTGGAGCGATGATGACCCGTTGTCGTGTCTCGGTGTTATGGACTCTGGCTCGATATACGCTGTTTTCAATATAGGAATGAATGGCCTTTTTGTGGAATTTATCGGGGTATAAACTTGGAAAAGTCGCGGGAATACTGGACGAAGGCCAGAAGGCCTCGTCCAGTATTCCCGCGACTTTTCCAAGTTTATATCCCCGATCAATTCAACAAATAAGCCATTCATTCCTTATAATTCCAGCATTTGAAATAAATTCATCAAGAAAATGTGTTTATTTTCCGTTTTCTTAAGAATTATTTTAACTACGTCTCACGGTTACGGAAAGTAGTTCGGCGTCGGAGTTTACTGGGATATACATTTTGGACAGAGACTTGCTACGGGCCAATCAAATGTTAGGGAATTGTGTAAATATTTTTGTGCTGGAATTATCATTCATTATCCACACAAGTAAAAGCTCTTTCATTTCCATTACACACTACACAATTTTGTTTTAATGGCTAGAAGCATTGTATTGCTTTATGCTAATAAGATATGTTGTTTGTTTGATTGTTTTGTTATTATGTCAGCATGGCGCGTCTCTAAGACAGTTTTCCACCCACGAAAATGGAAACAAACGCGCGCTTCCATGCGGATCAAGTTACGCATGCTCACTGGAGTTGATCCTATAACACAGTCGGGATCACTGAAGGTGATCGACATTTAAAACTTATTAAAATCACAAACGAGACACCCATGTGAGTTTGTACCTAAGAAGATATGCGATATGAAAAATAGTTGCGGCATTTTCCGTAATTAAGGTAGAAAGTTGACGAAATGATCTTAGCAATTGCCGAATAGAATTCCGCATTTGCTGTGAAACTTTCGTCAACGGTTGACGTCATTTACGTAAAATATCACAATTTATGTAAATAATTTTCATGAAATCGTACATCTTCTTAATGTACAAAATCACACGGCTTGTCTCCAATGGCAGAACATAATCTGATTGTTATGTCGTCTCCACTCCATAACGAAACCATGAGAAAATGGGCCCGACATTTGTAGGTTTAAACACTCCATCATATCTGAAGCAATTGGGTATTTCAATATGTTAATTGGGTAAAATAAACTCCCACTACAGTAACTGTTTACACATCAACAGATAGTAATTATTGAATAGTTTGCTTTGAAATGAAAACATATCTTGGCATTTCATTAGAATTGTCTCCTTGGAGACAATTCTAATGAAATACCAAGATGTGTTTCAATTATATTATACGCTCTTTTGTACGTTCGCAGGCAAATTTGAATCTGATCATTTTTTTTAATAAGTGGTACGTCTACTTTAATTGCTGAACGGTCCGATCAGGGGCTATACTGGTCGCAAACGTCGCCAGCTAATAGTACTATTGGCAGGGCACGGATCCGTTTTTGCAAGTCATGACATTGCGGTTTTCTTTCATTTGCCAAACCATAGTCTGATGGTGTTTTATTCGTTCGTCGCTCTATCTGATCTTGTCACGGTAGAGGGCGCTAGGATGTCGGGGAATATCGACTGTCATTGCACGTAGTTCAGTAGACCAGAGCCCGATATTATAAAACTAAACAGCTTTATAAACCCACGAACCCACTCTTCCAACGTTTCGTGGTTTATGAAGCATCATTCGACATGTATAAGTTATTGTTTACATATTTGATTTTTAAGGAACTAAATGCGAGGGAGCGCTAGCGCTCCTCGCATTTAGTTCCTTAAAAATCAAATATGTGAACAATAACATACTTATAGTTACGCCAAGTCTATAATACAATTTCCCATCCAAGTATTGATTTTCCATTCCCTAACGAATTAACTCTGGTAATTTATTGGGGTTACTAGGTAGAGTGAGATACTAGCTAGCGATTGGCTTAAAAAGTAGGGCGAACTAAAAACCCTATTGCTGCGGTACGTTTGCTAAACCAACCAATCTTACAGGTAGGTGTCCTATCTATATTTAGGCTGCAAGTAGTAAATTTCACAGCGACGTTTTATAAGCTCACCACCAGGGTCCCGGATATTAGCGCTGTCTAGTAGACCGAATACCCGGATAGTTCATACGCCACAAGTTTGCTGACGTCTTATTGAAATAAAATATAGCCTTGTGATGAAGTAATTGTGTTTAATACGGAGCCCCGCAGGTGACGTAGAATTCTTTTTTTTTATTAATTCGTTCCCACGAAATAACAATTCGTTCCCACGAATTAACAATTCGCGAACGAAGTGTTAATTCGTGGGAACGAATTGCTAATTCGAGGGAACGAATTGTTAAATTGAGGGAACGAATTGTCATTTCGTAGGAACGAATTTTTAATTCGAGGAAACGAATTGCTAAATTGAGGGAACGAACTGTTATTTCGTGGGAACGAATTAATAAAATAAAATAATTCTATGTCCACTGCGTGGCTCCGTAAATATAGCCTTGGGATGAAGTAATTGCGTTTATCGCATAACATGTGCATCTACAGAATAATAACATGGTGCATTCAAATCAGAATGCGTAAGTATAATACTTAGGTAAATGACACCGATACCGAAAACATGTCATGTGATCAGTACAGCTTCAAAGAATGATGAATGTGTTATCCTTGCTTGGGGTTCAAACAGTTCCCTCGGACCACAGCAAACGTTTGCACACGGCTGGACATGATCAAACCTTATAAAATGGGCTGTCGCAGTGTATCAACATAGTGTAATAACATTCATTTTACACTAGTGTAATAACATTCATTTTACACTAGTGTAATACATATGCAAATTAGCCCGTTACAGACAACATGTTTGGTGACCAGTACAGGTTCAATGTGTGATGATGTACTTATGCAATACATTGAATATAACATTGTTAATTGAATATGGTATTTTATTAAAGTTTAATAAGTATCATATTAAATCGCCACTCATGTAAGATCCTCTATTTAGTATTTATGACAGTATTCGTTTGTTTTATACATGTCTAAAACAATATAGTATATACCATCACCAAGGCAACCAAAGTAAATAAAATGTCCAAGCTACATGTTAGATAGAATTGCGGATGTATTCCCAACAACATATCTATATACAAATAAATAATATGTATTCAGGGGCGGATATGGAGGGTTGCATCCCCCCTCCCCCCTCCCCCCGTTCAGTCACGGAGTTTACATAGATCACAGTTTGCCACCAGATGGAGTCTGAATATAAATGCCGTAAAACACAGGAAAGTGCATTTCTGGACATAAAGATTTCAAAATTTGTCCCGGGGGGCATGCTCCCGGACCCCCCTAGCATATGCTAGAGGGGTCCGGGGGCATGCCCCCAGGACAAATTTATACGAGCTTGCATTCATTCGGTCGATGAAATACGTAAATGCGCGTCAACAGGAGCCGCTGAAATGTCAATAGATTTGTTTTCCCCTGAACATCAGTTTTACATAATAAAGTGTTTCATTATAACCATTATCGAATATCTACGGAAGCCCATTAGGGCCACTTCACTTTTTTTTTTTATCTTTTCTTGAATTTTCGAGATCTTTTCTTGAATTTTCAAGTTCTTTTCTTGAAAATTCAAGAAAAGATCTTGAAAATTCAAGAAAAGAACTTGAAAATTCAAGAAAACATCTTGAATAAATGGAAATTAAAAAAAAGTGAAGTGGCCCTAATGGGCTTCCGTAAATATATGTATACAACTGGTTGTGTGACATTTAAAATGAACCCCGTGTCAAGATTTCAGTAATATGATCTCACACTGGTCTGGTGACTTTGAATGTACTGAAACAGGATCTGATCGTGTCGTCTACTGTGGGGGTTTTTTTTTGCTTGTATATTTTATAAAAAAAACAGTACAATAGTATAATACATTTTATTCACTCTAAGCCACATACGTGACACACGAGGTATACAATAGATTACATAATACAACGATGGGTAAAAATACAAAATGCATATGTATAAGCTCACTAGTCATTATAACCATAAAGCATTTCTTATAAAAATAGCTAAATTTCTTAATTGCTTTCCAGATTTTTTCTCAAATAGCTGTGCGAATTTTAAAATATTTGGTCTTCTAAAATAAAATGGCTTGATATACCGTTTTCGAACTCATGGATGCACAAACTGGCAATTTAATGATCGAATAGACATGGTATAAATTATAACAGAGCAGGGGCCCGTTTGACTAAATTTCGTACGACTAAGATGTTCGTAAGTGCAAATTTAGGATCGTCTGGAAATTCCAATTGATTGATTTACATTTATTAAGCCATATGCTCAATAAATGTAAATCCAATAATTGTTTACAAGAAAACATTGTTAATGTGAAAGTTACAGAATATCATAATGTTGCACTTACGAACATTTTAGTAGTACGAAGTTTAGTGGTCCCTGGTCCGGAACTCATATGGTACAAACCGCAATTAGACTATAATTTAATAATATTGTTACATGTTTTCATGTGTGATTACGAGCCGTCTGATCAGGATCTGCACTTTTTGCATGTAATTTTCATATTTTTTGGAGAAAAAAAACACTCCATTTTCATAAATGGACTAGTCTGAAAATCATTGTCTGATGATTGGATTGGCTGCAACATTAACATATCACAATCCATTTCAGTTACCATGGTTACTTAGCGGTGAAATGGTTAATGCGTTCTATAAGGGAGCTTGTGTATTGTAGTCAGCCAATCTAAAATGCCTGTACAATTTCGGTAATATTCAAATTCATTTTCTCCTTGGCACGAATTAGATATTCGATATGATAAGTGCCGATTTAGTCAGCCGCTCGTGTCTTTGATAAAATGCAGTGTGGCGTGCAGGTAAATATATGACACGGACAAATAATCGGGACCTTACATCGTATGGGAGCCGTATAGGCCTATGCGAGACTGCGCTTTTGTGCAGTCAGATCAGGGTCTATACTGTTCGCTATTCAGTCATTGAATACAACGTACTTTCATCCACAGCACGTTATGACTACTACTATTACATGTATGTTCGTGTACAGAATGATCATGTGGGAATAATTTCACAAACACCATACCGTCCTTTATCTCAGCCGGCGTACGATATAAGCGGTGGTGTTTGAATGGGTTTAAATCTCGGCAGGGGACCCACATCTCGTGTCATTAGAAACACACAAGTCACTGTCATGGCTTTAATGTTATCAACGTATTATCATAGCGGGAGAGTATTAGTACTATTACGTTAATAATTTAGTATTCATGACAAAACCAGCGACAAAATACAAGATCGTATCATGTATATAATTACTACCCGCAGAAGGGATATCAATCCGCCAGGTTGCACTGTTTAATTTGCATAAATATACATATAAATATATAGAGAATAGTAGGTTAGTGCCGTGAATGGGAAAAAATATTAGGCAAGGCCCAAGAATTTCTTTATTTCTCATCAGAAGTATATGTTGTGACCACTCATTTGAACCGTCTCGCCGAGACGGTTCAAATGAGTGGTCACAACATATACTTTGGTTCAGAAATAAGGAAAATAGATAGAGAATAGTAGGTTAGTACCGTGAATGGGAAAAAATATCTGGCAAGGCTCAGGAAACGGGATGGGCGAGGCTCTGCCGAGCACATCCCGTTTCCGTGCCGCGCCAGATATTTTTTCCCATTCACGGCACTAATCTACTATTCTATTTATCCTGTCAACACCATCAAATGGCTGTAAAATGCAAAAATAATATTGACTGGATATCAAAAATGTTTCACGGCACCGTGTTTCACGGCACATACGCACTGTGTTGACGGGATAAACATGCATTGATCGATCGATTGATTGGTTGATTGATTGATGATATGCAGCAACGTATGGGAATAGGAAAAAACAGCACTTTTGCAATGTATCAATACAGTTGTGTTTGTAATACAATAGTTTGGCAGGGCTCCAGATAAAGAATTAGTAATTGAGTATTTTCACTCGATCATTTCTGAAGCAATTGGGTATTTCAAAATTTTAATTGGGTCAAAAAATACTCGCTACTTCTGATTTCAATTGGACTTTTGGCACTTTTAATTGGGTATTTAAGCAAATACGCAGCTTATTTGGAGCTCCGAGTTTGAGAAAACAGGTATTTTGCCGGACAGACAGTGAGAGCAGAAACAATTCATATATTAACAGTGACCTATGTCACCATTTCGGGACACGCGTTTGTGCAATAAATCCGATTTGTTTTTTTCGACCGTATTGGTGACCTTGAACGAAACTACTCCCTATAGTTGCAGAAATATTTGTGAATGTGACCTGAGAATGGGGCTTATGAGTTTTGCGACCAGTGTAGATCCAGATCAGCCTGTGCATCCGCACAGTCTGATCAGGATCTGCACTGTTCGCCATTCCATCAATGAAACACCCGTATTACCTCTAACAAGCAATATAGATTGGTACCAGGCTACCGGAGTACCTATTTCACCAGCAGCACACTTCTCGCTAATCTAACATACTGGTGGCTCCAAAACGAAACCATCGACGAACCCATCGAACCTCCACTGACAACGCCCTTGATATGTGTGGTATATATACTATCCCCATTGTGAGTGAAACACAATACTTCAAAATGGCGTTATCGTGATTTGAGGTCACAAACAGTTATTTTTTCATGAAAAATACAATAAAACGAGCAGTATATTTCCACATATGTGGCTGTGACTGGAGAAGCGGGGCTTATGGGATTTCTGACCAGTGTAGCTCCTGATCAAATAGCACACTCCTGTAGCCTGACATTAATCATCTGTATTCATTGTTAGAAGCATTTTGCAATTGGGTGTTTCATTGGTGTAATATCAGTATTTATCCCGTCGACACATTGCGTTTGTGCCGTGAAACACGGTGCCGTGAAACATTTTTGATATCCAGTCAATACTATTTTTGCATTTTACAGCCATTTGTAGGTGTTCACGGGATAAATAGAAAATATCTGGCGCGGCACGGAAACGGGATGTGCTCGGCATAGCCTCGCCCATCCCGTTTCCTGAGCCTTGCCAGATATTTTTCCCATTCACGGCACTAACCTACTATTCTCTATCTATTTTCCTTATTTCTGAACCAAAGTATATGTTGTGACCACTCATTTGAACCGTCTCGGCGAGACGGTTCAAATGAGCGGTCACAACATATACTTCTGATGAGAAATAAAGAAATTCTTGAGCCTTGCCGGATATTTTTTCCCATTCACGCCACTAACCTACTATTCTCTAGGCACAGCCACTTAGAAACCGAAGTGAGGTTTGAGAAAATATGCTAATATAAGCCGCGAAATACAGCGGTAAATTAATGTATACTAATTATACTATACGTAAATGTCGAGATAGTTTTTTAATTAACGCCAACGTGCTTTGTGAATAACTTGACACGGTAAATAACTAATGACTAGTTGTCCGTAAGTTATATGTTTTGTTATGCAAATAAGGTTGAACGATTGCCAAATCGTGATGATGGTATGACATTGCTTATAGTAAGCGGCAATAATATTATCATACCTCAGAGCTCCAGATAAGCTGCGTATTTGATTAAATACCCAATTAAAATTGCCGAAAACCCAATTGAAATCATAAGTAGCAAGTATCAAAAAGCAATAACAAAATTATGGTACCTTTATCATGCTGCAGAAAACAATAAACAGACCACAAATATAGCATTTGTTTCTCAGTTATTTACAATGAAAACACATCTTGGTATTTCATTAGAATTGTCTCCAAGGAGACAATTCCAATGAAATGCCAAGATATGTTTTGATTTCTAAGCAAACTATTCAATAATTGCTGTCTGTTAATTTGTTAACAGTAGTGTGATTTTATATACCCAATTAAAATTTTGAAATACCCAATTGCTTCAGAAATGATAGAGTAACAATACTCAATTACTAATTCCTTATCTGGAGCTCGACCACAAATATAGCATGGTTTTCTTATTTTTCCATGAAAACACATCTTGGTACCGTATTTCATTAGAATTGTCTCTAATGAAATGCCAAGACATGTTTTCATTTCGAAGCAAACTATTCAATAATTACTGTCTGTGTAAACAGTAGTGTCATGCTATTTTACCCAATTAAAATGTTGAAATACCCAATTGCTTCAGAAATGATGGAGTGACAATAATCAATTACTAATTCCTTATCTGAAGCACTGCTGTAAGTGACGTAAATCTGTCGCGAATTTGGCGGATACGAAAGGGTGATAATACTGATTTCAGCAAACCCGGGGTCACAATTATTATTGTTTAATTTTCTGTCACGCTACATAGAAACACAATTGATGGAACGAACAGACGTCATGCCCTTGTATGTGATGATCGTCTGTCAAATTTGGAACAATGCACGTGCGCATGATATAAAGAATCACATTACACCAGTGTTTCGCCAAAATTATTTTAAGATAATATTCTAAAATTGCAGCCGAAATCACGTTCGCAATCAACTATGCATACAAACCTGTGGTGTAAGCATATTTGTGGACGAAACAACAGACATGTACATTTCACCAATGTTCAAACATCTTGTTTGTAATACCCGACACATGAAAACAACAACAGTATATTCCCATTGCTCCAATTGAGTATTGTCACTCCATCATTTCTGAAGTAATTTGGTATTTCAAAAATCACACTAATGTTTACACATCAACAGACAGCAATTATTGAATAGGTTGTTTTGAAATGAAAACATGTCTTGGCATTTCATTATAATTGTCTACTTGGAGACAATTCTAATGAAATACCAAGATGTGTTTTCATGGAAAATAAGAAAAGTATGCTATATTTGTGGTATGCTATTGTTTTCTGCAGCATGATACATTTGTTATTGCTTTTTGATACTCGCTACTTCTGATTTCGATTGGGTTTTTGGCAATTTTAATTGGGTATTTAAGCAAATACGCAGCTTATCTGCAGTTCTGTATATAATTCCGCTAACAATATATTAACACTATGTTATCGCGCGCACACAATCATTAATGGTCGCTAACTCTCACGGGAACGCAGCTAGATCAACATTTTTACAGTGACCGTTACTCACATTAAATGAGCGCAACGATGACCGTCAGAATACCCTTTCTAACGAGAAGTAGCTACATTATCAATATTTCCACAGTGACCGTTTCTCACATTAAACGAGCGCAGATGTGACTGTCAGAATACTCTTTCTAATGAAAAAGTAGCGCTACAATCGCGGCGCAGCGGCAGGATATAATTCAATGAATGGAAATCACTACACGGCCGGAATGCCCCGCGGGTAGTCGGGAAAATCGAACTCGCGTACACGATTCGTCCATTGATACCGTCTGCGGACCTCATTCATAGTTCCGGCCTCGCTATTCATTGGGAATATTAGGAAAACAAACGCGAACGGAAGTGCATTCACAAATGTTGCTGTGACTGGAGAAATGGGGGTTATCGTATTAGTGACCGGTGTAGCTCCTTATCAAATAAATAGCAAACTCCTGTAGCCGGCTAATATATAATGCTTGTTAGAAGCATGACGGGTATTTCATCGACGAAATGACGAACAGAGCAGATGCTGATCAGACTGTGCGGATGCACATGCTGGTCGGGATCTACTCTGGTCGCAAAACCCTTAAACTCCATTTCTCTAGTGACAGCTACCAATGAGATTGGAACTAGCGAAAATGTCCTTAATAAATGTTAACGCTTACACCCCTGAATAACTGGTATTGGCTGATCCATGTTTATTTCCTTAACCATTCAATTAATAAAAAATGTGGTACTTTTTTAAAATTTTGAAAATCATGGCAAACACTGCAGATCCGGACGAGCCGGTTCGTTACGAACCGGCTCGTCCGGATCTACAGTGTTTGCCGATATTCCCTTTATGGTGTGATGTGTGGGTTCAAATGGTTAACGTTCTCTTGCCAATTTGCCAAACCATGGCGATATTGATAATCAATATCATGATGGTGTAGCCAGATAACTTTATAACAATTATCCCTTTCTGTTTGTGTCCAGTAACTGACCACATTACCGTAAAGTCTTGACAGAGGATCTTGAGCCGTATTTTATTTTTTAACACAGCTTGCTATTTGCCTTTTCACCAAATTGAGATGCTATACCTTTCATATTTAATATTTGACATCCCTCTCCGTTACCAATACGCGTGGGGCATATACGAATTTACTCTGTTCTACGGACCCGATTCTCGTAAGAAGTCACAACAATAAGTCTGCTTTCTATTACAAAAAGAAACGAGTTTCGGTGAAACTAAAATCGCTAAAACGGTACCAAATGACGACTAACTACGTATTTCGACACAGTTGTAGATTTCAGTGAAATATATGCGTGTATTTATATAGTACATTTATATAGTGTTTACTAACGATATGCGACCAAGTAAATACTGATAAAGATACCAATGCACTCACAGTGACACATTAAAAACTGTGCAATGTTACAAATGAGACTTGAGCAATGTTTGCGATCCGTGTAGCCCCAGACCAACCTGCGCATCCGCACCAGGGCGTACACTGTTCGCCATCAGTCACAGGACCCCCTGCTGACATCAGCAACAGAAATACATCCTAACCTCATGAACACGACGATACCGTGAAACCTCTCTAAACCGGACACAGAGAGAGGTTACTATAGGAATGAATGGCATTTTTGTGGAATTTATCGGGGTATAAACTTGGAAAAGTCGCGGAAATACTGGACGAAGGCCGGAAGGCCTCGTCCAGTATTCCCGCGACTTTTCCAAGTTTATATCCCCGATAAATTCCACGAAAAGGCCATTCATTCCATATAATTCCAGCATTTGAAATAAATTCATAAAGAAAATGTGTTTATTTTCCGTTTTCTTAAGAATTATTTTAACTGCACCTGACGGTTACGGAAAGTAGTTCGGCATGGAGTTTACTGGGATATAAATTCTGGACAGAGACTTGCTACGGACCAATCAAATGTTACGGAATTGTGTAAATATTTTTGTGCTGGAATTATTTGTGATTAATTTTGATAGGTTTAATTACCATTTATCTCCGGTGTTAACATCTGTTCATGATCACAAACCACTCACATGTGTGTCTTGAAGTAATCTGCCAGTGGAACCTCTCTAAACCGGACACCCCGGGTGTCCGGTTTAGAGAGGTTCCACTGTACTATATACGAATCAACTACACGTTCTAAGGTCACTTTTTCACGAGCGGGGACGCAAATCGTTTAGCCCTTGTAACACCAATAGTGACGTATATTAACCGCAAAAACCACCGTGGTCAAACACTCGAGTGGACATTAGTCTGGACGATAGAATACAATAAAGGGTTTACAGCGGATTATCATACAAAGGTTAAGTGTATACTATTATGTGGTTGAAAGCAAACACTGGGAAAATAGTAATCATAACTTCGGGGCATTACGCAAGTAACATCTGCGTAGTATTTGGCTGAAAACCGTGTATGGTCATTATGGGTCGAGGTTTGAATGAAACACAAATTATAACATCTACAGTACAGTCTCAGTGCTCCAGATAAGGAATTAGTAATTGAGTATTGTCACTCGATCATTTCTGAAGCAATTGGGTATTTCAAAATTTTAATTGCATACAATAAAATCACACTAGTCTACTGTTTACACATTAACAGACAGCAATTATTGAATAGTTTGCTTCGAAATGAAAACATATCTTGGCATTTCATTAGAATTGTTTCCTTGGAGACAATTTTAATGAAATACCAATACATGTTTTCATGGAAAATAAGAAACATATGCTATATTTGTGGTCTGTTTATTGTTTTCTGCTGCATGATAAAGGTACCATAAAATATGTATTGCGTTTTGATACTCGCTACGACTGATTTCAATTGGGTTTTTGATAATTTTAATTGGGTATTTAAGCAGCTTATCTGGAGCTCTGCAGTCTGTTATCATCGTTTCCTCTCATCGTTCACATTTACAATCGTGGGCATGTGTATTTATACTACAGCGAAGCAGAGTAGTATAATTATGTTGTATTATCATGTTTGTCAGAGAAATAAGATATATCACAAAACGGGTCCTTACTGTACCAAAGGCATGAGACCTGCTGGTTTCGAATGTACTCGTTTTCGGATATATCACCATGCATTGGGAAAGTTATCCGACAATCCAGTTTCCACTGAAAAGACAAACCATGTCAGATAATAAACCGTATTTTTGAGGTCACCCATTTTCGCTACCGATACATGTGCTGCCGTGCTGACGCTATTTTATTCTTTTATTTGTATATTTGAAGGTGTCAGCCCACTTACTTGTGTCGCGCTCCCTTCAACATTAGCGAAGAAACATCGTGCGTTGCGGTTATACGAAAGACTAGTATTTATTTGACTAGAATACGCGATATATGACCTGGTATAATACCGGGACCAGCGGATGTATACTGCGATTTAGATATGTAAATAAAAACAAGCGAAACAAGTCAATGGACAATTAAAGAGGTCAATGGACGAATGGGGCCAAGGGCTCAATTCGTACAATAACCCCTATAATTTTAAGAAATATTTTGTCATTATTTCCTGACCCCACTCCATTTTGAAACTTACCTATGAGGAAACTGACGTCACCGAGTTCGACTTGCTGCCGTAGACTCTTCAGGACAGAATATAGGTTCGAATCCTTGGCCGACTGATTGAGGTCCGTGGTGTCCGAGTCGCACACGATCACGTTCGAGTATTGTCCCTCCTGCAACAACTTCCGTCGCCGTTCGCACGGCACCATATTTTCTAGCGACACAAACCCGTTAGAGCGTCGTTTTAGAATCGGCGGGCAGTGAACGTTGACTGATTTCGTTATGTGGTTGCCGTTAAACACCATGAAGGGCCGGCTGTCGAGAATTAACGCCGTATTTGGAGCGTTTTCCATGATCCCCGCGACAGTTTCTGGGCTGATACCCTTTGCAATAGACACATCCTCGTTCGACATATCCTCGGATATGATTAGGCACGGCGGCAGCGATAATTGACGCATTGAGTTTATGTTTAACTAATATATCCGAAAGCTAACTTGCAAAATAAACATACAAATCTATAGCTACACAGCGAGACCACTCATTCCCTTGAGCAAACTACACAATACTAATACAAAACACTCGAGACGCGAGCTTATGAATGAAGGTGCGTAGCACGACATCCAATATGAATGAAATTGTGTAAACATCCGCGCAAGAAAAGTAGTCCGGGATTATAATTTCCGTATACTCTGTATTCTCAGTAGAAACGAATAAAATGAGATTAATCTTATTCTGTAGACTACAATATCAGCACATGTATTTTAAAAGACACGTTTATGAATATTATTTACGATAATACCTCAAGATAATGCCAGAAAATTACTCCGCGCATGGTCTCTATATTTGGAAGAAGTTCATTATCGTTAGCCCCGCCTTCATCCTTACATTTTTGGCGAAAATTGCTGCGGTAATTAATGGATTGTGGTAGAAAGCCTCGTACACCGGAAGTATGAATACTCAAATGTAAACATCGTGAACATGGTGAATGAGCTGTGGCCGTCTGCTGTGTTGATAATGAATGAATGAATTACGTGGCATAGTGGGCATATAGCAATATTATACACAGTTGTTTACTGTCAACCCTGACAATGCTGACTTAAACTGTGTCGTCTGCTGTTGATTTTTTTTTAATTTCCCTTATTCTCATCCAAATATGCTTTGACAACACTTTGGAATCATTTCTATTGGAAATTATTCTAAAGTGGTGCCAAACCATGATTATATTGAGTAAAAGGACAAACTATGAATCAGCAGCAGACGACAATTTTTGTTTCCGGCATTATTTGGCGTATTTCCCACCTACAGTATTTTCTCCAGAAATCAGTCAACTGTCTTTGTTTGCGGCCCCCATTAACCCTTAGCCTGATGAATGAAATGTTGTAGGCCCGTAGCCAGGGGGGTCGGAGCGGTCGGACGACCCCCCCCCACCCCCCGTCCAGCCTCGAGGTTCACTTTTTTAGCCTTGAGGTCCACTTTTTTAGACCCCCATAGATACTTCAGGCCCCTTGAGCCTTCGAAACGACCCCCCCCCCTTCAAACAGGTCTGGCTACGGGCCTGTGTTGTCGTCTGCTGTTTATGTTTTATTTTCGATTTTTCTCATCAAAAACATGCTTTGACAGCACTTTAGAATCATTTCTATTGGAAATGAAATGATTCTAAAGTGCTGTCAAACCATGTTTTTATTGAGAAACAGGGCAAACAATAAAGCAACAGCAGACGACAGTTTTCGCGATCAGCAGGCTAAAGGTTAAGAGTTGTTTCCATTATCGCTTAGACCGCTACTCACAACAATTGTCGTCTGCTGTTGCTTTTATATATTGACTTATTTCTCAATTAAAACATGGTTTCACAGCACTTCAGAATCATTTTCAAATGATTCTGAAGTACTGTCAAACCATATTGTAAATTATTCTAAAGTGCTGTCAAGGCATGTTTTTGATGATACAAATGGAAAATATAAAATAAACAGCAGACGACAAAAAATTAAGACAGCGGTGTAAAGGTTAATACATGTCAAATAATGACCGTGTGGTAAATTAAATATGGCCCTGACTGGAGACATGAAACTTATGACATTTCTGACCCCTGTAGATCCTGATCAAACAAGTATTTCACTCTCCTGTAGCCTGATAGCGATCTGTATTGTTTGTTAGTGGTGGAAGCATGTTGGGTGTTTCATTGATGCAACTGCGAACAGTGTATATCCTGATCAGACTGTGCGGATGCACATGCTGATCTGGATCTACGCTGGTCGCAAAACTCATAAGCCCCATTTTTCAAATCACTGGCATAAATGAGCACAGGTGTTTGAACAGGTGGTCATTATTTTCGTGTCATATTTTGGCAATTTGGTGGATTTTGGTGTGGATTTCGTTGGTTGTGGATAATTTACATAGCTTTGTGCAACTACTAATGCTCAAACATAACATACGACATAAATCTACACATCTACACATTCACCGATCCAAACTTTCGGGGCCCTCTCATACCGTCAAACTACTTGTATGTCTAATTCGCGGGTGGTGAAGTAAATTGTATTAGCTATTATCTCCCATTTCCCCAGGTATCTTCACTGCATAAAATCAACATTACACCGTTTGTTAGTGGCATATTCAGGACAATGCAGGTCGAAGTGGGTTTAAATAATAGGTGCGCACGACCTAGGCCCTACATTAGCCACTGGATATATTGTTCATACAAGTATGGTGTCTTCTATAGTGAAACCTCTCTAAACCGGACACCCTGGGAGGTTCCCAGGGTGTCCGGCTTAGAGAGGTTTCACTGTAGCTATGCGACCATGAACATACATTATCACCTGATATAAATGACCAGAAGCCGATTTCACCAACATTGCAAAGTATACTTTTCTAGCAAAGTATACTTTGAGGGAGTAATCATTTATTTTTCCGAAATGCATTATTTCATATAGAACTAACAACTGCATATATTTTATGATTAAAAGTATGCAGAATTATTATACTGAATTTATTACATTATCACAGCCAAAATGGCTGTGATAATGTAATAAATTCAGTATAATAAAAATTAATAAATTTATGCTAAAATTGAAAATTTCTCCCTCAAAGTATACTTTGCTAGGAAAGTATACTTTGCAATTTTGATGAAATCCGCTACAGGAAACTCTGAAACAATAGTATCACATATGTTTTCTTGGTGTTCGGTTTAGAGAAGTCCCACTGTTATAAGTTTATCAACAAAGGATAGGAAACGCGTAGGAATTCCGAGGCTTGCTGAGGAATTCCTAACGTTTCTGAGCCGAGTCTGATGAACCTGATATCAACAGACACTCGACTGGTATTCTATTTATCATGACTTGTTTACATTGCGCCAGTTCACTGATGTCATGCGGTAACATCATGTGACGTCGTTCGACCAATGAAACATCATGTTTCAATTCGTTATGACCCTGATATTCATAGCAGGTCAATGACTGATAGTGATACGGCATTATGTTATCAGTCAGTACGTATTCGGTCAATACAATGCTCGTTACATGATCAATAACATTTGGCAGGTATTCTGACCACATATCCGTCGTCCCGATATATCGTTTTGGGTACTTAGCGCTAAACCCGCAGACCGCAAATAAACATTCAAATCGAATTTTGACTTGCATGTAGAGCTTAATAATTCAATGAGGGATCGGATCGTAGTTAGTTATTTCCCATATCATTTATGTATATATGTATATGTTATTTCCCATATCATTTATGTATATATGTATATGTTATGGCATTATTGCTTGTAAAAGTGACGAATATATAGAGAATACCAGGCTAATGTCTTTTGATATAAAGTTTATCAGGCAAGGCTAGGAAACGCGTAGGAATTCCTAGGCTTGCCGAGGAATTCCTACCGTGTCCGAACCGAGCCTGATACACATGATATCAAAATACAGTAGCCTGGTATTTTATTTATCAGGTAACGTTTTATGGTCGAAAATGACCACATATGACGTCGTTATCTATAGACAAAACGGGGACTTGTTTACGTTGCGTCATTACACTGAAGTTACTTGGTAATATCACGTGACGTCATCCGACCAATGGAACGTCAGTTTTTACTTCGTTGTAACCCAGATGTTTGTATCAATACCTGATACAACAATGTGTTACCAGTCCGTACGTATTCGGTCGATACAGGGCGGGTTACCTGATAAAGCTTGATTTGTTGTGAACAGGAGCCAGTATAGTTGTCACAGGGGTGGACAAATGTGCACCAGCCCGGGGCTCGAAGTGGTTTACCGTACCATCGCTCTAACCGACTCAGCTATCCGGTCACGAAGACACAACAGCCACTACTTATGGAAGGTAATATCCGCCATAATTATATTTGTCTCGATGCTTTCTTGCTGATGACAATACAACTTCCATGTGTGTTATTGCATTCGTACTTTGTATTGATGACAATTATATGTGTCCTGGTGCTAATGTGTATATGCCATTGCTACTTCCTCCTTGTTTTTCATTCGTGATTTGTATTATGATATTTGAAATCAGCTTGGTTTTTGTGGTATTTGTCTTCATTACGACTTCATTTGTCTTATTTACATTGCGAGTATTGTTACGTCCTAATGTGAACCAAAACAGTAAGAATAAATCAATTCGCACGTAGCATAAGGCCGATAACAGCAAGGAAGTACACAGGAAGTAAGCATCAAGCCACAGGCAGTAGCACACATCCACACGCAGTAAGCATAAAGCCACAAGCCGAATGACGCAAGCAATATTGGTGATATAGTGCCTCATTATGACGTCAGATGGCACTGCTGTCAATGTTAGGAATCCTCCGACTAATAAATAATAGTACGAGATGTGATTGGCTGTTTGAGGCACACCTCCAATGATAAAATTGAAGAACCATTTCCCAGTGAAATGAGCAAGATGGATTGAAAGATGGAACAGAGGGCGGACAATCGGATAATCTACATATACCATGTTTTAAAGGGTCGATACATGATGATGTACCGCACTAGGGAAGAGACAGAAGTATTAGTTTGGCCAAATACATTTCATAGGACTAAGATGGATACAGACATAGAAGAATGGATCAAACCATGTGGCCGATGCATTAGAAGTAAAACAAGAACATCCAAGGTACCACTCGTCAATATAGAAACGTCGCAAACTCTGGAACTAGTCTACATGGACTACTTGGCACTGAAACGTTCTCAGGACGGAATTCAGAACGTGTTAGTAATGACAGACCACTTCACGAGATATGCTAAAGCATATGCTACTAAGAATGAGACGGCCAAAATCATAGCGAAGTGTATGATGGATTTCACAACAGATTTCGGGTTTCTAGCCGGACTACATGCGGACCAAGGGCGCAACTTTGAATCAACCGTGATCAAGGAGTTGTGTAAGCTAGCTGGGATCAAGAAGAGCCGTACGACACTGTATCACCCCATGGAGAACGGGATTATTGAATACTTTAATCGGACACTGACTAAGCTGCTTGAGAACAATGCGCACAATGTAACCAAGCACGAGAGTACACATTTCTCACCATTGTATTTGATGTTTGGAAGACATCCAAGACTCCAAATAAATTATCAACTAATTCGAGTGGGCAGTTTTGAGTGTGTTGTAACCATACGTTTCTTTTTATCTCAGCTCTTTTTTCTACATGTTGCAAACCGGAAATGGTGAGCACAATTGAGCTACCGCCGAAGCACATGCGCATTATTTCTTTGTACAAGTTTGACAGTAAGGAAACTTCCGACGCTGGAGATCGATGTAGACCTGGGGCCCGTTTCACTAAACTTATTGCGACTAAAATGTTCGTAAGTGCGAAATTATGATAGTCTGTAAATTTTACATTAACAATGTTTTCTTGTAAACACTTATTGGGTTTACATTTATTGAGCATAGGCTGCATATGCAGCCTATGCTCAATAAATGTAAATCCATCAATTGCAATTTACAGACGATCCTAAATTTGCACTTACGAACATTTTAGTCGTACGAACTTTAGTGAAACGCACCCCTGGAGCAGCATCTTCTGCGCAGTCTGGTCACTTTTCATGTTACGCCTCTCTCTCTCTCTCTCTCTCTCTCTCTCTCTCTCTCTCAATTCATGCTTTTTTATTTCGTAAAGTGCTATATGTATGTAACTTTGAGGATTCTCAGTGGCGCTAAATCAGGTAATGTAATTCATGTCACATTTGGTTGTATTGCATTGGTATATTATTGACTTCAGGATGGGTACGTTTTGACGAAAACACTATATGTACAATTCAGAGCTCCAGATAATGAGCGTATTGGCGTATTTTTCGCACTTATTTTAGCAGAATACGCATTGATTATCAAAAGTGTGAGTACAAAATACTCATAGCAATGTGAAAATACGCATTGATTTTCAAATTGAGTAGTGAAAATACTGTAATAAAGTGTAAATGGTACTTAGTTGAGCTGCAAAAAGCAAACAGTCAGCTCAAATAAATAAATTTTTAAATGTGTTTATTATTTATCATTTGTTCCCTATTTAATAAGGAGGAAAATCAAAAATACATATTAAAAGTAAAATACGCATTGAATTTGAAATAAGGTGGTAACATACTATTTAGATAAAACACTTATCTGGAGCATGATGCACATTATGATTTGGGCACTGCCCAAATCATAATGTACATCGGGGCTCCAGATAAGTGTTTAAGTGATAAGCCCGGCATGTGCACAAACTAAACGATTTACTCCCCCTGGTTCAAGCTTGGAATTGTGCAATAATTTTATTAATATTTGTGTTTCTTATAATGTACATATTGAGACAAAACCCTATGGTTTTATTGTGCACCTTGGGTCTCTTTGTGAACTTACAATTTGTTTCTTTAGTTCTCTTCTATATGTTTAGGATTTTTGGTGAGTTACCACAGCTGTATTTGGCGAGTGACTACATGTATTTTGTTTAGAAATAACTTAGATACTAGTGGGAAATATAGTATACTTGATATAATTATTCAAAACCAACGACTAATTATATCTGCAGTATACGATCCTAATCAAGATACACCAGTAGCCTATTTCACCAACATTGCAAAGTATACTTATCTAGCAAAGTATACTTTGAGGGAGACATTTTCAATTTAAGGATACATTTATTAATTTTTATTATACTGAATTTATTACATTATCACAGCAATTTTGGCTGTGATAATGTAATAAATTCAGTATAATAATTATGCATACTTTTAATTATCAAATATGTGCAGTGGTTAGTTCTATATGAAATAATGCAGTTTGGGAAAAATAAATGATTACTGCCTCAAAGTATACTTTGCTAGATAAGTATATTTTGCAATTTTGATGAAATCGGCTACTGATTTTTAGTCGCAAATGTTTTCCAAAAATAGACGCACTCGGTAATACATCAACAATAACAGGGGAGACTGGACGTTTCCAATAAACTAGCAATAAACTTCACGAATAATAACAATTAAAAAGCCAGAGAAAGACTCCTTAACATTATGGAAACTTTATGGAAACGTTTGATTGGGTAGATATATGGCGGTCGGAAAATGAAGATATATATACGTGTAGATATACATGGCGTGTGCACCTTCTCAGAAAAGCTAGATTGGACTATTTCTTAATTTCTACATATTTGCATGGCCATGCAAATATGTAGAAATTAAGAAATAGTCCAATCTAGCTTTAGACACAGTAGATATTGTGGTCAGCTATAGATCTAAACACTCTCCTATCTTGTTGTCTCTGAATTACAGAAAGCAACCTAGGGGACGGGGAATATGGACATTCAATAAAAGTTTACTTAATTATAGTACAATGTATATAACTCTCGTAAAACAAACAATTCACCAAAAAGAGCAACACAGTATAGGCAGCAGCAAACACAAAACATTGACAACAACAACAACAACAACAACAACAACAACAACAACAACAACAACAACAACACACAATACAACAACAACACAACAACACCAACAACAACAACAACAACAACAACAACAACAACAACAATACAACAACAACAACAACAACAACAACAACAACACAACAACAACAACAACAACAACAACAACAATAATAATAATAGTACATGTAATAGTAATAATAATAATAATAACAATAATAATAAATAATAACAATACTATTAATAAATAATAATATAAAAGATCAAGAATTTGTCATAAGTGATCAACTGTTCTGGGAAACATTAAAACCTGTAATTTGAGGGAAAAATATTTATTTTTCATCATATAAAAAACGGCAAAATGATAATAGGTAAGCATTACTGGAAGAAAAACTGGCTGAATTGTACAAAACTGCCATTAACCAAATTAGTAAACTTGAAATAAATATAGTTGAGATTAAACTTAAAATATCAGGGCAGAACAGGTAAAAGGAATACTATTGAGAACGACAGCAACATTGAAGGTTGAATGAGTCAAAGTGATCTCATCTTGAACGTTAACAATGTGCATGATCACGTGGTTATAACAACAACAACAGTGGCTGAAAGTAGTGAAATCTTGCCCACTCCAACGTTTTTGATGAAATATGGCGCAGCAAACGCGTCTTCTTGAGCTGCATTTGGTCGTCCAGGGAGTTCGACACAGACTTCTGTCGTTTTTGTGAAGAATCGATGTCCGTGTCTAACTACACGGAAATCGATTCTTCGCAAAAAAGTCAGAAATTTGGGCCAAAGTACCGAGACCACCAAATTTCAATTAACGGATTTACATTTATTGAGCATAGGCTGCATATGCAGCCTATGCTCAATAAATTTAAATCCCATCACTATTTACAAGAACACATTATTAATGTGACATTTACAGACTATCATAATTTTGCACTTACGAACATTTTAGTCGTAGGAAGTTTAGTGAAACGGCCGCCTGGACCCCTTACAGATTTCGGTTGCTTCACATCCCCGAAACATTTTTTATTAGTAGCTAACATGCTGCATTTTGGGCATGTTTGCACAGCAACTAGCTCCTAAGCAAATAGTTTTGTGTAAATTTAAGAAGAGCATTTCTGAAAATTGATATATTGCCATACGTTTGGTGTCGCTTGACTGTCCTTTGTTGGTATGGAATTTGGAGAATAGACTGTCTGCTCATTCTTGCACTAATATTGGCTATCACAGATCTCATTTAGAGAAAATACTGATGGCTCCAAAAAAGGGGGTTCGTACGAATCGAACCTGACCTGACGACGGCCTTGGTTAAGCCGGCCTATACGGTCTACGGCTCAGCTATGGCGTTATGTGAATGGCAGAAATATTTATAGGTTATTTGATTTGTATGTGAATGTAATATTATGCACGAGTTCCGCAGCGTGCGATATTGCGCGACTTTAGGAGTGGCATATATCCACATACAAATAAACGTTTTTATCATATACGTAAATCACTCGCAATTCATATGCACCACAAAATATATACACAATATATACAAAATATACAGATTAGTGGTGATTTAAAAGGAACTATTTCGCGATGTGAAGCGTAGTTCAGGCACTGACAAATATGAACTAACGAGACGTCAATATGGAAATAACACTGACGTCTTGCTTTCAATTGTGTTTCAATGGGAAACGAAAGTAAGTATACAATAAGCCACTATATTACCGTGATGAATCGATGTTCGCCATTTCTAGGCGGTCGATATGCTATCCTGTAACCGATTTCATAAAAAATGCAAAGTATACTTACCTAGCAAAGTATAATTTGAGGGAGTAATCATTTATTTTTCCCAAAATGCATTATTTCATATAGAACCAACCATAGCATACATTTGACGATTCAATGTAAGCAGACTTATTATACTGAATTTATTACATTATCACAGCCAAAATGGCTGTGATAATGTAATAAATTCAGTATAATAAAAATTAATAAATTTATCCTTAAATTGAAAATTTCTCACTCAACGTATACTTTCCTATATAAGTATACTTTGCAATATTGGTGAAATAAGCTACTGGACACAGTTGGAAGACTTGGAGCTAGGACCCAATAAATGGCTCCTTTGAAAGATGTTACACACCCACCCATTCCCTACAATATACAGTATACAAGGTGTATGATCACGGGGTTTCCGGACCCGATTTTCCGACGAGACGTAATATGTAACGTCATTTTTACAGTACATTTTCATTAAAATATTCCTAACAAACGGACGGATTTTGATGATATGTAGCGCACCAAATACGATGGCATATGTGTTTCATGGGTGCTCTGAAAGTTATTTACAATAACTTATAAATGTCACAAAGAATCGAGTACTGTTTATTTCTTACAGTCACGTGCTCTAGTTTTTATTTACATTTACGATAACCGATTCTTCGTCAAAACGACATAATTATGAGATTAAAGCCGCCTATACACTAAAGGGCAAAGTGTACCGCATTTGCTGCGGTATATTTCATAAAATTATGTAATTCCATTAGAAAGATATTAAAGGAAATCTACTGTAAACACATCTAAAACATGACGTCATGCCGTTCGGAAACCACGTGATCCCCCACCTTGGTATAGCCTTTTCAAGGTAGGCAAGAGCTTGGAGAAATGTTGTATTTTCGGGCTCTCTCAAACACCACACATTTCGATTTTTCTGGCAATAGATATATGCCTTATTAGGCCCCCACATATATTCACTTTAAGCTTCTGTGTTAGTACATCCCTAGATAAACACATGTTAGCTATCAGTCGCAGACAGATTTCTCTGTCCAAAAGAATCCTACACAATACTTCATGCATGGCCACCTGGGGACCGTTTCACTAAACTTCTTACGACTAAAATGTTCGTAAGCGCAAATTTAGAACCGTCTGCAAATTTCAATTGATGGATTTACATTTATTGAGCATAGGCTGCATGCAGCCATATGCTCAATAAATGTAAATCCAACAATTATTAACAAGAAAACATTGTTAATGTGAAATTTACAGACTATCATAATTTTGCACTTACGAACATTTTAATCGTAAGAAGTTTAGTGAAACGGCCCCCACTGATTGGCTGAATTCGATTCGATTCGGCTTATATTTAAGGGTGGGAATTGGCTCGAACACCTTCCATACCCGGCTGAACAAATATAGGAGTATTTATGATTCTCCAGTTTGGGTTTTCCCGTGACGTCATTATTAATCATTCTGCGAAAACAACAAAGGAACTACGAAAGTAACGTTCACGGAAGGTTATGTCGAAATGTTAGTACACAAATCAAAATAAACACACATTTTAGATAATTCAAGGTTAGTGGATGATACTTATTAGTCACAAATTGTAACATTTGAGTTACTGATGTTTATTGTTTATTTATGCCTCCATAGCCCACACAAATGTGACATTTATTCGGACCTACAATTATCGCCCACAGGTGATTCTAGCGTGTCTTGGATGGTCAATTATTGTTTGTATATACATGAAATACCCTTCTAAACAATGTACAAAACAATTCAAATGCGCCCGGGTGTAATAATAATAGTACTTAGAAAGGTATAAAATTCCCATTCGCCACCATTGAAACAAAAAGCCACGCGATGTTGACATCTGGAACTCGCCTATACAACGCATTACAGCGTGTCGAAACCGCTGCTTGGGGTGGGTTTTCGGCTTAGGTTTTATAGTTGTTAATACATTAACATAAATCTCAAAGATTTCGAGTGTAAACTGCACTAAAAACGCATAACACCGTCACCTGATTAAAAATGAATGTTAGCCGCCATCTTTAAAAATATCGAATCACGTGTCACGCACTGATTTGGTTGGCTAATGGGAAATGACGTCAGTCGCCAGTAACCAACCAAACCACTGCGTGCACGTGATTGAAATATTTTAAAAGATGAAGAGTTCTTTGTTTACTTTCTACTTCGTAGAGAGTGACCTAAGAATTTTGCTAATACACACTTTATTAGGTAAGTTTATGGTAATATTTGTGTGTCACATTGTCGAATTTTCTCTCAATAACAATGTAGTGAAGTACGAACATCAATTCCTTGGCAGTTTTTTTTCTATATTTTAGTGAACCTATGTTTTATTTAGATTAGATCCAGAGCATTGTAAAAATAGGTTCTGCAAGATCCATACACAACTAGAAGTAGCAGGGAATGGAGTATACATAAATAAGGGATTTAGAGTATTACAGTGGGGTCAGCGTGCAAGTGCACACACGAACGAACACGACAGGTTGGTTCCAGCCTGTCGTGTTCGTTCGTGTGTGCACTTACACGCTGACCCCACTGTATATAAAAAAGGGATTTAGAGTACTATGTATTATGTATCTGCCTAAGGCACAGTGGAACCTCTCTAAACCGGACATCAAGAAAACACACGTGATCTTATTTTTGATGAGTTTCTTGGTCATTTATCTCGGGTGATAATGTCTGTTCGTGATCGCATAGCACACAACTATGGTTCAGAATTATCAAATGCTTGATTTACAGTAGAACCTCTCTACACCGGTTTAGAGAGGTTTCACTGTACTCGGTTAAATGATAAAGTAAACCTCTTTAGTGGTTTCTAACCTACAATGGAAGGGGTGCGGCCGGCATTGCATCGATCGGCCTTTTATTACATCCGTTTACATCGGAGGCACGTTCGGCGGATCGACATTGAATAAAGGATAGTTTGCAATTAAAAAAGCTAATTACAAAGTGAAATTATTGGCTGGTTTGTATTGATTTCATTCATAGCTGGACCCGCCTTTTGGTATTACCGCCTTTATCTCATCGCCCTTATTGCTTCAGAAAAGGTGGGATATTTTCCGTATTTGATATCGAAAATTCACATCAAATTAGGAGATCTTGCGTAATCGAATTATGCTGATCTGGGTCTACACATACATACATATTAACAGGGGAGTTTTCTTATGAACCCCGGTCTTAAATGACCTTACCTGTTGATAGGCCGTTAAACACCAACAAATCAAATCAAATCAAATTGAAGATTTACTTATCGTTAAGTGCGGCTGCGACTGGAGAAATGGGGCGTATGGTATTTGCGACCAGTGTAGACCCGGATCAGCCTGCGCATCCGCGCAGTCTGATCCGGGTCTGCACTGATCGCCATTCTCTCGCTGAAACCCCTGTCCCGCTTAGGACAAACATCATAGTGTTCATATCTAGTTGAATGAATGCGATGGACGGTCAGGTGCTAGACTGATAACAAATGTCATAAGCCCCATTTTTTTCTACTCACAGACACGGTAATATATGTGGCTGTGACTGGAGAGGTGGGGTTATGGGAATTGTGACTGACCAGTGTTGCTCCTGATCAAATAGCACACTCCTGTAGCCTCTTAACGATCTACTTTACTATCTACATTACGGACCCTCCATTGATAAAATGGCAAACAGTGTAGATCCTAATCAGACTGCGCGGACGCACATGCTAATCTGGACCTACACTGGTCGCAATACCCATACGCCTCATTTCTCCAGTCACAACCACGGTAACATGCGTCTTAATGGATGGATGAATAATTTGAAAACCCGGGATTAGCAATAGACTATTTTTAGTTACAGGTCATATTTCTTTTGTGAAACGATCAAGTTAGTGACACGTGCAATACACAACCACACATTACATGTACTCCTATTCACGCTATTATTAGTTACTGACAGTATAGTACAATCAAGACGAGATGATGCAAACCTGTTACAATGGGTGTGAAATACAATTCGGGTCGATTAATGATATACAACATAACCACACCTCAGAACAGCAGCAGGAAGACAATTAATATTGATTCTTGTTCGCCCTTCTTCCTAAGCCAATCACTGCGCAGCATTGTGCTCCATTTACAGGCCCGTACGCAGAGGGGGTGCGACGGGTGCGTACGCGCCCCCCTTAACAATTTTACTCTTAACCCGCGGGCCTGTATAGTGGTATTGGCAAACAGTGTAGATCCAGATGAGCCGGCTCGTAACGAGCCGTCTCATCAGGATCTGCACTTTTTGCAATTAATTTTCATAATTTTGAGAACAAAAACACCCCATGTTCATAAATGGACTGGTCTGAAAATCATTTTGTGATGATTTAGATTGGTTGCAAAATTAAGAAATCAAAATCCATTCCAGGGGTGAAAGGGTTAATCTGCGGAGGTCTGTCCGTGGATGTGCAAAAACGATGTTTAGCCCTTCGCGCCGTCGATAACGCACCCCACTAAAATAATTCCTGCGTACGGGCCTGCAAATGTATTTCACATATTATAACGTTCATATCACAATAAGGTACGTATTACCATATTTAATGATAAACGGTTCTATAGGAAATGGAAAAACAATACGCGGATGGGACATTGTATTGTACACATGGCTGAACTACAAGTATGCTATTGTTCACATATTTGATATTTCAGGAACTAAAATCCAATATGTGAACACTAACTTATACATATACACTACACTTCGTACGACTGAAATGTTCGTAAGTGCAAAATTAGGATCGTCTGGAAATTTCAATTGAAGGCTTTATATTTATTGAGCATACTGCTTAATAAATGTAAATCCATTAACAGTTTACAAGAACACATTGTTACTGTGGAATTTACAGACTATCATAAGTTTGCACTTACGAAAATTTTAATCGTACGAAATTTAGTAAAACGTTGTATTTTGAAGGAAATGGTTCAATATGCAGTCATTCACACTTTGTTGGTACCGTGGTAGTTCTGAGTACATAACTATAATTACATTTCATCACACTAAGAAACTCTTCTCGAAAAACCACACCCTTAAATATGGCTGTGACATTCGGCTTATGGGTTATGCGACCGCACAGTCTGATCAGTATCAGCACTGTTCGCCATTCCATCAATGAAACACCCGTCATACTTCTAAGAACCAATATAGATCGCTATCAGGGGCCCTTTTCACTAAACTTCTTACGGCTAAAATGTTCGTCAGTGCAAATTTAGGATCGTCTGGCAATTTCAATTGGTTGATTTACATTTATTGAGCATATGCTGCATATGCAGCCTATGCTCAATAAATGTATATCCAACAATTGTTGACAAGAAAACATTGTTAATGTGAAATTTACAGACTATCATAATTTGGCATTTACGAACATTTTAGTCGTACGCAGTTTAGTGAAACGGCCCCCAGGAGTGTGCTCTTTGATCAGGAGCTAACATAAGCGTTATGACAAAGGGGTAGTATTTCCGAATGTGCGTTTGAAGCGCTCTTTGTTTACTTTCTATGCTTCGTGGAGAGTGATCCGAGAACTAATACACTTTATTAGCAAGGTGTATGCTCACGTGCTACTAACAACAACAAGTACCGATTCACAGTACGTATTCTTTTATAGTGTCCTTATGACGTAACGGATTTTGATGTAATATGGCGCATCAAACGCGTCTTGTTAAGCCGCATTTGGTGGTCTCTTTATTTTCGCCCAAACTTCTGTCGTTTTTGCGAAGAATCGATTTCCGTGTCTCTCCCGACACGGAAATCGATTCTTCGCAAAAACGACAGAAGTTTGGGCGAAAATAAAGAGACCACCAAATGCAGCCCCGACACGGAAATCGATTCTTCGCAAAAACGACAGAAGTTTGGGCGAAAATAAAGAGACCACCAAATGCAGCTCATGAAGACGCGTTTGCTGCGTCACATTTCATCAAAATCCGTTGCATAATAAGGAAATTATCAAATAACAATTACTTTGGAGTGGGCGACCTTGTTGTAACCACGTGATCATGCACCTTGAATATGTAAGTTTATGGTAATCTTTTTATATTGTTGTGTCATATTGTAGAATTGTCTCTCAATAACAATATGTAGTGAAGTATGCACGTCAACGCCCTGCGATAATTTGCTCCATTCAAACAGCTGATTTACACAAAGCCAACATATTTCTGGGTCACAGGACACGTAGTGTACTATTCATGATTATGGACGATTAAAATAATCTATCTATCTAATTAAAAAAAATCAGTGCCACCGTTGTGAACCGGTTTGGTGACGTATTTGCCCGTGTTAGTAATGTCAACAGACACATGCAGGTGTTGGTTTGGCCCCGGAATGAGCATTGTCTACAGCCATGACCAAACTGCAGCACGCGCTGTGGACACGGCTGTGAGCGATGTCAAACAACGACAGTCATGTAACAACATGAAGAGTTATTACAACACGGAAGCCATTTGCGCAATACGTTCTTTCAGATACTGGCTATATTAATGATGTGTTTACGTCGTTCACGCGCTCAAGCACGCAGCGTGCTTGCGCAAGCGCGCACGCACGCGCGCACGCACGCGCGCACGCACGCGCGCACGCACGCTTAGATTAGCGCTTAGTCAGTGCACGAACTTTTAAAGTACATTAAATTTCTGGAATTTCCCGAAATCAAACGATGTAATCAAGTCCAGGAACGTGATTATTGAAATCTAGAAGGTCTATCAAATGGATATGTTTATATGAGACACGCACTGTGATGTTGCACCTATGTGCGATATCTCATGAACAACATCTACAGCAGGGGCGGATCCAGCATATTTGGTTAACGGGGGGGGGGGGGGGGGGGGGTCTAGTTTCGAAGGTAACTCTTGCAATCTACTCCCGTACCGACGGACGATTGTAAGACTTACCGTTCGCAACTAGGGTGTTGTCCTATTTTCGAGCTCTTCGAAATGCACTTTCCTGTGTTTTACGGCATTTAAATTCAGACTCCAACTGGTGGTAAACTGTGATCGAGGTCCGGAGTACAGTGGCAGCTCTCTAGACCAAAGATATTCCACTGTAAATCAGGCATATCACCTCTACCCGACATGCTTTTGTGCTTTGCGATCACGAACAGACAGTACTATCGAATATAAATTTAATATCATTGAAACTCATCAAAATTACTCAAAACGGGGGCTTATAGGAGTGGTATGTGCCGTACACATCCTACTTACAAGGTCTCCGGTTTAGAGCGATTACAGATACTCATTTCAGCGTTCATTATTCAAATGTCCACAATCTGCCTTCATCTGTTCAATCTGGAGAATAGCTGTCACTATTTTTCCTCACACGGGAGTTATTTGATCCGATACTATATATCACCCATTCAGACACACTCTTTAAAACGTAAATAAACTTCGGCGGATGAAACCTATGCAAATTTCGACCGATATAATAGAGTAGAGTGCTAGACATGTAACTTAACTCATTTTATGCTGAGGATATACATCATAAAAAAACACCTTTAAATGCGGTTAGAAGTATATGTCGCGACCACCATTTGAACCGTCTCTTTGAGACGGTTCAAATGAGTGGTCACAACATATACTTTCATTGAGAACTAAACAATAAATACAAATTATTTAATAAATGTCATACCTGTAAAGGTGTATTCCGAAAGGAATGGGTTAACATGACACGCATTGTCCTCATACATGTAGTTATTTGGGACGCCGGTCCACAAGGCATGCACGTGTCAATGGATTTCCCACCGAGAACGTGATGAGTTGCAATACTCTGGGAATTACATTAGAGCTAGCTCCAAAGGATTTAGAGAGCTTTTCAAATAATTTGGGGCTAGCTCTAAATATTTAATGCTAGCTCTAATTATTATTTAGAGCTAGCATTACTTATTTGAGTTTATGTATATTTGGCTTTCCTGGAACGCCGAATCTACATAAACTCATTTAAATCTTGCTAGCTATAAATAATTAGAGCTATCATTACATATTTAGAGGTATCTCCAAATTATTTAGAGAGCTCTTCAAATAATTTAGAGCTAGCTTTTAATTTTGAGAACAAAAACACCCCATTTTGATAAATAGACTGGTCTGAAAATCATTTTGTGATGGTTGGATTGGTTGCAAAATTAACATACATGTGTAAAATCCATTCTTAGTTACCTACTAGGTGTGAAAGGGTTAATCTGCCGAGGTCTGTCCGTGGATGTGCATTGAAAAATGTGTTGGCACTTCGTGCCGTCGATAACATACCCCCCCCCCTCCCCTAAATGAATTCCTGCGTACGGGTCTGTATCTAGTATAAATACACGCATGCCGGCATTACAAAAGTTACAGTGGGGTCAGCGTGTAAGTGCACACACGAACGAACACGACAGGTTGGTTTCAACCTGTCGTGTTCGTTCGTGTGTGCACTTACACGCTGACCCATTGGTTCCAACCTGTAGTGTTCGTTCGTGTGTGCACTTACACGCTGACCCATTGGTTCCAACCTGTAGTGTTCGTTCGTGTGTGCACTTACACGCTGACCCCACTGTAATTCGCTCTAGAGAAATACTCAGAAGTGTGTACATTATCAGACTGCGTGGATGCTCGGGTATATGTGATTTACTCATCAACCATAACATATACACATATTTTATGAATATACGTAATTAGCCAACATTTTCAAACTTCTGCTGCGTACACTATGGAAGCGTCCTGGTGCCAATGCTAAAATATTTGTTATCTAAGTCCTAATTAGGAGATACTAACTCCTAATTAGGAGATACTAATTAGGATTTACTATCTCCTAATTATGACTTAGTATCTCCTATTAGGACTTATTGACTCCTAATTAGGACTTATTATTTCATAATATGACTTAGTATCTCCTAATTAGGAGTTATTATCTCCTAATTAGGACGTACTATCTGTGGCAACGCTAAACAATGTTTTATCTCCTAATTAGGGACACGAAAAAACAGTGTATTGCCGTTTAGACCAGTGTATGACTGTATGTGCATACGCATATTGCTATAGTCCTTGTATTGTTCGCACTATCTGACACTTTCATTCAAAATAGGACTATTTACCCGCAATACACTAACCTATTCACTTCAGCCCTACTCTAAATGTGCGCAAAATACAATATTGTTTGTTTTACCCTAGTTCGTGTAACTGCACTGCTTGCCTATGACGGCATAAAGCCTCTGGAACGACAGTGAGTCGCCCACTCCGCCATTACGCCGAGGATATGTGCCAGGCAACGACCGAGTGTATTTGCTAGGCAGTGGAACCTCTTTAAATTGGACACACTGGGGGGAGGCCACAATGTGTGTCTAACGTCCGTTTCACGAAACCTGTCCAAATTTTACAGCCATATAAACCATACAAAAACAATATTTGTTTTCGATAATACGTGTATTGAATGAGCTTTTTTTTTATTTCGTGAAATTTGGTCAAGTATTGATTTTATTACGAAAACTTGATTTGTCTATGGGAATTTAACGGGGAAAAGGAGGTAGTGGAACTGTTGGAAATTGACTCTAAAGCCTGGCTATATAGCTTTGAAGTGATCTAACTAAGAAAACAAAAGCTAAATTTTGAAAATTGGTCCACTATTTCTAAAATTAGAAAAATGTCCCTATGTTAAATCCCCATAGACATCTTCACTCTGTGAAGATGTCTATGATGATTTAACATGGGGACATCTTTTTTTCGTAATAAAATCAATATTGGACCAACTTTCACAAAATAAAATGAAATTTTGATAAAATTTAACATTATCGAAAAAAATATTGTTTTTGCATTGTTTAGATAGCCGTAAAATGTTGGCAGCTTTCGTGAAACAGACAGTACGGATGATGATTTTGCCGTATACACCCCGCATCACACACCCAAGGTCATGGTCACTGCATGGGGATTTATGTTCATTGTATTACCAAGGCTGCCAACGAGGGCATTAGCTTAGTGATAACGGTGCTCTGGCTTGCATATTTATTACACTAGCGTATTATGATTGTAAAACACTGTTATTGCACTGCGAACGACCATTTAAACAATACAAGTCCATTTGCCGCGTTGAGTCACAAATGACAAGTAACAGTTATTGTTAATATATATTAAGTACGTTATAGTTCTCATATTGAATTTTTAATAAATTAATTGATTAAAAATTTATTATGAGAACTACAACGTACTTTTATACCGTCAACACAGTGCGTATGTGCCGTGAAACACGGTGCCGTGAAACATTTTTGATATCCAGTCAATACAATTTTTGCATTTTACAGCCATTTGTAGGTGTTGACGGGATAAATAGAATAGTAGGTTAGTGCCGTGAATGGGAAAAAATATCTGGCGCGGCACGGAAACGGGATGTGCTCGGCAGAGCCTCGCCCATCCCGTTTCCTGAGCTTTGCCAGATATGTTTTCCCATTCACGGCACTAACCTACTATTCTCTATCTATTTTCCTTATTTCTGAACCAAAGTATATGTTGTGACCACTCATTTGAACCGTCTCGGCGAGACGGTTCAAATGAGTGGTCACAACATATACTTCTGATGAGAAATAAAGAAATTCTTGAGCCTTGCCGGATATTTTTTCGCATTCACGGCACTAACCTACTATTCTCTATATTGTTTACCATCTCACTAGCGTATGATTGGCGGTGTGACACGAAGTGAGCGCGCGTGTGTGCGGTAATATGTTTTGCGGCTCGTGAAATGATGACAACAAGACGTAAACATCAGTTCTAAATATAGCGCTGAACATTTAATGATCAACTTAGTAGATATTGGCGAAAGTGTCGCAATAGTGCGATTAATTGAGACGAAATGCTGTTGTTTCATTGATCGAGAAACTAGGTTAAACAATAAGGACAGTTTTCTCACGTGGCCATCGATTCCATTCACAACTCTGGGAGAACTCTGAATGGTGCGCAAGCGCCTGGCCCGATTTATGGATTCATTCATTAGAACTCCACACGACTTAACACCCTACACGAATATAGGTCTAATGCTTGTTGTTGCTTCGATTTTAGGCTTGGTATTGGCTTGGTGACCTACGCTACGCGTGGATCACTCCATATGATAACGTCTTCTGAAAGGCTATTGTTTATATCAAATCATTTGTGACTGTGACTAGAAAAATTGGGATTGTGCCATTTGTGACCATTTCATTCATTCATTCGGCTTATATTTAAGGGTGGGAAATGGCTCGAACACCTTCCATACCCGGTTTGTGACCAATGTAACTTGTGATCAAATCGCACACTCCTGTAGCTTGATAACAGTTTATGTTGCGTGTTAGAAGCATGACGGTTGTTTCATTGATGAAATGGCGATGCACGGATTGATCTAGATCTACACTGGTCACAAAACCAATAAGCCCCATTTATCCCGTCAAGACAGTGCGCATGTGCCGTGAAACACGGTGTCGTGAAACATTTTTGATATCCAGTCAATACAATTTTTGCATTTAACAGCCATTTGTAGGTGTTGACGGGATAAATTGAATAGTAGGTTAGTGCCGTGAATGGGAAAAATATCTGGCGCAGCACGGAAACGGGATGTGCTCGGCAGAGCCTCGCCCATCCCGTTTCCTGAGCCTTGCCACATATTTTTTCCCATTCACGGCACTAACCTACTATTCTCTATCTATTTTCCTTATTTCTGAACCAAAGTATATGTTGTGACCACTCATTTGAACCGTCTCGGCGAGACGGTTCAAATGAGTGGTCACAACATATACTTCTGATGAGAAATAAAGAAATTCTTGGGCCTTGCCGGATATTTTTTCCCATTCACGGCACTAACCTACTATTCTCTATTTCTCCAGTCACAACCACATTTGAGAATGGAGAAAAGGCAGTGTTATACCATTGATTTTAAGTTGAATCTTTGTGATCATTTTCTGAAACGGAAGTAGACTAAAATTAGCAATTACCTTTTTTAAATTTGACAGCGTGCTTTTAAGGTGATTAAAGTACAAAACTTAATATGAGACACGCCATGTGAATTTGTACCGAAGAAGATTTTGCGATTTTTCATGAAATATATTTACATAAACTGTGATATTTTCTGTAAATGACGTCGAAAGTTGACGAAATTTTCATAGCAAATGCGGAATTGAATTTCGCATTTGCTATGAAAGTTTCGTCAACTTCAGACATCATTTATGGAAAATATAATAAAGATTGTAAAGATTTTTCACGACAAACATGTTCTTAGGTACAAATTAAAATCGCATGGTTTGTCTGGTATGTAGATTCCACAACAGTATGTACAGTTAGGTCAGCGTGTAAGTGCACACACGAACGAACACGACAGGTTGGTTCGATACCCACCCAAAGTGTATGTTTTTACCACTCAGTTGAACAGTCTCGCCGAGACGGTTCAACTGAGTGGTAACAATATACATTTTTGATGCGAAATGAGAAAAAATGCAGAACAAATATTTACATTTTTGTTTTATACATAAATTACGGTGGGGTCAGCGTGTAAGTGCACACACGAACGAACACGACAGGTTGGAACCAACCCAACCTGTCGCGTTCGTTCGTGTGGGCACTTACACGCTGACCCCACTGTACTGTACATGCCATGCACTATTTTGAATACCCGCCGTCCGAGGTCATAATCTAAAATGAATTTAGTTGCAGGAAATCACATGATATATATAGAGAATAGTAGGTTAGTGCCGTGAATGTGAAAACATATCTGGCAAGGCTTAGGAAACGGGATGGGCGAGGCTCTGCCGAGCACATCCCGTTTCCGTGCCGCGCCACATATTTTTCCCATTCACGGCACTAACCTACTATTCTATTTATCCCGTCAACACATACACATGGCTTTAAAATGCAAAAAAATAACCACAGCAACCGCACATATTCATACGCAGTGATTAGGTCGTATTGACAGGATATCAAAAATGTTTCACGGCACCGTCATTCACGGCACATACGCACTGTGTTGACGGGATAAATTACGTGTTGCTTTTTCCTGTACAATAATAAAGTTTTCATTTAAACCATATGCAGTGGAACCTCTCTAAACAGGACACCAAGAAAACGCCCGTGATCTAATTGTTGATGAGTTTCTTGGTCATTTATATCAGTTGACAATGTCTGTTCGTGATCGCATAACACACAACTATGGCCCAGCATTATCAAATGCCTGATTTACGGTGAAACCTCTGTGAGCCGGACACCATGGGGACCTCCCAGGGTGTTCGGTTTAGAGAAGTTTCACTGTGATTGCAAGCGTACTGTCTGTTTCACGAAAGCTGCCCAAATTTTTACGGCCATATAAACAATTCAAAAACAATATTGTTTTCGATAATATTAAATAAAAGGAAAATTTAAGAATGAGCCTTCTTTTTATTTCGTGAAATTTGGTCAAATATTGGTTTTATTACGAACAAATTATTTCTCTATGGGAATTTAACATGGGGGAAAAATAGGTAGAGAGGAGTGTGGGAGGAGTCAAAAAACGAAAAAAAAAAAAGTAAATTGACTCCTTAACCTGACTAGATAACTTGGAAATGATCTAACTAAGAAAACAAAAGTTAAATTTTGAAAATCGGTCCAGTATTTCTGAAATTCTAAAATTTTCCCCATGTTAAATCACCATAGACATCTTCACTCTGTGAAGATGTCTATGGAGATTTAACATGGGGAAATTGTTTTTTCGCAATAAAATAAATATTTGACCAATTTCCACGAAATTAAAAGAAAGCTCATTCTTAAATTTTCCTTTTATTTAATATTATCGAAACAAATATTGTTTTTTAATTGTTTATATGGCCGTAAAATTGGGGTAACTTTCGTGAAACAGACTATAGTTGTGTATACATTCTGTGCACCAAGAAGCTTCCATACAATACCATCTGCGCTAATATTGCCAATATTTGCCAATTTCTTTATTTCAAAATACTTGGATAGTGTGATTGAAATCAAGCAGATTGATTGGTTCAGCCTGAGATGTGCTACAACTTGCTTGATTGCGAATTGGCAATACCAATATACGTTCTTAAACGTTCACAGCATGTGTACGATTAACGCTGGCGTTTGTATACAAATCGGAAAATGGATAGGTTCGTCACTGGACGCTTTATTATTGTGAAGAACAACACAAATCGTGAACCATTTTGATCATTTGTTGGTCATCGATTGTCATGCTGTCTGGCTATGCGGTTTGATCTGCATGGTGTTAAATGCGGAGTGGATTGTGCATATGTGGATGTGACTGGAGAAATGGGGCTTTTGCAACCAGCGTAGATCCAGATCAGCCTGTGCATCCGCACAATCTGATCTGGATCTGCACTGTTCGCCATTTTATCAATGAACACATGTCATGCTTCTAACAAGCAATATGTATCGTTATCAGGCTACAGGAGTGTGTAATCAGGAGCACCACTGGTCACAAATACCATAAGCCCCATTTATCCAGTCACAGCCACATACAACGAATACAAATGGCCATGTTCTGGTATTATTTCACTTATCACTCCGCCGGGTTTCGCCGATATTTTAAATGACGAAATTCAAAGTTTTGACATATTACTGGCTTTCCCTACCATTCTACAAAAAAGAAGACAATACCATTGTTATGCAATAACTCATTATTAGAGCGAGGTGGCATCTCGTCAAGAAACCGGACCATTTTCTTGAATGTTCGAGATCTTTTCTTGAATTTTCAAGAATTCTGCATGTACTCTGTATGCGAGAAAGTATCTTGAAAATTCAAGAAAAGAATTTGAAAATTCAAGAAAAGAATTTGAAAATTCAAGAAAAGATCTTGGAAAATTCAAGAAAAGATCTTGAATAAATTGAAATAAAAAAAAAGTGAAGTGGCCCTAATGGGCTTCCGTACTTCGCTAACATAATGGCTATTTATAAATGGCCAGCTGTACCATTAACACTCCCATGCGGATATAGATAGTCAGTAGCCGATTTCATCAACATTGCAAAGTATACTTTACTAGCAAAGTATACTTTGAGGGAGAAATTTTAATTTTTTTTTTAAATTTATTAATTTTTATTATACTGAATTTATTACATTATCACAGCCATTTAATGGCTGTGATAATGTAATAAATTCAGTATAATAATTCTGCATACTTTTAATCATGAAATATATGCATTTGTTAGTTCTATGTGAAATAATGCATTTCAGGAAAAATAAATGATTTCTCCCTCAAAGTATACTTTGCTAGTAAAGTATACTTTGCAATGTTGATGAAATAGGCTACTGGTAGCCGATTTCTGGATATGTAAAATCAATCCCTCATTCGTGGCGACGGTTGTACACTGGCTCGGGAACACAATGAGGGATCGTAGCTAGTTATTTCCATTTGCAAATACATTTATAGACGGGGCTCCAGATAAGGAATTTGTAATTGAGTATTGTCACTCCATCATTTCTGAAGCAATTGGGTATTTCAAAATTTTAATTGGGTAAAATATAATCACACTACTAAGGGCCGTAGCCAGACCTAAACATGAGACGAGGCGAAACAAATATTGTGAACAAGCGAGCGCGAAGCGCGACGCGCACCGCTAACGCGGAGGGTTTGGGGATCCTCCCCCAAGAACATTTTGACATCTAGATCGTCATAGACGCGATTTCCCGACACTTAGACCACCGGATACGGCATTAAATAAAAAAAAATAAAAAAAAATCGGCAAAATCTGAGACGAGGCGGAATCCGAGACGAGGCGGCTGCCTCGTCTGCCTCATCCTGGCTACGGGCCTGCTACTGTTTACACATTAACAGACATCAATTATTGAATAGTTTGCTTCCAAATGAAACATGTCTTGGAATTTCATTAGAATTGTCTCCTTGGAGACAATTCTAATGAAATACCAAGATTTGTTTTCATGGAAAATAAGAAACATATGCTATATCCATATTTGTGATCTGTTTATTGTTTTCTGCAGCATGATACATTTGGCCATTTAACACATTAAATGTAAAACATATTTAAAAGTAAGTACTTTTTCATCAATAACAAAAAAGTCACCCTCCCCAAAAATAATTATTTTATGAAATTCCATCAAATATTGCGAAAAAAAGATTTAACATGGGGGCATAAAATAGATTTGTTTTTAAATTCTTTTTTTATTTGTGGACCGATTTTCAAAATCTAACTTGTTTTCTTAGTTACATCATTTTCAAGCTATCTCGCCACGTTTCGGAGTCAATTTCCAAATTTTTTCGTTTTTTTGCAATACAATCAATATTTGATAGAATTTCATCAAACAATTTTTTTTGGGGAGGGTGACTGTTTTGTTATTGATGAAAAAGTACTTCCTTTTAAATATTTTTTACATTTAATGTGTTTAATGGCCAAAAGTTCGTCGGCAGCAAAACGTGGAACAGACAGTAAGTTGTAATATGAATGAAATGATCAGATGCATGGGAGCCAACAGGCTACAGCGGAAAATGGTATGATGTGATCTAGTAGGTCACCATATAATTCATGAGAGCGAATACCTAATGCAAACCGGGATGAACATACTAGAAATACGAATATTCCTACTACACGAATATTACTATTTCTAGTATCCGTTGTCAAGTTGCATTGTCTGTTTCACGACACGACACTTTTACGGTTATATATACAATGCAAAAACTATTTTTTCTCTCGATAATATTAAGATATCCAAACAATTAAGAATGAGCCTTCTTTTTATTTCTTGAAATTTGATCCAATATTGATTTTATTGCAAAAACAAACAACAACAATTTCCCCATGTTAAATTCCCAGGAAATGTTTTCTAATTTCAGAAATAGTGGACTGATTTTCGATATTTAACGTTTGTTTACTTGTTAGATCATTTCCAACCTATCTAGCCAGGTTTCGGAGTCAATTTCCATTTATCCCGTCAACACAGTGCGTATGTGCCGTGAAACACGGTGCCGTGAAACATTTTTGATATCCAGTCAATACAATTTTTGCATTTTACAGCCATTTGAAGGTGTTGACGGGATACATAGAATAGTAGGTTAGTGCCGTGAATGGGAAAACATATCTGGCGCGGCACGGAAACGGGATGTGCTCGGCAGAGCCTTGCCCATCCCGTTTCCTGAGCATTGCCAGATATTTTTTCCCATTCACGGCACTAACCTACTATTCTCTATTTCCATCGCCTCCCTCAGCTCCTCCACCTCATTTCCACAATTTCCCATGTCAAATCCCCATAGATATATTCACAGAGTGAAGATGTCTACAGCTATATAGGGATTTAACATGTGGACATTTTTCGAATTTCAGAAATACATGACCGATTTTTAAAGTGTAACTTTTGTTTTCTTAGTTAGATCATTGCCAAGCTATCTAGCCAGGTTTCGGAGTCAATTTCCAAAAAAAATAATTTTTTGACTCCTCCCACAGCTCCTCCACCTGCCTTTTCCCCATGTTAAATTCCCAAAGACAAATAAATGTTTCGTAATAAAATCAATATTTGATCGAATCTCACGAAATAAAAAGATAAATTTTGATAAAATGTAGTGTTATCGATAAAAATATGGTTTTTGCATTGTTTATATGGCCGTAAACTTTGGGCAGGTTTTTTACCGTAGATACTAGAAACAGAAATACCCTGCCCACGCTCTGTGTAAATACAGAAACAAAACTCGATAATGTGTCAAGTATGGATATAATTATTTGCCAAGACCTATACAAGGTGCATGATCACGTGGTTACAACAACAACAACGCCGCCCACTCCAAAGTAAGTATTATTTGATAGTGTCTTTACTACGTAACGGATTTAGATGAAATATGGCGCAGCAAACGTGTCTTCATGAGCTGCATTTGGTGGTATATGGAGTTTGGCACAGACTTATGTCGTTTTTGCGAAGAATCGATTTCCGTGTCAGAGACACGGAAATCGATTCTTCGCAAAAACGATAGAAGTTTGGGCAAAAATACAGAGACCACCAAATGCAGCTTAACAAGACGCGTTTGATGCGCCATATTTCATCAAAATCCGTTACGTAATAAGGACACTATACAATAATACGTACTTTGAATCGGTACTTGTTGTTGTTGTTAGTACCACGTGATCATACACCTTGGAAGTGGTATAAAGAGATAATGTCGCAAGACATATATTGGTCACAAATATACATATACCCATTTTCAGCCGCCGCAATGTCGCTCCCATCATTCACACCGCCCACAACCACACAACCAACAGCTTAATTATTAAGTTAATTGTTACATAAATACATCGCCTATTCAGTTTGAACTTGAGTTCTTGCCAAGTTATACAAAGGGTTGTATTACTTGGCAATAACTCAACTTAGGTTTAACCAGACGAGTCCGGATATCCGACCCGACACCACAAGCAGACCATTCTGGTGAAATATTGCCCTTCACAGCCATGGTGGTGTGGGTGGCAGGTGGGAGCATGCGACGGCTAATTTAACGATCGGGGTTTAGCGTAGTTCTAATTCGCCTCCGATATGTTGTCTACGGTTACAATTTGATCCATTCAAAAAGTGTGAGCAACCCAAGTGTATACACAAACCTGTTGCATGTAGGTCAACATGTAGTAAACTGTATAGTTTATACCTTTAAACAAATAATCTTTGCTGTTGAACTGGGCCCGGTTGTTCAAAACATCCGTTAGCTTAACGGACTGTTAAATCCTTAACTGAATGGTTAAAATCTCTGTTTTAACAGAGATTTTAACCATTCAGTTAAGGATTTAACAGTCCGTTAAGGATTTAACAGTCCGTTAAGGATTTAACAGTCCGTTAAGCTAACTGGTGTTATGAACAACCGGGCCCTGGTAAATTGCCCATAATAATAGAACAGGGTAATACTTTTCACATGGAAGCCATCTTTTATCTCGTTGTAGCTCAACATCCAACATAACAAAATGAAGCTTTCAAATTTACAAGTAAATGTACATATAAATGTAAATGTCAGATAAACACCTTGACACGGTAAAATAACCAACTTCTGCATGTGTATGTTCTTTATTAATAATGTATTGATACAGCTTTGACAGATTTATATATCTAACATATCGAACACGCCGGATAACCGATTGCAAAAATCACTCTTCATTGCGTTACATTAAACAGATGGGGTTAAATTGCTACCCTCGCGAGAGGTATGGAGCGGGGTGGCAAATTTGTTTCTAGGTTCATCCTTTCCGGATTCTCGAACGAAGACCTGATTTGGCCCTCATGTACGTCTTTGGCATTCTTGTATGTGAGGGTTAAATTTGGTTATACCTCTTGTATGAGTAATACGATTATTCCTGATAGTATTTCTTTTAGGGGAAGGTGCCATGTGACTTTGGTGTGCTATGGACCTGGCACCAGGTCAGGTTATTCTAATTTCTGGGCTGAATATAGTTTTTCTCGATGTAAATATTACGTTCTGATTATGGGACCCCCCCCCCCCCATCAGCAGGTTAAATACGGGATCGAACCCGTGTTGGCCCAGCCTTACATGACCTTAGCTGTTGATAGGCCGTTAAACACTAATAAACAAACAAACACAACTATGTTTGTACATTGCTTTCTTACACTTAACAGTTTTGTTTAAGTAAGCCATAATACTGAGGTAAGTCAGTTCAGTTCGCCCTATAGGTAGGCTTAGCTACATAATTGTATCGTCAAGACGACTTATATGTGGATGTGACTGGAGAAATAGGTCTTATGGGATTTATGACCAGTGTAGCTCCGTATCAAATAGCACACTCCTGTAACCCGATGATGATCTATATTGCTTGTTAGAAGTATGACTGGGGGCCGTTTCACTAAACCTCGTACGACTAAAATGTTCGTAAGTGCAAAATTATGATAGTCTGTAAATCCCACGTTAATAACGTTTTCTTGTAAACAATTAGTGGATTTACATTTATTGAGCATAGGCTGCATATGCAGCCTATGCTCAATACATGTAAATCCATTAATTGAAATTTCCAGACGATCCTAAATTTGCACTTACGAACATCTTAGTCGTACGAAGTTTAGTGAAACGGCCTCCTGGTGTCTTATTGATGGGATGGCGAGCAGTGCAGCTCCTGGTCAGACTGTGCGGATGCGTATGGAATGACTGTGTCACGCTATGATACGTTGTAACACTTTTTGTACTAAGCTATAAGCGGCGTTATGCGTTACGTTGTACTTAGAGGTTATTACTTGGCTAGTTCGATATCAACCTAGGTATCAGCCGAGGTAACTTGATATCAGCCTGACTGAGGTATTAGAAGGAAACAGATTGCCGCCACGTTCCGTGACGGCTTTACTACGTTGTAACCACGTTGTACTACGTTTTATCCCGTCAACACAGTGCGTATGTGCCGTGAAACACGGTGCCGTGAAACATTTTTGATATCCAGTCAATAGTATTTTTGCATTTTACAGCAATGTGTAGGTGTTGACGGGATAAATAGAATAGTAGGTTAGTGCCGTGAATGGGAGAAAATATCTGTCGCGGCACGGAAACGGGATGTGCTCGGCAGAGCCTCGCCCATCCCGTTTCCTGAGCCTTGCCAGATGTTTTTTCCCATTCACGGCACTAACCTACTATTCTCTATTTCCATCTCTATCTATTTTCCTTATTTCTGAACCAAAGTATATGTTGTGACCACTCATTTGAACCGTCTCGGCGAGACGGTTCAAATGAGTGGTCACAACATATACTTCTGATGAGAAATAAAGAAATTCTTGGGTCTTGCTGGATATTTTTTCCCATTCATGGCACTGACCTACTACTCTCTTTGTACCACGATGTTGCCACGTTTGTTGCCACGTTGTTGTAAGTTGTGGAAAAAGCCACCGAATTTTAAACATGTCCAAAATTAAAGTTTACAGTTCACGTTTCGTCACGTTTTAGCCACGCTGTTCCACATTTGCTCACGTTGTAGCCACATTCTGTCTCGTTTCCCAACGTAAGACTAAGGTCAACGTGGCGGCCAAAAAACGTGACACTATGACTGGGGTATAAAACAAGGTGTATGATCACGTGGTTACAACAACAACAACAAGTACTGAAACTTTCAGAAGCCCTCCGATTCAAAGTACGCATTCTTTTATTGTGTCCTTATTATGTAACGGATTTTGATGAAGTATGGCGCATCAAGCGCGTCTTGTTAAGCTGCATTTTTGTGGTATCTGGACTTTTGCACAAACTTCTGTCTTTTTGCGAAGAATCGATTTTCGTGTCTACTGACACTGACACGGAATTTCGGAAATCGATTCTTCGCAAAAACGACATAAGTATGAACTCCCGGGACCATCAAATCCGGCTTATAAAGACGCGTTTTCTGCGCCATATTCCATCAAGATCCGTTACCTATTAAGGAAAATATGACTTTGGAGTGGGCGCGCTTTCAACACTTTCGGCCATTGTTGTTGTTGTTGTAACCACGTGCAAAATATCACAGAACGACGCCACGCTGCTTCCACAGCAAATAAATAGCTGAGTTATTTAACCAACGCACGTGTACAATGTAGGTTCTGATCAACAATTACTGTCAAACAGCATGAAGCGGATGCAACTCTTCTTTTGTGCTTTTTGGTTATCAAGTAGTGTATTGACACAATGGTCTTCACTAATGCTGCAAGTACACGTACACTGGTCGAATATTAAAACCGTTTTACGACAACCACTTAACACATTCATTCATTGATCCATCGCTCCAGATAAGCTGCGTATTTTCTTAAATACCCAATTAAAATATCAAAAACCCAAATGAAGCGAGTAGCGAGTATCAAAAAGCAGTACAAACTGTATGGTACTTTTATCATGCTGCAGAAAACAATAAACAGACCACAAATATTGCATATTTTTCTTATTTTCCATGAAAACACATCATAGTATTGCATTAGAATTGTCTCCAAGGAGACAATTCTAATGAAATTCCAAGACATGTTTTCATTTCGAAACAAGCTGTTCAACAATTGCCGTCTGTTGATGTGAAAGCAGTAGTGTGATTTTATTTTACCCAATTAAAACGTTTAAATACCCAATTACTTCACAGAATTGATGGAGTGACAATACTCAATTACTAATTCCTTATCTGCAGCCCTGTAGATCTATGCCCTATAAGTGACTTGGTTTTATTAATAGTTGCGTGATTAACAGAACACTTATTGGTAGACAGATACCACTTATAGTCTTGTTTATAAGCGTGCTAGTTGAACAATTGAACAATAGAAACGATTCAATTATTGGCATGTAGTTACAAGTTATTGAAATCGACTTGTAAATGGTTATTTACAAGCTGTACATGAGATTCAACAAAGGCTGAATTATCTGTTTTGTTTGTTATAGAGTGTAGAGCCGGTTTTTGTAAACCCCCGGTTTTTGTAAACCCCCGGTTTTTGTAAACCCCGTTAACAAAAACCGGGGGTAACAAAAACCGTTGACGTACGCGCCGGTTTTTGTAAACCCCCGGTTTTTGTAACCCCAAATATTAATGTTGCAATATATGAAATATGATTGCTTCAAACCTTAAATTGTGCCTCGCCCGACGTTCCGAGTTCGATACTCAATCCTTTGTGCGGTTGCCGAGCGCAAATTTAACTCTGTCGTTTTTTTCCAATTTCTTATACACTATAGCCGAGTGACAGAAAATGTAATCGACTTGTCACGGCATAGGGTTAACAAAAACCGGGGGTTACACAAACTGTTGACGTACGCGCCGGTTTTTGTATACTCCCGGTTTTTGTAACCCCAAATATTAATATTGCAATACATGAAAAATGATTGCTTTAAACTTTAAATAAATTATGTTTGGGCCTGACCCGACGTTCCAAGTTTGATACGCATGCTTTTGGGCACTGACCGATGTCAATTTTTACAAACTTGTTCAATACTATAGCCGCGTGACAAAAAATGGAATAGAATTTTTCACGGCATATGGTTTACAAAAAACGGCGGTCAAAAACCGTTGTCGTACGCGCCGGTTTTTGTAACCCCCCAGTTTGTGTAACCCGAAATATTATTATTGCGATACATGATATATGCTTCAAATGTGATATATGCTTGGACGTTGTAGAACCCCCTACTGTTCACCCTCCCATGTTGTTACCCCTCAGTATGTTCACCAATTCAGTTTTCGTCGGCGTTTGACCACGAAAGTTGACGACTAAAACAAATGCCGGGATATTATATCGGAGGTTTGGATCTCGATATCGCGCACATTCACATTTAGATATAACCGTTCACATGCCGGTTTCACATTTGTAGTCGCCAATGCAACATGATGTTTGAGGTCGGTAACAATCGGGGAGAGTAACAATCGGGAGGACTGTATAATCCCCTATTGGTCACCCTTGTATAACCCACTATTGTCTGTTTCACGAAAGCTGCCCAAATTTTACGACTATATAGACAATTCAAAAACAATATTTTTTTCGATAATATTAAATTAAAGGAAAATTTAAGAATGATCCTTCTTTTTATTTCGTGAAATTTGGTCAAATATTGATTTTATTACGAAAAATTTATTTCTCTATGGGAATTTAACATGGGTGGAAAACGAGGTAAGGGAGTGTGGGAGGAGTCAAAAAACGAAAACATTTGGAAATTGACTCCGAAACCCGACTAGATAGATTGGATATGATCTAACTAAGAAAACAAAAGTTAAATTTAAAAAATCGGTCCAGTATTTCTGAAATTCAAAAAAATGTCCCCATGTTAAATCCCCATAGACATCTTCACTCCGTGAAGATGTATATGGGGATTTAACATGGGGAAATTGTTTTTGCGCAATACAATCAATATTTGACCAAATTTCACGAAATAAAAAGAAGGCTCATCATTAAATTTTCCTTTAATTTAATATTATCGAAATAAATATTGTTTTTGCATTGTTTATATAGCTGTAAAATTTGGGCAGCTTTCGTGAAACAGACTATAGTGTAACCCAACCACTAGTGCAACCCCAAATATTAATATCCCGATATGTAATATATGATTGGAGTATGAGTGTGCAGGCATGAATAAATTACAAGCACCCTCGACCCGGCGTTCCGAGTTCGCTACTCGAGATTATCTCCCCTTGTTGTAATTATCTGAAATTATACTTTAAATTGGGTACAGAATGTCGTCTATTTCAAAATACATGCGTAACGTTATTTATTGTGGTAGGTGTGTTGTGGAGCTTGCGTTGCTTATTAACCTTTGGTTTATTTCATTTGGTTTTCATTTTATTGTGAGGATTGTCGATATCATTAGCTAATTATCTAGGTTCAGACATGACTCGAAGTGACTTTGTCACACGCTTTGGAAGGCTCGGGGAATCGGAAACATTACCTCCTATATTCATCTGGCAGCTGGAATCGTTTACCTGAACAATGTACGGGACATCGCGAGTGATGTCCACTAACGAGGCAAGGTATTCTTTGTTTTGTGACAATTTCTATAATACCATCAACAACCAATGGATAAAATAAAGAAGGTGAAACCACGTATGCTTTCACCTTCAAAACGAACGGGTAAACATTAAAATGGTAAACTTACCAGCTTCGATGTGGAAGGGGCCAACTGATGAAAACCCATTTACTCAATGAAATGAAACCAGATGAAATAAACCAAAAGTCCAAAAGCAACACACAATCTCCACCTACCTCAATAAATAAAGTTATGTATGCCATTTTGAAATCAACGATCTTCTGTACCCAGTTATAGTTCACTACTGTCTGTTTCACGAAAGCTGCCCAAATTTTACGGCCATATAAACAATTCAAAAACAATATTTTTTTCGATAATATTAAATTAAAGGAAAATGTAATTGATTTTATTGCGAAAACAAAATTTCCCCACGTTAAATCCCCATAGACATCTTCACGGAGTGAAGATGTCTATGGGGATTTAACATGGGGAAATTTTTAGAATTTCAGAAATACTGGACCGATTTTCAAAATTTAACTTGTGTTTTCTTAGTTAGATCATATCCAAGCTATCTAGCCAGGTTTCGGAGTCAATTTCCAATTTTTTTTAATTTTTTGACTCCTCCCACACTCCTCTACTTCTTTTTCCCCCATGTTAAATTCCCATAGAGAAATAAATTTTTCGTAATAAAATCAATATTTGACCGAATTTCACGAAATAAAAAGAAGGCTCATTCTTAAATTTTCCTTCAATTTAATATTATCGAAAAAAATACTGTTTTTGCATTGTCTATATAGCCGTAACATTTGGGCAGCTTTCGTGAAACAGACTATAGTTTTAATTGTTCCACATGTGACGTTATTAGACGAAAAACGAGAACCAAACACCACCACTTCATAAAAAAACAACGGCCATCTAAGAATTTCCTTAAATATTGTATGTTATTGTGGAATGAATCAATAAAGTCACGGATACTTATAAAATCTAAATTAAATCATGTTACTGAAAATGGTCGTGCTGCCCGAGGAGTTTTATTAACATGGATTGCGTGTGTATTTGCACTATGTTTTTATTAACCGCAGTTATATGCTATACTTTCTTTAACTATTTCACACTGAACATGTCACAGGTACTATTTTCCACTGGTAGACATTGTATAATAACTTTAAATAACAGGATGTGTCTTTAATAGACTGGAAATGAGAAGCAAATGCCATTTTCTGATTGAAAACAAACTTTTTATGGCGGCCATGTCTTTAATAGACTGGAAATGAGAAGCAAATGCCATTTTCTGATTGAAAACAAACTTTTTATGGCGGCCATGTTGACATTGGCCGCCATTTCGTTTGAGTATTGTCATTATCACTTCATAAAATACACTAATGATGTATGGCGCACTAACATACGAAAACAATCAAAAGAAAAAGGTAAATCTAATAATGCAATACTATGTTTGTTTGTATCTCGATAGTCATAATTCCGGCGAGAACTCGCGAGATAAAACGAGATTTACAGACAAATTGCGCAGGCTGGTGCATTTAAGACGCGCATTTCTGAAACCTAGAGAAAATTACACAAGAAGCAACCTTTAAACCTTTTGCAACAATACACTTAAATAAATCTCTCTGGGCTCCGACCATAAGTATCGAGCTCGAAACATTCAGGTTTAAGTATACAGCCACCCGCACGAAACATACTATGCTATATCGTAATAATACTATTTGGGGTTACACAAACGGGTTTTTAGCAAAACCGTAGCGTACGTTAAGGGTTTTTGTAACGCCTGTTTTTTATAATACATATGTCACTCGGCTACGATATAGAACAATCTAAAGAAACGACAGAGTTAAATTTGCGCTCGGCCACCGCCCAAAGACTTGAGTATCGAACTCGGAACGTCAGACCGGGCCCAAACATACTTTATTTAAAGTTTGAAGCAATCATACTTCATGTATCGCAATATTAATATTTGGGGTTACAAAAACCGGGGGTTTACAAAAACCGGCGCGTACGTCAACGGTTTATGTTACCCCCGGTTTTTGTTAACCCCATGCAGTGAAAAGTCTTTTACATTTTCTGTCTCTCGGCCATAGTGTAGAAAAGGTTGAACAAACCGACAGTTAAATTTGTGCTCGGTCACCGCCCAACGGCTTGAGTATCGAACTCGGAACTTCGGGCGAGGCACAAAATACTTTATTTAAGGTTTGAAGCAATCATACTTCATGTATCGCATTATTAATATGTGGAGTTACAAAAACCGGGTGTTTACAAAAACCGGCGTGTACGTGAACGGTTGTTGTTACCCCCGGTTTTTGGCAACCCATGCCGTGAAAAGTCTATTACATTTTCTGTCACTCGGCTACAGTGTAGAAAAAATTAAGAAAAACGACAGAGTTAAATTTGCGCTCGGCCACCGCCCAACGGCTTGAGTATCGAACTCGGAACGTCGGACCGGCCCCAAACATACTTTATTTAAATTTTGAAGCAATCATATTTCATGTATCGCAATATTAATATTTGGGGTTACAAAAACCGGGTGTTTTTGTTGCCCCCGGTTTTTGTTAACGGGGTTTACAAACATCGGGGGCGGGGGGGGGGGGGTGGGGTGTGTGGGTTACAAAAATGGGCTCTACAATAGAGCCATATTCCGTTTCCATTTACAATGAATTTATTTACAACAGTTGAATGGTACGGGTGATTGAGGTCTGGACCTGTGGTTGTACTTGTACGTTTAACCGCCGGATATGATAAATGGACCTTACCCCATATGCGACCAGCGTAGGACCGGACGCGCAGATCCGGGCATACGCTTGTCGCCATCCAGTCACGTAAGCAGGCTGACTGTCACTAGCGACAGGAATATAGCGAATAGTAGGTTAGTGCCGTGAATGGGAAAAAATATCCAGCAAGGCCCAAGAATTTCTTTATTTCTCATCAGAAGTGGTCACAACATATACTTTGGTTCAGAAATAAGGAAAATAGATAGAGATGGAAATAGAGAATAGTAGGTTAGTGCCGTGAATGGGAAAACATATCTGGCAAGGCTCAGGAAACGGGATGGGCGAGGCTCTGCCGAGCACATCCCGTTTCCGTGCCGCGCCAGAGACATCATCTGAGACATTTTCTGGCAAAATAAACATGCATTCACCATTACCCCAAGTATTGATTGGTATTATTATACATTTTATATCGGACGTAAAATTCCGCACCAATATCAGGGGCGATAACCGTGTTTCCTTAAAATGTTAATGGACATTACTATGTATTCTCTGTATTTATATTTTGATGTGCAATGATTATACTACATAATTTGTCGAAAATATTTTTTTTTCAGATGACACATTTAAGTAGTATAAATAATTAAAAAATATCATGCCTCATTTGCATATGAAAATAGCCTGATACCACCGCGCGTCACAATCAGTAAAATAAATATTACTATTTAAAATGATTATATCTGTATAATTTTTAGAACTGGTGGAATAGTGACACAATTGTACACTTATTTAATTCCTTTAAAGAACATGTTGTGCCTACATAGTGGGCATGTACCTTTAAGATCACCTTTTTCAACCCGCGGCCCATTGTAGCGTTTGTTGTATTTAATGACGTCCACTTACGACTTGTCGAGAGGTTGCGTACTTCTCTGATATATGAGGCACGCCATGGGGTTTACAAAATGTACAATATTTTGCATAAATAAACGAAAAAGTTGACAACAATTTCAAACGTTGACACAAATTTTAGAGTACTCTAAAATTTGTGTCAACGTTTAACGTCACTTACGGAAAATATTGTACATTTTGTAAACGTAATTCATGAAAATACGCAGATGCACGAAGGTACAAAATGCATGGCGTGCCTCATATGTGATCTGCCAGGCAAGAAAGGGGCGTATTGCGTTATTGACCGGAATTGATCCTGGTCAGCTATCATATTCATGCCACATACCCCGTATGCAGGTAGAGGATTTAAATAGAAAAAGTACACTACAAAATATATTCTGCAAACTGATAGATGATGACCATACAAACCACATGCAGAAAACCCAATCGAATTTGTTTAATCCAAACAATATTTCAGGAAGTTTTCATATTAGTACATGTTATGCAAATTTATGCAAATTGTTTCCCACCCAATTCTAAAAATCGTAATAAAAAAGACTTAACGAATATAATTTTTTTTTTTTACATTTTTTGTTGTAAATGATCAAGTCCATGTAATACACTAATGAGAAACACATAAATCAGAGTTAATATAAATAATTAAAAAAAATAATTCATTAATTAGTCATTAATTAGTCATAGTAGAACACGCATAATTCAGATAATTAATCAATTCAAACCTTTGTGACATTTGAAGTATTTCTTATTGCTGCATGCGGTTTTCAGCATTCATTTCATCTGATCAAATTATATCAATTTCATAAATAAGAAAAAGTTGTTTTATCCCAGTTGATATCTTGTTAAGAGAAATACGCAAAATCATTTTGTCTATGGAGAACATAATTAGGAGATATATCTCCTAATTAGGACTTAGTATCTCCTAATTATGGGATATTAAGTTATAATTAGGAGATAGTATCTCCTGAGATACATATGTTTTAACATTGGCACCAGGACGCTTCCATATACCCCACTTGTTCATCGACGCTATCTAAATATAATAAAATTCTGGTTCAAAATAACTGCGTCAGATGATCACAAAAATATGAAACATATATACATACACATGATGTTAGCAGACATGCAAAGCACAACAAGTCACTAGTCAAACAATTGAGTGTTATCGTACCACGGATTTCTTGATGTTTGGTTGAATCAAGGGGTAGGAAATATAGAAGCGTTTCTGGTAGTTTTCAAACAAAGATTGACCGACAACTTTATGCAGAAGTGGCAAGCCAGAATTAACGAATCTAGCAGAGAGTTATTTTTATAGAAATGTATGCGACTTCAAAATGCAATATTACTTAAAGGACACCACACTCACGAAATAGGTACGAATTTGCCACACAAAAAGTTTCGTCCCATCGCCTAGAAGTAGAATCAGGCAGATGTAACAGAACTCCAAGTGAAAACTGGAAATGTACATTGTGTGGACATGTGGAAGACGAATACCATTTTATTTTAGAATGCACAATGTATGTGAATCTCAGGAAAACATATATAAACCGGTATTATTGGAACAGGCCAAGCATGGTTAAATTCATGGAGCTGATTAAATCGGAACATTCACAAACTGTAAGAAAGTTAGGCCAATACATATACCAAGCGTTTCAAATCAAAAATGAAAATTGATATATCCATCACTGAGGTCACCTTTTCCCAATACATAACTAAATAAATACAAATACAGTATACATAATTGAGCCGCGCCGTGCGAAAACCGGGCTTAACCCTTTCACCCCTAAGTAACTGAATGGGCTGCGATATGTTAATTTTGCAACCAATCCAATCATCGCAAAATGATTTTCAGACTATTCCATTTATAAAAAGGGGGTATTTGTTGTTCTCAAAAATATGAAAATTACTTTCAAACAGTGCAGATCCTGATGAGACGGCTCGTTACGAGCCGTCTCATCTGGATCTGCAGTGTTTGCATAAACCGATATAGCGGCCTTTCGGGCTCAATGGGTTAATGACAACATTTTCAGTTTTTACTTTTTCGCGTATTCTGAATTGTACATCTTTTAAAAGCCATATACCGCCAAAATTATCAATGTATCCCAATTATGTTTCATTTTCGAAGTAGTTTTATGACGCGTGGTAAAAACTTATATGACGTTTTAGATCAATGACGTCGAAATTACGAAGTTTTTATCAACGGCGTATGCAAGGGGTATTGATCCGGACAAGTCCTATAGATTTGTCATCTTTTATCGCATGTCAACCAAATTTGGATATCTCGTAGCCTGGCCAAGTGTCTCCCATTAGGCCAAGGCAAAGAATGAAAATAATGTGCATGGCTCATGTTGCAGTTGCTAATGTAACGTCATGTTTTGGATTGCGGCCCAAGTAACGTAATTTCGTATGAATACTTTTCAAATAAGGCAGAGTGAGGCATTTCCCTGTTGTTTGCTGCTGTCTGAAATAATTTTTGGGAATAATATATAACGACATCATTTAACATTTCGTATGCGACGACATATTTTAAAGTAGGCAGTAGGCCGCTTATACCATTAACTTTGTGACAAAACACGATACCGGGCAGATTTGGTAGCGTGATACCTTATAATTGTCGCCGTGTGTCTTTCTTGAGGATCGCATTACCATCGCCTGATATACATTATTATGCAGTCAAGTGATAAACTGATGATTTGATACTACAAAAGCACTTTCGACTACAAAAGCAAGTGTATGACCATCACATTTCCAATTAATATGTTGATGCATTTATTTTAAATTCAATACAAACCCCGGATATTTATGTCATTTTATAGCTGCGTGTCTACCTCCATATATTTTTTCCCATTCACGGCACTAACCTACTATTCCATTTATCCCGTCAACACCCACAGATGGCTTTAAAATGCAAAAATAATAACCCCAGCCACCGCATACATATTCATACGCAGTGATTAGGTCTTATTGACAGGATATCAAAACTGTTTCACGGCACCGTGTTTCACGGCACATACGCACTGTGTTGACTGGATAAAATAAATATCTGGGGCCCGTTTCACTAAACTTCGTACTACTAACATGTTCGTAAGCGCAAATTTAGGATCGTCTGTAAATTTCAATTGATGTATTTACATGTATTGAGCATATGCTGCATATGCTCAATAAATGTAAATCCAATAATTGTTTACAAGAAAACATCGTTAATGTGAAATTTACAGACTATCATAAATTTGCACTTACGAACATTTTAGTCGTACGAAGTTTAATGAAACGGGCCCCTGAATTTGTATCTATATCTGTATATGTAGCATACTGATCAGACACCGTGGATCATATATAAGGAACATGTAGGCGGGTTTGTGCCTCTCAGTTGTTAGCAAATACAGTGGGGTCAGCGTGTAAATGCACACACGAACGAACACGACAGGTTGTTTCCAACCTGTCGTGTTCGTTCGTGTGTGCACTTACACTCTGACCCCACTGTATGCCCATAACTGTAGAAACAGATGGTCTCGAACGAGTTACCATTTAACCATTATACCGCTACTCACAACAATTGTCGTCTGCTGCTGCTTTTATATATTGCCTTATTTCTCAATAAAAAAATGTTTCGACAGCACGTCAGAATCATTTCCAATAAAAATGTTTGCTACACATACAGTCATCATATCTTCAAGTATCTTAACCCTTAGACCGTTACTCACACCAATTGTCGTCTGCTGTTGCTTTTATATCTTGCCTTATTTCTCAATAAAAACATGTTTTGACAGCACTTCAGAATCATTTCCAATGGAAATGATTCTGAAGTGCTGTCAAAGCATGTTTTTGATGATAAAAATGGAAAATAGAAAATAAACAGCAGACGACAAAAATATTAACATAGCTGTCTAAGGGTTAATATGAAAATTATGAAGCTAGTCATGCAAAATGTATGCACCGAGCATCTGGCGACAGCTCTGATTTCTATATCAATTTCCAACGGTATGTACAGAAGATATACATGATTTTCAAAAATAAATATCGGTGAAAAACGGCGATGCGACACGGGAGGTATTGCCAGGACCGGGTCAAATATGAAACATTACATGTTATTTTGTGCGATATTTGTGCTATTTTTCATGAAATATATTTACAGAAACTGTGATATTTTCTATAAATGACGTCTAAAGATGACGAAATTTTCATAACAAATGTGGAATTCCATTTCGACGTTATTTACGTAAACTATCGTATATGAATACTTTTCATGAAATATTGCACACGTTTTTAGGTACAAACTCACACAGCGGGTCTCATGTGTAATTTACCTGTAGGCGCATGCATATAAGCATTACAACATAACTCGAATTCCATGAACGGATTTCTTGTGATAACTGTCGGTTTTCCTGGAAATGCTTGGGTGCGCATACACCTGTTGCCGTGTCAACGTGACAATGGTTTTGTGTTACCAATTAACCGAAGGATAGCGAGGAATGTCTAGACATGAAACCGATATTAATTACTGAGGCGAAATGTGGCTGTGAATGGGTACATGGTCTTATTGATTACAGTGTGATCAGCATCTGCCCTGTTCGCCATTCGATCACGCTGCATTATTGTGCTATTTGATCAGGAGCTACACTGGTCACACATCCCATAAGCCCCATTTCTCCAGTGACGGCCATTTACAGTGGAACCTCTCTAAACCGGACATCCTGGGACGTCCCCAGGGTGTCCGGTTTAGAGATGTTCCATTCATTATAGGAATGAATGGCCTTTTTGTGGAATTTATCGGGGTATAAACTTGGAAAAGTCGCGGGAATACTGGACGAAGGCCGGAAGGCCTCGTCCAGTATTCCCGCGACTTTTCCAAGTTTATATCCCTGATAAATTCCACAAAAAGGCCATTCATTCCATATAATTCCAGCATTTTAAATAAATTCATCAAGAAAATGTGTTTAGTTTGACCGACGGCAGCCATTTGTTTACATTGACAGCACTGACAGCGCACCTGTAGAAAGTAGTTCGGCGTGAGAGTTTACTGGCATATAAATTTTGGACAGAGACTTGCTACGGGCCAATCAAATGTTAGGGAATTGTGTAAATATGTTTGTGCTGGAATTATTGTTTACCAATTACTTCTAAATTTTAAATGATTGTTTTATGGGGCTGTAGCTCATTACTGTAGCCTGATAACGATAAATGTATAGATTGTTTTAAAGTCACTCTTTTTATTAAATTTTCGACCACATGGTCTTTATTTTAGTATGAAAATGTATATATTGCTGGTTTAGAAGCATGACGGGATATTTCATTGATCGAATAACTAACAGTGCAGACCAGATCACATTATTCTAATTTATTTTTCACTACAGGGACGTGCAATACACGTGTACACTACTATATCATGGTGAAACAATTCGTTCCCACGAAATAACAATTCGTTCCCACGGGTCTACAGCCCTGTTGTACGGTCCCATTTTTTAATTTTTTATTTAGCTTATATTTAACCCTTTGAACCTGAAAGCCTGCTATAGCGGGGTTAACAAACAGCGCAGATCCAGATGAGCCGGCTCGTAACGAGCAGTCTCATCAGGATCTGCACTTTTTGCAAGTAATTTTCATATATTTAAAACAAAAACACCCCCATTGTCCTATAATCTGGAGGAAACTGGTACAAGTATATCACATGGCCGCTGTCTGAAAAGGATTGGCCGTGACTTTTAGGACCAGCTTATGTTAAAATGATCTGGGCTAGTTATTTCCCTTTTATTTTATTTATAGACATCAGGTCCAATTTGTATATTTTATGGCCCAATTGCTTATAATTCCAGCACAAAAATATGTACACAATTCCCTAACATTTGATTGGCCCGTAGCTTATATCCCAGTAAACTCCCACGCCGAACTACTTTCCGTAACCGTGAGGCGCAGTTAAAATAATTCTTAAGAAAACGGAAAATAAACACATTTTCTTGATGAATTTATTTCAAATGCTGGAATTATAAGGAATGAATGGCCTTTTTGTGGAATTTATCGGGGATATAAACTTGGAAAAGTCGTGGGAATACTGGACGAGGCCTTCCGGCCTTCGTCCAGTATTCCCACGACTTTTCCAAGTTTATACCCCGATAAAAAAGGCCATTCATTCCTCTAGTTATAAAACCGAATGTTGCACGATTTGTTGTGTAAAGGAGCAATTATAGTGTTTTCCACTAGTGTTGATCGAGATCATTCTACATATCTACACAATCTGATCCAGAACTGCATTATTTGCCACAATCATATTTTCACACTTAGGAATTGTATAATTGCAATCAGTGTAGACCCAGATCAGACTGCACAGACTGCACTGTGCACATGTCTCAGTTGATGTCTCTGATATAAAGAACTGGTGGGCATCTCTCTCTAACATTTGAGAGAGAGAGAGAGGGAGGGATTGAGAGAGAGAGAGAGAGAGGGATAGAGAGAGAGAGAGAGAAAGATGAGAGAGAGAGAGAGAGAGAGATAGAGAGAGAGATAGAGGAAGAAAGGAAGAGAGAGAGAGAGAGAGAGAGAGAGAGGAGAGAGAGAGAGAGAGAGAGAGAGAGAGAGGGAGGGAGAGAGAGAGAGAGATGTACCTTTAAAGGGATTAAACGTTCCTTTGTTTGCTCAGTATATGCTCGAGACGCCAGTTTTCGGGGTAGTTCGAATTTTCGGGGTATTCACATATTTTGTAATTTATAGACATGTGTGGAGCCGCGATGTGCTTTACGTCAGGTGATTAAAATAAGCATGACTTGACGTACATTAAGTCCTTTAGAATTCCAACAAATCCAGTGTTTGGACTAAATACTGGTAATTTTTGCCATTTTAGGCATTTAGGTAATTTTGTTTTTACGTCCGCACGTCCGCCATTAATCTGGTCTTTAATATTGTTAAAACCATAAATAATAGAAAAGTTTAAAAATTTTCCTTCACTGTGCCTCATTTATCTGTGAGATGATCAACAGCCAATGAAAACTCGGGACGAATTAGCAGATTTATTGACACTCTCGGAACATACCCCGAAAACACCAACCATAAGTCAAGATTTAAGACGGCTGACTCCTTTGTTGCTAAACGCGCTGTCGCGGATTTTTATCTAACAACAACAACAACAACAACATCTTACTTTGAAGTCAAGAAACAATGAAAACATGTTTATCATTGGATTGAACTGACAAGTTAGCTCATATGATATGTTTTATAAAAACCGCTAGTTGATGAACTTGTAAATACCCCGAAAACTAGACCCACCATCATACGTGTACACCGTTTCTCATGATGAGTCATGCATACTCAAGATGCATGATCACGTGGTTATAACAACAACAACAGTGGCTGAAAGTGTTGAAATCTTGAAAGTAGTATTTGATATTTTTCTTAATGTGAAACGGATTTTGATGAAATATGGCGCAGCAAATGCGTCTTCATGAGCTGCATTTGGTGGTCCAGTGAGTTTGGCACAGACTTATGTCGTTTTTTGCGAAGAATCGATTTCCGAAATCGATTCTTCGCAAAAACGACAGAAGTTTGGGCTAAAATACAGAGACCACCAAATGCAGCTTAACAAGACGCGTTTTATGTGCCATATTTCATCAAAATCCGTTACATAATAAGGACAATATAAAATAATACGTACTTTCAATCGGATGGATTCTGGAAGTTTCAGTACATGTTGTTGTTGTTAGTACCACGTGATCATACACCTTGTATTTGCGGCTACTCATGTTATAGTCTACGGAGCCCCGCAGGGGACGTATAATTCTTTTTTATATTAATTCTCTCCCACGAAATAACAATTCGTTCCCTCAATTTAACAATTCGTTCCCACGAAATAACAATTCGTTCCCGTGGTAATTCATGGAAATGAATTGTTATATCGTGGGAAATAATGTTTAATTCAAGGGAACGAATTGTTAATTCGAGGGAACGAATTGTCATTTGTGGGAAGGAATTGTTAATTCGAGGGAACGAGTTGTTATTTCGTGGGAAATAATTGTTAATTCGAGGGAACGAATTGTTAAATTGAGGGAACTAATTGTCATTTCGTGGGAAATAATTGTTAATTCGAGGGAACGAATTGTTAAAATGAGGGAACAAATTGTCATTTCGTGTGAAGGAATTGTTAATTTGAGGGAACGAATTGTTAATTCGAGGGAACGAATTGTTAAATTGAGGGAACTAATTGTCATCTCGTGGGAACGAATTGTTAAATTGAGGGAACGAATTGTCATTTCGTGGGAACGAATTATTAATTCGAGGGAACTTCGTGGGAACGAATTGTTAATTCGGGGGAACTAATTGTTATTTCGTGGGAACGAATTAATAAAACAAAAACATCATAATTTTGCACTTACGAACATTTTAGTCATACAAAGTTTAGTGAAACGGGCCCCATGTTCTCGAGACTATTTACGGAAAATATTGACATTTAGAAATCAATATCGGCAAAAATCTGCGATACGATAATGGATGTCAGAAAAAAACATACTTCATAGGAACAACGTTAATTATGCTGATTGCCTTACAAATACACATTTCCATTCATAAAAAAACTCCCAACATTTGTACAAATTTCATGATTGTAGGCGACTCTTCTTTGTCTGATAAAAAAATAGATTACCTTCTCAGAATTCAGACGTCACGTTTTCCAAAAATAGTAACATTTACAGTATTGTTCATGGCAATTAACGCAAGCTTCCGAATATATAGCTTTTAAAACTGCTGTATAATTTCATTATGCTCCCAAATCCGGGGAATGGGTTGATTAGTGCAGCAATCATAAAATAAGAAGAGGAACAAATGAGCATTTTCGCAGATTTCATTCGAACAGTGACACTGACGTAGATGGGTGGACCGTTTCGCTATCCATATTTAGCATTTGTATAGAAATATAAAAAAGATCCACCCACCTGTGCGATTAGGCAAACTACAAACCACACATCCTTTGTATTGATCTATGAAGGGACCTGGGGGCCGTTTCACTAAACTTCGTACGACTAAACTGTTCGTAAGTGCAAATTCCGGATCGTCTGTAAATTTCAATTGATGGATTTACATTTATTGAGCATAGGCTGCATATGCAGCCTATGCTCAATAAATGTAACTCCAATAATTATTTGTTAAATAAAATTTGAACTTTAATCACTATCATAATTTTTCACTTACGAACATTTTAGTTTAGTTTTCACTGAACTTCGTGTGAAAATGTTCGTACGAAGATTTTCATAAATTTGCTTCTCACATTAACGTTCTTTCCTAATTGTTACAATGTTCTCCCTACATGTGCACATAGTTAAATAAATAACATACTGCTAAAGCCTGATAATGATCTATGGTATTGCAAACAGTGCATATCCTGAACAGACTGTGCGGATGCACAGGCTGATATGGATTTACACTGGTCGCAAAAGCCATAAGCCCCATCAGCGTTACAGATCACTACTGAGATGTGTTGCATCTTTGCTTTGTTGATATCTTCCAACCTTCATGTGATTTGCACCAGGGGTGGGCGAACAATAGGCTGTTCTACATGGTTACACAAAGGGTTGGTGACAATAGGGGGTTCTATATTTGCTACACTAGGGTGGGTGAACAATGGGGGGGGGGGGGGGGGGGGGGGGGTTCTACATGGTTACACTAGGGTGGATGAACACTAGGGTCTACATGGTTACACTAGGAGTGTGTGAACAATGGGGGGTTCTACATGGTTACATAGGGTGTGCGAACAATAGGGGGTTCTACATGGTTACACTAGGTGGGTGAACAATAGGGGCTTCTACATGGTTACACTAAGGGTGGGTGAACAATGGGGGGGGGGGGGGGGTGGGTGGGGGTTCTATATGGTTACATTGGGGTGGTTGGTGAACAATAGGGGGTTCTACATGGTTACTTAGTGGTGGGTGAACAATAGGGGTCATACAAGGTTACATAGGGGTGGGTGAACAATGGGGGGTTCTACATGGTTACATATGGGTGGGTGAACAATAGGGGGTTATACATGGTTACATAGGGGTGGGTGAACAATAGGGGGTTATACATGGTTACATAGGTGGGTGAACAATGGGGCGTTTTACATGGTTACACTAGAGGTGGGTGAACAATAGGGGTTCTACATGGTTGCAAAGGGTGGTGAACAATGGGGGGTTTTACATGGATACATAGGGGTTAGTGAACAATAGGGGTTATACATGGCTGCATAGGGGTGGGTGAACAATGGGGGGTTCTACATGACTACATATGGGTGGATGAACAATAGGGGGTTCTACATGGTTACACTAGGGGTGGGTGAACACAATTGGGTTATACACGGTTACATAGGGGTGGGCGAACAATAGGGGATTCTACATTTTTAAATAGGGGTGGATGAACACTAGCGGGTTAAACATGGTTACACTAGGGGTGTGCGAACAATAGGGGGTTATACATGGTTATATAGGGGTGGGTGAACAATGGGGGTGCTACATGCTTGCACTAGGTGTTGGTGAACAATAGGGGATTCTACATGGTTACTTAGTGGTGGGTGAACAATAGTGGTTATACAAGGTTACATAGGGGTGGGTGAACAATGGGGAGTTCTACATGGTTACATATGATTGGGTGAACAATAGGGGGTTCTACATTGGTTACATAGGGGGTGGGTGAACAATAGGGGGTATTATACATGGATACATAGGGGTGGGTGAACAACGGGGCGTTTTACATGGTTAAACTAGAGGTGGGTGAACAATAGGGTTATACATGTTTACACTAGGGGTGGGTGAAGAATGGGGTGTTTCTACATGGTTACATAGGGGTGGGGTGAACAATGGGGGGGGGGGTTCTACATGGCTACACTAGCGGTGTGAGAACAGTAGGGGATTATACATGGTTACATAGGGGTGGGGTGAAAAATGAAAAATGGGGGGCTACATAGTTACACTAGGGTGTGCGAACAATAGGGGATTCTACATTGTTAAATATGGGTGGGTGTATACACTAGGGGGTTCAACATGGTTACACTAGGGGTGTGCGAACAATAGGGGGTTATACATGGTTATATAGGGGGGGGTGGGTGAACAATGGGGGGTTCTACATGATTACATAGTGGTGTGTGAACAATATGGGGTTATACATGGTTACATAGGGGTGGGTGAACAATGGGGGGAAGGGGGGTTTTACATGGTTGCATAGGGGTGGGTGAACAATAGGGGGTTCTACATGGTTACACTAGGGATGGGTGAACACTAGGGGGTTCTACATGTTTACACTAGGGGTGGGTGAATAATGGGTGATTCTACATGGTTACATATGGGATAGGGTGAACAATTGGGGGGGGGGTGCTACATGGTTACATAGGGGTGGGTGTGAACAATGGGGGGTTCTACATGGATACATATGGAAGGGTGAACAATAGGGGTTTTTACCTGGTTACAATAGGGGTGTGGGTGAACAATGGGGGGCTCTACATGGTTACATAGGGGTGGGTAAACATGGGGTGTTCTACATGGTTACATAGGGGTGGGTGAAAAAATGGGGGGGAAAAAATGGGGGGGGTGGTTCTACATGGCTACACTAGGGGTGTGAGAACAATAGGGGATTCTACATGGTTTACATAGGGGTAGGGTGAAAAATGGGGATTCTACATAGTTACACTAGGGGTGTGCGAACAATAGGGGATTCTACATTGTTAAATATGGGTGGGTGAACACTAGGGTGTTCAACATGGTTACACTAGGGGTGTGCGAACAATAGGGGGTTATACATGGTTATATAGGGGTGGGTGAACAATGGGGGGTTCTACATGGTTACATAGGGGTGTGTGAACAATATGGGGTTCTACATGGTTACATAGGTGGGGTGACTATAGGGGTGGGTGAAACAATGGGGGGTTTTACATGGTTGCATGGGGGGGGTGGTGAACAATAGGGGGTTGGGGGCTGCATGGTTACACTAGGGATGGATGGGGAACACTAGGGGGTTCTACTATGTTTACACTAAGGGGTGGTGTGAATAATGGGTGGTTCTACATGGTTACAATATGGGATGGGTGAACAATGGGGGGGTGTGCTACATGGTTACATAGGGGTGGTGAACAATGGGGGGTTCTACATGGATACATATGGGATGGTGAACAATAGGGGTTTTTACCTGGTTACAATAGGGGTGGGTGAACAATGGGGGGCTCTACATGGTTACATAGGGGTGGGTAAACAATGGGGGTTCTACATGGTTACATAGGGGTGTGTGAAGAATAGAGGTTCTACATGGTTACACTAGGGGTGGGTGAACACTAGGAGGTTCTACCTGGTTACACTACGGTTGGGTTAACAATAGGGGTTCTACATGATTACACTAGGGGTGGTGAAAATAGGGGGTTATACATCGTTACACTAGGGGTGGTTGAACAATAGGGGTTCTACATAGTTACACTAGGGGTGTGTGAACAATAGGGGTTCTACATGGTTACACGAACGGTGGGTGAACAATAGGGGGTTCTACATGGTTACACTACGGTTGGGTTAATAATAGGGGTTCTACATGGTTACTCTAGGTGTAGGTGAACAATAAACGGTTGTACATGGTTACACTAGGGGTGTGTGAACAATAGGGGGTTCTACATGTTTACACTAGGGGTGTGTGAACAATGGGGGGTTCTACATGGTTACACTAGGGGTGGGTGAACAATGGGGGATTCTACATGGTTACATTAGGGTTGGGTGAACAATAGGGGTTCTACATGGTTACACTAGGCGTGTGTGAACAATCGTGATTCTACATGGTTATACTAGGGGTGGGTGAACAATATAGGGTTATACATGGTTACACTAGGGGTGTGTGAACAGTGGGGGTTCTACATGCTTACACTAGGGTTGGTGAACAATCGGGGTTCTACATGGTTACACAAATGGTTGGTGACACTAGGGGGTTCTACAATTGCTACACTAGGGGTGGGTAAACAATAGGGGTACTACATGGTTACACTAGGGGTGGATGAACAATAAGGGTTACTACATGGTTGCACTAGGGGTTGGTGAACACAAGAGGTTACACAACGGATTGGTGACAATAGGGGGTTCTACAATTGCTGCACTAGTGGTGGGTGAACAATAGGGCGTACTACATGGTTACACTAGGGGTGGATGCCCAATAGGGTGTATTACATGGTTACACTTGGGGTAGGTGAAGAATGGGAGGTTCTACATGGTTACACTGGGGGTGTGTTTAGAATGGGGTTCAACATGGTTACACTGGGGGTGGGTGAACAATGGGAGTCCACATGGTTACACTAGGGGTGGGTGAACAATGGGGGTTCGACATGGTTACACAAATGGTTGGTGCCACTAGGGAGTTCTACAATTGCTACACTAGGGTGGATGAACAATACGGGGTTCTACATGGTTACACTGGGGTGGGTGAACAATTGGTGTTCTAATTGATTACACTAGGGTGGGTGAACAAACAATAGGGGGTTCTACATGGTTACACTAGGGTGGGTGAACAAACAATAGGGGGTTCTACATGGTTACACTGGGGTGGGAGAACAATGAGGGTTCTACATGGTTACACTATGGTTGGGTGAACAATAGAGGGTTATACATGGTTACACTAGGGTGGGTGAACAATGAGGGTTCTACATGGTTACACTATGGTTGGGTGAACAATAGAGGGTTATACATGGTTGCAATAGGGGTCTGTGAACAGTGGGGGTTCTATATGCTTACACTAGAGGTTGGTGAACAATAGGGGTTCTACATGGTTACACAAATGGTTGGTGACACTAGGTGTTCTACAATTGCTACTTTATGGTAGGTGAACAATGGGGGGGGGGGGGGGGGGTGGGGGTGGTACTCACATGGTTACACAAAGGGTTGGTGACACTAGGATGTTCTACAATTGCTACACTAGGGGTGGGTGAACATAGGGGGGTACTACATGGTTACACTAGGGGTGGATGAATAATAGGGGGTACTGCATGGTTACACTAGGGGTAGGTGAACAATGTTGGGGTTCTAACATGGTTACACTAGGGAGTTATACACTTACTATATAGGGTGGATGAACAATAGGGGGTTCTACATGGTTACACTAGGGGGTGTGAACAATTGGGGGTTCTAATTGGTTACACTAGGGTGGGTTAACAATAGGGGGTTCTACATGGTTACACTAGGGGTGTGTGAACAATGGGGGTTATACATGGTTACACTATTGTGGGTGAACATTGGGGGGTTCTACATGGTTACTCAAAGGGTTGGTGACACTTGGGATTTCTACAATTGCTACACTAGGATGGATGTACAATGGGGGTTCTACATGGTTACACTAGGGATGTGTGAACAATAGGGGAAGTGGATAATATTGCGTGTATTCTGGGACATTGAAATGATATTAATATGTTAGTTGTTATGTATCGTGTTTTAACCCTTTGAACCCGAAATCCCACTATAGCGGTTTATGCACAAAATGCAGATCCAGATGAGCCGGCTCGTAACGAGCCGTCTCATCAGGATCTGCACTTTTTGAAAGTAATTTTAATATTTTTGAGAACAAAAACACCCCCTTTCATAAATGGACGAATCTGAAAATCATTTTGTGACCATTGTATTGGTCGGAACATTAGCATATCACAGTCCATTCCAGTTCCTGAGGGTTAAGTACATGTATTGTGTAAACTTCTGTGTTGTACGAATATCTTGGCTTCATTCTTCCTATCACGGAGACCATTACAATCGTACAATCACACACATTGCGCATCTACCGGTCACAAAAAGCATTTTATCCCGTCAACACAGTGCGTATGTGCTGTGAAACACGGTGCCGTAAAGCATTTTTGATATACTGTCAATACGACCTAATTACTGGGTATGAATATGTGCGGTTCGATTCTCCGATTTTCAAGATGCCGCTCCGGTTAATTTTTGAATTTTAAAGTTATTTGTATTATTGACGGGATAAATAGAATAGTAGGTTGGTACCATAAATGGGAAAAATATCTGGCGCGGCACGGAAACGGGATGGGCTCGGCAGAGCCTCGCCCATCCCGTTTCCTAAGCATTGCCATATATTGTTCGTAACATGAAGATTGTTTTATCCACCATGTCAACACACGCGAATCGTCAACATAAAACAATATGCGGATTTCATCTATTTTTGACGTGTTTTTTTTTGCGTAGGACTAAACGGCATTATCGGGGTGTAACATTGTAAAACTGCAAGAATTCTGGTTGCATGTAGGAATGTGTCTATTCAGTATTGTTGAGACCGAAAATAATCAAGAGAAAACGGTCAGAATAATATTTTAGTCGCAGATCATGTGTAAAATAAAATAGCAGCTAGAATAGAAAGCCGCATTTGCTATGAAAATGTCGTCAACTTTCGACGTCTCGTGCAGAACTTATCCCGTCAACACAGTGCGTATGTGTCGTGAAACACGGTGCCGTGAAACATTTTTGATATCCTGTCAATACGACCTAATCACTGCGTATGAATATTTGCGGTGGCTGGGATTATTATTTTTGCATTTTAAAGCCATTAGTAGGTGTTGACGGGATAAATAGAATAGTAGATTAGTGCCGTGAATGGGAACAATATCTGTCGCGGCTCGGAAACGGGATGTGGTCGGCAGAGCCTCGCCCATCCCGTTTCCTAAGCCTTGCCTCACCTACTATTCTCTATATATCACATATGCTGTAAATATCTTTCCTGAACAGCGTAAGTCGGTGAAAAACGCAAGGGAGCGGGGAGTACTTTCTGTAATAAACACGTCTTATAAATAGGTCACTCAACTTGGAAAATCCCTTGGGACTACTTTCAGGGGAATGTATGACGTTAGAACTGGCGGATTTGGTCGGTTCTACCGCAGATTATTGAAGAACGGTTCATATGTTGGTGTTTATTTATTATTTCGGCATCTCTGGTGGTTTTGCTGCATTGTAACCAACATACACTTACGTCAGCTCTCGAAAATTGCACGTATACGTACGGTAATTTACATGTTGACAGAATAAAGGGTCCGAACGTTCGGAACAGTGAATGTGTAGATAATTGACGATTTATGTCGTGTGTAATGATTGAGTATTAATCAGTGGTTGCACACAACAATGTAAACTACCCAAAACCAACGAAATCTACCCAAATCCACGAGAATACCCACGTGGCACCAGAATAACGACCATCTGCTCAAATAGATGTGCACTCCATGCTGGCATAAAATGTTTCACGTCGAAATATGCACCGGTTTCCTGACGAGATGCTACTCGGCGCAAATTTCTAGACGAAAAATGCGCTTTGTCCCATAGCTCTAAGTATAGCAATCGGATAAAGTGCATTTTTCGTCTAGAAATTTGCGCCGACTACTAGACGAAAAATGTGTTTAGACGAAAACATGTGAACGTATGCATACAGCATCTTCTGCGTGTAGCTGAATTGGAATTAGTCAGGAATCCTGTGCATATAATGACGTGAAACATTTTACGCCGGCGCGGAGTGAAGCTCCAGTAGGTTTTACGTCATGTTTTTAAGTTTAAAGACGCCGTTTTCCTTAGATTAAAACCACAGGTGACCTAAAAATGCCACGACGGTTTCTTCTAGTATAAAACACATTAACTGTGACATCAGGCAATTCTTTTTCTGGTACCTGTGTTTTAAGCAACATGACGTCAACTCGACAAATTCGTATGCAGGGGGCCGTTTCACTAAACTTCGTACGACTAAAATGTTCTTGCAACATTATGATAGTCTGTAAATATCACATTAACAATGTTTTCTTGTAAACAATACTTGGATTTACATGTATTGAGCATATGCTGCATATGCAGCCTATGCTCAATAAATGTAAATCCATCAATTGGAAATTACAGACGATCCTAAATTTGCACTTACGAACATTTTAGTCGTACGAAGTTTAGTGAAACGGTCCCCTGTTGATGCCCTGGAAGTAGTTCCAAGGGAAGTTATTCACGTGTTTTAAATACGTTCGCTAACCTACTTATAACACTGGCATATTGAATTAACAGTTTATTAAGCATTGATGGCTTTAGTTGCGTAAATGTGCGTAAAGCGCTTTCCTGTTGCGTGCGTGAGTAATTAAATTTGTTCCCCGCTATTGTTTCCTCTACGTTGGTTCCAGTCAATGAGACCGAGCACAAGTCTGGGATATACTAACATCCGGTTAGCAACACACCAGTCTAGAGAATGGTCGGATTTCACCGGTTATATTGATTTGATTTATTGGTGCTTAACAGCCTATGGACAGCTAATGCCGTTTAAGGCCGGGCCAATGGGGTTGTATGGAATGAGAACGGGAACTCTATGTATTAAAGGTACATGCCCACTCAGTAAGCACAAACTGTTCTTTATAGGAATTAAATACATGTAAGTGTCAAATTGTGTCACTATTCCACCAGGTCTAAAAAGTAAAAGTGCCCGCTATACAGATATACTAATTTAGTAATATTTATTTTAAGGATAGTGACGCGCGGTGGTATCAGGCTATTTTCATATGAAAATGAGCCATACTATTTGTTTAATTAAATGCACACCAAAAATTAAATACAGATAATAAATAGTAATGTCCGTTAACATTTAAAAAAAAACACGGTTATCGCCCCTGATATCAGTGTTGAAGTTTGCATCTGATATAAAATGTATAATAATTCCAATCAATACGGGGAGTAATGGTGAATTAATGTTTATTTTGCCAGAAAATGTCATATCTACAGAATATATAAAACTATCAGGACCTGCAATGTTCGCCATTCCATCAATGAAAACCGGTATGCTTCTAACTGGCAATATAGATCGTTATCAGGCTACACATCAGTGCAATTGATCAGGAGCTGCACGGGCCACAAATGTCATAAGCCCCATTTCTCCATTCACACTCACACATATACACAGTGAGGAGACGATTACATTCATGTTCCATTGGTACGGACATGAAACCACGGATATGTGGTCAATCCGAGTTGTGAGTAATGTTAGTATAGAATACGTCATAGGGCTTCACAGAAAATAGGCCACGATATGACGTCATTGCGAGATTGCCGATATGTGTAATTCTTCAGTCATATGCAGAAACCTGTATCTGATCTGACTGTGATTGTGACTGGAGAACTCGGTCTTATAAGATCTGTGACTCGTATAGATCCAGGCGCATATATATTGGCGGTTGTATGGATGGGATGATGTGGTCCACTAATTCAATGGAATTGGGCTAAGTGATTGAGTGAGTCAGTGGGGTGAGGTAGTCAGCTGGTTAAGTGGAGTTGTGCCGGGCTCCACGGATGCTGCTTGTCTAGCTAACTGGCAGCAAATCGCCTCCTTTTGAGGCTTTTGTTTTAGCTTTACTACAGGGACTCCGGAGCTACCGGGGGAACTGGAGGTTTCCTCCACCAGGAGTAATTGCTTTTTATGTCGAAATTGACCATCTTCATTACTCCAATATAGACAAAAATCAAACGATTGAATGTTTATTAGTCTATTTTCTGCCAAAATCTGACGGTGTGGTAGGTGACTCAAAACTAAACTAAAATTAAATACCTACTATATAGTAAATAACAAAAACTATATATATAAAACTCAATAAGCAACACAAAATCATCAATCACGGTTATCATGATAGGTTAATATAGTATTATGATGCAGCAGACGAAAGCGGCCCTCACATATCGGTCGCGGCGTCCGCGCGACTCCTAAAACGGGCCAAGAAGGGCATTTTCGCGAGGCGTCCGGCCGGACGCTGCCCGATTTCTTCGGGCTCCACTGCGATTTTTAGAGGTCGCACGAACGCCGCGGGCGTGAAAACCTGACTCCCAAATCTGCGATTTTCCAAGCGCGATTTTAGTTCGTGGCAAGCCCGTAGACACGTCGTTAGGGCCCCGCCCGGCGGCCTGCCGGAAACCGACCAGTGATCTGGCGGCCGCATGAAGATTTTGACGTAAATTATTGGAAAAAAAAACCGCCGGGCGCCGTGGGATTTTCACGGGCCCCTCACGGCCACGCTACGATAGCCTCACGGCCCCTCACGGATCACGCCAGGACGCCTACTGTTCTTTGATCAGCCGGCGCCCGCCAGATTATCTAGCGGCATCCGGCCGACGTCACAGCGGGCGCACTGTCTCCACTCCGATACAATGTTCAAAGGGCACCGCCCGGCCCCATCTAATATGTGAGGGCACACGTCGCAGACATGAAATTCGCCCGATTCATCCACGGGCTCTAAATCTCCCGGCGACTCCTGTGATTAGAAAAATCGCGCGAACGCCGGCTGATATGTGAGGGCCGCTTAAGAGGGTGAGGGTGGCACGTCAAATACCATACCGTCAGAAATCACTTTCTTCTCTTCTCTGCTCTTCTCGATGGTGATTAGGTAGGATTATGACTGAATGTAACTGTTAGTTAATTACGTAGAAGACACTCGCTAGACATTAATGACTCAGATAGTACACTCGCCACTTAATTTCATTTGACCAGCCCGTAGTATGTTACTCAAAACGCACAATACACGTAAACGAGTCTGGGTTCCCCTCAACCATCTCTAATCGCTACCCAGCCATACTATATCACACACAGATAAGCTGATGGTTGTATAGGAGGCCTCAAATTATAGGTTACCATACCTGCATAGATTCTCCTATATTTGACGCACGTTTTTGGAGCCTGAATAAATGCAAAATTTATCAAAATTCGGAAATATAAACCAGACCGACGACCATCGGCCTGCTTCTATACTGGGCTATATATCCCGGGTATGGAAGGTGTTCGAGCCAATTCCCACCCTTAAATATAAGCCGAATAGAATAGATTCAGATCAAGTACCACACTCATGTAGACCGATAAGTATAAGTTAGATCACGGTTCGTCCGCATGTACGAGGAGATAATCCGCGAGCTTTAGCGAGCGGATTATTTCTCGTACATGCGGACAAACGTGATCTAACTTATTTATCACATCCTCATGCACATACCTTGCACACGAGTTGTGTTAATACAGAAACAACACCCGGACACGTGTCAAAGATGTGATAAGGATCTATAATGCTTGCTAGAAGCAAGGCGGGTGTTTGACTGATGGAATGACAATCGGTGCAGATCATGTGCGGATGCACAGGCTGATCTGGATGTACACTTTTCGCAAACCCAGAGGCCCAATTTCTCCAGTCACAGACACATTAAGTACATGTATCCTTATTAGCAATATTGAACCTGAATGGAGACGACACATTAGTTTAAGGAATTATGTCATAGAAAGATACACTTGGCTTCAATGATAATTGCTTCATAAGACATATGATATACTTATGAATATAACATATGTGAATATTATCTTGTAACTTATGGCTTGTACACACCAAGGTGGCCGACATAGCAACTCAGTGCGCCGTATAGTATACAGTAACAAGCTAAGGCACACATATGTTATACATATATCCCATCACATTTAGGAATAACTTATGTTTGAATCCAACGATGAACAGGGGTCCAATTTGCTCCATCACGTGAACACCTTGTTAAGACTTGCTGTAACCTATTTCTATGGAACGCCAAATCTACATAAACTGAAATATATATTGCTAGTAACAAATATTTGGAGCTAGCAATAAATATTTGGAGAGCTCTCGAAATCATTTGGAGAGCTCTCGAAATCAATTAATGATATCTCTAAATCATTTGGAGAGCTCTCGAAATCATTTGGAGCGAGCATTATATAACATTTGATTTGGAGAGCTCTCTAAATCATTTGGAGAGCTCTCTAAATCAATTAATGATATCTCGAAATCATTTAAAGAGCTCTCGAAATCATTTGTAGCGAGCATTATATAACTTTGATTTGGAGAGCTCTCTAAATCATTTGGAGCTATCTCTAAATCATTTGGAGAGCTCTCGAAATCATTTTGAGCTATCTCTAAATCATTTGGAGAGCTCTCGAAATCATTTGGAGAGCTCTCGAAATCAATTAATGATATCTCGAAATCATTTAGAGAGCTCTCGAAATCATTTGTAGCGAGCATTATATAACTTGATTTGGAGAGCTCTCTAAATCATTTGGAGCTATCTCTAAATGATTTGGAGAACTCTCGAAATCATTTGGAGAGCTCTCGAAATCAATTAATGATATCTCGAAATCATTTAGAGAGCTCTCTAAATCATTTGTAGCGAGCATTATATAGCTTTGATTTGGAGAGCTCTCGAAATCAAGTTATATAATGCTCGCTACAAATGATTTCGAGAGCTCTCTAAATGATTTCGAGATATCATTAATTGATTTCGAGAGCTCTCCAAATGATTTCGAGAGCTCTCCAAATGAGTTTCACTGACAACGTCAATTGTGGACCATGTTGTAATGACGGCGACAAAAAGCGACTACATGTATGGGTATAGATAAAACAAACTCAAGGTGTATGATCACGTGGTCATAACAACAACAACAGTGGCTGAAAGTGTTGAAATCTTGCCCACTCCAAAGTAAGTATTTTTTGATATTTTCCTTAATATGAAACGGATTTTGATGAAATATGGCGCAGCAAACGCGTCTTCATGAGCTGCATTTGGTCGTCCGGGGAGTTCGGCACAGACTTCTGTCGTTTTTGCGAAGAATCAATTTCCGTGTCTACTGACACGGAAATCGATTCTTCGCAAAAACGACAGAGGTTTGGGCCAACATGCAGAGACCACCAAATGTAGCTTAACAAGACGCGTTTGATGAGCCATATTTCATCAAAATCCGTTTCGTAATAAGGACAATATAAAAGAATACGTACTTTGAATCGGATGGGTTCTGGAAGTTTCAGTACTTCTTGTTGTTGTTAGTACCACGTGATCGTACACCTTGAAAGTCATGTTACATGTATTACATATAACGCTGTCATGTGGTTGCGAACCAATTCCACCCGTGACTACCAACATGTAGGTGTGTTTGAAAGGTGAATGCACACATGGAAGTGTTTACGACTATTGAAAACAATTCGCTTGCACTTCTGAACGTGCTAGGTGGATGTTAAATTATTAATTAGCGGCGGTCGTTGTCCCCGTTAAATGCAATTATAGCCGGAATCCATTTGCAGATATGCACGTAAACAATGCTATATGAGACACGCCATCGGACTATGTACTTAAAGAAGATGTGCGATTTGTTTAATGAAAAATATTTACAAAAACAAACACAGTGGAACCTCTCTAAACCGGACACCCTGGGGGTCCCCAGGGTGTCCGGTTTAGAGAGGTCCCACTGTGAAACTTGCATACAACTACTTCAAGACACGTATGTGCTTTGCGATCATGAACATACATTATTATCATCGGAGATGAATGGCAGCGAAGTATATCAAAATTAAGCACAACTTGCTTGTCTCTCTGTCCGGTTTACATGGGTTCGATTGCATTGTACAACATCAAGCAGTTGATTGGCTGAGACTGAGCTGTGTTACAATCAAACTGTTGCTGTGACTACAAACAGCTGTCAACACCAGGTGACAGCCCTTTGTGTGACACGGCGTAAGTATGTCCTCTGTCAATATACGATAGTAGTGAAATGTACATGCACATGTATCAGACAGAGGCCCATGTATAATTGACCTAGTACATACTTACACCGTGTAACACTAAGGGCTGTCACCTGTAGCCGATTTCACCAATATTGCAAAGTATACTTTTCTAGCAAAGTATACTTTGAGGGAGAAATTTTCTATTTTAGGATAAATTTATTAATTTTTATTATACTGAATTTATTACATTATCACAGCCAACTTGGCTGTGATAATGTAATAAATTCAGTATAATAATTCTGCATACTTTTAATCATCAAATATATGCAGTTCTTAGTTCTATATGAAATAATGCACTTCAGGAAAAATAAATGATTACTCCCTCAAAGTATACTTTGCTAGTAAAGTATACTTTGCAATGTTGGTGAAATCGGCTGCAGGTGTTGACAGCTATTTATAGCCACACATCGTTCTTTATATCAGAGACATCGTCTGAGACATTGTCTGGCAAAATAAACATTCATACACCATTAACCCATGTACTGATTGACATAATTATATATTTTATATCAGACGTAAATTTCCACACTGAAATCAGGGGCGATAACAGTGTTTCTCTCTATTTATGTTTTGATGTGCAATGATCATACTTTATAATCTGTCGAAAATATTATTTCAGGTGACGCATTTAATTAGTATAAATAGCTAAAAAAATATAATTCCTCATTTGCATATGAAAATAGCCTGATACCACCGCGAGTCTGATTATATCGGTATAGCGGGAACTCGTAATTGTTAGAACTGGTGGGATAGTGGCACAATTTTACATGAGATTCATGTATGGGTTGAGCATAATGTTATACATGTACCTCTGGTATATCCACAGAGCAATGCGTCACAGTCACACATTATTTTACACTATATTCATCCACGTGTTTAGAACAGTGTTTCATATATTGTACACATATACAGAGCTCTAAGTGACCGTACTCACAAATCAGTTTACACGAGATTCATATATGGGATTTGAACATGGTTATACATCTGGGGGCCGTTTCACTAAACTTCCTACGACTAAAATGTTCGTAAGTGCAAACTTATGATAGTCTGTACATTTCACATTAACAATGTTTTCTTGTAAATAATTAGCGGATTTACATTTATTGAGCATAGGCTGCATATGCAGCCTATGCTCAATAAATGTAAATCCATAAATTGAAATTTACAGACGATCTTAAATTTACACTTTTACGAACATTTTAGTCGTAGAAAGTTTAGTGGTATAAACATAGAGTTATGAGTGACAGTCGTACATCAGTTTACATTAGATTCATTCATGAGTTTAAAATATTATTATACCTCTAGTATATCCACAGTGCTGTGAGTCGTAGCCACACATATATCATTTACATCAGAATTACTGTCTGTTCCACGTTTTTCTGCCGACGAACTTTTGGCTATTAAACACATTAAATCTAAAAAATATTTAAAAGTAAGTACTTTTTTATCAATAACAAAAGTCACCCTCCCCCAAAAAAATGTATTTGATGAAATTCCATCAAATATTGATTTTATTGCGGAAAAACGATTTTCCTATGGGAATTTAACATGGGGAGTCAATATCAAATCTTTTCGGATTTTTTTCGGGAAATTGACTCCGAAACCTGGCGAGATAGCTTGAAAATGATGTAACTAAGAAATTAAGTCAGATTTTGAAAATCGGCCCACAAATAAAAAAAAGATTAAAATAATCTATTTTTAGCCCCCATGTTAAATTCCCATAGGAAAATCATTTTTTCGCAATAAAATCAATATTTGATGGAATTTCATCAAACAAAATTTTTTGGGGAGGTTGACTTTTTTGTTATTGATGAAAAAGTACTAACTTTTAAACATTTTTTAGATTTAATGTGTTTATTAGCCAAAAGTTCGTCGGCAGTAAAACGTGGAACAGACAGTAGTTTTTCTTGGGTCTACATCATCACTATGTGTCTTGCTTTTCTAGCAAAGTATACTTTGAGGGAGAAATCATTCATTTTTCTCGAAATGCATTATTTCATATATTTGATGATTAAAAGTATTCAGAATTATTATACTGAATTTATTACATTATCACAGCCAAATTGGCTGTGGTAATGTAATAAATTCAGTATAACAAAAATCAATAAATTTATCATAAAAGTGAAAATTTCTCCCTCAAAGTATACTTTGCTAGAAAAGTATACTTTGCAATGTTGGTGAAATAGGCTACTGACTTACGATATTTGCAAAGCGAGGTCCTGCACTGCGTGTGCTAATAACAGTATCATTTCTAGGCATGCGGCTGGAATTGAACTCAATGACATGAGGTTGGGCACTAAGCCGTCATCAGTGCGCTTCCATCCCATACTTTCTGGCACTGCAAGCTCTGGGATGGCACAGTCGGCTTGCCTCCAGTAGCCTATTTCATGAACATTGCAAAGTATACTTTCCTAGCAAAGTATACCTTGAGAGAGAAATTTTCAATTTTAAAATAAATTTATTAATTTTTATTATACTGAATTTATTACATTATAATGTAATAAATTCAGTATAATAATTCTGCATACTTTTAATCATCAAATATATGCAGTCGTTAGTTCTATGTGAAATAATGCATTTCGGGAAAAATAAATGATTACTCCCTCAAAGTATACTTTGCTAGATAAGTATACTTTGCAATTTTGATGAAATCGGCTACAGCAGTCCGACGCCTCAGACGGCTCGACAGCTCGACCATGCACTCCACTCTCCTGTACACATTCTTGCAGCTTCCGCAAGACAATGAACACACCAAATCAATGGAGATTACCGACCAACACTTCTTATGCATTTCGGGGGAAAAAAAAAGATTACTCCCTCAAAGTTCACTTTGCTAGATAAGTATGCTTTGCAATCGTGGTGAAATATGCTTCAGGAATCGCTCATGCTTCAGCTGGTGCCAAATTTAAATCGACAGTCGTACCTGGGGCCCGTTTCACTAAACTTCTTACGACTAAAATGTTCGTAAGTGCAAATTTAGGATCGTCTGGAAATTTGAATTGATTGATTTACATTTATTGAGCATAGGCTGCATGCATAAGCAGCATATGCTCAATAAATGTAAGTCCAATACTTATTTAGAAGAAAACAGTTTTAAGGTGAAATTTATAATTTTTTCACTTACGAACATATTAGTCGTACGAAGCTTAGTGAAACGGCCACCAGGATCGGGATCATCACACATTGCTGACATCTGCTCATAGTACTCTACGTCAGCGGCCAGTTTCACTAAACTTCGTACGAATCAAATGTTCGTAAGTGAAATATTATGATAGTCTGTAAATTTCACATTAACAATGTTTTCTTGTAAACAATTATTGGATATACATTTATTGAACAGAGGCTGCATATGTGAGGCTGCTTGCATATGCAGCCTACAGTGGGGTCAACGTGTAAGTGCACACACGAACGAACACGACAGGTTGGAACCAACCTGTCGTGTTCGTTCGTGTGTGCACTTACACGCTGACCCCACTGTATGCTCATTACATGTAAATCCATCAATTGAAATTTCCAGACGATCCTAAATTTGCACTTACGAACATTTTAGTTGTACGAAGTTTAGTGAAATGGCCCCCAGATTCCTCAATGTAGTCAAGTACGCGGGGTATCATCATACGCAACAATGCGTGTACACAACAAAATGTGCCACATATGCAATTAATATGGAATATAATCATATGATATTCAAATGTAAAACATATGAAAACATATGAATTGCATATGAAGAAATTCATATGAAAAGAGACGATATGAAATTCATATGATGTTCATATTTTATAAATTTAATAGCATTGTACATTATTCTCATGATTTGCATATGAAGTTCATATGATTTGCATATGAAATGCATATGAAGATTTTGCATATTAATTGCATATCGGCTCACTTTATATAATTTGCATATGAAATTTTCATATGAAATTCATATGAAAAACATATGAAATTCATACGCCACACATTTTGTAGTGTAGTGTTAACTTGTGAACCATCATGCCTTTGTTGTATGTCTTACCAGACATATCTTATTCAGCTGTACCCGGACCAAGTAATCCACTTTCAATCCATATCTCCATTAACCCTTTCAACCCTAAGGGACTGGAATGGACTGTGATATGCTAATGTTCCGACCAATCCAATGGTCACACAATGATTTTCAGATTCGTCCATTTATGAAAAGGGGGTGTTTTTGTTCTAAGAAATATGAAAATTACTTGCAAAAAGTGCAGATCCTGATGAGACGGCTCGTTACGAGCCGGCTCATCTGGATCTGCACTTTTTGCATAAACCGCTATAGCGGGATTTTGGGTTCAAAGGGTTAAAGCCAGACCCATGTATATGGTCTCCAACAGTCTTTAAGAAGTTCGTGGAGATATGAAGGCAACGGAGGCGTGGAATCAGCAGGGGGCCGTTTCACTAAACTTTCTACGACTAAAATGTTCGTAAGTGTAAAACTATGATAATCTGTAAATTTCATATTAACAATATGTCCTTGTAAACAATTGATGGATTTACATTTATTGAGCATAGGCTGCATATAAATGATAATCCATCAATTGAAATTTCCGCACGATCATAAATTTGCACTTACGAACATTTAGTCGTACGAAGTTTAGTGAAACGGGCCCCTGATGTTTTGTGATAGATTCACTATGTGTGTCTGGGAGGGAGTAGGGCAGTAACCTGGGCGTGGGAAGGGCGGATTCAGGGGGTGAGGACAATGATACTCTGACAATGTCAGCAAATGTCATTGTGCGTGATGCGGCAAAACATTTCGAATATCGGTGCGGGAGTTGTTCCAGTCGAATCTGCCGATTGGCCACTACACCTCTCTACACCACACTCTGTGTAACAGTCAATATTTGTTTTCCCAAATTGCCTCACATAACATATATAAAGTCAAATAATTAATGCTAGCTCTAAATATGCAATGCTAGCTCTAATTATTTAGAGCTAGCATTGATTATTTTAGTTCATGTAGATTTGGCGTTCCATACGAGTCTTATAAACTAAACGCTGATAGTACACACTCGAATCGCTTTGTTTTTATAACACAAAATGTAAGACACCGCTAATTATCGTGAAATAATGCCATACTCACTCGTTTGTTTAGCGCAAGGAACCAATTACTATTGCACACGTACACGCTAATAAGCTCACCTGGTTAAATAAACCGTAAAGGTTGTTGACAGGTCGTAAGGTACACTGTGTCTACCTGCACTATATGACCTACTAGATATCTGTATTTCAAAGGGCATATTCTATATAGCGAACATTGACATTGCAACTGTAAACATTAAACAAAAATTAATTATTTAAAAGTAAACGAATCGACATGTTGTGCTATCAATTTGTTTTGTACATTCCACAGGGACATACTTTAATGATGCATATCTGTTCCATATATGGGCATCGCACAGTTTGCATAACAGATTATTACATCATGATTCATCATTATTTTCTTTGTGTGGTTGACAAAGCGAAACTTCTCAATATTTACGAGAATAATTACAGTGAAACTTCTCTAAACACACATCATGTATTTGGAATGTGGTTTATTACAGAGTACAATGAAACGAGTAAACACAAACGCCCTTGATAAATGAGGATTGGTATAAAATTTACAATTTGCCCATTAAACCTTACACCGTTATCTTAATTTTTCGTCGTCTGCTGTTTCATGATTTTCTATTTTCCATTTTTATCATATAAAACATGCTTTGACAGCACTTTAGAATAATTTACAACATGTTTTGACAGCACTTTAGAATCATTTCCATTGGAAAAATTGGAAATGATTCTGAAGTGCTGTCAAACCATATTTTTATTTAGAAATAAGGCAATATATAAAAGCAACAGCAGACTAGGGTTAACAGAACATTGCAATATGTGGCTTATGGGATTTGTGACCAGTGTAGCTCCTGATCAAATAGCAAACTCCTGCAGCCTGATAGCGATCTATATTGCGTGTTAGAAGCGTGACAGGTGTTTCATTGATGGAATGGCGGATGCACAGGCTGATCTGGTTCTACACTGGTCGCAAAACATCATAAACCCCATTTATCCCGTCAACACAGTGCGTATGTGCCGTGAAACACGGTGCCGTGACACATTTTTGATATCCTGTCAATAAGACCTAATCACTGCGTATGAATATGTGCGGTTGTCATACTAGTCGATTCTCCGATTTTGAGGATGCGGCTGGGGTTATTCTTTTGCATTTTAAAGCTATTTGTAGTGTTAACGGGATAAATAGAATAGTAAGTTAGTGCCGTGAATGAAAACAAATATCTGGCGCGGCAATGGAACGGGATAGGCTCGGCCGACCCAAGCCATCCCGTTTCCTAAGCCTTGCCATATAGTTTTACCCATTACCGACATTAACTTACTATTCACTATTTCTCTAGTCACTACCACATAATAGTATACACATTTCCGGCAACTTCTGTAATTCTATCAGGGCTCCGGATAAGAAACCGGACATTGGGTATTGTTACTCCATCCTTTCTGTATTAGTTGCCTTTCTCAAATTGCAATTGAGTAACGTAAAATCATCACCTCACTGTTTCCAGTAGCCGATTTCATCAAAATTGCAAAGTATACTTATGTAGCAAAGTGTACTTTGAGGGAGTAATCATTTATTTTTCCAAAAATGCATTATTTCATATATAACTAACAACTGCATATATTTGATGATTACAAGTATGCAGAATTATTATACTGAATGTATTACATTATCACAGCCAAATTGGCTGTGATAATGTAATATATTCAGTAAAATACAAATTAATAAATTTATCCTTAAATTGAAAATTTCTCCCTCAAAGTATACTTTGCTAGATAAGTATACTTTGCAATGTTGGTGAAATGGGCTACAGATCAATTGTGTATTTTCAGAATTTTTCTTTAACATTCTAGCACAAAAATACAAAATTTACCTAGCACATGTACATTATGGGCCGGAATAGTTAATCTGATTGAATCAAACCACTTTACACAAGGCCATGATAAAAACACGTTTTTATTTTTTATATTATTCTTTTTCTTATAAAAACAAATCCTGATGTGTCCCTTTAATACAAGTATCGTTATACATCGACACTAACACACATAAGCAACACTATTTTATTTCACCGAGTTAATTTGTGGCTGTGACTGACGAAATTGAGCTTATGGGTTTTTCGACCAGCAGTCTGATCAGGATCTACACTATTCGCCATACCATCAACGAACCAATCGCCATGCTTCTCGCAAGAAATACAGGTCGTTATCGGGCGACATGAGTGTGCTATTTGATCATGAGCTACACTGGTCACATCTCCCATAAGATCCATTTCTCCAGTCATAGCCACATTTGAGTTGCCGTTGCCACAGGCGCTTGACGAACGGTTCATATTTCGGTGTTTTATGGGTTATTTCGGTATCTCTGGTAGTTTGGTAGAACAAAATTGCTATCCCGCTCCATACCTTTCACGTAGATAACATTTCGGAGGCGAATTATTGTATAGGAATGAATGGCCTTTTTGTGGAATTTATCGGGGTATAAACTTGGAAAAGTCGCGGGAATACTGGATTTCCGGCCTTCGTCCAGTATTCCCGCGACTTTTCCAAGTTTATATCCCCGATAAATTCCTCAAAAAGGCCATTCATTCCTTATAATTCCAGCATTTGAAATAAATTCATCAAGAAAATGTGTTTATTTTCCGTTTTCTTAAGAATTATTTTAACTGCGCCTCACGGTTACGGAAAGTAGTTCGGCATGGGAGTTTACTGGGATATAAATTTTGGACAGAGACTTGCTACTGGCCAATCAAATGTTAGGGAATTGTGTAAATAGTTTTGTGCTGGAATTATTAGCTAGTGGTTTGGGGCATTGAACAACATTACCAAAATACAATTTACGTCACCTGGGAATTACACGTATAAGTGCAGGATTTAGGGTATCAATCTAAGGATACGATAATTTTTGTTGAAAAAATCTCATTATTTTGTTTATTTCTCCGTAAAGGTATATGTTGTTACCACTCATTTGAACCGTCTCGTCGAGACGGTTCAAATGAGTGGTAACAACATACTTTGGCACTATAAATATGGCCCGAAAGTTCGGAACGGTGAATGTGTAGATAATAGGCGACTTCTGTCGTGGGAGCATTAGTAGTTGCACAGAACCATGCAAATTAACCAAAACCAACGAAATCCACCCAAATATACCAAAATCCACCAAAACACCCATATGACACCAAATTAATGACCATCTGTTCAAACACCTGTGGTTGATACAAGCAACATGATGCAATCGTACGAATGTCAATGCGCCAAACTCGTGGACCGTAAAACCGCAGAAACCACAAACATACATAATTGACTTATAATCTCATTTCGATCACAAAGTTGGAAATTAGTTTCTGACGAAATATCCATATCGGACGACACAACAACAATAGAAGGACAATACCTGTGCAAAACAACTTCTTTGCTTTGAAATATAGCTTCAGGCTGAGTCACATTATATATATTATTAACATGAATTGTCTGGCTGTCACGCCGGGCGAAGTCTCCCGGCGTGGCAACCAGAACATTCGGGTTAACTATATAGTTTTGTGAAAAACAAACAAGAAATATACACAAAGGGTAATACAACTTGTGAAATGTTTATGATATATATTGTTAGTTGTCATCAAAGAGATGATACAGTGGGATCAGCGTGTAAGTGCACACACGAACGAACACGACAGGTTGATTCCAACAGGTTGATTCCAACCTGTCGTGTTTGTTCGTGTGTGTACTTACACACTGACCCCACTGTAGGTACCATTAGTATGCCCTCGCCGATCGGCAATTGCATGTTATTTGATTTGTATGTGGATATATGCACGAGTTCCGCAGCGTGCGATATTGCGCGCAATATCGCTAAGCGGCGGAACAAGTGGCATATATATATCCACCACATACGACTCAAATAACCTTTTTATTAAAAAGTAAATCACTCACAATTTATATGCGCCTAAAAAGTATACACAATGCAAAATAAAATAATCAAATTAGTGGTGGTTTAGAAGGAACTATTTTACGAGGTGAAACGTAGTTCCGGCACTGACCAATATGAACTCACGCGACGTCAATATGGGAAAATATTGACGTATTGCGTTCCATTGTGTTTCAATGGGAAACGAAAGTACGTATATAATACTATGGGATATAGCGTTAGTCCATGGACGTACGTACGTGCGTACGTTAGTAACACCATATACCTTTCAATAACATATGAACCGCTCCACCGATTATGATACTATTTGGCCCCAATATGTGTCTAGGCATGGTGCTTTATTTTCCTCATGACCCACGTCCGACCGCCAAAGGTCAAGGTCACTGAGGACGTATGTTCAACTCGTTTGTAAGGCAAATTTGTAATTTGTTTTCTTTTTGTTTATTAGCAAGGCTGTCAGTACGACCCACGTACGACAAGCCACGGTCAAGGTCACTGCCGACTTTTTTTATTATTGTCAAGGCTGCCAGCGAGGGGATTAGCTTAGTGATAACGATGCCCTTGTTTTATTTTGTGTAGGTAGGACAATGCCGGTTGAAACTGTATTCAACAACCTAATTACGTTCATTTACAAAACCAGTATAATGATGGTTCATATATAGCTAGTTATTTCCCTTTGAATTTATGTATAGAAATCCGGTTCAAATTGTATTTAGTTATGGTCTTATTGCTTGTAAAAAGGGCGACTCTGTGTAAAGGAGTCATTATAGCGATTGCACTAGTGTTGATCCAGGTTATCCTACTTATCTGTGCAGTCTGATCCGAAACTTCATTGTTTGTCAGATTCATATTTTGACACTTATCAAGTTTTATTGCAAACAGTGTAGACTCACATCAGACTGCACATATGTGCAGTCGGATCAGAGTCTACCCTGTTCGCGGTCTTAATTTTTGCACTATTCAGTAAGAAATAAATGCTAAAATAAACCATAGGACCGGATTTCTATAAATAGATTTGCAAAGGGAAATAACTAACTACGATCCCTCGTGGATCGGAAAATAAGCTTAGCACATTCATCTCACAGACGTTATCAAATTGCTTTACTTAGCAAACTGTTGAGCTCATGTTTTGCATGGAAACCTGTCCGAAAAAATGCAGTTAGAATAGTATTTCACATATGTGGCTGTGACTATAGAAATGGGGCAATACCACATGGAGCGAATTTGATTGGCTGGCCGCATCACCCTAATTACAGTGGGGTCAGTGTGCAACGTGGGGTCAGCGTGTAAGTGCACACACGAACGAACACGACAGGTTGGTTCCAACCTGTCGTGTTCGTTCGTTTGTGCACTTACACACTGACCCCACTGTACGTATTCATATTATGCTCCGACGTTATGTCAAATGAATGACATAGAGACGTTGCAAATGACGTTCGTAATATCGCAACAAAGCAATGATGTTTTGACGTTGACGTCATCATGTTTGAAACGTCATTAGAAACGTCAGTGACTCATTAACATAACTGCAAGTGTTATAATGGGCTCCCGTTTGGTAGTTGAAGTGTTTTGCGAAGAACAGGAACATAGTATATGGCATATTTATAATACTTTTATTGCTAGGATTAAAACTATCTTTCTCTGTGGAGATTTTCCACTAGATGCGAAAATAGTCAATGGCGTCTGCTCACTGAAACAGATTGGACATCTCTAACGTTTTCGACTGTTTGCAGGCTGAAGTCATGTGATAAACAGAATCTCAAACTCGTTTCCATTTTATATTATATTTATGAAACTCGTCCCCAATTGTATGCATACATTGTGCGTGACTCGTTTCATAAATATCATATCAAATGGAAACTCTTCAGATCCTCTATTTATTGGATTTATGGCCAGTGTAACTTATCTAATCATTCTCACACTCATTGTAGCTTGATATCGGCATGTATTGCTTATCAGAAGCATGACGGGTGTATGTCGATGCAGATCCTGATCAGACTGTGCGGATGCACAGTCTGATCTGGATCTACACTGGTCGCAAAACCCATACGCCCCATTTCTCCATTCACAGCCTGATAGCGATATGTATTGCTTGTCAGAAGCACGACGGGCGTTTCATTAACGGAATGTCGAACAGTGCAGATCCTGATCAGACTGTGCGGATGCACAGTCTGATCTGGATCTACACTGGTCGCAAAACGGATACGCCCCATTTACCAAGCCACAGCGACATTTATCAAATGTTTCTTGGTATGAAGTTCCAGATGCGGTGGGGTAGGGTTAGTGTATACCAAAGGTTAAACGGCGCTATTCTATGAGTAAATAAAACGTTGCTTTCATTATTGGGTAATTATATATCGAGGCTTGGTATTTATCCCGTCAACACAGAAATATGTGCCGTGAATCACGGTGCCGTGAAACATTTTTGATATCCTCTGTCAATACGACCTAATCACTGTGTATGAATATGTGCGGTGGCTGGGGTTATTATTTTGCATTTTAAAGCCATTTGTAGGTGTTGACGGGATAAATAGAATGTTGGTGCCGTAAATGATGGGGAAAAATATCTGGCGCGGCACGGCCTCGCCCATCCCGTTTCCTAAGCCTTGCCAGATATGTTTTTCCCATTCACGGCACTAACCTACTATTCTCTATGGAAAGCTTCCCTTGGATCTGACAGTCGCACCTCAACCACACCCAACGTACCAACCCGCTCACGTCTCGTCACGTGCAAATGCTAAAACAGTCCGAGCTATATGAAAATCAAGAGTTACTAATAATACATGAATGCGTGGGTTGGAGTTCAACATTGCTCACTGGCCAACCCTTGTATGTAGTGGGGGATGGTTATGGCTCACCGCATATCGTGAGCTGTGGTCACTTTTGTATTATCCTCTGGCGATTATTGGTTTCGGACAACATACACATCCGGTATTGCGTGCGATACACGATCGGAAACGTACATGAAATACGGCAGGAAAATAATATATATAGGAGTAACCGGAGATTTTCACCACGAAACTGCGTAGGATTCGATTTCTGAGCAAAATGATACTATAATTATAGTCTTACTTGTATCGGCATTCTACGGAGCACCGCAGGGGACGTAGAATCTTTTTTTTATTAATTCGTTCCCACAGGAAATAACAATTCGTTCTCTAAATTTAACAATTCGTTCCCACGATTTAACAATTCGTTCCCACGAATTAATAATTCATTCCCTCGATTGACAATTCGTTCCAACGAAATAACAATTTGTTCCCTCGAATTGACAATTCGTTCCCACGAAATAACAATTCGTTCCCTCAATTTAACAATTCGTTCCCTCGAATTAACAATTAACAATTCGTTCCCACGATATAACAATTCTGTTTCCACGAACTAACAATTGTTATATCGTGGAAACGAATTGTTATTTCGTGGGAATGAATTGATAAATTGAGGGAACGAATTATCAATTCGTGGGAACGAATTGTTAATTAGTGGGAACGAATTGTTAAATTGAAGGAACGAATTGTTATTTGGTGGGAACGAATTGTTATTTCGTGGGAACGAATTAATAAAAGAAAATCCATGTCCCCTGCGGGGCTCCGTAGTTTTCAGTTCATTTATTCGGCTTATATTTAAGGGTGGGAATTGACACCTTCCATACCCGGTAGAATTCAGTTTGCGTCTCGAACATGCGGAGTCATAACACGCACGCCTAACTTTTCAGGGAATTAAAATATTTGTTTATTATTAGCCGATCTATAAAATCGGCTATACATGTATATTGGTTATCCATTGGTTTTTGAAAAAGTTTGTAACCACCCTTTTCTCCTATATTCTGTAATCTACAAACGCGAAATGTGTTGTATGACTTCCAAACTACATCAACCGGATAATTTTTCATTTTTGGCCATTATCTCTGTTTAAAACTTTAAATATAGCGAAATAACACAATTTGGCTATAAATAAACGTTTTAACTACAAGAGTTCGGTAATTTTGCTATAAAGAAACGTTTTAACAAGAGTTCGGTAAACTAAAGTTACGCGGCTTGCCTTCTATTCGTTACAAAGCGTGATATTTTTTTATTCGTGATTTGATTGGACCGGACCAATGTTGGCTCACCCAGCTGACCAATCAATCTAACTATTGCCGATCACGTGATCTTGATATGCGCGCCAGCTTCATTTCCGAGAAAATAGACAACCAGATACAGAATATACGCTACAAACTGTTAATTAACAATATACGAGTGGGATTGTCCCTACGGGGCGCCATGCAGGACAGGTTAATTAAGTGTACAAAATTGAGTTTTGTAACACTAAAAATCACAAAATTCAATTCTGTGTCACAAAATTCAATTCTGTCAATTCTGTGTCACAAAATTCAATTCTGTGTCACAAAATTCAATTCTGCATACGTTTCGTATACAAAATTCATTTTTGTTATAAAGGATTCAATTTTGTAATACAGAATTGAGTTTTGTGAAGAAAATTCAGTTTTGTGGGACAGAATTCATTTTTGTCCACAAAAATTAGTTTGCGTAGGATAGTCTGTTTCATCTCTACGTTGATTGGTTGAGATCGGTCTTAGTCCATTTTACTAGATGGTGGAGTACACTTGCAGGTTTAAATATTTCAATGCAAAAATATAACCCAATATATCAATATTATACTTCTTTATGGACAGTTATTTTGGTTATATTATGATTACAAATGAGTGGTCACACCATATAGGCGTATATACTTTGAAGGAGAAATAAGAAAAATATTCAGAATTTTCCCTCAATTATGTAAACAGGGTCAAACATAAAGTAGCCGGGACATAGCTAGACCTGAGAGCATGCCCATATATAGAGAATACCAGGCTAGTGTATTTTGATATCAAGTTTATCAGGCAAGGCTAGGAAACGCGTAGGAATTCCGAGGCTTGCCGATGAATTCCTACCGTTTCCGAGCCGAGCCTGATAAACTTGATATTAAAATACACTAGCCTGGTATTCTATTTATCAGGTAACGTTTTATGCTCGAAAATGACATTAGATGACGTCGTATTCTAACAGTAGATCTAACCTTGTGAAACAAATGGTATTGGATCGGTGTCTACTAGTTGCGAAGTTACGTGTTCGCAAACTATGTGTCTACATGCATTATTTACAGTATACACCATCTTAGTATCCATGGTATCTACACAATGGTTTCCTCAAATGGCCCAATACACACATTCTGTTTATAAACACATACAGCAGTCAGAACACAGGCCACAGCGCGTGTATTATTGATTTAACTGGGGCAGATGTACCTTGCAATATACAATAAATGACGTCAGTACTCGCGGGAGATCTACATGTACATGAATTATGTGTACAATTATAACGCAAATGAGTTTAAATACGAATGTGTTTGTCAACGTTTGACTGTTTGGAGATAGTTGAAGCAAAATGGCAGAATGAGAAATGAATCATCGGCAGAATGAGAAATGAATAAACTAGGAACTAAAGAAGGTAAAAGAAAATGGCCGTTATTAAGTAGAGTGGAGGTGACACTGACAATGCTCGCGCATTGACAATGCTCGCTTAATATTTACTTTTCGCCACAGGTCTCTGTTGCATATCAAAATATTCCAGATTTTTGTTTCTGAATGTACAAAATAATAGTCTTGTCTCCATTTTGTATATTGTCGTTGCAAGATCATTTCACGTGACGATGTGATGTCACGTGACGTCACTGCAGATGCAGCATTTTACTGAGTTTAATACGAGAGAAAGCAGCTTCACAATTTACTAAAAAACATGCTGAAGTGGACTGATAATGATATGTAGCTCCAGTATTTAGAAGTGTAATTAAAATTTGTTGCTTATTTATGGTTAAACTTTATAAATCGCTCATTCCTTTACTTATGCATCAGTAAATTTAAACCCCCCCCCCACACACACACACACAGCCAGGGAATAGTGGGGCTTTTATTTTTGTTGCCGTTAAAGCCCCGGCACCGGGGAATCATGGAAGGCTAAAGCCCCGGGGCACCCTGGTGATGGGGGGGGGGGGGGGGGATTCACATTGAATGATGCATTAAAAATATGAACATTACAACAATAGCTATGCGCGAGTATTGGTGAACTATTGCTCAAACTTGACATATTTTATTGTTATAAAATAATAACCGCTCGCTCGATCCTGGTCTAAATGTCACATGATCATTGATAAATTACTATTATAAAGTAGGGTTTCTCGGAGTTTGAAGAACAATGGGCACATTGAAACGCCAGATCAGGATGTCTTAATTTCACTGCGGAATATTTTGTTTGTTGCAAATTCAGCACCGATGCTGCGATCCCACCCCACCCCCACCCCACCACATACAGTGCAGAGTACTGGTTCTACCCAGTCTACCCGGCTCTAAATAACTTAAGTTACAAGTCACAATAGGTTGAATAAGGTCAACTGAGGTTAGGCAATAACAAATAAATTTATAGATTCTCATCCCCACCCGCCCCTAAAAAAATTGCCATATTATTTTTTTGTTTGTATATACTTTGATGTTTTCAGCTCACCTGAGCTCAGCAAAGCAAAGCAAAGCAAGGTCTAACTAGAGCAGCTGAAGCTGCATCAACGGTTTGAGGCTTGATGTACTGACAAACGTACACTGGCAAAGTGATTAGAAGACATTGCCAATGACGAAAACATATGAAACTCAAAAAAAATTGATGCAATTCCAATGAAATTGAAAAAATAAAGTTTTGTATTTTCAGAATCGCTTGACTATCCTAAGCATTTTCATTATATAACGTTCTACGAAATGTGTACCGTTAACCCCCTAGTCTGACATTGAAGTTGAGACGATTCTAAAGCACTCACAGCATGTCAGTTCGTATATAAAACCAGTGTCTGATACAGCCCACCATACCTGTCTGGCCTCCACCTCGAAGTTTGTCAGCTGTACACACTGTTCTAGGCGGCTAAATTTATATGCTCGTTCTCAAACTTCAAATGCATGTAGCTCGCGCATTTGAGCAGATAGCTAAAACTACCAGCGAACCGGAGATAGAGAATTTTATTGGCTTTTTAATGCAAAAAAAATATTTGAAATCGGTTGAATAATAAGGAAGTTATGACCATTTCACTTTTTTTTTAAAAACTTCAAATGCCTACAACTCTCTCATTTGGGCAGATAGCCAAAAACTACCAGGAAGCGGAGATAGAGAATTTTGTTGGCTTTTTAATGGAAAAAAAATATTTGAAATCGGTTAGATAATTAAAAAGTTATGACCATTTCAAATTTGAAAAATTGAAAAAAAAACGTCCAAGTTTGAAAGACAATAGAATCAGAACTATTCAAGCCATTGCTCTGAAAAATATCATCTTCTGTGCGGATGAATGTCCATTGGAAACTGTTTTCAAAGACCACCCGTTAAAATAAAATAAAAATCCGAAATTGTTGATTTTTTTCATTTTTCTCAACTTCACATGTCAATAGCTCTCTCATTTGAGCAGATAGCCAATAACGGCCAGCAAGCGAAGATAGAGATTTCTCGCAGCTTTCGAATACAAAAAGACTTTTTGAAATCGGTTGAAAAATGTGGAAGTTATAGGGAATTGTATGATATATGACGTCACTTCCGGTTTCGTAAAAAGTGACGTCATGAGAATTCTGAAAATTGCGTTATTCTCGTCTCATTGTTGATGCGAATCGGTATACAAAATTTGAAGTCGATCCGACCAGCGGTTTGGGCTGTAGTCTCGACGGCTGAATAAAAAGAAAAAAAAGAAAAAAAAAACCAACGAAAACAAAAGGTTTGAGGAATCAAATTCCTCAAACCTAATTACTTTTAATTTTTTGGTTAAAGTTTTTTCATGTACTATATCTATGCACCTGCTTTGCCCATTACCTTCAACCTTCACATGGCTGTTTATCATCATCTACATTTTCACTCTACCCCCTCCCGTGCGGCCCCTGTGCACAATGTCAAGGTCTAATTACTTTGACATTTTTGGTTAAAGTTTTTTTCGCGCCCGCTTGCGGAAAGGGCGATATAGTCGGCACTTTGGCGTACGTACGTGTGTCCGGTTAAAGTTTTTTGGTTAAAGTTTTTCCGTCTACTATATCTCTTTTTTTAGTGTCCATGCCTAGCCCCAAGGCGCGACATGCAGGCCGCGGCCATCTAGTCTCAAAATGAAGTCATTATGTCATTCAAGATGGCCGCCAAGAGGTCAAATTTATATTTTGTTAAAATGTGGTCATGTAATATGTCAAATCGAAAGTATCGATGAGCCGATCGCTGTCATATAATGTTTCTTGAAATAAAGTCATTATGTCATTCAAGATGGCCACCAAAATGTCAATTTTTGATTTTGTTCAAATGTGGTCATGTAATATATCAAATCGAAGGTATCGATCAGCCGAAGGTATCGATCAGTCATATCATTTTTCTAAAAATGGAGTCATTATGTCATTCAAAATGGCCGCCAAATGGTCAAATTTTGTTTTTGTTCGAATGTGGTTATGTAGTCACTATTCAGGTGAAATCAATACTTTTCTCCCTTATCCCTGAGATTCGGTAACTACTAAAATGTGGACATATATTGAACCCTGATTTGATTGGCTAATAATATCATGCTCTGCATGACTTTTCATTTTTGTGAATTCGTTTTACGTATCTGTGACAGGAGAAATGGAGCTTATAGAGAATAGTAGGTTAGTGCCGTGAATGGGAAAAAATATCCGGTAAGGCCCAAGAATTTCTTTATTTATCATCAGAAGTATATGTTGTGACCACTCATTTGAACCGTCTCGCCGAGACGGTTCAAATGAGTGGTCACAACATATACTTTGGTTCAGAAATAAGTAAAATAGATAGAGAATAGTAGGTTAGTGCCGTGAATGGGAAAACATATCTGGCAAGGCTCAGGAAACGGGATGGGCGAGGCTATGCCGAGCACATCCCGTTTCCGTGCCACGCCAGATATTTTTTCCCATTCACGGCACTAACCTACTATTCTATTTATCCCGTCAACACCTACAAATGGCTGTAAAATGCAAAAATAGTATTGACTGGATATCAAAAATGTTTCACGGCACCCGGCCGTGTTTCACGGCACATACGCACTGTGCTGACGGGATAAATATGTTATGCTACCAGTGTAATTGCAGATCAGCATGCGCATCCGCGCAGTCTGATCAGGGTCTGCACTGTTCGCCATTCAGCCAGTGGAACAACCATCTTCAAGTGATCACGTGATTACAACAATAATGGCTGAAAGTGTTGAAAACGCGCCCACTCCAAAGTAAGTATTATTCGATACTTTCCTTAATAGGTAACGGATTTTGATGAAATATGGCGCAGCAAACGCGTATTCATGAGCTGTATTTGGTGGTCCTGGGAGTTCGGCACATATGTATGTGTTTTTGCGAAGAATCGATTTCGACACGGAAATCGATTCTTCGCAAAACGATACTGAAGTTTGGGCCAAAGTAACGAGACCACCAAATGCAGCTTAACAAGACGCGTTTGATGCGCCATATTTCATCAAGATCCGTTACATAATACAGACAAAACAAACGAATACGTACTTTGAATCGGAGAGCTTCTGGAAGTTTCAGTACTTGTAGTTGTTTTAACCACGTGATCATACACCTTGATCTTGATTCTGACACGTATCATATATCATTATCAGGCTGCAGAAGCTATTTGTTCAGGAGCTCCGCAGCACACAAACCCTCTAAACGCCATTTCTCCAGTCACAGCTACATATAAGCCATGAGGGTCGTAGCTAGTTATTTCCATTTTCAAATCCATTTATAGCTATCCGGTCCTATGTTTTATTTCAGGGTTTATTTCTTACTGAATATTGCAAAAAAATAATAATACTGCGAACAGAGTAGACCCAGATCAGACTGCACATATGTGCAGTCTGATCTGGTTCTACACTGTTTGCAATAAACTTAACAAGTGTGACAATATCAACCCGGCAAATAATTCTGTTCCGGATCAGATGTTGCAGCTAGGATTACGTTGATGGAGAAAAACAATATAATGGCTCCATTATACAAAAATAACATGTGCCATTAGTCCTTTTTAGAGCAATAAGGTCCAACAATATACAATTTGGACCGTATTTCTATAAATAAATTCAAGGGAAATAACTAGCTCTGATCCCTTATTAAAGGCACATGCCCACTCAGTTGGCGAAACATTCTAAATCTTACGAGTGCCCGTTATACAGATCTACTCATTTAGTAATATTTATTTTACTGATAGTAACTCGCGGTGGTATCAAGCTATTTTCATATGCAAATGAGGCATGGTATTTTTTAATTATTTATACTAAATTAAATGCGTTCCCTGAAAAAATAATGTTTTCGACAGATTATAAAGTATGATCATTGCACATCAAAAAATAAATACAGAGAATAAATAGTACAATCCGTTAACATTTTAAGAAAAAAACGATTATCGCCCCTGATATCAGTGTGGAAATGTACGTCTGATATAAAATGTATAATAATGCCAATCAATACGTGGAGTAATGGTGAATGAATGTTTATTTTGCCAGAAAATGTCTCAGATGATGTCTCTGATATAAAGAACAGTTTGTACTGAGTGGGCATGTATCTTTAAATGTAGTTCCGTCACCAGTACAGTGGTTACATCCGCTATTTAGGCTCGCTGCAACTTACGGGTTCAATGGAGGGTCGTAGCTAGTTATTTCCCTTTGTAAATCTATTTATAGAAATCCGGTCCTTTGCTTTATTTTAGAGTTTATTTCTTACTGAATAACTTGCAAATATAAAGACTGCAAACAGTGTAGACCCAGATCAGACTGCACATATGTGCTGTCTGATCTGGGTCTGCACTGGTTACAATACAATTAATAAGTGTGACAATATGAATCTGGTAAACAATACAGTTCCGGATTATATTACGCAGATATGTAGGATGGTATGGGTCAACACTCGTTGAAAATACTATAATGGCTTCTTTACACAACAAATCATGCGATATGCAGTGTTATTACAAGCAATTAGGCCATACAATATACAAGTTGGACCGAATTTCTATAAATAAATTCAAAAGGAAATAAATAGCTACGATCTCCCATTGTTTATTTACGTCCCATCGACTGTACATCATACAGATAAATAACAATGCAGGTACACGTACAATTGCCATTATATAAGAATTGTAAGAGACGGTTCATTTAATGAGCAACTATAAATACATGAAAGACATTTTCGATTTTTTCTTTAAAAGGACTCCACACCAATAAGCAAACACACAAGAGGAACAAACCGCGCAAGTGGTGTCAATGCTAAAATAGATGATTTATCTCTTAATTAGGCGATACTAAGTCATAATTAAGAGATAATAAGCCATAATTAGGAGATAGTAACTCCTCATTAGGATATATTATCTCATAATTAGGACTTAATATCTCCTAATTAGGACTTAATATCTCTTAATTAGGAGTTCTAGGAGATAAAACATGTTTTAGCATTGACACATATAGTAATTAGGAGTTATTATCTCATAATTAGGGGATACAAATATGTTAGCATTGGCACCAGGACACGCTTCCATACAAATGAACCATTTATTCACAGGTTAAAACAGAATTACATGAACAACAAACGAGTGTTTACATGTCGTATTAACTCTTTCCATGCTAGCGGCGAAAATATCCGCCAAACGAATTAGGAGTATATGTTTTATTTCTCTCTGTAAATATGTCTTGAAATTTCATTAGAATTGAGTCCTCAGGACTCAATTCTAATGAAATTCCAAGACATATTCATGATATTTACGGGGAGAAATACAAGAAAATGTGATGAATTTGTGTACACTAGTTTTGCACTACTTATAGCCCACAAGTTTCCCAGCATGCAAATAGTGAATGACACCTACGCAAACTGCCACCTGCGCTAACCTTGCCAATATTTGTAAATGACTTCATTTCAAAATACATTTGTGCTTGAATATTTTGCTTTGAATAAAACAGCTTGATTTGCTGTGCCCTATCTGTGCTACAGCTGCGGCTCAGACAATAACATTCCGAGTTGGCGTTGCCAATAAACGTTTAGAAACGGTGGTACAGAACAGAACAGAACAGAACAGAACAGAACGTATCTTTATTTTTTAAGATCTCAGACTGCAACATGCGTTACATGAGGACATAAACATGGAAGAACCTTCACAACAATGCGGTCGTAATTTATAAGGTTCGACCATGCCCAGCCGTGGGTAAACGTTTGCCGTGGCACGAGGGAACTGCCGTGGGTAAACGTTTGCCGTGGCATGAGGGAACTGTTTGAACCACAAGGCCGTAGGCCGCGGGTTCAAACAGTTCCCGAGTGCCACGGTAAACGTTTACCCACTGCTGGTCATGGTCGAAGCACAGGTGGAAGACTCGGACCTATGACACCAAAAAAATGCCTATTAAAAAAATCCCATTACCCCACCCACCTGGTATCGTACTGTTTTTGGCGTTAATAGGTTAGCAAGAGTGCGGTTAATATGGGAAAAGTAACCTTGTTTCTGACTCCCACAAACACAATAAACATCGATTAGTTGTATGATTTGTGTCTCTGGCAATCGAAAAAGGTCTTAGGTGTGTGAATATACTCTGTTTCCAGCCGTTATCGAGTTATTCGCATTTTGTATACCCCATCCAAAGCGAAATATGCGTGTACGAAAGAATCTCATACAGAATCGGAGGCCGTCCGGCGTGGATTATCGGTCATATTTGGCCGACAGCTGATCACCAGCTCAAATTAATGTCGTGCACCATGACCATATACATTAGAAACTCCAACCATACAAAGTTCGTCCAATTGTGATCAAATTTTTCATGTCGAGTTGTTTTAAAATAGTCCAGTATTATCTGTGAATAACGTAAGGTGAGGTATTCATTTTGGTGTCGAGCCACAAAATGTGGAAATGATGAACAACGGTATCATTTGTAATTATGGATATCAAGACTTGAGAATAAATTACCATTGTATTCTAGCAGACTGATTGTACATGTAGCAAATAATTCCAATATATTTAGTAAACGTCGGCCTTTAACAGTGGGTATAATGACATAACACAAGTGTAGTCAATCCCCATCAGTTCGGAGAAAGAAACCTGGGGGCCGTTTCACTAAACGTCGTACGACTAAAATGTTAGTAAGTGCAAATTTAGGATTGTCTGGAAATTTCAATTGATGGATTTACATTTATTGAGCATAAACTGCATATGCAGTCTATGCTCAATAAATGCAAATCCAATAATTGTTTACAAGAAAACATTGTTAATGTGAAATGTACAGACTATGATAATTTTGCACTTACGAACATTTTAGTCGTACGAAGTTTAGTGAAAATTCCCCCAGGGTTTGTTGTTGATTGTTTATCATGTTATCGACACCCTCGCGTTATACTAGTAATTGAAATTCGAAAGCACGTGAGGACGACAATAACATATTTAATTAATATATTATTTAATTTGCTGGGAATTCATTAATGCATTAACTTATTTATTTCAAGGTTAGCCACAGACTTGTGCATGGGGACAGTGCACGGAATATCCAACAGTGGGTGAATTCGGCGATTACAGGCTAACGACAGCGACACGAATTTGTCCCTGTGTTTGCAGAACGAAATCCAACATCCACAGTATAGTCATATGGACGTCTCATGTATTTTTGGTAATCCACATGTTCTATACGGATGCATTGTTGTTTTTCTCTAGTATCCACATACATTTATCAAAGGACTGAATGTCCTGAAATTCTTCGCAGTTTCTGTTTGTGGAGGACACATACAGTGGGGTCAGCGTGTAAGTGCACACACGAACGAACACGACAGGTTGGTTCCAACCTGTCGTGTTCGTTCGTGTGTGTACTTTAAAATTGTATTCGTGCACGGAACCATGGAGTTACGAATCGCTAATTATCGAGTATGGCGGTTAATCGTCGCACACTTAGACTACGGAAACATTTACTAAAAGTTAGCACCAAACAAAGAAAAACACAAACATTTATCACACTGTGCCAAGATATAACTACTACGAAAAGGCGATCAAGCTAAGTTAGTAGTAATGGGTGGCACTATGGCGTCGTTTTTTAACATGTGTTTTTTACATAGACGGATTTTACCATAGCACCGGTTGTCTATGTAAAAAACACATGTTAACAAACCACGCCATAGGTGCCACCCCTTATTACTCCCATTAACAGGGGTGGAAACTTCTTGTATCACGCTATAGTGCCACCCCTGAACCATTTTGTTGGAGATTCGTGAATTTTATCCGGGGTGGAAACTTCTTGTATCACGCTATAGTGCCACCCTGAACCATTTTGTTGGAGTTTCATGAATTTTATCCGGGGTGGAAACTTCTTGTATCACGCTATAGTGCCACCCTGAACCATTTTTGTTGGAGATTCGTGAATTTTATCAGGGGTGGAAACTTCTTGTATCACGCTATAGTGCCACCCCTAAACCATTTTGTTGGAGATTCGTGAATTTTATCCGGGGTGGAAACTTCTTGTATCACGCTATCGTGTCACCCTTAACATTTAGGGGAGGTACTGTTCCCCTATATAATTTTCAAATATTTTTGACAACTCCAATATTATCAAATACATATGAAAATTTCCTAGAAACAATTTTCATCCACTTCTGACAACTCTAATATTGACATAAGTTAATGAAAATAAATATTGATTGTAAATCAATATATTGGTATTTTTCAATTTATGGGGGAAAATTGAATACAAGATATGTAAAGTTTTAATAATATTTTATTGAACAACAACATATTTTACAACATAGAATTATAGACCAGATATGATATTCATATTTGATCTTTACAAAAGTACATGCAATATTATGTTAACATATTTGTAACATGAAGTAATTTTGGAATATGCAAAGACATGGCATGATGATATTGTTGTGGTTTACAACATTGACACCCGACAGATGTTGAACTTTGTTGAGGTCCTTCGTAGAGTGTTCCAAAGTGATGTTTGAACCAGATCGTTATAGTCCTATCATTCTTGAAGTAATCTGAGGAACTGAATGTTTGTTGAATACAGAGACGCAGAGTATTTCCTCTTGCAATCGCAATCAACACAAACACACAGTATTTTCCACATGTTGTACTGAATACACTTTGTAGTCTCTGTTTGTTAAATGTCCATTTCGTAGAATTGTTTGTCAAGAAAGACAATATTTCTGCGTGTAGTGGTGGTAACCCATAGGAGTCAAAGTAGATGGCTTCATTCTTCTGATCCGAATACAATGGCTACCCAATGTTTTCATCCAGGTTGATCAGAATTATCCGTGTTGATTATGTACGCTTGGACGTCTAATGGTCTGTGATTTGGTAGCTTGTCTTTTGGGCATACTATTCCGTTTAATCTCTTCAGCCATATTTCTCGATCCAGAATATACTGTAATTCGATGGTTTCCATCTTTGGATGTTGATTTCACCAATACGTTACTTTTAGGATTTGTTTTGTTCATAATTGTCCAATATTAATAGTCGGTGATCACTTCACGAAGACTATTTATTTCAATCTGGTTACCAAACTCTGAGAACACTATGACATTGATGACATTTTCAAGTGCTCTGGCAAACTGAAGCTCAAGGCGTAGATTTCCAGTTCTTATAGGGTGTAGGTGTCCCTCTTCACGCACTGCCCTGGTCAGGTGTCAAGTCATATCCCCACAAACACTATCCATTTACATATTCATCTCTAGTAATATCAAATGATTTGTTTTGACCTAGTGAAGACACAGCTTGATACAAAGACATGTATGATTTAAGATATAATTTATGTTCAAAATCCGGCTCAAATGGACGGTTGAAAATACCATGACCATTACAATTTACATCAATTTTTGATAGATTAAAATGATGAAAATTGAATGGACTTTTTTGCGTATTCCCCATTGAAACTAGCATTATCAACCATACCAATGAATATCCGTTTTGGTAATTGTCCCTGAAAAAGATGATCTTCTATTTTTGAGCGCATTCCAGTTGCAATTGTGAATGTTTCAACTTCTACTCTACGTATAGGAATTTTCATATTCTTTTGAGCTATGAGTCTGTTCATGTCATTGGACACAGCAGGTAATAGCTCAACAGTTCTTACATTGAAACTAACATTTTCAAAATCTATTTTTGTCTCTGGTGCGTCAGTGCCGCCTATTAAACAAAAAAAACTTTGACGATGCTCTATTGAGTCTTATTCTAATTTCAATTGCCATTGGGTAAAATATTTTTCTTGTAAAAATAAATCCAAATGCAATCGTGCTTGAAGTTCGATTACTTTACTCCCCGAAATAAATGAATTCCTCTTATTAAGACCTGCATTTTCACCTGCAATGTTAACAATCTCATATTTACCGGCGGTATCTTTCAACCACATTTCACTAGCCGCTAATTGTGTTGATTTACATTCAGCGTTATATGACAAAATATTTTCTAAATATGTCCGAAAAGGATATGTATCAGAATTATTTGTTATCAGTTTATTGTTTAGATATAAATCAATATTACTGAAGATACTATGAAAGAAATTGTTAACTGGAGCAATATTATTATCGTGGTCTAATGCAGTATTATCTATTTTTAAAATTTTCAATTTCAAATACATGTAAGATTGAGATAAATCTGTCCATTTATCTGTTTGTGGTGGAATTACAAATTCTATTGGAGCATTATTGTTGAGAGAGGAAATCGGAAAATGTTCAATCCAGTGACTTTCATGCATAGCAGTCATGGTTGGAGGTACTGATTGAACATCCAACTCAGTCTTGCTACATTCACAAGAACCGTTTTGCATCATTTTTTATTTTAGTCAAAAATATCTAAATTTCTGTTAGATATTTTTCTCCTTTTTATACCTTTTTGATTGTTACTTGATTTATGGACCTTAACTCTACGATGTATTGAACGCGACTGATGTTTCCTTTTATTTTTCTTTGTTTTTATACCTAATTTCTTCAAAAATGATTTTCCTAGTGAATTCATTGTTTGTTTACCTCGTGAAATAATTACATCCTTTGGATTTTTGTGTTGAAGAAAAATATCTTGAGCTAAACCTATTCCTTGTTTCATTCCTTCATTTTTAAAAGAATTTACTCCAGTTTTTATTATTGGTTTTATAATTGGAGAAACGGTTCTAATTGCAGATTTGAACAAGGATCCTAAACCTGCCCCATACTGACGTGTAACTCCTCGATATACAGGATGCATTTTCAATCTATTTTTCTTTTCCTAAAATGTAACTTCACCATAGACTTTCCAAGAACAAAATGAACAGGATTGCCAGAATCTCCTCTTATATTTATATGAATTGTATCAAATTCAGATTTTGATATAGGCAATATAATGTAAGTTTAAAAATTCATGGTTAATATGTTGACTACCTATATCATTTTCAATTGAATTTGATGTTTTGAATGGTACAACTCTTAAAATCGGAGCTTGAATATGTCCTACAATCGAATATTCAACAAAATCAGAGTAAATAAACAAATGATTAAACCCCTCATTTAAATTTGACAAATGTGGAAAAAAATCATTTGCATTACTGCTTGAAAAAAAGGTATCGTTTACTAGCTTTGGATCTCCACCTAACTTTAAAAACAATGTAGGGTTAAATTTAATTCCTGTTTTGCGAATTTTATGGAAACTAAATTTTGGACGTTTCATACCCGGAGAATATGAAACGTTAATCGCTTGCTTGTCTTTTTTAAAAATATCGCCAAAAGAATCTTGAATGATATTATCAATTGTTTCCAATACATGAGCTATTGATGAATAGGATCCAGGTTGAAAATTAAATTTGAAAATCCATTTATTCGGAGTACCATCTTCACCAAAGCCTATCTCATTTATATCAAATTTTTTATTTTTTATTTCTGAAACATCCGAGTAGAAAGATAAATCTTTTGTTATAATATTAAATTCTGTTTCGTCTTTGGTAACATTTAAAAACTGTGAAGGAATAATTAATTCAGCTAATGCTAATTCCCAGTTTTCTTTATCAATGCGAACTGTTCGAGGTAATTTAACTTTAAAACAACATTGTATATTTGATGGATAAATATCCATAGAACTATCACTCAGTAAGGTTACGTAAAATGAATTCATTTTTTACCGTCTGTAAAATCGAAGCCTATCTGTGGTTTTTTGCTAAATTTTAATCCAGGACTTGGTAAAATGTATCCAAGAGAACTACTTAAAAGAACGAGCCACAATTCGCGATTAGGACTTTGGATACTTAAATGAATGATGGCTGTTGCAACAATTGCATATATTATAACTACTTGAGAAATATATTGAAATTGATTTTTGGGTATTCGTTTACCACAAAATGAAAACTCTTGTTTTTCTATTTTTCCGTTTTCAATTATATCTTGTTCATTCATATTATGTTTGATGACAAAATCCAGCTATCAAACTTTGACGGATAACCCATCCAATGAACTTTAGTTTCCTTGATTGTTGTATTACCTACACGTCTTGTACGTCGAGCAAGAACTGATTCAATTTCATATATTTCATCATCTTTTATACCTTGAATTTCCTTTCCGTAAAATGTACCCATTATTTTTTCACCATCAAAATCTTCAATTTTATAAGTTGGTGGTAAACTTTTATTAATATGAAATATTTTAAATAATTCTTTCGTCCAGTTTGGTAGATAACCATTTTCAAATGTGCGTTTTGTTTTATTAATACGAACTAAATCACCGACATGTAATTTGTTTTTGGCTGGAATAGCTTGTTTCATTCCATACAATGCATGTGTAACCTCAATTTCATTTGAGGTATTGACAGAAATTGGGGTCCTCTTAATACTACGATGGTATGTTCGGTTGTATCCATCAACAATATTTTGTAAAATATCAATATATTTCCTAGTTTGGTGATATGTGAATATTTCCACATACGTGTTTTTAAAGTTCTTTGAAATCGTTCAACTATACTTGCTTTAGTTTCAGGGTTTTCGGTTGTGAAAAAATGAATGTGCTTAGATTTCAAGAAATGTTGAAATTCTTTATTTTTAAATTCCGTTCCTTTATCACTTTGTAAAGACCGTGGCTTTCGTTTTGATGTTTTTAGTATCAAATCAAACGCGTTAATCAATGTTTTCCCCGTTTTGTTAGGAAGGGGTATGACCCATGCATATTTTGAAAATACATCTATTACACAATAGATATCTTTGATTCTCATTTTCACCTGAGAATTTGTTTGCATATCTGCCAAATCAGCCTGCCATTGTTGATCGATACCACCTACTATTGTCTTACGACGTGTAAAACGTCTTTGATTTGTTTATGAAGTGTATATGTTTTCTGTCTGCTCAACCATTCTTGTATATGTTTTAATCTAACATCTGAAAATGTGTTTATTCGTTTAATTGAATCATACAAGTGTTTTGCACTTGTGTAGGCAATTGAACTTTTTGGATCATAATATATTTTCTTTAGTAATGAATTAAGTTTCTTCTCTTTATGCTTTAATAAGGCTCCCATTTTTTAAGATATGTTGAATCAGACTTTCTTTTTATACCAGTTGGGGTGACTGAAATTTTTGATTTTGGTGTTTTACGATGTTTCATTACTGTTTTAGGTGTACTAAATATTGAATCCGACTCAATGTCAGATGTAACAGTTTGATATTTATGCATCCAGTTCCATCGTTGTCTATTACCAACTACGTCTTGTGGTATATTGAGTTCCTGTAAAGCTGTACTGAATGTCTTCCAGCCTCTGGGGTTAAATCCTTTTCTTTGACGTAAAGTGTCATTAACTAAATCAATAATATTTGATCCCTTTATAAGTTTTCCTTTATATGTTACTAAACCATTTTCATCCCAACTGATTTTTGGATTATCTTTCAGCATGCTTAAAAGAAGTTCTGCCTTTCTTTGAATTGTTTTTGGTATACTTTGTAAAATCCTATCTTTTAAAATCCTAAGTGGTCTTTTTGTACTTTCATTTACTGTAACATGTTGAGGTTCTAAAACTTTTTTAAATGATTCCTGAAATTTATGTAATGTTTCTCCGTGTTGCTTTACCTTTTCACTTTCCGATAAATCTGTTCTTTCTAAAAGGTTAGATACAATTTTTTGAAGTTTAGCTGTATTTGCAATTTGAGGATCCGGCGGGAGCTGAGGTTTTTTACTTAGTTCTATTTTCCATTTATTAATTTCTTCCAGTAAATGAAAAGGAACAAGTGCCATTTTCCGGACTGACATTATTTAACTAGAGCTCGAATACCTGCTCGCGCACCAACACCAAGTGCGCCACCTAGAACAGCTTTACCTATTAATGGTAATAATGGAAGTAAAAATGGTAAAATACCTCCTGTCTGATTTATAATATTTTTCTTTTTCTTAATTGAAATTGATCTTGATACAAGTTGTCTGAGATGTTTACGCTTAGGATACAATTTATGTTTCTGATCAGATGTAAGTGTGACATTGCCTTTCAAGAGATTGTGACAACATTCGCAAATACACTTAATTATATGATTTGGTGCATTTTTTATTAATTTTTCACGATATTTTTTAGGTTCATTAGCTATACCCAAAAGCATAGCACCATGTTTTTTAATTAATGGTTTCTTTTTACTGGTTTTATTCTTGACCTTACCCATCTTTATACTAACAATACTTTATATTGAATGATACAAAATTAATTAATAACTGTATTTTATACAGCTAAGTAGCTTTTAATTTTTACTCTTAATTCTGGATTTTTAAACGCAAAATCATTTAGATGTTTTATTTCCTTTTCTTTTTGAATAAGTTTGTTTCTGACAGCTTCTTTGGTTTTAGGAGATCTCAAAGGTGTCCTTAACGGTGAAAACCTAGCTATTGGATGTTCATCCAATGCATTATATTCCTGTAACAGTTTTTCATGTTCTTTTGTTGTTTTATTAACAAGTCTAAACCAATTTTCAATTTCAGGGCCATACTTGTACTTCTTTTTTTTTGGAGGCTGTCTCTCAAATGAACCCGAATTACTGGGGAAAGATGCATTGCATGATGATCCAGATTTGCTAGAAGTTGGTGTAAATGGTAATTGTGGTGATCTAATGGAAATAGGTGTCGATGTGAACTGAGGTTTCCCAGTCGATGAGGGTGTATGAAACGGTGATATAGATCTACGCGAATTAACAGGACTAGGATTTGTAGACATACTAGACATTGAAGAAAATCTTAAAGATTCATTTTGCTTTTTAGTTGTTTTCTTTTTAGTTGTTTTCTTTTGAGATTTTTTATTTCGTGTTTTCTTTTGTTTTTTAATTGTTTTATTTTTAGTTTGTTTTTTGGTTAGTTTTCTATTTTTCACGTTTTTTTGCACCTGTCCAACGAAATAAACTTCTAATAATTACACCACCTAAAAATCCTCCACCACCAGGTTTTAATATTATTTTTTTCTTTGTATTATCATCAACTGTAGGATCCGCTAATTGTTTAACATCTTTTTTATTTTTTCTATAAAACGCACTGTTTGTTTTGATAATTTTATTTTATTTTCAACTATATTTTGAGCAGCTACTGAAAACCATTTCAATATCTCTTTTAACCCAGATTTGAATATTATTTCTCTTGTAAGTTTATGTTGTTCATCGCTCAAATTTCCTAAAGCATGAATAATATTTCCTGATGTGTATGGGAAAGCCATGTTGGTACCTTGGCAGAGAGTACAATACTGATATCTATATTACTATATTGGAGAATAAATAGTAGGTCCTCTAACATCCTTACCTGTAATCCAGCGATGAAAAATGTCACTTCTTAAACGAAATTGTTTTTTAATTCTTGATTGAAAATCAATTAACAAATAACCATGTTCCTGAGAAGTAGCATCATTGTAGGCTGAAATTAAGTGCGGACTTTGCATTTGACGTGATAATGTTTTAATTTGTAACCCATCACGTTCATTTCTAAATAAAATCATGTAACGAGAATTAAGACTTATAGTTCTACTCGATTTATTTTGTTGAAACATATTTTTTGTAATATATATTACACTTGAATTTCTATGATGACCTTTTCTTGTAAACCACAATTTTATTTTTTCTTCATCTTTTTCTCCTAACATATCATCAAATACTACAAGATGTGGAATTGTTACATCGGATAAAATTTCATTTTCATCATCTGGGATACCTTCAATAAATTTGAGGAAACTAAACTTTTCTTGCATAATAGTATAACTGGGTTGCCATTCTTTGTAACACCATATTACTTTTTCGGATACAATATTAAATAAATCTTTACGATAATCAATAATCTTTTGTACAATTTCAGTTTTTCCACATCCACTTGGACCTGCTATATAAATGTTACAGGGATGTTGAAATAACAAAGACAATAGGTCTTCGTTCTCCATTATTTACAGCACAAGGTCCAGATGTATAATGATATACTATCATGTGTATAGCAATGTTTTATTTGAAAAGGAATTCTGTTCGAATAGTTTGGGATGGCCCTGAAAAGGGCCGTTTGAATAAAGGTGCGAGTACTGTTATTTTTATTTTTTAAAAAGACACGAGTACTGGTACAATTTTAAAAAATAAAAAAGGCACGAGTACTGGTAAAATCTTTTTTTTAATTTTCTTTTTTTCTTCTTTTCTTTATTTTTTCTTTTTTTTTTTTTTTTTTTTTTTTTTTTTTTTTTTTTTTTTTTTTTTTTTTTTTTTTTTTTTCCCACGAGTACTGGTACTATTTTATTTTCGTGGAATCAAATGATTTTCTTTTTCTGGACGAATGTGTTTACGATGTGCACCAACCCCCACTTTTATGTGAATGTATTTTTTCGTCAACTGTACCACACAGGGCCCTTTCTGCATGTTGACTGATCTGTGCCACTGTTTTCTTGTCCAATTCAAACTTGATAGGCACTTTCAATGGCTTTGTGTTAAATGTCAAGTCCCGATTTTCACACTGTTTCTCTAGTTTCTTTGATAATGTGTCTGTCATACGGTCCAGTTGAACACTATGTCGTGATGCGATGTTCTCTAGTTTCTGTAATATTCTTTTTGTATTGTTGCTCAGTTTCTGTAGTTCTTTCAATATCATGGAATCTTCTTTCTTCTTCTCTAATGGAATGTATATAGGAACAGTTGGCTGTTGTTGTAGTTGTTGTTGTTGTTGTGGTGGCTGGAAGGTTGGTTGATATATTTCATTCATCGTTATTGCTAATATATCAAAATCTTGAGCGGCAAAATCGTAACTTCTGTTGTCAGCCATAGTGTAGAATGTAAATTAATGATTTTATGATCGTCTTTTATACCCATCAGAAGGATTGACCTACTTAGAAATTGATAAAATCAAGTGACCAATCACAGTGTGTCTTACAAAACGATAGCTGTTAACCAATATTCCATTTACAGTACTCTTTTCTCACATTTAATTGAGGGATACTGGGATAACTCTTAATAATTTTAGTTTCTATGTTCAAATCCCTTGAAAAAGGAATTTTATGGCTGTATAGGTGAAGCAAAGGTTTAAGATCCTTGTCAAAGTAAATCTGACTATCCTTCCCGTATGTTCTAGAACTTACTAACCTATAAATTTTATTTTTTTCTATCACAGTTATCTTTGGACAAATACCAAACGGTATAAATCTAGAATTGTTTGTTATGTACCCTATGAAAGGATAATATTGATATTTGGGTGATTTATAAATGTTTACATTATTAATAGTGTATTCTCCGTTTACTATGCCTATAGTACAATTTTTGAGAAAATCGAAACATTTACATTCTTTGACTTCCGGATGCTGGTCACAATTTTTTCTTAGTTGATCCATTTTATCGGGGGGGGGGGGGGGGGGGGTTGGGGGGGGGGGTGGGGGGGGGGGGGGGGGGGGGGGGGGGGGGGGGGGGGGGCTGTACTCTAAACAATGTAATGCTTTCGCTTCAGAGTTCAGTAGACTAATGATACCCATATGGAATTTATGGCTTCTTTTATAGACGTCACGATGTAACGATAGCATAGAAGCTGTTGCAAAATGCTTAATGTTTAACAACTAATGATACAATATACAAAGTTATTAGGATATAAATTGCAAAGAAATCTTTTCGTAATAATGTGTGGTGGCCATGAAAAGGGCCGTTTTTGCTTAGAGTGTACAACTGTACAAACTAATATTCAATGGTAGTACGGCCCCATTTGTTGTTTGATTCTCGAGTTTTAACTCTCAAAACGCCTGTAGTGTCAGGTTTTGCTTCTGTCGTAAAACTCTTGCCGTCCTCCATTTCAAATTCTTTGTAAGCAGGTTTTGGCTTTTCCTTTATTTTCCTCAACAGGTCAGCCGTAACCATTTGCAGCGTTTCTATGTCTTTCTGCATCGACCCTACGACTTCAACCAAATCTGAGATCCTCCTTGCCATTATATTGCTTCGTTCGGTATTCATTTCTTTGAGTGTTCAATGAAACATGTGAAGTATGTGCTAAAAAACACATGCTTTTATACCCATTAAACGGATTGACCTACTTTTGATAGTTTAGTCATTTTTTTCAGATTTTCGTCCAATCAGAAAGCTTGTTGTAAAACGCGTTTTGTGAACAAAGTTTGTTTACACAAGCTTGGCTGTAAAAACGGATTGAAAATCATCCAATGAGAGGGGCAGAATCCTTAACCAATCAAATCCTCTAATTTTTACCCAATGAAATCATAGCTGAAATCATTTCTGGATTTAAAGCGTATAGTATTCATTCTATTCATTCTTACATACCAGAATGCAGATCAAGAAATTCTTCCACCGTTTGAGAAACATTGTATTCTCCAGGAAAAATGATGTTAAGGAAGAAAAGAGAAGAAATAAAGAATTATTACAACAATTCTTTGCAAGACGTGGTTATCATTGGCCTTCCAAAACAAAACATTGTTTGGAAAGTTACATTGAATAACTTATATCCTGATCTGTCTGAATTCTATTAGACAGAGATCAAACGGTCCTTTTCAGACACAATATTTTCCAGAAAGAAACACTTGCATTTTATAAATCATATGAATTAACCATATGAATTATAAAAATGATAAATAACAAAACAAGAAAATACATTTCAACTTGTATTCATTTAACAATATTTTATTGAACAACAATATATTTACAATATGTAATACATAGTGTCTATTCAAAATTGTATTCATTTAACAATACAAATAAATCAATCGAATCTAAAAGACAATTTTTATCTTCTTGACTGGAACCGCAATTTTCCTCTTCTTGATTTGAACACTCGGTTCATCTTGGCATTTACGTTTACGATTGTTCACTGGTTTCTCTGTGGGCTTAACATCCACTGTGTTAGGCGTTGGTTTCTGGTCACAATCACAAGCCCAATGTGATTTAGATTTACAGATGAAACATCCAGCGTACATAACATTTCTTGGTAGCTTCAGATGACTCTCTTCGTTGTAATAAGACATGAATTTTCCAACACACATGTCTTGGGTAATACTAGGAGAATCCAAAAATTGAACTTCATGAGAATATGGATTCACAAACACATCCATGTACTTTCCTTGTAGCTTCTGGCTACATTTATTAGCCCAATGCTCCGTTGATTGACAGATGTAACATCTGTTAGGTGATATTTTGTTCCCTCCATATTTCTCATCGATGCTGAATTTTGTAAACCTCTTTCCTGTAGAAATCAGGTACTCAGAGTCGCCCGAATAATTATAAGATGTAAACGATCCAACAAAGTTTCCAATATGTTTTATTGGATAGGTTTTCGGTATGTTGCTGAATTCAACTTCATGAGTAAACGGATTTACATATAAATTCATTTCACATCCTTTATACCAATATTTCATACTTTCGAAATAGTCAGCAAAATGTTCCTCGTGTTTTTGTAGTTGAATGGAAGAACGATCTGTCGCTTGAGAGTCCATGTCGCTTCAGAGTTCAGTAGACTAATGATGACCATATATAATTTGTGGCTTCTTTTATAGACGTCACGGTTTAACGATAGTATATAAGCTGTTGTAAATTGATTAATACTTTATTATAAAATTCAACATGCCACTTGTACCATACTCGGACACCGAGAGTGAAACCGAAGAGTCACCAGATGTTAGAAGATTTTATGATCTTATACAAGAAAAAAGTCGAATATCAAGAAAATTCAGAACTGAATCATCAGTTTTTAAAACAACATTCAAGAAATTTGATGTAGACGAACATCCTCAAAATTTCGTTGCGGTATTATTTGATGATATCGTTCATCAAATAATCGAACGAATTGATGGTGATCCACACGACAACATCAGGGTAACATTAAATCATCCTGCATTAAAGATGGGGATACCGATTCCATTCTTGAATGTTGAAGATTTGAATGGGAACATATTGTTACAAGAAATAGAAAAAGTTATACAATCGAATATGGATTTTAATTTGAACGATGGTGAGATGTCAATCGAAACAACGTTTACCAAAATGCCAACAGGTTCTGGAAGAAAGAAAGACGCACCCCTCGGAAATTGATTCTCGAGTTTTCACGAAAAAAAAAGAAAACTGTCGTGAAAATTGAAAATACAAAAGACAATAGTGCTTAGCCAGGGCTATTGTTGTTGGAACATGTCATGCTGATAGAGAAGTTTCTACGACCTGGAATATGCGATGGCATGTAATCAGGGATTCCAGAAGACCTTTACAACGTATTGAAGCAGAGAAATTATTGAATGAAGTTGGAATTTCATCACAAAAAGCTTGTGGAATTGAAGAATATAAGAAAATACAACAATATATGTATCCAGAATATGTGATCAAGATTCATCAACAACATGTAAAAACAGAATTGTTGTTTGAATATCCAGAAATTCAGTCATACAGCAAAGTAATACATATATTCTATAAAACAATGTCACTATGATTGTATTACAAATATCGTAGGATTTCTTGGATGTTCTTACTATTGTGAGATGTGCGATGTTGCTTACCAAAATCGCGAAACACATATATGCCCTACTTCGTGTAAGGCATGTCGTTCCATTATAAAATGTCATGTGATAGATTGTATTAAGTGTAAAGATTGTCTCAGGACATTTTATAGTGGAACGTGTTTTGCAAATCACAAGCAAATTGAAGGGCGACAAAAGAAATCAATTTGTCAACTCATAAAATGTTGTAACAAATGTGGAGGACAGTTTGCCGATTCCAAGAAGAATCATACATGTAAAGCAAAGAAGAAATGTAAATTTTGTAAAGAGCTTGTTAATTTTGACCACAAATGTCATATTCAGCAGTATAAAAGCAAAACTGAAGAAGATGATCATGAACCGTTTTTCATATTTTATGATTTCGAATGTCAACAAGACACGGGTGTACACATTCCTAACTATTGTATTGCACACAGAGCTTGTGATGAATGTATCAATGAACCATTAGAATTCAATTGTGAATTCCTGAAGGACGCGAAGTAGTATTTGAAGGAAAAAATACTTTGACAGAATTTTGTAATTGGTTGTTTTCAAAACAACATAAAGGTGTTACAGCTATCGCCCATAATTTCAAAGCGTATGATGGTCAGTTCATACTTCATCATCTCATTGAAAAGGGGATGTTACAACCAAAGGTAATAATGAACGGTAATAACATCATGGTTATGGAAGCTGGAGGTATACGAATGATTGATTCATATAATTTCATAAGTTCAGGATTGGCAAAATTTCCAGAAACCTTTGAATTGAAAGAAATGGCTAAGGGATATTTTCCACATTGGGCAAATACTGATAAATTTGCCGCTTATGTTGGTCCATACGTTGATGTCTCTTATTATAAACCAGATTCAATGGGGGTAACTGCTAGGGAAAAGTTTTTTATCATGGTATAACGAACGTGTGAAAAACAACGATTGTTTTTTCAATTTCAAACAAGAAATGGAAAAAATATTGTCGATCGGATGTAGATATTTTGAGACGTGGTTGTGGAGAATTCAGGAAGGTATTCATGGAATATGGGGTATAGATCCGTTTCTAGAAGCCAATACAATCGCTGACGCATGTAACAAAGTTTGGCGTAACTAAATATATGCCAAGTAATCAGATCGGAATTATTTCAAGCAGAGATCCGATTAAACGCAAATTTTCAATGAAAGGTATTCGATGGCTGCAAAGTATTGCACACGAAAACAATATTGTTTAATCCAACATGCAAAAAATGGTGGAGAATATCAAATTGGTCCTTATACTGTAGATGGGTTTCACAAAGAATCAAATACTATCTATGAGTTTCTCGGGGACCTATGGCATGGTTGTCCTAAATGTTATCCAAATCGTAATCTAAAAAACCCGATAAATGGTGAAACAATGCAAAATTTATATTCTCAAACATTTGAAAGATTGGAATATTTCAGTGTAAGTGGTTATACAATTCATACTATATGGGAACATGAGTTTGATTTAAAAATGAAAACTGATAAAGAATACAAAAAGTTGATCGAACAATTCTTTACAAACTGTGATCCGATTTAACCTAGGGAAGGATTGTTTGGTGGACGTTGTAATGCTATAAAAATTAAATATGATATTGAAGAAAATTCAGATGATGAAATCAAATATATTGATATTTGTTCATTGTATGCATTTGTATGTAAACACAAAGAATATCCGATAGGACACCCCGATATTTTAACAAAAGAAAATATTGATATAGAAAACATCCGACAGTATGAGGGTTTGATAAAATGCAAAGTTCTCCCTCCGGGAAATCTATTTCATCCAGTGTTACCAACACATTGTAATAACAAACTCATGTTTCCATTATGTAGAACATGTGCAGAAGAAAGTTCTACAAAATGTACACATACAATTGAGGAACGAGCTTTGGTTGGCACATGGGTGTCAATAGAATTGTATAAAGCATTGGACTGTGGTTATACGTTGTTAGACGTGTATGAAGTATGGCATTTTTCGGAAAAATCTAATGATTTTTTCTCGGGATATGTGGACACTTTTCTAAAATCAAACAAGAAGCAAGTGGTTATCCAGGATGGTGTGTAACAGAAAAAGACAAAGAAAAATTTGTTAAGGATTATGAACAAGCTGAAGGTACTTGTCTTGATCCATCAAACATACAAACAAATACTGGCCGTAGAGCATTTGATTATGTCAAAAATTGTTTATGGGGTAAATTGGCACAACGTGAAATCATGACACAAACGGAATACATCAATAATCCTTCAAAATATTTTGATTTGATTTCAAATCCATGTATAATGGTAAAACATGTAGAAATATTTGATAATGAATGTCCATTCATATTGGTTAACTATGAAACTAGACTTGAACACATTGAATCCCATGCAACATCAAACGTTATAATGGGATCATATGTAACAGCATATGCAAGACTTGAACTATACAGTGTTTTGGAAAAGTTAAATGAGCGTGTCTTGTATTTCGATACAGACAGTTGTATGTACATACACAAGCAGAATTTATACCCTCCCATAATCAATAGTAGGCTTGGTAAGTGGACTGATGAAGAACCCGGAAATAAAATAATAAGTTTCAGGGGTATAGGACCAAAGAGTTATGCATACAAGTTGCTAACAAAAGCTGGGGAAATAAAATCCAAATTTTGTGCTACCAGAGGAGTTAATGGTTATGTTAATAAAATTGTATCAGTCTGAGAGTGATGCCAAAAGTCTCGCACGTGCTGACGAGCGTGCAAAACGCATCATTGAAGATGATGCGTTTTGGACAGTCATGCTAAGGAAAGACTTTAGGGGTCCCTCATTCACAGTTTACAACATGATACCATTTGGTGTATATAAATTTTCGCAAGATATAATACACAATTTTTAACTGTGAAAAACGTGTTTACAACACGCTTTCTGATTGGACGAAAATCTGAAAAAATGACTAAACTATCAAAAGTAGGTCAATCCGTTTGATGGGTATAAAAGACGATCATAAAATCATTAATTTACATTCTATGAGAAGCATTACATTGTTCAGAGTACAACCCTGAGTCTACATATTTAGGATGATAACTTTAATATATTTATTTCACGAGTACGTGGTTAGGAATTTATTTCCTTACTATAATTTGAAATTTGGAGCAAGAGAAGCCTCGAATAGCTTCGTAATTAACTGGAAAAAGTTCGATGATTTGCTGAACGATATCAACAGAACACATGAACACTATGGCGAAGCCTACAGAAAACTGGGATAATGATGAGAGACCGAGTGTGCAACCACAGCAAGAAGACTGGGATGAGGAGATCCGATGAGCTCCGGCACCATCATTTGCGATTCGTGGAAAACCTAACAAGAGGACTACACACATATTTCTCTTAACATGTGCAAGCTGTGGATCCAAGGACTGTGGTGGCCATACAAAATACATCAAAAGAGTAAACAGGTATGATAAACAGCAAACTTGAATTAGACGATCAAGACAAAAGGCCCTTTTCAGGGCCACTACAAATATTTAGAATAGAAAAAACTTGTAATCAGTTGTACCTATATAAACGTTTTACATTTTGTCATAAGCCATTATCTTCAAGGTATTCGCTCTAGAAACAACAAATATTATACAGTACTTTTAGATAATAAACAATAAAAATGATGGGGCATAATTATGAGTTGTGGTTACAAAACGATGTTTGTCTGATAAAGAAAGCACGAGAAGCACCCCGACAAAGAAAGACAATACATGACACATTCAATAGATGTATGGTTGAACAACTTCAATCATTAATTAAAAAATAAGTAAATGATAATTGTTATGGATGTCAGGTTGAACATCCAAGTCAATTACGACATCAGCTGTGCTTATTCACAGATCAAGATGAACAAACAGATGTATTCATATTGACAGCTCTACAGAAATTAGACCCCTATAAAATTATGGAAGAATGGTATCCAATTCTCAAAGATATGGCATTGGACGATCAAGAGAAATTGGAAGCATACAGACTATGGGTACAAATTAAAAACAAAATCCGTTTTAGATCCAATGAATCGTGGTTGGAACAGTTGAAAAAACAAGTCAAACAATCGTGGAAATAGATTGATATTAAAGACTATAAAAGTAGGAACGGATTATAACTGAATCATTCTATGAATAGACACAGTTGAATAAACAATGAATCCTTTGACAGATCTAGCAAATCATATTGCAATCAGGAAACCAGTAACAATGAATCCTCTGACAGATCTATTAAATCACATAGCATACAGGAAAGCATTGATACTTGCTTTCAAACTAAAAGTATCAAATGAACAATATCTTACAACAGGGATCATCAAGGAGGAATTAGAGAAAATAGCGATGTTTGAAGAGTTCAAGGAAGCCTTATTAGCAACAACGGGGTTCTCCAAAGATTCAAGGATTAAAGTAGAACAATTAACATTTGAACAATGGAGAAACGAAGTTGTTGAAAATGACAATATTGTGAATTTCTTATTTAAACGCTTTGAACCGAACTTACGGGTTAGTGGAAAGCTTGAAACAATGTCTGGACTAAGGCTCCCATTGTTCACACTTCATGGACAGCTACAGATTGAACCAATGGAAATAGATCATACCTCTTGAATGCTAAACATACATGTTGTAAATATGTTATTGTTCAATAAAATATTATTAAAAACTTTACATGTTTCGTATTCAATTTTCCACACCATAAATTGAAAAATAACAATATATTGATTTACAATCAATATTTATTTTCATTAACTTTTGTCAATATTAGAGTTGTCAGAAGTGGATGAAAATTATTTCTAGGACATTTTCATATGTATTTGATAATATTGGAGTTGTCAAAAATATTTGAAAATTATATACAGGAACAGTACAATCCATTAGGATATCACAAAAACGCGTTTACAACAAGCTTTCTGATTGGACGAAAATCTGAAAAAATGACTAAACTATCAAAAGTAGGTCAATCCTTCTGATGTGTATAAAAGTAAAAAAAAACATACAGCTATATTTCATTAGTCATTCAACTGTTCAACCAACTACATAAGAATGCAGAAGAACGGAGAATGCTCTATGTGCGGCGATTCCTGTTACATAGAGTGTAGAAAATGTTATGCAGTGTTGAACACGCAAGGGGAAGAACACAATTGTCCAGAGCTCGACGAAGGCTTTTTTGAAGAAGAGGACCTTAAAGACCTCGAAATTTGTGAGGCCTGTCAAATAGTCGTCGATTGTATGTTGAGTAACCTGAACACTACATAGTTTAGTTTACTAAAAGGCAACAGCCCTTTTCAGGGCTATACACTTTCTCAAGAAATGAATACCTTACATACTGCTCTTATTGCTTCAGGGTGGTACTATAGCGTGATACAAGAAATTTCCGTCAGGATAAAATTCACGAATCTCAAACAAAATGGTTCAGGGTGGCACTATGGTGTAATACAAGAAGTTTTCACCCCGGATAAAATTCACGAATCTCCAACAAAATGGTTCAGGTGTGGCACTATAGCGTGATACAAGAAGTTTCCACCCCGGATAAAATTGGCGAATCTCCAACAAAATGGTTCAGGGGTGGCACTATAGCGTGATACAAGAAGTTTCCACCCCTGTTAATGGGAGTAATAAGGGGTGGCAGCTATGGCGTGGTTTTTTAACATGTGTTTTTTTGCATAGACAACCGGTGTTATGGTAAAATCCGTCTATGTAAAAAACACATGTTAAAAAACCACGCCATAGTGCCACCCATTACTACTTAAGTTGTTAGAACTATTTGCTATGGTGTAATACCCGTGTTTTTAAAAAGTTCAACCTGCAACATATGTGCTGCGACCGACATTAGCTTATTTGCATACAAGTTGTAAGACCTCAAATTTGAATTTGTGTTATATAATTCTTCACCAGCGTTCGAATAATAAACATAATTAAATCATGTGTTACGAGAACGTTTACACACATTGCCATTGTATTTACAAGTAAACGTGATATTTAGCAATAACATAATGATAAATTCATTGATTGCAGACGGTAAGCATAGCGACACTTACGTGATAATCTGGGCAAGACTAACCCGTAGAACGCGGAAAACAAAAAGTGTCGTCTGCTGTTGTTTCATATGTTTTCCTTATTCTCAATAAAAACATGATTTGGCAGTAACTTAGTAAATAAAGTGCTGCCAAACCATGTTTTGATAAGAAACAAAAGGAATATAGAAAATTAACACCAGACGACAAATTCAGCATCGTAAGGGTTAAAGGTACATACTCACTCGATGTTGTCACTAACTGCACGCTATTGACCGGCAACATCTCTGTTCCAGGACTTGCGACAAAATGACGTAAAACAAGATTATTATTAAATTTAATTTCATGTCCAAGGCCAAGGCCAAACTACTTAGATATTTACGTCCGTAAGATTTGCGTTACAGTTTTCAGATACTCATTATCTCTGCAAGGTAATTCGAATTGACTTCAAATTTCATATACTTCCTTATCATCATTCATATATTCATTCAATACCACACCCATGCGGCTTTCATATCTAAGGTCAAATTACAAATTAAATATTTGAGCTAAAGTTTTTATTTGTCTGTCCAGGCGGTGGCCTGGTGTATCCGTGAGTCTCTGCTCACTTGCTCTAGATTACAGTTTCGTGTTATATAATTGATAGGAGTGTGCTGTCCTGGCGTTTCTATGTATAGTTAGCTACGTTATCTCATATGTTCTACTTCGAAATCGTTTCACTATTTTTTGTATTTCTTCCAAAATGAGTAGAAACAATATACATATACTTTTTATGGAGAAATAAACATAATATACGATTTATTCACCAACATCCTTTAATCACGTAAATCATCTGTGAAATAACTAAGATAACATGGACTGTGCAATAACCTTAGTATAACCTGTAGCCGATTTCACCAACATTATAGGAATGAATGGCCTTTTTGTGGAATTTATCGGGGTATAAACTTTGAAAAGTCGCGGGAATACTGGACGAATGCCGGAAGGCCTCGTCCAGTATTCCCGCAACTTTTCCAAATTTATATCCCCGATAAATTCCACAAAAATACCATTCATTCCATTATTTCATATAGAACTACCGACAGCACATATCTAAAAGCATGCAGAATTATTATACTAAATTTATTACAGTATCACGGCCAAAATGGCTGTGATAATGTAATAAATTCAGCATAGTAAAAAATAATAAATTTATCCTTAAATTGAAAATTTCTCCCTCAAAGTATACTTTGCTAGAAAAGTACACTTTGCAATGTTGGTGACATATGCTACTGATAACGGTACCACTTGTACTTTTTAATCGCATTTCTGATTACTTGTTGATGTTTACAAGCGAGCGAGGAGATGAACCGCATGCCATAATGATGTATCAATGATTGGCATGTAATGACTGACAAAACCGACTGTATTCACAAAATACAGACAATGAACTACAGAGCATAGGTGTGTGTCGTGCGATGGAGTTGGGGTGGGGAAGTGGCACACAGAAAGTTCGAAAGAACTTCCAAATCAGTATTAACCACATATAACTACTGTCTGTTTCACGAAACCTGCCCAAATTTTACGGCCATATAAACAATGCAAAAACAATAGTTTTTTCTATAATATTAAATTAAAGACAAAAAATAAGAATGAGCCTTCTTTATATTTCGTGAAAATTGGGCAAATATTGATTTTATTGCGAAAAAACAATTTCCCCATGTTAAATCACATAGTGAAGATGTTTATGGGGATTTAATATGGGACATTTTTAGATTTTCAGAAATACTGGACAGATTTTCAAAATTTAGCTTTTGTTTTCTTAGTTAGATCATTCCCAAGCTATCTAGCCAGGTTTCGGAATAAATTTCCATCTTCTTTTCGTTTTTTGACTCCTCCTCCTCCACCTCCACCTCCACCTCCTCCACCTTCCCATAGACAAATACAATTTCCGTGATAAAATCAATATTTTACCAAATTTCACGAAATAAAAAGAAGTCTCATTCTTAAATTTTTATGGAATTTAATATTATCGAAACAAATATTGTTTTTGCTTTGTTTATATGGCTGTAGAATGTTGGCAGCTTTCGTGAAACAGACAGTAAATGACCGTGGCCTGCATGTCGCGCCCGCCGAGACTTTGAGGTTTTGCTAGTATACGGACAAACTTTAACCGACAAACTTTAACCGAAAACTTTAACCTCGGACGCACATACGTACGGAAGTGAATGTGTCAGTGGAAGAAGGGGGCTAACCACGAAGGAGTTATCCCCATTTTTACACTTACCCATTCACTTCCAATTAGTTCACCCCCTTCTTCCACTGACCCCTTCAATTCCAGCTATGTGATATGCCTTCCGGTGTTACCCATTCAACTCCAGATCACAGGTGGAAGACTCGGACCTGTGACACCAAAAAAATGTCCATTAACATTTTTTAATGGCATTTTTGTTGCTGTCACAGGTCCGAGTATTCCACCTGTGCTCCAGAGTATGTGATATTTCTTCCTGTTTAGCCTGTTTAATGTGCCCATTACGGTTGCGGTTAAGCCGATAATTTCAGGTTTAAGAAAACATGTTTATCTTGTGTTCATTATTTACACATTTATTTATAGCTCTTGAATTCATAAAAAGCTACCGAACTGTACCTAATGTCTGTTTCACGAAAGCTGCCCAAATTTTACGGCTATATAGACAATTCAAAAACAACTTTTCTTTTGATAATATTAAATTAAAGGAAAAATTAAGAATGAGCCTTCATTTTATTTCGTGAAATTTGGTCAAATATTGATTTTATTGCGAAAACAAAATTTCCCCATGTTAAATCATGTCTATGGGGATTTAACATGGGTTTTTTTTTTTTTGGAATTTTAGAAATACTGGACCGATTTTTAAAATGTAACTTGTTTTCTTAGTTAGATCATTTCCAAGCTATCTAACTAGGTTTGGAGTCAATTTCCAAATTTCTTCGTTTTTTGACTCCTCCCACATTTCCTTACCACTTTTTTCCCCATGTTAAATTCCCATAAAGAAATAAATTTTTCGTAATAAAATCAATATTTGACCAAATTTCACGAAACAAAAAGAAGGCTCTGTAGAACCCGCTTTTGTCCATCGACCACTTTTGTTTACGTGTACGATTAAGACGGGGAAAATAACAGTCGTTTTTAATCAAATTAAACCTTATAGGGCGTCGTTTAATAACTTAGACAATTTTGAAGACGTTTTGATATCGGTGAACATTAGTGGGCGACAAAGCCCAGGAAATAACTTAGTCGTTTTAAATCAAATTAAACCTTACAGCGTGTCGTTGAACAACTGGACAATGTTGAAGTCGTTTTGATATCGGTGAACATTGGTGGGCGACAAAGCCCAGGAAATAACTTATTCGTTTTAAACCAAATTAAACCTTACAGCGTGTCGTTGAACAACTTGGACAATGTTGAAGTCGTTTTGATATCGGTGAACATTAGTGGGCGACAAAGCCCAGGAAATAACTTATTCGTTTTAAACCAAATTAAACCTTACAGTGTGTCGTTGAACAACTGGACAATGTTGAAGTCGTTTTGATATCGGTGAACATTGGTGGGCGACAAAGCCCAGGAAATAACTTATTCGTTTTATACCAAATTAAACCTTACAGCGTGTCGTTGAACAACTTGGACAATGTTGAAGTCGTTTTGATATCGGTGAACATTGGTGGGCGACAAAAGTGGTTGATGTTAGAACCCACTATCGTTCATCAACCACTAAGTTATTTTACCCGGCTTAATCGTACACGTGAACAAAAGTGGTCGATGAACAAAAGTGGGTTCTAACATCAACCACTTTTGTCGCCCACTAAAGTTCACCGATATCAAAATGTCCTCAAAATTGTCTATATACAGTGGTTATATTATAAGTTATTGTGATTCTACACAGGCTATATGGTTTAATATTGCCCGTCTGGAGGTATGTTCCTGTATTTGGCCGTTTAAACATATCTCTTCTTTCGATCTTTGCGGTTTTTTTTCAGGAAGAAAAATAATCCGAGATTCGATTTTCTACCGTCTGTCTTAATATAAAGGCGTAAATGAACATTTTGTTTTTTTTTATTAAACGAAAACAAACTAAATAAGTTCTTTGTCATACCGCAGATAAGTTTCTCGGCTTTTGATTGGCTAGTTTAGTATAAACATATTGTATTGCTCTAAATTTACAATGTAACTTTACAGTTAATACATACAGGTTAATTTAGAAGAGCAAACGGGTTGGGCTACAAGTTTTAGCAACATTAGTTACAGCCCGTCCCAATTGCTTATTGCATATATATAAAGTGGTATAATAGTGGTAGGTAAATAATTATGATGTTTTACATATTCTGTAGATATATTTGTATATACACATATATATATACACAAATATATCGATGTGCACATGAGCACATCAGTGTAGGTGTTGAAACAATATGTTTTTCATAAACAGTCATATCAATGTGCTCATGATAAATCGAAAATAAACAATAAAAGAGGATAAGTTTTCAATGTAAAGTTGTGCTGCACCAAATGTCTTCACCGCACACACTCCAGAATCTGGGACCACGATTATGAGACCCCCAGAATATGCTCAAGTACCCCACACTCGAAATCAAACAGCTCTGCCGGCCATTACCGAGCGAAGCCCAATCATGACCGATAGAAAGTCCAAATGCGAGCACGGAGCACCTAACACATCGCGGAAGACCCACGAGCACGAGCCCAGGTAACCATTTATAATAATTGTATTCATGCAGGAACACAGTATTTATGTAAATAGTTAATTGTTATATATACGTTACTTGTTTAATGTTGTTTTGTAAAAACGCAATACATATACGGATGCAGTTATATGAATCGTCGAGTCAGTTTAATGTAAGTTTGCATTTCTTTAAATATGCGAGTATTGTCTTCCACATTTAGTGACTCGTTTCCGAATAATAGGGTTTTAACATATAGTGGATGGTACTGACGGGTTGCTGCAAAAAAGTTTAATCGTTGCTGATGGAATAGTTGGCATTTAAAAAGGAAATGTTTGGCTAGCTTGCCTTGTCATATATATTATATGACCTAGCTGCCAAGGCCGTCGGACATAGAGGAATTGCGATTCCCCTCCGGCGCCTCGCGTCCAATGAAGACACATTTTGCAAGCGTCTAGCGATTGCGAATTGTATTCCTCACTAAACACAATAAAACCGCGAATTGATCAATAAAAGTAACAAATTGTACACTCAAAACCAGTCTTTATTGTTTATTTTTCCATAAATATTCTTCGCTCATCAAAATATGAGCGAAAAATTAGCCAAAATAACGAAAACTGTCCCGTTTAGTGTTTTCAAATCTCAACACACTTGGCTTCGTGACACGGCTATATTTAGGTCACAAACTATGGGTTCCACGCACGAAACGCGGCGTAGCAATGACAGCGAATGCTTAGGAACCAGTCGCATTCTTCTAGAGGCACCAAAGGGAGAGCAGATCGATAGAACAGTGGAATATAAATTACACGATATAAAAAAATTGTCATAAAGTCGTTTTCGATGGATTTCTTACTCCATATTTAGTTTGTTTTCGTTTAATAAAAAAACAAAATGTTCATTTACGCCTTTATATTAAGACTGACGGTAGAAAATCGAATCTTGGATTATTTTTCTTCCTGAGAAAAAAACGCAAAGATCAAAAGAAGAGATATGTTTATACGGCCAAATAAAGGATCTGCGATATGACAAATACGTTATTGTGATTCTACACAGGCTATATGGTCACATTTATGCCCAGTATTTCTCCTTATTATATACATACTTTCGTTTCGTATTGAAACACAATGGAACGCAAGGCGTCAATATTTGTTCCATATTGACGTCTCGTGAGTTCATATTGGTCAGTGCCGGTAGAAGCTCCTTTAAACCACCACTAGTTTGTTTATTTTATTTATATTTTGTATAATTTTTTAGGTGCATATAAATTGCGAGTGGTGTACGTATATGATAAAAAGGTTATTTGATTTGTATGTGGATCATGATATATGCCACTCGTTCCACCGCGCAATGATATTGTGCTCCTAAAGTCGCGCATATCGCACGCTGTGGAACTCGTACGGAGCCACGCAGTAGAATTTAACAATTCGTCCTAACGAATTAACAATTCGTTCCCTCAATTTAACAATTCGTTCTCACGAATTAACAATTCGTTCTCTCAATTTAACAATTCGTTCTCACGAAATAGCAATTCGTTCCCACGATATAGCAATTGTTATTTCGTTTGAACAGAATTGTTATATCGTGGAAACGAATTGTAAATTGTTAATTCGAGGGAACGAATTGTTAAATTGAGGGAACGAATTGATATATCGTGGGAACGAATTGTTAATTCGAGGGAACGAATTGTTATTTCGTTGGAACGAATTGTTAATTCGAGAAACGAATTGTTATATCGTGGGAACGAATTGTTAGTTCGAGGGAACGAATTGTTAAATTGAGGGAACAAATTGTTATTTCGTGGGAACGAATTAATAAAAGAAAATCCATGTCCCCTGCGGGGTTCCGTATGTTTGACACCAAACAGTGACAAAAACAATAGCTATCCTGGCTTAGCCGACGTAACCCGGAAGTTTAAACATTGATATTCATGGCTGTGGAACTCGGAGCCACGCAGTAGAATTTAACAATCCGTCCTAACGAATTAACAATTCGTTCCCTCAATTTAACAATTCGTTCTCACGAATTAACAATTCGTTCTCTCAATTTAACAATTCGTTCTCACGAAATAGCAATTCGTTCCCACGATATAGCAATTGTTATTTCGTTTGAACAGAATTGTTATATCGTGGAAACGAATTGTAAATTGTTAATTCGAGGGAACGAATTGTTAAATTGAGGGAACGAATTGATATATCGTGGGAACGAATTGTTAATTCGAGGGAACGAATTGTTATTTCGTTGGAACGAATTGTTAATTCGAGGAACGAATTGTTATATCGTGGGAACGAATTGTTAGTTCGAGGGAACGAATTGTTAAATTGAGGGAACAAATTGTTATTTCGTGGGAACGAATTAATAAAAGAAAATCCATGTCCCCTGCGGGGTTCCGTATGTTTGACACCAAACAGTGACAAAAACAATAGCTATCCTGGCTTAGCCGACGTAACCCGGAAGTTTAAACATTGATATTCATGGCTGTGGAACTCGTACGGAGCCACGCAGTAGAATTTAACAATTCGTCCTAACGAATTAACAATTCGTTCCCTCAATTTAACAATTCGTTCTCACGAATTAACAATTCGTTCTCTCAATTTAACAATTCATTCTCACGAAATAGCAATTCGTTCCCACGATATAGCAATTGTTATTTCGTTTGAACAGTGAATTGTTATATCGTGGAAAACGAATTGTAAAATTGTTAAATTCGAAGTGGAACGAATTGTTAAATTGAGGGAACGAAGTGATATATCGTTGGGAAACGGAATTGTTAATTCGAGGGAAACGAATTTTGTTTTTTTATTTCGTTGGAACGAAATTGTTAATTCGAGGAAACGAATTGTTATATCGTTGGGAACGAATTTGTTAAGTTCGAGGGAACGAAACTTGTTAAAATTGATGGGTGGAACAAATTGTTATTTCCTGGTGGAACGAATTAATAAAAGAAAAATTCATGTGTCCCCTGCGGGGTTCCGTATGTTTGACACCAAACAGTGACAAAAACAATAGCTATCCTGGCTTAGCCGACGTAACCCGGAAGTTTAAACATTGATATTCATGTTTCAAGTATCGAGGTGCATAGTATGACGATTCTCCTTCCCAGGCACATGGATATTAAAATAAGTATTATGTTTATTTCTTCACTGCGCATATCACCACTCTAAAGGTATACGTAATAGTTATACTTACTTATTGTTTACCCAGCCCACTGCGAATTTCCGCCCCATATCGTGATTTCGAATCGCTATACTAGTATGTGATTGGCAGTGCGACATGAAGTGAGTATGTGTGTGGGCGGTAATATCCTTTGCGTCTCGTGAACTGATAACAACACGGCATAAAATCAGTTCTAAATATAACGCTGAACATTTAATGACTAATTGAATACATATTGTCACAATACAATGCGATTAATTGAGACGAAATGCCATTCCTTCATTGGTCGAGAAACTAGGGTAAACAATACAGACTATTACTACTACAATACTATACTAGTTCCATGGTCATAATGCGCAACCTTACCACATGCTATGGAATACCAAATCTACATAAACTCAAATAATTAATTATATAATGCTAGCTCTAAATAATTAGAGCTAGTATTAAATATTTAGAGCTAGCTGCAAATCATTTGAAGAGCTCTCTAAATCAGTTGGCGGTACATGTAGCTCTAAATATATAATGCTAGCTTTAAATACTTACTGTCTGTTTCACGAAAGCTGCCCAAATTTTACGGCCATATAAACAATTCAAAAGCAATATTTTTTTGAATAATATTAAATTAAAGGAAAATTTAAGAATGAGCCTTCTTTTTATTTCGAAAAATTTGGTAAAATATTGATTTTATTGCGAAAAAACATTTTCCCCATGTTAAATCACCATAGACATCTTCACGGAGTGAAGATGTCTATGGGGATTTAACATGGCGAATTATTTTTGAATTTTAGAAATACTGGACCGATTTTTAAAATTTAACTTTTGTTTTCTTAGTTAGATCATATCCAAGCTATCTAGTCAGGTTTCGGAGTCAATTTCCAAATATTTTCGTTTTTTGACTCCTCCCACACTTCCTTACCTCTTTTTCCCCCATGTTAAATTCCCATAGAGAAATTAATTTTTCGTAATACAATCAATATTTGACCAAATTCCAAGAAATAAAAAGAAGGCTCATTCTTAAATTTTCCTTTAATGTAATATTATTAAAAAAAAAAGTTTTTTGAATTGTCTATATAGCCGTAAAATTTGGGCAGCTTTCGTGAAACAGACAGTAGTGGTAACTCTAATTAATTAGAGCCAGCAATAATTATCGAAGTTCATGTAGATTTGACGTTCCATACAGGGGATATTTGCATCGTGGCTTGAAATCAAACTAAGTATTATTTTCGAAATACTAGTAAATATTTATAGGTTATTTGATTTGTATGTGGATATATGCACTCGTTCCGAAGCGTGCAATATCGTTGCGCTGCGGAACGAGTGGCATATATCCACATACAAATCACAGACATAGAATTAACGTATTATATGTCTATGTACAAATCAAATAACCTTTTTATTATATGCGTACATCACTCGCAATTTATATGCGCTTCAAAACAAATATACAAAACGTAAATAAAATAACAAATTAGTGGCGATTTAGTAGGATCTATTTAGCGAGGTGAAGCGTAGTTCCGGCACTGACCAATATGAACGCACAGACATCAATATGGAAAAATATTGACGACTTTCGTTGTATTGTGTTTCAATTGGAAAACGCAAGTACGCATATAATAAAGTCGAAATATACGTGTGAGAAGGTGCGGTAATTTTATAATGCGATATAATGACTCAGAACGTACACACCTGACCACAATATATGGCTGTGACTGGATACAAATGGATACAAATGGGTTATGCGACCAGTTTAGATCCAGATCAGCCTGTGCATCCGCACAGTCTGATCAAGATCTGCGCTGTTCGCCATTCCATCAGTGACACACACGTCATGCTTCTAACAAGAAATGTAGCTCGTTATCACACTACACGAGTGTACTATCTGATCATGATCTACACTGGTCACATATCCCATAAGCCCCATTATCCCGTCAACACAGTGCGTATGTGCCGTGAAACACGGTGCCGTGAAACATCTTTGACATCCAGTCAATACGACCACTGCGTATGAATATGTGTTGTGGCTGGGGTTATTTTTTTTTGCAATTTACAGCCATTTGTATGTGTTGACGGGATAAATAGAATAGTAGGTTAGTGCCGTGAATGGGAAACTATCTGGCGCGGCTCGGAAACGGGATGTGCTCGGCAGAGCCTCGCCCATCCCGTTTCCTAAGCCTTGCCAGATATTTTTCCCTTTCACGGCACTAACCTACTATTCTCTATTTCTGCAGTCACAGCCACGTGTGATGAAAACATGCCGATCCTTAGCCAAAGTTTGTAAACATTTCAACATTTACTTTGCGTAAAAATAGGTGTTTAAGTCGTAAATCGTTTCTTTATATAACGAAAACGGCTATATATAAAGTGACATGGTTCATGAAACTATATGCCTTAATACTTATTTTGTTTTGAAAGCTAATTTAGAAAATCAACCACGACATTTCCGAGCACCAGCTAGAGAAATTATTGCACATTTTCTGTTTCTGTTTTTATATGAGATAAAAGTTTAAACTATATTTATTTTACAACGATAACAAACAAGCGCGAGAGCACTTATACGAACGCTTTCGTTGGCACGGATGAAGGTGTAAGGGCGGTCATTGATTTGGCAGGAAACCGGAGTACCCGGGGGAAACCCACTTGTCTGGCGACCACCATACCATATATGAGACACGCCATGTGATTTCGTACCTTCGGCATCTGCGTAATTTCATTAAATATGTGTACATAATTTACAATATGTTTCATAAATAAAGTCAAAAGTTGACAAAATGTATATGCGGATACTCTGAACATTTTTCAACTTTCGACGCCATTTACGGAAAATATTGCAAATTTTGTAAACGCGTTTCATGAAATTACGCAGATGTCCCAAGGTACAAAATCACATGGCGTGTCTCATTTGTACAGTCTGATAAAGGATGACACCATGGGAGTCACCAGCATTTTGGAAAACGGGGTTCGGCTTTCAGCTGTGAAGTACACTATGTATTTTCTTTGCATACATGGCGTTTTACCAGTGTACTATTACGGTGTGTTAAAGGGGCTAGTGACACACTTATACACTTATTTAATTCCTATAAAGAACAGTTGAGACACAATGAGACATCATCTCAAACATTTGTATAGTAAAATAAACATTAATTCACAATTACCCCAAGTATTGATTGGCATTATTATACATTTCATTATACATTAGACTTAAATTTCCACACTGATTTCAGGGGCGATAACCGTGCTTCCTTAAAATTTTAACGGACATTTCTATTTATTCTCTGTATTTATTTTTTGATGTGCAATGATTATACTTTATAATCTGTCGAACATATTTCGTTTCAGGTGACGCATTTATTTAGTTTAAATAATTAAAAAATATCATGCCTCATTTGCATATGCAAATAGCCTGATACCACATATTAATAAATAATACATATTAATAAATGGTTATATCTGTACAGCGGGCACTCAACTAGCGGCGTGCGTTGTGTCCTTGAGCAAGAAAAAAAAAAAAAGACACTTTATCCACACTGCCCAGTTCACCCAGCTGTAAGTGGGTACCGATAATTCGTAGTTTCTCTGTAAATACGAATTACCGGCTTCTCTCAAAAAATCTCTACCTCCGTTCTTTCTCCCATTCTTGGGAGACGGCATGCAAGGTCCTAGAGCCAGTGCCGCCGTTAAATATAAGAAGAAAAAAAGAAAGAAAAAAAACAGCGGGCACTCGTTTACTTCCTATAAAGTACGTGTTATGCCTCCTGAGTGGACATGCACCTTTACCTATATTACACTGGTTTAAATTATTATTTTATTGTGCAATAAACACGTTATGTAATCATAACTTCAACGTACCGTAATAACCTTAAATATTCGGAAACGATTTGTTATAGAAGACACATACAGTGGAACCTCTATAAACCTTCGTTACAATGGAGTCTCTGTGAATTGGACACCCTGGGCACCTCCCAGGGTGTCCGATTCACAGAGACTCAATTGTAAAGAAGCACTCCATGATCGGTTTTTGTCACTTTTCAATCATGAACATACACGATTTAGATAGGTTCTGTTGTATACTTATATAATTCCAGCACATAAATATTTACACAATTCCCTAACATTTGATTGGCCGGTAGCAAGTCTCTGTCAAAAATGTATATCCCAGTAAACTCCCACGCCGAACTACTTTCCGTAACCGTGAGGCGCAGTTAAAATAATTATTAAGAAAAAGGAAAATAAACACATTTTCTTGATGAATTTGTTTCAAATGCTGGAATTATAAGGAATGAATGACCTTTTTGTTGAATTTATCGGGGATATAAACTTGGAAAAGTCGCGGGAATACTGGACGAGGCCTTCCGGCCTTCGTCCAGTATTCCCGCGACTTTTCCAAGTTTATACCCCGATAAATTACACAAAAATGCCATTCATTCCTATAATGGTTTCGCACAACGAGTGTGTCAATGTTTAGGGTTGATATTGTTGTACTGGTTTATCACAATCACAATATATTTCCTATCAAAATCAAATCGCTGGCTGAACGCAGAACTATGGTAAGTCACATATTGCAAAATATCACTTTTTTCAAAAATGATTATTTATTATTGATGCAGATATTCTCCACAAGTTTTATCCTTGAACTCTAGACCGTTACGATAATATTTAAAAATGAATATGTATGGTATCTCCGAGCGCTATTTTTGCTTCATGCAATATTATTCGATCTTAACATGCAATAGTATTGCACTAAATATAATGTTTTTTAAATAATTTAGTAATGCAAAACCGTTGGAGACAGGGATATAGTTGCAGGTACAGGGCCTAGTTTAGTGGGAGATATGGAGATAGTTGGAGACAGGGATATAGTGGCAGGTATATAGCCGAGTTTAGTGGGAGATATGGAGATAGTTGGAGATAGGGATATAATGGCAGATACAGAGCCTAGTGGGGAATATGGAGATAGTGGGAGATAGTTTAGTGGCAGGTACCAGGGCCAAGTTTAGTGAGATATGGGAGATAGTTGGAAACAGTATAAATAGTAGGTACAGGCCTGTTTAGTGGAAGATAGGAGATAGTGGGAGATAGGGAGCAGGTAAAAGTCCGGTTTAGGTGGAGATATGGAGATAGTGGGAGATAGGTTATAAAGTGGCAAGGTACAGGGCCTGTTTAGTGGGATATATGGAGATAGTTTTAAGGAGGGATATAATAGTAGGTACATTGGGACCTAGTTTAGTGGGGATATGGAAGATAGTGGGATAGGGATAAAGTGGCAGTACAGGCCTTTAGTAGTGGTATCTTTGAGGATAGAATTGGGAAACCGAGGATATAAATGGCAAAGGACCAGGGCCTATTTAGTGGGATATTTAGAGAGATAGTTGGCAGGTACAGGGATATAGAGGCAGGTTAAACATGGCCTATAGTAGATAGGAGATAGTGGAGAAGATAGTTGGAGGTACAGGGTATAGTGGCAGGTACAGGGTACCAGGGCCTAGTTTAGTGGGAGATATGAGTAGGTTGGAGATAGTTGGAGACAGGGAGTATAGTGGCAGGTACATGGCCATAGTTTAGTGGGAATGAGATAGTTGGAGAGGGAGTTGGCAGGTACAGCCCAGGGTTTATGGATATGATAGTTGGAGCAGGTATAGTGGCAGGTACGCCTTTAGTAGTAGATATGGAGATAGTTGGAGACAGGGATATAGTGGCAGGTACATGGGCCTATAGTTTAGTGGGAGATAGTGGAGATAGTTGGAGATAGGATATAGTGGCAGGTACAGGCCTATTTAGTTTGGAGTATGGAGATATTGGAGACGGGATATAGTTGGCAGACAGGGCCCTAGTTTAGTGGGGAGATATGGAGATAGGTGGACAGGGCCCTATAGTGGCAGTACAGGCCTAGTTTATAGGATATGGAGGATAGTTGGAGACAGGGATATAGTGGCAGGTACAGGGCCTAGTTTAGTGGGAGATATGGAGATAGTTGGAGACAGGGATATAGTGGCAGGTACAGGGCCTAGTTAGTGGAGATATGGAGATATTTGGACAGTAGTAGGTGATATAGTGGCAGATACATTGGCTAGATAGTAGATATGGGAGATATGGAGATTTGGAGATGGGATATAGTGGCAGATACATTGCCTAGTTTAGTGGGAGATATGGAGATAGTTGGAGATAGGGATATAGTGGCAGGTACAGGGCCTAGTTTAGTGGGAGATATGGAGATAGTTGGAGACAGGGATATAGTGGCAGGTACATGGCCTAGTTTAGTGGGAGATATGGAGATAGTTGGAAACAAGGATATAGTGGCAGGTACAGGCCTAGCTTAGTGGGAGATATGGAGATAGTTGGAGATAGGGATATAGTGACAGATACAGGGCATAGTTCAGTGAGAGATATGGAGATAGTTGGAAACAAGGATATAGTGGCAGGTACAGGGCCTAGTTTAGTGGGATATATGGAGATAGTTGGAGACAGTGATATAGTGGCAGGTACATGGCCTAGTTCAGTGGCAGATATGGAGATAGTTGGAAACAGGGATATAGTGGCAGGTACAGGGCCTAGTTCAGTGGGAGATATGGAGATAGTGGGAGATAGGGATATAGTGGCAGATATATAGTCGAGTTTAGTGGGCGATATGGAGATAGTGGGAGATAGGGATAAAGTGGCAGATACAGGGCCTAGTTTAGTGGGATATATGGAGATAGTTGGAAACGAGGATATAGTGGCAGGTCCAGGGCCTAGTTTAGTGGGAGATATGGAGATAGTTGGAAACAGGGACATAGTGGCAGGTACTTGGTCTAGTTTAGTGGGAGATATGGAGATAGTTGGAATCAGGGATGTAGTGGCAGGTACAGGGCCTAGTTTAGTGGGATATATGGAGATAGTTGGAAACAGGGATGTAGTGGCAGGTACATGGCCTAGTTTAGTGGGAGATATGGAGATAGTGGGAAACAGGGATGTAGTGGCAGGTACGGGGCCTAGTTTTGTGGCAGATATGGATATAGTTGGAAACAGGGATATAGTGGCAGGTACAGAGCCTAGTTTAGTGGAAGATATGGAGATAGTTGGAGACAGGGATATAGTGGCAGGTACACGGCCTAGTTTAGTGGGAGATATTGAGTTAGTTGTGGAAACAGGGATATAGTGGCAGGTACAGCGTCTAGGTTAGTGGGAGATATGGAGATAGTGAGAGATAGGGATAAAGTGGCAGGTACAGGGCCTAGTTTAGTGGGATATATGGAGATAGTTGGAGACAGGGATATAGTGGCAGGTACAGGGCCTAGTTTAGTGGGAGATATGGAGATAGTTGGAAACAGGGATGTAGTGGCAGGTACAGGGCCTAGTTTAGTGGGATATAAGGAGATAGTTGGAAACAAGGATGTAGTGGCAGGTACATGGCCTAGTTTAGTGGGAGATATTGAGATAGTGGGAAACAGGGCTGTAGTGGCAGGTACAGGGCCTAGTTTAGTGGGAGATATTGAGATAGTTGGAAACAGGGATGCAGTGGCAGGTACGGGGCCTAGTTTAGTGGGAGATATGGAGATAGTGGGATATAGGGATATAGTGGCAGGTATATAGCCGAGTTTAGTGGGAGATGTGGAGATAGTTGGAGATAGGGATATAGTGGCAGATACAGAGCCTAGTTTAGTGGGAGATATGGAGATAGTTGGAGACAGGGTTATAGTGGCAGGTACAGAGCCTAGTTTAGTGGGAGACATGGAGATAGTTGGAGATGATGATATAGTGGCAGATACATGGCCTAGTTCAGTGGGAGATATGGAGATAGTTGGAGACACGGACTTAATGGCAGGTACAGGGCCAAGTTTAGTGGGATATATGGAGATAGTTGGAGACAGGGATATAGTGGCAGGTACAGGGCATAATTTAGTGGGGAGATATGGAGAATAGTTGGAGACATGGATATGTGCAGGTACAGGGCCTAGTTTATTTTTTTTTTTTTTTTGTGGGACATATGGAGATAGTTGGATACATGGATATATTAAGAAGGTCAGGGCCTAATTTAGTGGGAGATATGGAGATAGTTGGAGACAGGGATATAGTGGCAGGTATAGAGCCTAGTTTAGTGGGAGATATGGAGATAGTTGGAGATAGGGATATAGTGGCAGGTACAGGGCCTAGTTTAATGGGAGATATGGAGATAGTTGGAGATAGGGATATAGTGGCAGGTACAGTGCCTAGTTTAATGGGAGATATGGAGATAGTTGGAGACAGGGATATATTGGCAGGTATAGAGCCTAGTTTAGTGGGATATATGGAGATAGTTGGAAACAGGGATGTAGTGGCAGGTACATGGCCTAGTTTAGTGGGAGATATGGAGATAGTGGGAAACAGGGATGTAGTGGCAGGTACGGGGCCTAGTTTTGTGGCAGATATGGATATAGTTGGAAACAGGGATATAGTGGCAGGTACAGAGCCTAGTTTAGTGGAAGATATGGAGATAGTTGGAGACAGGGATATAGTGGCAGGTACACGGCCTAGTTTAGTGGGAGATATTGAGTTAGTTGTGGAAACAGGGATATAGTGGCAGGTACAGCGTCTAGGTTAGTGGGAGATATGGAGATAGTGAGAGATAGGGATAAAGTGGCAGGTACAGGGCCTAGTTTAGTGGGATATATGGAGATAGTTGGAGACAGGGATATAGTGGCAGGTACAGGGCCTAGTTTAGTGGGAGATATGGAGATAGTTGGAAACAGGGATGTAGTGGCAGGTACAGGGCCTAGTTTAGTGTGGGATATATGGAGATAGTTGGAAACAAGGATGTAGTGGCAGGTACATGGCCTAGTTTAGTGGGAGATTGAGATAGTGGGAAACAGGGCTGTAGTGGCAGGTACAGGGCCTAGTTTAGTGGGAGATATTGAGATAGTTGGAAACAGGGATTGCAGTGGCAGGTACGGGGTCCTAGTTTAGTGGGAGATATGGAGATAGTGGGATATAGGGATATATGGCAGGTATATAGCCGAGTTTAGTGGGAGATGTGGAGATAGTTGGAGATAGGGATATAGTGGCAGATACAGAGCCTAGTTTAGTGGGAGATATGGAGATAGTTGGAGACAGGTTATAGTGGCAGGTACAGTGCTAGTTTAGTGGGAGAAACATGGAGATAGTTGGAGATGATGATATAGTGGCAGATACATGGCCTAGTTCAGTGGGAGATATGGAGATAGTTGGAGACACGGACTTAATGGCAGGTACAGGGCCAAGTTTAGTGGGATATATGGAGATAGTTGGAGACAGGGATATAGTGGCAGGTACAGGGCATAATTTAGTGGGAGATATGGAGATAGTTGGAGACATGGATATAGTGGCAGGTACAGGGCCTAGTTTAGTGGGACATATGGAGATAGTTGGATACATGGATATATTAGAAGGTACAGGGCCTAATTTAGTGGGAGATATGGAGATAGTTGGAGACAGGGATATAGTGGCAGGTATAGAGCCTAGTTTAGTGGGAGATATGGAGATAGTTGGAGATAGGGATATAGTGGCAGGTACAGGGCCTAGTTTAATGGGAGATATGGAGATAGTTGGAGATAGGGATATAGTGGCAGGTACAGTGCCTAGTTTAATGGGAGATATGGAGATAGTTGGAGACAGGGATATATTGGCAGGTATAGAGCCTAGTTTAGTGGGAGATATGGAGATAGTTGGAGATAGGGTTATAGTGGCAGGTACAGAGCCTAGTTTAGTGGGAGATATGGAGATAGTTGGAGACAGGGATATAGTGACAGGTACAGGGCCTAGTTCAGTGGGAGATATGGAGATAGTGGGAGATAGGGATATAGTGGCAGGTATATAGCCGAGTTTAGTGGACGATATGGATACAGTGGGAGATAGGGATAAAGTGGCAGGTACAGGGCCTAGTTTAGTGGGATATATGGAGATAGTTGGACACGAGAATATAGTGGCAGGTACAGGGCCTAGTTTTGTGGGAGATTTATGAGGATAGGGGTTGGACCTGGGATGTAGGTGGCAGGTACAGGGGCCAGTTTGTGGGATATTATGGAGTAGTTGGAAACAGGGATGTAGTGGCAGGTCACAGGGGCCAAGTTTTGTGGGATTTATATGGGAGATAGTTGGAAAACCAGGGAATGTAGTGGGCAGGTACATGGGCATAGGGTTTTGTGGAGATTATTGAGATAGGTGGGGAAAACAGGGCTGTATGGCAGGTACCAGGGCCTAGTTTAGTGGGAGATGTTGGAGATAGTTGGAAGGAAACAGGATGTAGGGAGGCGAGGTACGGGGCTAGTTTAGGTGGGAGATATGGAGATAGTGGGATATTAGGGATTATTAGGGGGTGGCAGGTATGGTAGCAGGTTTAGTTGGGAAGAAGTGGCGATAGGGGGTTGGAGATTGATAGGGCTATAGGTGGCAGGATCGAGGGCCTCAGTTTATTGGGGGATTATGGGGAGATTCGTTGGAGGACCGAATTAGTTGGCAGGTACAGGGCCTAGTTTAGTGGGAGATATGGAGATAGTTGGAGATAGGGATATTGTGACAGGGTACAGAGCCTAGTTTAGTGGGAGGTACATGGCGATTAGTTTGGAGATGATGATATAAGTGGCAGCTAACATGGCCTTAGTTCGTGGGAGCTATTGGAGGATAGTTTGGGAGACACGGAACATAAGATGGGCCAGGTACAGGGCCCTAGATTTAAGTGGGCTATTTTATGGAGATAGTTAGGATACAGGGACTTATTAGTGGCAGGTAACAGGGCATTAATTTAGTGGGAGATATGGAGATAGTTGGAGACATGGATATTAGTGGGCAGGTTACCGTGGGCCTAGGTTTCGTGGGGAACATATGGAGACTAGGTTGGATACATGGGATATATTAGAAGGTACATGGCCTAATTTAGTGGGAGATATGGGAGATAGTTGGATGGCACAGGGGATTTATAGTAGGCAGGTATAGAGCTTAGTTTAGTGGGAGAACATGGAGATTAGTTGGGAGATAGGGATATAGTGGCAGGTAACAGGCCTCTAGTTTAATGGGGAGAATATTGGACATAGTTGGATATAGGGATATAGTTGGCAGGTACAGTGCCTAGTTTAATGGGAGGTATATGGAGATAGTTCGAGTACTAGGGATATTTTTTATTTGCCAGGTATAGAGCCTAGTTTAGTGGGAGATATGGAGGATTAGTTGGGAGATAGGGAATATTAGTGGCAGGGGTAACAGAAGCCTAGTTTAGTGGGAAGATATGGAGGATAGTTGGAGACAGGGGACTATAGTGGCAGGTACAGGGCTAGTTTTAGTGGGAGATTTATGGAGGATAGTTGGAGATAGGGCTTATCGTGGCCAGGTTTTATAGAGCCTTAGTTTAATGTGGGAGCAATGGCTTATAGATTGGAGATGGGATAAATAGTGGTAGATACATGGCCTAGTTCAGTGGGAGATATGGAGATAGTTGGAGACAGGGACATAGTGGCAGGCACAGGGCCTAGCTTAGTGGGATATCTGGAGATAGTTGGAGACAGGGATATAGTGGCAGGTACAGGGCATAGTTTAGTGGGAGATATGGAGATAGTTGGAGACATGGATATAGTGGCAGGTACAGGGCCTAGTTTAGTGGGACATATGGAGATAGTTGGATATAGGGATATAGTGGCAGGTATATAGCCGAGGTTAGTGGGAGATGTGGAGATAGTTGGAGATAGGGATATAGTGGCAGGTACAGAGCCTAGTTTAGTGGGAGATATGGAGATAGTTGGAGACAGGGATATAGTGGCAGGTACAGTGCCTAGTTTAGTGGGAGATATGGAGATAGTTGGAGATAGGGATATAGTGACAGGTACAGAGCCTAGTTTAGTGGGAGACATGGAGATAGTTGGAGATGGTGATATAGTGGCAGATACATGGCCTAGTTCAGTGGGAGATATGGAGATAGTTGGAGACAGGGACATAGTGGCAGGTACAGGGCCTAGTTTAGTGGGATATATGGAGATAGTTGGAGACAGGGATATAGTGGCAGGTACAGGGCATAGTTTAGTGGGAGATATGGAGATAGTTGGAGACATGGATATAGTGGCAGGTACAGGGCCTAGTTTAGTGGGACATATGGAGATAGTTGGAGACATGGATATATTAGAAGGTACAGGGCCTAGTTTAGTGGGAGATATGGAGATAGTTGGAGACAGGGATATAGTGGCAGGTATAGAGCCTAGTTTAGTGGGAGATATGGAGATAGTTGGAGATAGGGATATAGTGGCAGGTACAGGGCCTAGTTTAATGGGAGATTTGGAGATAGTTGGAGATAAGGATATAGTGGCAGGTACAGGGCCTAGTTTAATGGGAGATATGGAGATAGTTGGAGACAGGGATATATTGGCAGGTATAGAGCCTAGTTTAGTGGGAGATATGGAGATAGTTGGAGATAGGGATATATTGGCAGGTACAGAGCCTAGTTTAGTGGGAGATATGGAGATAGTTGGAGACAGGGATATAGTGGCAGGTACAGGGCCTAGTTTAGTGGGAGATATGGAGATAGTTGGAGACAGGGATATAGTGGCAGGTACAGAACCTAGTTTAGTGGGAGACATGGAGATAATTGGAGATGGTGATATAGTGGCAGATACATGGCCTAGTTCAGTGGGAGATATGGAGATAGTTGGAGACAGGGACATAGTGGCAGGCACAGGGCCTAGTTTAGTGGGATATATGGAGATAGTTGGAGACAGGGATATAGTGGCAGGTATAGGGCATAGTTCAGTGGGAGATATGGAGATAGTTGGAGACATGGATATAGTGGCAGGTACAGGGCCTAGTTTAGTGGGACATATGGAGATAGTTGGAGACATGGATATATTGGCATGTACAGGGCCTAATTTAGTGGGAGATATGGAGATAGTTGGAGATAGGGATATAGTGACAGGTACAGGGTTTAGTTTAATGGGAGATATGGAGATAGTTGGAGACAGGGATATAGTGGCAGGTACATGGCCTAGTTTAGTGGGAGATATGGAGATAGTTGGAGACAGGGATATAGTGGCAGTTATAGAGCCTAGTTTAGTGGGAGATATGGAGATAGTTGGAGATAGGGATATAGTGGCAGGTACAGGGCCTAGTTTAATGGGAGATATGGAGATAGTTGGAGACAGGGATATATTGGCAGGTATAGAGCCTAGTTTAGTGGGAGATATGAAGATTGTTGGAGACAGGTATATACTGGCAGGTACAGGGCATAGTTTAGTGGGAGATATGGAGATAGTTGGAGATAGTACAGAGCTAGTGGGAGATAATAGAAATGTAAGTGTGTGGGCGAAGAATGTTAGAAAAAGATGGACTTCATCTTAAAATTCGCCTTGCCGTTTATACAGAGATTAACTAAAGGTACAGGCCCAAGAAGAAAGTCTAGATCAATATCCTATTATCTTACCCTAGATGATCAACATCAGAGGGTAAGTAAAACATTTTCTCCAGCATCCTTTGTCTATAAGCACAGGCGATCGGCATGTTGACAGGATAGTGTATTATACAAATAAAATGCAGTCATCCAGCAGATAAAGTATTATATAATACATGTACTTTCTCTATTGAATGGCATCATTTCATTTTTGTTCTATATGCCTAAACAAGTATAATACACTATCCTATAAACATGCCGCTTGCCTGTGGCTATAAGTCACTAAAAGGTGGCTACTGCATTACAAAAAGGACATATTGGCACATCCGCGTCCAATGTGCATGATCACGTGGTTACAACAACAACAACGTCGCCCACTCCAAAGTAAGTATTATTTGATATTTTCCTTAATATGCAATGGAATTTGATGAAATATGGCGCAGAAAACGCGTCTTCATGAGCTGCATTTAGTGGTCTAGGGAGTTTGGAACAGACTTATGTAGTTTTGCGTAGAATCGATTTCCGTATCGGAGACGCGAAGACCACCAAATGCAGCTCATGAAGACGCGTTTGCTGCGCCATATTTCATCAAAATCCGTTACGTAATAAGGACACTATACAAGAATACGTACTTTGAATCGGTACTTGTTGTTGTTGTTAGTACCACGTGATCATACACATTGGCTTCGGATGGAAGAGGCACACAATAATCGTCCGTATAAAACCAGTACTGACAATAGTGGAGGGGGCATTTAGTGTTACCCTTGTCCGTCTGTCCCGTCCGTCCTTCCGTCCGTCACAAGTCTTGTAACTCGTAAAACGTTTAAACCATACTAGCTACAGACCTGAAACTTGGTATGTAGCTTCTTTATGATTAGTCGATACGCAACGTTTTTTCAATTATTGATTCGACCCCGGGTCATGGATTATGTCCCCCGTTGGATGCGCTGAAACACGGACTGATCTGTGGCTACGTTGGTCGCAAATACAGTATGCTCATTTTTGTCGCAGCCAGCGAGTCACACACACACACACACACACACACACACACACACACACACACACACGCGCACACACACACACACAAACACACATATATATATATATATACATTATATATATCTATATATATATATATATATATATATATATATTGATGTTTGTTTCACGGAACCTGCCCAAATTTGACGGCTATATAAACAACGCAAAACATTTAAGAATGAGCCGTCTTTTTCTTTCGTGAAATTTTATCAAATATTGATTTTATTACGAAAACTTTATTTTTCTATGGGGATTTAACATGGGGAAATTGTGTTTTCGTAATAAAATCAATATTGGACTAAATTTTACGAAATAAAAAGAAGGCTCACTCTTAAATTTTGATATTATCGAAAAAAATGTTTTCGCATTCAATTTGTTTATATATCCGTACAATTTGGGCAGGTTTCGTGAAACAGACAGAAAATATACAACTAATGTTAGTAAATTGACGTATATATGCGACCAACCTATTCAAAAGAGACAGAACGTGAAAATAATTGATTACTCGTGTGAATTGGATATGTGAATACATCAATTGACACTATATAAACAAATAATGTAAACATAAATACCCCTAAAATATCTTCCGAGAGGGAATATACGTCGCAATACGTCATTGATAAGAACTTGTACGTAGGGGATATATACAAGGCGCATGATCACGTGGTTACAACAACAACAACGTCGCCCATTCCAAAGTAAGTATTATTTGATATTTTCCTTAATATGCAACGGATTTTGATGAAATATGGCGCAGCATTATGTTCTACTTCACATTTTGAGGTCTTTGTCAAACGGCAGAACAGGTGAAACTGGCTGATGACTGCAACATACAAAGATGGCCGACTTGGCAACTCCGTGTGCCGTATAGGATACAGTAATGAGGCAGTGTTCACATACCTGTTATACAGATATTCCATCACATTTACGAAGCAATTATCTTTGAATCATATGATAATCAGGTATAGAACGGGTCCTTAACATGTTTTGTGTAGCGGGCTCATTTGCATATTTATTACAATTTATTATTGGGTGAAAGCCATATTATGCAATAAAAAATATGCGTCGAATTCCTGACGTATCCCCGTTCAGCTGCACGCAGAAGATACTGCGTACACACATTTTCTTTTCGTCTAGCAACCGGCGCAAGAAATTTGCGCCGGTTACTAGACGAAAATGAGTTCATGGAATAGCTCTATGTCGAGATGAGTCGCATATCGTCAGGAAACCGTTGCATTTATCAATACCGACGTGAAACATTTTATGCCAGCGCGGGATGCAACTCCAGCGGATATGTTCATTTCCCCATGAGGCCGCTGGTGAGCAGGCGGCCGTTTCACTAAACATCGTACGACTAAAATGTTCGCAAGTGCAAAATTAGTATGTAAATTTCACATTAAAAACGTTTTCTTGAAAACAATTATTGGGTTTAAATTTATTGAGCATAGGCTGCATATGCAGCCTATGCTCAATACATGTAGATCCATCAATCGAAATTTCCAGATTTGCACTTACGAACATTTTAGTCGTACGAAGTTTAGTGAAGCGGGCCCCTGATTGTCATGTGTAGGCTGTTAAGGATTGTTGTTTTTGTGGTCTGTGGTTTACCAGTGTAGTGCGCATATCATCAACAACACTATGGCAACCGTTGTCAATAAAACGACGTGTTTCCCTGGTAATGCACTATGAACCCGGGGAGACATGTACTGGTTACTTGACAAGATGCCACTCAGATACTTGAAAAGATGACGCTCAGATATTTTGCTTAGCTGTCGCGTAAACTTGTTTGTTTTTCTATTTCATATTATATGGTCTTAATGTCTCACACACAGGGTTACACTAGTGGTGGGAGAATACTAGGGTGTCCGGCGATACATGCATTACATAAGCTTTATGACGGAGTAGTTTTTCCAAATATGTGTTTGAAGCGTTACTGTCTACTTCTTGGAAATTGAAATAAAAACTTTGGAAATACACACTTTATTAAGTAAGTTTATGGTGTAATATGTGTGTGTCAAATTGTCGAATTGTCTCTCAATACAATATTGATGGAGTATGAACGTCAACGCCTTGCAGGTTTTTTCTATATTTTAATGCGTGAAATGTAAATGCTATTAAGCACATTTTTACTGTTGATTGTTGTGTAGCGATATAGTGCAACATGTTGCCAATAAAGCGGAAAAATGCAGCTATGGGTGGGTGGGTGAGCACTATCAAGGTGCATGATCACGTGGTTACAACAACAACAATAATGGTTGAGAGTGTTGAAAGCGCGCCCACTCCAAAGTAATTATTATTTGATGTTGTCCTTAATAGGCAACGGATTTTGATGAAATATGGCGCAACAAACGCGTCTTCATGAACTGGATTTGGTGTTGCCGGGAGTTCGGCACATACTTATGTCGTTTTTGCGAAGAATCGATTTCCGTGTTAGTAGACACGGAAATCTATTCTTCGCAAAAAACACAGAAGTTTGGCCCAAAATACGGAGACCACCAAATGCAGCTTAACAAAATCAAAATCCGTTACATTATAAGGACAACATCAAAGAATACGTACTTTGAATCGGAGGGCTTCTGGACGTACTTGTTGTTGTTGTTGTTGTTGTTATATCCTATGGGGTTGTGCACTGTTGTATGATGTTGTCTAACTGACCATGGGGCCGTTTCACTAAACTTCGTAAGACTAAAATGTTCGTAATTCAAAATTATGATAGTCTGTAAATATCACATTAACACTGTTTTCTTGTAAACAATTATTGGATTTACATGTATTGAGCATAGGCTGCATATGCAGCCTATGCTCAATAAATGTAAATCCAAAAATTAAAATTTACAGACGATCTTAAATTTACACTTACGAACATTTTAGTCGTAAGAAGTTTAGTGAAACGGGCCCCATGTGGTCACATGTATGCAGAGTCCGTGAGTAGACACGCATGCTGACCTTCATGGTAAACATACTGTCTAAAATTAGCAATTACATGTAGGTGTATAATACACCACGTGGTTAGCGAGCGAACTACGTATTCAGGGGGCCGTTTCACCAAACTTCGTACGACTAAAATGTTCGTAAGTGCAACAGTATGATAGTCTGTAAATTTCACATTAACAACGTTTTCTTGTAAACAATTATTGGATTTAGATTTATTGGGCATTTATTGCTTATGCAGCCTATGTTCAATACATGTAAATCCAAAAATTGACATTTCCAGACGATCCTAAATGTGCACTTACGAACATTTTAATCGTACGAAGTTTAGTGAAACGGCCCCCATGGACAAAGCATTGATTGTCGTCAGAAAGTCCTTCGTGAGTTCACGTCCAAACAAGGACGTACATGTACGATTTTTTTAACTTTACTTCGTACGACTAAAATGTTCGTAAGTGCAAATTAGGCTCGTCTGCCAATTTAAATTGACGGATTTATATTTATTGAGCATAGGCTGCATATGCAGCCTATGCTCAATAACTGTCAATCCAATAATTGTTTACAAGAAACCATTGTTAATGTGAAATTTACAGACTCATTTGTTTGCATTTACGAACATTTTAGTAGTACGAAATTTAGTGAAACGGTCCCCCGAGTGAATATTCGGAGCTACTGTCTGTTTCATGTAAACTTGCCAACTTTTTATGATTATACAAACAAGTAAAAAACTACTATTACTTTGTAGCAAAATTAAGAATGAGTAATTAATATTTTTTTAATCTGGTCAAATATTGATTTTCATACGAAAAAAAGAAAATCCCCATGTGCAATCCCAGGGTTAATAAAATGGTTACATATTTCTAATTTCAGAATTAGGGACACATTTTCAAAATTGAACTTTTGTTTTCTTAGACCATTTCCAAGACAGGTTTCCGAGTCTTTTTTCCCCTATTTTCGTTAAGATTCATAGACGCTTGACGTCAACAATCCGGGTGACCGCGATAGAGCAGTGCTAGCACTAATCCAGAGACACGTGGTTCGATCGCTGGCTACGGTGAGGCAGATTTTTAACTGTCAATTTTTCTTGATATTTAATGGCTCCGTAATGCATCTCAACATTAATTTAAATCTATAATTTCCATTACGGAAGATCATTGCAGGATCTTTGAGTTACAGCCTAGTTAGGTTGATTATATCGAAGATGTACATGTACAACGCTAGGTGAATGAAATCGTAACGTCATAGACGTATAACGCTTAACTTGATGTCAACACTCCAGGTGGCGCGCTGGATCGGTTATTCAGAATCCCCGGCTGCTGTGAGGCCGATACATTTTCCTATATAATTTATATCTTTCTGTTACATTAAATATTTCAGTTCGTGTAACCGGTTTCACTGATTTTGCAGATGATCAAAAGCAGTGAAACCGGTTACATGCTATATGAAATGATATATTTAACGTCTACATAAAGATGTAAATTATATTGCATACATGCATTTTGTTGTATTTTTTATTACATGTATACGTTCGATATTGGTGGCACATTTTACTATAATTTATTATATTGATTTTCCATTTCCTGTCCAACAATTAATCATTAAATCTGGTAATATATAACTTACTGGGGTTGCAATATAAAGGTGTATGATCAAGTGGTACTAACAACAACAACAAGTACCGATTAAAAGTACGTATTCTTTTATAGTGTCCTTATTACGTAACGGACTTTGATGTAATATGGCGCATCAAACGCGTCATGTTAAGCTGCATTTGGTGGTCTCTTTATTTTCGCCCAAACAACCACCAAATTCAGCTCATGAAGACGCGTTTGCTGCGCCATATTTCATCAAAATCCGTTGCATAATAAGGACAATATTAAATAATACTTACTTTGGAGTGGGCGACGTTGTTGTTCTTGTAACCACGTGATCATGCACCTTGAATATGTGAAATAAGTGGAGCACAATGCTGCCCAGCGATTGGCTTAGAAAGTAGGGCGAACTATAATTTAGCTTATACACCATGTGAGACACAATCTAATATGATTGGCTGAAGCTCAGCCTCAGATAACCCGACTGTTATAATTGTAACGCACTTAAGTCGCCCGTCGTTTCAGACGAAACGTGTGGGTTAAGCCTCATTCACAAGACATTTTCCAATAAGGCCACACACAGTTCTTTCTTTGTTAAGCGTCCGCGTGCGGGTAGTTTTTTAAGAGACGTACTGCGAAAAAAACAAAAAAATATGTATGCTATTTGACACTATTTACTGGCGAAGTAATATGAAAATTGAAATTTAAATTGAAATTTAAATTTATGCTAAAAAACTTTCTCAACCCTTTGCAGACTGCAAAGGGTTGAGGAAGTTTTTAACATAAATTTACATTCGTTTTCTTTCAAGACCTTGTTTGTTTTTACCGGATATGTAAGCAGGTTTTGGCCATCTGGGTGGACGCTTAACAGAGAAAACTAATGGCATGGCCTAACGTTATAGCCAATAACGTATTTCATGACCGGACTGGATTCGCATTTTGATTTGGGTTGACGCTGTTCGCAAACGCCATGTATGCACACTTTTGCACACACGTCCAGAATATTCACAGGTGGGAGGGAGTTCGTCGGTGTATTGTGTTATCCGTATGTACATACCGAATCGGAGGAACTACTTTTAAACAGTGTCAGTCTATTAAGTGAACAAAAGATATGCAAATGCAACTGAGATTTATGTTTTAACGCACGCAACCACGCAATTATCATCATATGAGTCATGCATAATTGCTTCGTAAATGTGATGCATATAAGCATACCATACATGTAAACATTCTCTTCTCACTAGATCATACATGGTGCATGGAGTTGCCATGTCGGCCAACTTATTGTGTACAAGCTATTGGCCAGTTTTACCTCTGATGGTGCTTGACACATACCACTAATAATATGACAAACGCATTAATAAAAGTTGGTGCCACATGATGGGAACACATCAGAGAACAGCGTGCTATGCGTTGTCTTCATCACATTTATATACAAGGTCTGAATTCTGAAGGGTTTGTTGACCATTTGTTAAAATGTTTGAGGAGAATGTTTGAGAACAGTAAGAACGATACACAGTGATGTCATTATATATCTGCAATACCATCAGGGGCTCGCCCCATGTAGTGGCGCGAGTACGCTAGGCGTACTCGCGCCACTACATGGGGCTCGCCCCTGACGATACATACTGCATCGAATCCAGTGACTTGTAAGCAGTCATCTGAGCGTATTGTCACTTGTCCAATATAAGAGTAAATAAGGCTTTGCTTGTGGAAGATGTATTTATTCTAATATACAGTGCATGAGTTTGACATTTTACATATTGAAAAGTGTCCATTGTATATTTTTGAGTGATGGTAGACAAACTCTGATATCTAGCTTTTTGTGTAGTCTGCTGAAATAATATTTATATGACGTTGTCGTCTTATATATTTGGGACGTATTGCATAGACTGCATTTTATTAGATGTTCTGCATATTATTTGATGTATGTGTCAAACGCTCCAATGGGTGAAACTGTCCGATAGCAAGTACAAATTAAAATGGCGGAAATGGCAACTCAATGCCCTGTATAATATACACGAAGAACAACTGGGTCAGATATACTTTATATAGATATTCAGTCACATGTATGGTGCTACTACATTTGAAATAAACGGTCATATTCTAAAAAGTCAGTAAAAGGGGTAATGTTTCACAATCTTAAAACTAATGACAAACGACTTATAATAGGTGATCGGGAACTAATGTATAATGTCAAAATATAAGGTCAATGGACTAGGCAAATAGTGTAGGTAAATAGACAAGATCAGTAGACAAGGTCAGTATGCAAGGTTACTATGCAATGTCAATAGGGCAGGTCAATAGGAAAGGTCAATAGGCAATGTCAATATGCAAAGTCAATAGACAAGGTCAATAGGCAAGGTCAAAAGACAATGTCAATATACAATGGCAATATGAAAAGTCAATAGACAATGTCAATATGCAAGGTCAATGGACAATGTCAATAGGTATGGTAAAAATGCATTGTCGATATACATGAAAATGGTAAAAATATAATGCCAAAATACAAGATCAATAGACACGTATGTGTAACGCGAGCAGTTAGTTGCAAACAGTAACTCTTGCAATCTACGGGAGAGAAGATTACAAGAGTTACTGTTCGCAACTAGATAGCAGTTTGACTATAGTGGAGCAGAATACATGCATTGATACATGTAATGAGCTACACATGTAGAATAGAAACACTCTACACAGCGTCAGCGCGCATACTTGTATAATTTGTTTCACGTTATATTTTACACGTATTCCTAACTATAATTTCGAATACGTAAAAATAACCCACATTATAGTAAATGTAGATTTTAATTTCTTACATTCCAGCTAGTAGTTTACATAACTATAACGGTGAATTACACCACTCCCTAGCAGTAGTATACACCACTCTAATGTTTACCATATGGGGAGAAATGACGTCAGTAACGTCGCAATGACGTGTTTCCTTATTTAAATTGAATCATGCTGTCGGACACGCCCTTTGAATCGCGAGACAATCGACTTCACTACGGCCTGCCTCCAGAAATTAATTCACATACTATCTTTACAATGTTTTACTCTCGATTCGCTTTGTTTTTATGAAGAATCATGAATGTAAGAAAATGTTAATTTAACCAGGGGAACTGATTATCTTGAAACAATGCCCTCGTGATTGGGTCCTACCGCTAAATAAACTCGGTTCGCTATACGCTCACTCGTTTATGTAGCTTAAGGACCCAATCACTCATGCATTATTTCACGATAAACAGTTCACCTGGTTAAATACACGGTATAGAACGGTCAGTGTGTCAACAACAATATGTGGCCAAATGCTTTTCTGTGTGTTTACCATTAACATTTATACATATCGATGGTCTAGTAACATAAGGTCGTAAGTAACATACGGTCGTAAGTGCGATGCTTTAACATGGCACTTACGACCGTATGTTACTAGACCATCGATATTATGTATTTGAATAGCAGATTTATCACCGGTCATCAGACTTAAATAGAGGTGATTCTTTACAGTATCGTCTGTGCTAATCCTGCCAATATTTGTCAATTTCTTTATTTCAAAATACTGGAATATAGTGCTTCAAATCAAGCAGCTTGATTGGCTGAGCTTCAGCTGTAGCTATTGCTCACATATGTTGATAATTTGTGGCCGTGACTGAAGAAATGGGGCTTATAGGATTTATGACCAGTGTAGCTTCTGATCAAATAACATACTATTGTAACATGATACTGATCTGTATAACTTGTTAGAACATGTGTTTCATTGATGGAATGGCGAACAGTGCAGATCCTGATCAGACTGTGCGGATGCACAGTCTGATCTGGATCTACACTGGTCGGAAAACCCATAAGCCCCATTTCTCCAGTCACAGTCACAGTTGAACAAGATTAACGTAGTCGGTTATGTACGCATACCTCGTGGAAAATCATGAGAATGCGGGAAACGTAAATTGTCGTCTGTTGTTATCTTATAGTTTGTTTCCTTTCTCAATTAAAACCTGGTTTGACGACACTTGTTGAATTATGTCCTAAAGTGTTGTCGAACCGTGTTTTGGTGAGAGAGAAATGTAAAGCAGATGACACGATGTAACACAGCAGTGTACATGTATATGTTAAAGGTGCATGCCCACTCAGTAGGTTATACTATAGGGAGACATATAGTTTTGTATATTCTGTAGATATGACATTTTCTGGCAATATAAACATTCATTCACCATTACCCCACGTATTGATTGGGCATTATTATACATTTTATATCAGACGTAAATTTCCACACTGATATCAGGGCCGATAGCCGTAATATTTAGAACTGGTGGAATACTGACACAATTATACACTTATTTAATTCCTATAAAGAACAGGTTGTTGTAATTTTTAGAACTGGTGGAATAGTGACACAATTATACACTTATTTAATTCCTATACAGAACATGATGTGCCTACTGAGTGGGCGTGTACCTTTAAACATTTCTACTGTGCACCTGTTACATCTTAAACTCATGTGTATGTCTATGACCGGTGATAAGCCGCGGTTTTCCATATATGGCAATGCCCGAGCAGGCGTTGGTGTGTGAATTAATAGGTGGTTATGTTTTCAAGGTGTATGATCACGTGGTACTAACAACAACAACAAGTACTGAAACTTGGAGAATCCATCTGATTCAAAGTACGTATTCTTTTATAATGTCATTATTACGTAACGGATTTTGATGAAATACGGCGCATCAAACGCGTCTTGTTACGCTGCATTTGGTGGTATTTGTATTTTCGCACAAACTTCTGTCGTTTTTGCTAAGAATCGATTTCCGTGTCTACCGACACGGAAATCGATTCTTCGCAAAAAGGTAGACACGGAAATCGATTCTTAGCAAAAACGACACAAGTCTGTGCCGAACTCCTTGGACCACCAAATGCAGCTCATGAAGACGCGTTTGCTGCGCCATATTTCATCAAAATCCGTTATATATTAAGGAAACTATCAAATAATACTTACTTTGGAGTGTGCGACATTGTTGTTGTTGTTGTTGTAACCACGTGATCATGCACCCTGGTTTTGACCGCCACCTGCGATATACCGAGTATTGGTATCGAATGTATGGCGACAGGTCATTTTACCAGACGGTAATAAAGCCTATTTACGGTTTAGGCCATCTTGTTCCACTTATTTCTCATATTTCAACGTTCAACCTCAATAAGTTATATATTATCCAATTTATAGCCTTACTTTCTAAGCCAATCGCTGGGCAGCATTGTGCTCCACTTATTTCATATAGTGCTTCGCTTAACCCTTTCAACCCTAATGAACTGGAATGGACTGTGATATGCTAATGTTCCGACCAATCCAATGGTCACAAAATGATTTTCAGATTCGTCCATTTATGAAAAGGGGGTGTTTTTGTTCTCAAAAATATTAAAATTACTTTCAAAACGTGCAGATCCTGATGAGACGGCTCGTTACGAGCCGGCTCATCTGGATCTGCACTTTTTGCATAAACCGATATAGCGGGATTTCTGTTATATATTACCCAATGTATAGTTCGCCATACTTTATAAGCCAATCGCTGGGCAGCATTGTGCTCCACTTATTTCACCACAATAAGTTATTTATTACCAGATTTAATGATTAACTGTTCTAGATTGCATTTTTCAGGAACTAAATGCTGCGGCCGCTAGCGCTCCCTCGCGTTCAATTCCTTAAAAATCCAATATGTGAACACTAACTGATCAGGAAAATGGTTGCTATGACGCTGAATAAATATAGAATGCGCCGCTAACACAAATAAACACCTCTATTTTAGACTGAATAATACGAAAGCCGGTTAGGGTCAAATGAAATACTAAAAAATAAATAATTCTCGTACAAACGAGAAACAAACACGTACTATCGAGAAACTTTCTCGTAAAAACGAGAAATATTCTCGTTTAAATGAGAAACTTTCTCGTACAAACGAGTAATAAACACGTACGAACGAGAAACTTTCTCGAGAAATAAACACGTACGAACGAGAAACTTTCTCGTACAAACGAGAAAAAAAACTCGCACGAAGGAGAAACTTTCTCGTACAGACGAGAAGTAAACACGTACTAACGAGAAACATTTGGGGCGTTTGCAACACTGGAGGATAAATGGCCCCTTGTCCACTCAGAACATTCACTCGCAATGTGTGTGTGTGTGTGTGTGGGGGAGGGGGGGGGGGGGGGGGGGGGGGGGGGGGGCGGATATAGAAAATACAAATACAACAGACAGATGAAATAGTAAAAGACATCCGTAGAGCTGGGATTATCTAAACTACCCGGCTCGCGCTTATCTGTGTACTAATAAAGGTACATTCCCACTCAGTAGGCACAAACTGTTCTTTATGGGAATTAAATAAGTGAATAATTGTGTCATTATTCCACCAGTTCTAAAAATTACGAGTGCCCGCTATACAGATATAATAATTTAGTAATATTAATTTTACTGATAGTGACTCGCGGTGGTATCAGGCTATTTTCATATGCAAATTATATCTTTAAAATTATTTATACTAATTAAATGCGTCACATAAAAAAATAATATTTTCGACAGATTATAAAGTATGATCCATGCACCAAGAAATACATACAGAGAGTAAATAATACTGTCCGTTAGTATTTTAAGGAAACACGGTTATCGCCCCTGATATAAGTGTGGACATTTACGTATGACATAAAGTACATAATAATGCCAATTGATACGTGGGGTAATGGTGAATGAGTGTTTATTTTGCCAGAAAATGTCTCCGATGATGTCTCTGATATGTTGTGCCTACTGAGTGGGCATGTACATTTAAGACCTGTAACTGCAGCGGACATTCAAACTCGCATTGACGTCAGCAAGTCATCGAGGCGTGATTGAATTTGGACCAAAACGACGCAAGTTTTACAACTCGCTTACGGACAGTCAACGGCAGAGCAAATTGACCTTACCACGTGTGCTACCAGTGTAGCTCCAGATCAGACTGCAGGGCCTACGCTGATCGCCATCCAACAATTCGTTCCTTCGAATTAACAATTCGTTCCCACAATATGACAATTCGTTCCCTCAATTTAACAATTCGTTCCCTTGAATTAACAATTCGTTCCCACGATATAGCAATTCGTTCCCGTGGGGAGAGGATTTAAATAAGCTTGCTTTCAATCCAATCCCATTTGTATATATCATTGTAAATTTCATTGTCGCCTTGTACCATTGTAAATAATATGCAAATAAAATATGTTTAAACTAAATTGAGGGAACGAATTGTTAATTCGTGGCAACGAATTGTCATTTCGTGGGAACGAATTAATAAAAAAAGAATTATACGTACCCTGCGGGGTTCCGTAAGAATATAGACTGGTTACTTGTGTTTTATGGTGGGTTTTATCAGCCGGCAGCCCACAATTATATGACACCTTACAACAGCATGAGAGAGTGTCTAGTTATAAACTCAATTTACATTCACCGTTCGTATCAACGGAGCCCCGCAGGGGACATGGTTTTGTTTTGTATTAATTAATTTCCACGAAATAACAATTCGTTCCCTCAAAGTAATAAGACGTATTGCTCCATTTAAAAGGCAGCAGCCAAAGTGGACCTATATCCTGATGCGGTGCCGGAAAATTATAGGATGCTAGACTGTTGTTTTCCTTTCGTTATTACAAATAATCAAAGTACTGAAAGTACTGACACCACAGTCTGAAATGTTATTTCCATAAAATATGAAAATAAGCCTCAGCGGAGAACAGAAAACTCAGAGAAATTTTGCAATACAGCGCAACCTCTCTACAACAGCCACCCACTGGAAGACGCAAAACTGGCTGTTGTAGAGAGGTGGCTGTTGTAGGGAGGTTAATGCTGACTTAAATGTTGTTGTCCGCTGTTTATTTATTTTATTCGATAATTCTCATCAAAAACATACTTTGGCAACATTTTAGAATGGAAATGATTCTAAAATGCTGTAAAAACATGTTTTTATTGAGAAAGAAGGCAAAGCAACAGCAGACGACACTTTTCGTGTTCAGCAGTCTAAGGGTTAGACACAGAGGAAATCATCCATTTGGGATATAAAATAGTGGCTGTTATAGAGAGGGTGTTGTTGTAGAGAGGTGGCCGCTCGGGGAGGTTCGACTGTACATGTACACAGTACCAAGATTCTTTTATTTTATATTGTAAATTGATACACAAATTTGGAAATGTTGGGATACATCACAGTTACTCCCCCTTCCAAATAATTGAAACGCTCATGAGAACTACGCCACTGATAATGGTAAGAGGCAACCCAACAATATGCAACACATTCAGATTACGTATATATAATACAGCTCCAGATAAGGTGCGTATTTGCTTAAATACACAATTTAAATTACCAAAAACCCAATTGAAATCAGAAGTAGTGAGTATCAAAAAGCAATAACAATTTTGTGATACCTTTATCATGCTGCAGAAAACAATATACAGACCACAAATATACCATATTTTTCTTATTTTGCCACGAAAACACATATTGGTATTTCATTAGAATTGTCTCCAAGGAGACAATTCTAATGAAATGCCAATACATGTTTTCATTTCGAAGCAAACTATTCAATAATTGCTGTCTGTTGATGTGTAAACAGTAATGTGATTTTATTTCACCCAATTCAAATTTTGAAATACTCAATTGCTTCAGAAATGATGGAGTGACAATACTCAATTACTAATTCCTTATCTGGAGCCCTTTATAATAGGTGTGTGTGCGAATGTAATGGTCAAATTTGCAATATGGTATGTTTGTACACTCAACGACTGGAGCTGAATGGTTGCCAAGAAAACAAGACAATACATTAATACTATAAAATATTGTGGGCATGCACAAAATATATTAATGACGAGTTCATTCTTTACTTTTCTTGCGGAAATTTCATAAAAGACGGATGAAGTATCAACTTTAAAGATTTTTAAAAGAAATAAAGGAATATCTTAACACATATTTAAATAGTAGCTATGCAATATTTTCGTTTTTTATTCCTTACAGAATTAAAAACTTATCATTTTATTTACATAATCCATTTGAACTTCATTTTCAATTCTGATCGAAGGTCCATATAAACATGCAATGTTTACTCACATTAGCACATATTTCTACACAAAGTGATATATTCAAGGTGTATGATCACGTGGTACTAACAACAACAACAAGTACCGATTCAAAGTACGTATTCTTTTCTTTTATAGTGTCCTTATTACGTAACGGATTTTGATGAAATATGGCGCAACTAACGCGTCTTGTTAAGCTGCATTTGGTGGTCTCTGTAATTTCGCCCAAACTTCTGTCGTTTTTGCGACGAATCGATTTCCATGTCTCCATAGACCACCAAATGCAGCTCATGAAGACGTGTTTGCTGCGCCATATTTCATCAAAACCGTTGCATATTGAGGACAATATTAAATAATACTTACTTTGGAGTGGGCGATGTTGTTGTTGTTGTAACCCCGTGATCATGCACCTTGCTTTGGAATATGTTCATGAAACTCCAAACATATCAATAAGTATTAGCCGACATCTTACGAATTTTAAATCACGCAGCTTAACAGGACGCGTTTGATGCGCCATATTTCATCAAAATCCGTGACGTAATAAGGACACTATGAAAGAATACGTACTTTGAGTCAGATGGATTCTGGAAATTGCGGTACCTGTTGTTGTTGTTAGTACCACGTGATCATACACATTGCAAAGGTATTCAAGTTATGCTCCAGACAAGAAAAAAGGAAAGGGAGTTAAGAGTTGTCTTCCTTGCATAAACACACATTTAGGTCGCACTCTAGGCAATTGTGAAGTTTTATGAACATATTACAAGGGGTGTTATGCTCCGAACAAGAAATCAGAGTTCGAATTAACCAAAGAGGGACAACTCAAATTAGTGATGCAAGAGTTGTCATTCTTGCACGTGGCACACCTTTGGGTCGTGGTCTATGCATGTGTGAAAATGAAATGAAAATATTCCAAAAGGTATTCGAGTCATGTGCCAGACATGAAATCAGAAAATTAGTGAGGCAACAGTTGTCATTCTTGCACGCGACACACCTCGGGGAGCATAATAATAGGTGTGGCATATTATAAAGTAAGATCAATGCACATAAACAAATATAGACAAAGAAAAAATAGTAATGTCCGTTAACATTTTAAGGAAACACGGCTATCGGCCCTAATGTCAGTGCCGAAATTTACGCCTGATATAAAATGTAAGATAATGCCAATTAATACGTGGGGTAATGGTGAATGAATGTTTTTTGCCAGAAAATGTCATATCTACAGAAAATACAAAACTATCCGTCTCCCTATAATAATATTACAACCTGGAATTTGTGCCTACTGAGTGGGCATGCACCTTTATTTGTTTGTTTGTTTATTAGTGTTTAAAGGCCTATCAACAGCTAAGGTCATGTAAGGCCGGGCAAACGGGTTCGATCCCATTTTAACCTGCTGCATTGGGGGGAAAATCCCAAAATCAGAACGGAATATTTACATCGAGAACAAATATATTCAGCCCTGAAATTAGAATAACCTGACTTGGTGCCAGGTCCATACCACACCATGTCACTTGGCCCCTTCCCCTAAAATAGGCAAACGAATATCGTAATACTCACATAAGGGGTATAACCAAATTCAACTGTCACATACAAAATACCAAAGACGTATGTGAGGGCCAAACCAGGTCTCCAGCCGGAATCATGCACCTTTAAAGTTCCACGACCACAACCGTCATAATTTCAGTTTCAAAACACTCCTAGATTCTTAATAAGAGTTATTTATGGCGGCTATTATATTAAAATCCCAATTGGGTCACGTTTTGACAAACACTGGTTTATGCTTTTTGCATCCGCAAAGCCTGATATGTGGTTTCACTGTAGTAATAACAGTAGTATGATATTTTATAAAGAAATAGCTATTTTGTTTATTCCTTCTCGAAATTATATGTTGTTACCACTCATTTGAACCGTCTCGACGAGACGGTTCAAATGAGTGGTAACAACATATATGTTTATTGAGAAATATACAAATTGTTTGTTGAAACTGTTAGTTTACGCCCACCCTGCTCAGCCAGTGCAACTGGTCTAGAACTGACTAGTTGACGTACGACCCTATGTGTGGCAATGGTAATACAAAGTAATTCTACATAGTGATATTTTACTAATTAGTGTGTATATCAGAGCTCCAGTTAAGGTGCGTAATTTGGAGGTAAATTTCTTGTTTCTCCATCAAAAATGGCAAGTTGAGAGTTCTTTAGAATCTAAGGGACTCCCAACTTGCCATTTTTGATGAAGAAATAACAAAATTTCACCCCAAGTTGGTCAAATTACGCACCTTAACTGGAGCTCTGGACTATATGGAACGCAAAATCTACATAAACATAAAATGCAAATAATTAGAGCTAGCATTACTGAAATATTTAGAGCTAGTTCCAAATCATTTGAAGAGCTGTCTAAATCATTTGGAGCTAGCTCTAAATATTAAATGCTATCTCTAATTATGTACAGCTAGCATTAATTACTTTGAGTTTATGTAGATTTGGCGTTCCTGGAACGCCAACTCTACATACATGTACACTCAAATAAGTATTGCTAACTGTAAATAGTTAATGCTAGCTCTGAACAGTTAATGCTAGCTCTATACATTTAATGCTAGCTCTAATTATTTACAGCTAGCATTAATTATTTGAGTTTATAAGCTCAGTCAAATGCCGCAGTCATTATACAGTGAAACATATCGACACCAGACAACCCAGTGGGTCCCCATGGACGTTCCTCTGTATGGCAGGCGCAGCACAACATGACATGTCAGCGTGTTTTGTAATCATGAACAGACATTTTCATCAGAGATTAATTACAAGATACCCCTTTCTGGTTCTCGTGCATTCATGTCAGACACATACTTGAAACATATAGTAGTAAAAGTGGGGATTTCGAGTGACTAAATTGCGAACAATGTAGTCCGAGATGAACCTATGCTGATCAGGGTCTACAGGGATGCAAACTTTTCAAGGTCCCTTTCCATAGCTAGGAAGGTGTCAATGGAAGGTTTTCCCGAAATTGATTATTGGTGGGAGTGGTGCAGCAAAAAGCCGCAGCAATTGAAACCGCGATATAACTCATCATTAGTATCCGAATTTCGAAGACGAAACGGAAAGTACGAACGGGTACAGAGGCGTCCCTTAATTTTTCAAGGGACGCCGCTGCACCCAATCGTACTTTCCGTAAGTTATTCTAAGCAGAACTGCATACACCCATCATTACCCGACGTGAATAACTGATGTGCTATTGTTTTGTATTGTGTTATGATATTCTCTGATCACATTCTGTTTGACCTGTATCTGTGGTCTCATGGGACAGTTGGCAGATGTGCTCAAATTAAGATGAAGGATTTTCGATATATTTCAGTACTGACATTACACGTTGCATGAGTAGGTGTAGAAAAATATCTTTATTAAAATGCCATTATTGTGTGTGGCTGGAGAATGTGTATTTGTGAAGTTATTTCACAATTTCAGAAAATTCTGAAAGTCTGCTAGCTCTGCTTGCTATTGTATCATTGCAAATGACAGCGCCAATAAAGCGGGTACGACCCACATCAACAATTTAAATGCGTGGGCATGTTAGGTCAGTTCCGGTAACGAAACAAGTGGATGATTATTACCCCATCTCGAAACTGGTTTTTGATTCCGGTCCGCTATTCGTACTCACATAATGGTTTAGCGCACGTGACTGATATTTTCATGAATGCCCTTGTGGAATGTCGTTCGCGAGGAATAGGTGGTGGAGCTGGGTCATACGTATAAAGGGTGGGGTAATTTCGTACAAAGTATAAATTTAAATAGTTAAGGAGGTTGTTAAATTATGTCGGTACATGTAGGTATGGTGATTTCGAGAAAATACAAAATGTACATGTAAACAGTGAAGGAGCTTGCTCAGAGTGTAAAAATCGCCACTTCAACAAAAAAATAGCATGTGGCTTGTATTTACATTGTCACTCTTTTTTTTATTAATTCGTTCCCACGAAATAACAATTCGTTCCCTCAATTTAACAATTCGTTCCCACGAATTAACAATTCGTTCACTCAATTTAGCAATTCGTTCCCACAAAATAACAATTCGTACCCATGGGAACGAATTATTAATTCGTGGGAACGAATTGTTATATCGTGGGAACGAATTGTTAATTCGAGAGAACGAATTGTTAAATTGAAGAAACGAATTGTCATGTCGTGGGAACGAATTGCTAATTCGAAGGACGAATTGTTATATGTGGGAACAAATTGTTACTTCGAGGGAACGAATTGTTAAATTGAGAGAAAGAATTGTTATTTCGTAGGAACGAATTAATAAAACAAATACATGTCCCCCTGCGGGGCTCCGTACAAGGGCTAGCTGAAATTATTTAGGTATTAACCAAATGAGGTTTGCATGTAGGCACAGCCACCCGCCACGAAGACCACATTTTCAACTGTCCCGTGAGCCTATGTTGGTCACAAAATACAATAATCCCCAATTTGACATGGCTGCATATTATTCATTCAGGATAATCTGTGTCAGTCGTGCGTTTGCCAAGAAATGGATCCGCCGGAATACGGCAAGGCGGAGGAAACTGTGTGACGCGCCGGAAGTTGTAATATCCATAAGGATCGGTTAATTCACGATGGGTAACCATGCAGTCGCTTGTCACAAGGTGGGCAACCACCATTGATTTTTCAGATATAAAATAACGAAATACCACACATTTTGCTATTCTATGCTACTTTCATTTTTCGTATGGATATTGTGTGGCCTATTTTCCCATAACCTGCACCAATTTTGCTCTGGATGTTCACTAATTAAACTATAGGTTCAATTATTGTTGCAGGCTATAGGAAAATACAGTGGGGTCAGCGTGTAAGTGCACACACGAACGATCACGACAGGTTGGTTCCAACCTGTCGTGTTCGTTCGTGTGTGCACTTACATGCTGACCCCACTGTAGGTGTTGTGTTTTTTTTGCGCACCGATGTCGTGTCTGGAACATCACCAGCCGCAGTAACCCAGTCCATTCGACAGTAGATACTCCAGACTACGGAGCCCCGCAAGGGACGTAGAATTCTGTTTTTATTAATACATTCGTTCACTCAATTCGTTCACTCAATTTAACAATTCGTTTCCATGAATTAACAATTCGTTCCCTCAATTTAACAATTCGTTCCCACGGGAACGAATTGTTAATTCGTGGGAACGAATTATTATATTATGGGAACGAATTGTTAATGCGAGGGAACGAATTGTTAAATAGAGGCAACGAATTGTCATTTCGTGCGGACGAATTGTTAATTCGAGGGAACGAATTGTTATATCGTGGGAACGAATTATTATATTATGGGAACGAATTGTTAATGCGAGGGAACGAATTGTTAAATAGAGGCAACGAATTGTCATTTCGTGGGGACGAATTGTTAATTCGAGGGAACGAATTGTTATATCGTGGGAACGAATTGTTAATTGGAGTGAACGAATTGATAAATTGAGGGAACGAATTGTTATTTCGTGGGAACGAATTAATAAAAAAAAATCCATGTCCCCTACGGGGCTCCGTACCAGACACTCCATACCGATATGCTCGTAATAATGTGTTTGCTATGCAATGTATGAATGGTGGATGAACCAGGAACTGATCGATATCAGTGAATGAGAAGTCACGCTGTAGACACTGAACTCAATACAGTATCTCATTTAACAGCCGATATCTACGGAGCCCCGCAGGGGACCTGGCTTTTTTTTTTTATTAATTCGTTCCCACGAAATAACAATTCGTTCCCTCAATGTACTGATTCGTTCCCTCGAATTAACAAATTCGTTACCACGAAATGACAATTCGTTCCCTCAATTTAACAATTTGTTCTCTCGAATTAACAATTCGTTCCCACGATATAGCAATTCGTTCCGTTATTTCGTGGGAACGAATTGTTATTTCGTGGGAACGAATTAAAAAAAAAAAGTCTACGTCCCCTGCGGGGCTCCGGAGATACACGGGAATGCCAGTGTAATCTTTTTTGCCAATGAAGATCCATGAAAATATTTTTTTTTTCAACATGTTTAGTATGACTGCGGCGCGCATTACTAAAATAAGAATTCCGCCACGGAAGCCTGCCGAGGCATTTGACCGTAACATGATCATGGGCACGAAAACGGTCAAGATCATGCTAATGGCAGCATGTCTGTGTTCCGATGCTTACATACATCAAGTGTTCAAATATGGAAGCAATGCATCAAGTAATATTACAGTTATATAATGATGAAGAAACGTGTACAAACTTTTTGACGCAAAAATGGCTACGTGTTTCCGCAAAAATGTGAAGGTAAAAAAGGTCATGATGAAGAAACTTGTACAAACATTTTGTCATTGTTGACGTGGTCGATGACGACGACGCGGACAACGACAACGACGACGGAAAAAGCGGCGATTATAGTCGCGCCTTCTGCTAAAGCAGGCGCGACAATGAGTGTGGAAAACGTGTCAACATGCATTTTAGGTTATCTCTCACTCTCCCAACATTCTATATTTCGGGTAAAATCTCTGGGTTTGTTTTGGGAAAGTGAGACAGTATTGTTCTAGTTGAAAATATAGGTTCCTGGGGCCCGTTTCACTAAACTTCGTACGACTAAAATGTTCGTAAGTGCAAATTTAGAATCGTCTAGAAATTGCAATCGATGGATTTACATTTATTGAGCAAAGGCTGCATATGCAGCCTATGCTCAATAAATGAAAATCCAATAATTGTTTACAAGAAAACATTGTTCATGTGAAATTTACAGACAATCATAATTTTGCACTTACGAACAGTTTAGTCGTACGAAATTTAGTGAAACGGGCCCCTGCACTGCAAATGGGATCACAATAAAATAAACAGGAATTCAAACAAGTTTTGTATTATCTAAAAAGAAAGGAACTACTGTTTTCTTAGCTAAAATCCAAGAAATGTATGAGATAGAAAAAGTGTAGATCCTACATGTTTAATGCACTGCTAACATTTAGTATTAATAATAAAGCCAACATTTGCAAACACTGTAGATCCAGACGAGCCAGCTCATAACGATCTGCAGCATTTGTCAGTATTGGTGAAATGGAATAATACTGTCTGTTCCACGTTTTGCTGCCGACGAACATTTGGCCATTAAACACATTAAATCTAAACAGTATTTAAAAGTAAGTACTTTTTCATCAATAACAAAAGTCATATTCCCCAAAAAAATATTTAAAAGTCAGTACTTTTTTATCAATAACAAAATATTCACCCTCCCCAAAAAAACATGGGGAGTCAATTTCCAAAACATTTCGTTTTTTGATCCTGAAGGATCAAAGAACGAAACATTTTGGAAATTGACTCCGAAACCTGGCGAGATAGCTTGAAAATGATGTAACTAAGAAAACAAAAGTTACATTTTGAAAATCGGTCCACAAAAAATCTATGTTTAGCCCCATGTTAAATTCCCATAGGAAAATCGTTTTTCGAAATAAAATCGAATTCATCAAATAACTTTTTTTTGTTATTGATAAAAAAGTACTTAGTTTTAAATATTTTTAAATATTTTTAGATTTAATGTGTTTAATAGCCAAAAGTTCGTCGGCAGCAAAACGTGGAACAGACAGTAGTTCGTCGGCAGCAAAACGTGGAACAGACAGTAGTCTAAAAAACAACTAGCATGGCTAGTGAGGGGTGAAAGCGTTAGCGCAACTTACCAGGTTACATGTTGATTTCCGTTCTGCGATCTCCGTATTAAAGGTACATGCCCACTCAGTAGGCAGAAAATGTTCTTTATATCAGAAACATCATAGGAATGAATGGCCTTTTTGTGGAATTTATCGGGGTATAAACTTGGAAAAGTCGCGGGAATACTGGACGAAGGCCGGAAGGCCTCGTCCAGTATTCCCGCGACTTTTCCAAGTTTATATTTTTGTGCTGGAATTATCATCCGATACATTTTCTGGCAAAATAAACATTCATTCACCATTACCATACGTATTGATTGGCAGTATTATACATTTTATAACAGACCTAATTTAAACATTGATATCAGGGGCGATAACCGTGTTTCATTAAAATGTTAACGGACATTACTATTTATTCTCTGTATTTATTTTTTGATGTGCAATGATCATACATTAACTCTGTCGAAAATATTATTTTTTTAGGTGACGCATTTAATTAGTATAAATAATGAAAACATATCATGCCTCATACCAACGCGCGTCACTATCAGTAAAATCAAAGTACTGAAAGTACTGACTGGCAGGAGACAAGTAGCCACTTGTGAATTTCCATACTCAGAAATTCCTTGTTAGAAATATATTCGATGTTGATTATTGGATGTACAATCTGCAAATTTGGAGAACTTGATCAGTTACTGGTGTTTGTAAAATACAGCCTGCTCTAAACACAAATAGGTTGATGAAGCAAAGGTGCTTTATGTCCGACTAATAAACCGTTTTACGAGGTATATTGCAGACGTATTTATTGGGGTAGAACCCAAAATTGAAGTGGTGATATACGCCTTTATACGGATATGGTGAGAGGTGCCCTCTGCCAAAAAGTTTGTGCGTTCAAAAAATATTTTTGGCAGCATAGGTTTTTCGTAATGTGAAGAAAAAAATCGGGAAATTTTCATATTTTTAGTATGTTTATTTGGCCAAAATCAATCGGCACTTTGCAGAATAGGGATACAAAATGAGTAATCCAAATTGCATACCCAACAGGAACTCTGGAGGTGTGACATAATATTATGTGAAATCTTTTCAAAATTATGACTGGGCGTAGGCCTACATACGTGTATGCTGCATGAACGGCAAAATGTTTTCATGAATTTTGTTTCGCTCACCCAGAGGGTAATTTTTCGAAAATCGCCCGTAAACCACAATATGAAAAAGAAATGGCCTTCGACGTCGCATTGCGACTGCGTGGTACACGATACGGGGGGCGTCTCAATAACAGCAATTTGTTCTCTTCAAAAGTAAAGTTGGGCATGCCAACTATTTTACACATAATGTTGAGCATTGCCGTTGCTATTAATAACTTGCTTTCAGTTCACTCGCTGACTTTAAATGTCACCTGACTGTTGTTAATTGCGAACGCAAATTGAGCCTATTGAGACGTCACCCGATGAACAGAGAGCCACTTCCGAAAGTAGACCCGTGCAAACGGCCAGAATCACGATCCCAATAGCGTGGAGACAGTATGTTTCCCGCCAAAAATATTACTAAATGATTATATCTGTATAGCGGGCACTCGTGTTTTTTATAAATGGTGGAATAGTGACACAATTATAGACTTGTTTAATTCCCATAGAGAACATTGTGTGCCTACTGAGTGGGCATGTACCTTCCTTTAAAGGTACATGCCCACTCAGAACTGCTGAAATTTAGTATTAATAATAACATCTGTTTTTATTTATCAAACACATATGTATATTTTAGTAGTTTAATTGCGCTCAGATTGCTGTTGATTATATTCGATCCAATCGAATAAATATTGTTAAACGGTTTGCATACCATTGTGTTCAATAACTAATAAGTGAAATAACATAATTGTATGTAAAACTGTATGTGAACAGCGAATAATATGCGTTTACTAGTAAACGAGTCGATCTTTGTGTTTGAATTATCGACCATATAAGTATTTGTTTTTATATTCTATAATGTGTTAAACAATTGAACACGTTTATAAGTATAAACTACATAACACGTACAGTGGGGACAGCGTGTAAGTGCACACACGAACGAACACGCGTACGACAGGTTGGAACCAACCTGTCGTGTTCGTTCGTGTGTGCACTTACACGCTGACCGCACTGTATGTACATGTGATAACGTAAAATATGCGTTTGAATGAGTTGAAATTAAAGGTTGAAGGTGAAAATATGCATTTAACGAGTTGCCATTCGTGTTTAATACATTGACCATGTATTTGTAATCAACTTATTTTATAGTTATCACGGGAATAACATGTACATGTATAGTGTTCATAGTTAAAACATATATATTTAAATAACCAAATATGTAAGCGATCATTATATACCAACGGGATTTCCTTTCGATTTGTTTGACCATATAAGACGCATTAAACACAGTTTAGTATTCATTTAATAATCGAATGTATCTATACGATAATTAAATGAAACTATACTGTTTAACACAGACAAAATCTACTGCCATAATCAAGGTGCATGATCACGTGGTTACAATAACAACAACAATGGCTGAACGTGTTGAAAGCGCGCCCACTCCAGTATTATTTGATAGTTTCCTTAATCGGCAACGGATTTTGAAGAAATATGGCGCAGCAAACGCGTCTTCATGACCTGCATTTTGGTGGTCACGGGAGTTCGGCACATACTTATGTCGTTTTTGCGAAGAACCGATTTCCGTGTCAGTAGTTTGGGCCAAAGTACCGATACCACCAAATGCAGCTTAACAAGACGCGTTTGATGCGCCATATTTCATCAAAATGCGTTACATAATAAGGACAACATAAAAGAATACGTACTTTGAATCGGAGGGCTTCTGGACGTTTCAGTACTTGTTGTTGCTGTTGTTGTTGTTGTTTTAACTACGTGATCATACACCTTGATACTTAATAACGTTATGAAAATATGGTTTACATAGCATGTGATGCGACTCGCGTGAACGGGTAATGTCAGATATGATTTCGATTTAAGAAGTCTATAATATGTAATAGTTATTGTTCACATATTGTTTGTTTAAGGAATTAAATGCAAGGGAGCGCTAGCCACCGCAGCATTTAGTTCCTGAAAAATCAAATATGTAATATATGTAGTTATAGTTCATGTATTGATTTGTTTATAAATTAATCTCGAGCGAGCGGAGGGAGCGAAGAAATGAGTTCATTAAAGATTCAATACGTTAACTATAACTATATTATTATTTGTCCCACCGCTTCACGTGCACAGGTCTGTTTCAATTTAGCACCGCCCATAAACGTGCTTCCGAACTGTGAGACTAATACAGTCGAACCTCCCCGAACGGCCACCTCTCTACAACAACACCCTCTCTATTACAGCCGTTATTTTATATCCCAAATGGATGATTTCCTCGGTATATAACCATTAGACTGCTGAGCACGAAAATTGCCGTCTTCTGTTGCTTTGCCTCCTTTCTCAATAAAAACATGTTTTGACAGCATTTTAGAATCATTTCCATTGGAAATGATTCTAAAATATTGCCAAAGCATTTTCTTGATGAGAATTATCGAAGAAAATAAATAAACAGCATTAACCTCCCTACAACAGCCACCTCTCTACAACAGCCAGTTTTGCGTCTTCCCATGGGTGGCTGTTGTAGAGGTTGTACTGTACGTTATTGGCGATTTGACACCGATGCGGGCATGAACATGTCTGAATAGGCTGCGTGTCACGAGAATTCCCCACAAGTGTGCGGCCTGGATCTAAATATATATTTATTTTTTACTTAATGGAACTTTCAATGATACTGGCACCAGGTTAAAAACTCGTTTCATAGAATTTTACGTTTCCGTCTATTGTTTTTGTTCTGGGAAATTAAATAACATCCTGGAGAAATTATTGGAATTGTGTAAAACAATTGACGGTGTCAGATAAAGAAATACAAATCTATAGGTGTTTGACACCTTGATGTATGCAAGGGCGGATTCAGGGGGTGGGGGCTGACCCGGCGCCCCCCTCCCCCTAACATTCGTCGAGTAAAGAATTTTGAAACCTCTCAACCTTCAATCTCTACAATTACAATCTCTCCTAGCGACGTTTGTGACGCAATAAAGGCAATTGACCCATCCAAAGCATCTTATCAGCCCAAGACTTCTACGAGAAGCAGCAAATGTATGATCACTCCCCCTCTCTACATACTTTACAACATTGAATCGCAAGTCTCATTTCCCCTCTTCTTGGAAGCTAGCCAACGTTGCACCCATCTTTAAAAAGTCAGATCCATCAAAACCACAAAACTACCGACCAATATCTCTTCTCAGCTGCATTGGTAAGTTGATGGAGCGCTGCATCCACAAGTATCTGTACAACTTTCTCATTTACAACAATAAGCTAACTTCCTTCCAATCAGGCTTTATTAGAGGCGACTCTACTATCAACCAACTTACTTATGTATACAACGATAGCTATAAGGCACTTGATGACGGCAAGGAGGTCAGAGCAGTCTTTTGTGACATCTCCAAAGCTTTCGACAGAGTCTGGCATCGCGGTCTTCTATACAAACTGTCTTCCCTTGGTATTCACGGTCCTCTTCATAAATGGTTCTCTTCCTATTTATCTAATCGACAGCAAAGGGTAGTTTATAACAATTCCAATTCGCAGTGGTCCTCATTGAATGCCGGTGTTCCTCAAGGTTCTATTCTTGGTCCTCTTCTCTTTCTTATCTTCATAAACGATATCGTCGAGGAAATTAAATCAAACATTCGTCTTTTCGCCGACGACACAAGTCTCTACATTATCGTCGATGACCCTGTCCTTTCTTCAACTATTCTAAACAACGATCTTAACACCTTCCACAATTGGTCAGAGAAGTGGCCCGGAAATACAACAAACCACACCATCCTCCTCTACTCATGAATGATGCCTCACTCGATCCTGTCAAAGAACACAAACATCTTGGACTTACATTATCTGACAACGGAAAGTGGAACTCTCATATCTCACAGTGTATTAACAAAGCATGGCAACGTATAGGCATTTTGAGATCTCTAAAATTTCGTCTTAAAAGGTCCTCGCTGGAACGTATGTATTTCTCGTTTATTCGTCCTCTCCTTGAATATGGCGATGTTGTCTGGGATAATTGCTCGAACCAGATGAAAGATGACCTGGAGGCTGTGCAAACTGAGGCTGCCAGAATAGTGTCGGGTGCGACCAAACTTTGCAACATAGCCAGACTCTATCAGGAACTCAAGTGCGAAACATTGACCGACAGGCGTAAGAAACACAGACTAGTCCTTTTCTATAAGATGTTAAACAATCTTTCACCATCTTATCTTGCAAATTTAATCCCCGTTTAAAGGCAGCCTCGCTACAATCTTAGAAATGCTGTCGACATACCTCACATACATTGTCGCACACAGCAGTACAACCAATCATACTTACCATCCACCATTCGCGACTGGAATGCACTGAATCGGAACATAAAGGACTGTCAATCTCTGTCTTCTTTCAAAGCAAACCTAAACGCCAATTTTGTCAAATCATCACCACTTTTTAACGTCGGAAACAGGACAGGACACATTCTTCATACACGGCTTCGTCTTTCATGTAGCGCTCTCAACTTTGACCTTCACAGGAGATCTATTGTTGACACCCCACACTGCACATGCGGATCCATATAAACAGTCAACCACTTTCTCTTGTATTGCAACAAATATACACTTCAGCGAAACACACATAGTAACAACCTTCCATGTCCTCCCACAGCAGACACACTGCTCCGCGGCAATGAACATTTGACATTCGAGTAAAACAGCTTCGTATTTCAGCAGGTCCAGAAGTTCATCGTGGCTACAAGGCGCTTCGGCGATTGAGGAGACAAGTGGGCAGATGTCCAATACGAGCCACCATGCCAGCAATGAATGCATCCCTTTACCCTAACCCCCCCCCCCCCCCCCCCCACGCGCCTTCTCCCAGTTACCTCGTCCCCACCATACCATAGTTATAATTTCAATTAAATTGATCATTTTATATGTGTACTCCCTTGTTTAGTACTGAAATACTGAACTTAAAGTTTTATAAATAATGCTTTAAAATACATATTCCACCATCAATCTACACATATTACCAGCTATTTTAAATATAAATGATCAATTGTTATTTCAGTCACCATTGATAATTAACTAGTCATAACCTGCCTGACAGTAATTCCATGTATATTGCACTGACGCTTATAGTGGAGAAGAATTCATGTAAGTTTTTTCAAGCTTGTTTTCCAATCCACACACTATTTAATGCTTGTATCGTACCATGTATTGTTCCTTTACATGAGTTATAACTTAATAAATATTGTTTAAACTAAAGAATTTATAGGATTTAATGGAATGTAGATATGAAAAATGTTCCGGACCCAATATCAAGAAGAACACATGTGGGCGAAAAAAAACATCATTACATTTACTATAATATTAACGCAGCTCGTCGTGTAATATCGGGTGAGTGTAATATCGAAAAGTGAAAAAAAAAAAAAGTTGTTTGTGGAGACTTATTTTTTTCTCGTAATTCATAGCTGTGCTAAATGTATGCCATTTTTAATTTATTTGCTATAGTAATCGTAAAACATTGTGTCCACCCCTTTCGAACACGGGACGACTCGGCGCAGATTAACAAATCGCCATTTTCTCATGGCGCCCTTATTAGGCGCATACATCATGTAGATCCGGACATGTTTTAGACTCATGAATTGTGGTTGACAGGGTGGAATATCTCTGATGAAAGTCCAACATTCTAAAACAGGCATGTTATGTACTTGTCATTTTATTTGCGCACATGCCTTTGCCTTGCATGTAAATAAGTTGTATATATCGTTATGGATATGAATTCATATAAGCTATTACATGTACCTTGTTTTCAAATCCATGCACATTTCACGTGTACATGTAATTGATGTACCATGTATTGTATGAAATTAACTCTTTGCATGCTGGGAAATGTATGGGCTATAAATAGTTCAAAAATAGCAGACAAGTCATTGTATTTTCTTTCATTTCTCCCTGTAAATATCATGAATATGTCTTGGCATTTCATTAGAATTGAGTCCTCTGGATTCAATTCTAATGCAATACCAAGACATATTTACAGAGGAAATAAGAAACGTACTCTTAATTCGTTGGATGCTATATTCACTGCTAGCATGCAAACAGTTAAACTAAACTTTCTCAAACGATGTCTCTTATGCTCATTATAATTCAACATGCTGTTAGCCGCCTCATTCACTGCATGACATAGAACAACCACTCACAAATTCTAAATTCAAATTCTAAAAAGTGTGTGTACGATCCAAGTATATTATATTAGAAACTTCAATTGATTAACTGTACTTCAAAATTATTTTAAAACTTTCAAACAACATATATTTGTTCGGCTCCATACCCGGGCATGAACATGTTCTAGCCAATTCCTGCTCTTTAAAATGCAACCTGAAAATTCAACTTGAATAAATAACTGAAATAATCGCCGTGTTTATAGAGAATGGCAGGTTAGTGCCGTGAATGGGTAAAAATATCTGGCAAGGCTCAGGAAACGGGATGGGCGATGCCGTTTCCGTGCCGCGCCAGATATTTTCCCCATTCACGGCACTGACCTACTATTCTATTTATCCCATCAACACCTACAAATGGCTGTAAAATGCAAAAATATAACCCCAGCCACCGCACATATTCATACGCAGTGATTAGGTCATATTGACAGGATATAAAAAATGTTTCACGGCGCCGTGTTTCACGGCACATACGCACTGTGTTGACAGGATAAAAATAATTAGTCATACGTAGTCAGAAATGAAAAAGGAGTGATACAAGGCGAGTCACATACAAATAAAACTTCATTGATTTAATTAATTTTTATTTCCATACAACAACAAGGTCAAGTATAAACAAGAAAGCACATGCATTCTAATTTTATTTTTGACTGAACAATTGTACGTGTGGTGGGTAGGCGGGTATATTAACCCTTAAAAGGCGGGAACCGTAAAGTGTCGTCTGCTGTTGTTCATATTTTGTATTATTTCTTAATAAAAACATGGTTTGACAGCACTTAAGAATCATTTCCATTGGAAATGATTCTAAAGTGCTGTCAAATCATGTTTTTTCATGAGAAAAATGGAAAATAAAACCTAAGCAGCAGACGATAAATTCTAATTCAGCACTGTAAGGGTTAAGGAAAGTATGCAGATTAAAAAAGCACGGTGGCAGGAATTAGAAACCTAAAACCGGGGGTGCAGAGATAATTAGATAACCACAAGTATATCATACCGTTGTATGGGGAAAACGCACACCAATGATCTCATCACAAGAAATGCAACAGAAACAAATAGATTTAGATCTAGTAATAAAATGAATCACTAGATCTAGATATTACAACAGATTTTATTCTTCGAAATAAATAGAGGATATTCATATTCAAGTTTTTGCAACGTCAGGCACTCGTGAAATATTGACATTTCACACCACTCGATGAACATATATGTCATATTCGTTGCAAAAATACTGATTTGTAGTCCGGCGCTGCAGATGCCCGTTATGAATATAGATAGCGGAAGTAATCGCATTTTCACCGGAAGTTGTTTATTTCACATCGATGAGAACATATAACTTTTATTTACATCGTATAACTATGTATTTCATGGGTAGGTATATACTAAATATATTTATTGTATTGGTTTTACTGTATTCTAGATCTGTAGTATATACAAGGGGGGTTCTGGGCCTGAAAAGTGCAATTCTGTGTACACCCCCTCGTTGAGAGGTTTCTGGATCTCGCTGCGCCTCCCACACCCCTCATACTACCCCCACCCCCGCAGGCGGGGACCCCACAACGGGTTCTGGGCCATAGGACCCCCCCCCCCGCTGGGGCCATCCATCTAATACTGCCTGCCCCCACCCCCACGGGCGGGCCCCGACCCATGTCGCTTGTTAATTATAGCATTACAATGGAGAACAAGCGGTAAACCAACGAGGCGAGCCCAAGGGACGGCCCACACCCCTGGCCGGCCAAAGGGGAACCACAGTGTAATTGAATAATTGTAATTGTGCTTAGCAAACTGTATAAGGGAGACAACTAGGTAAATACAGTTTGGACAGCGTATGATTACAGAGTAATCCTGGAATAAATTTGGTATACGATTACGGCGTAATTCTCATTGAAAAACACATGTTGTATAGGTATGTAAAGTAATCATATATAGAGGTGTATGATCACGTGATATTAACAAGAAAACCAAGTACCGATTCAAAGTACGTATTCGTTTATAGTGTCCTTATTACGTAACGGATCTTGATGAAATATGGCGCATCAAACGCGTATTGTTAAGCTGCATTTGGTGGTCTCTGTATTTTCGACCAAACTTCTGTCCGACACGGAAATCTATTCTTCGCAAAAACGACATAAGTCTGTGCTAAACTCCATAGACCACCAAATGCAGCTCATGAAGACGCGTTTGCTGCGCCATATTTCATCAAAATCCGTTGCATATTAAGGAAAATATCAAATAATACTTACTTTGGAGAGGGCGACGTTGTTGTTGTTGTAACCACGTGATCATGCACCTTGTAATCGTACAATGCTTAGTGAAACGGGCACCTGATATTTACATACCGCCTTTATCTGCACTCGTAGTCTGGCCGACAAACTTGATTGGATTGAGTTTCTTCATCTCGGGTGTGGCCATCATGCAGCTGACGATGGCCGTGGTCAATCGCGTGTCTTTACGAAGATAATCGCCCGCGAGTTCTCGAGTTTCTCATCACCCCTGTAGGCCCTCGTTATCAGCTGGTGTAGTTTATCCAGCTTCGTGTTTGTGCTGCAGTCTTTGAAGGGGAGTCGCGCAAAAGTGCTGGGAATAAAATGTATTACATGTACTATAAACCAGATGGCTGCGGCCTGCAGGTCGAGCCGCCGAGGCAACAGATACATTTAAAAACAAGAACTGGCATCATTAAACAAAGCTAATCCCCACACTGGTAGCCTTCAGTGACCTTGACATTAGGCGGTCGGACGTGGGTCATATGCAAAACAAAGCAAAACTAGACACACATTGTGGCCAAACATTATCAAAATCGGTGAAGCGGTTGATGAGTTATTGAAAAACATTTTTGTCTTACAAACAAGGTGAACGTCTAAGTTAACCTTCGGCACAGTGGCTGCATGCATGGGACAGAGAATGCGTATATGGATGGCGACTAATAAGCATATAAGTTTGAAGTCAATCCGACTTACGGTTACAGAGAAAGTAGGTACCTGGAAACTTTAATGCAAATTTTGAAAAAAAATTAAATGCAAACTTATAAGTCAGGTGACCTTGACGTTGTGGCACATGGGTCGCATGAATGGGACACAGAATGAATATATGGATGATGACTAATACGCATATGAAGTTTCAAGACAATGTGACTTAGGACTGCAGAGATACATAAATTGAACACAGATTTTGGACGGACGGACGGACGGACGGACGAGGGTAACACTAAATGACCCCCCCCCCTCTTATGGTGGGGCATAATAATATTGTTTTGGCTTATACTTATCCAAAAAAGTCCTTTAGACATTCATTCCGCCGATGAGTTTCGCCACTAATCACCTACGACGAGTATATCTTCAGCAATTTCGGGCATTCCTCTCCTTGTTGGTTTTCTAGCGCCACCTGGGGCCCGTTTCACTAAACTACTTACGACTAAAATGTTCGTAAGTGCAAATTTAAGATCGTCTGTAAATTTCAATTTATGGATTTACATTTATTGAGCATAGGCTGCATATGCTCAATAAATGTAAATCCAATATCATAATTTTGCACTTACGAACATTTTAGTCGTACAACGTTTAGTGAAATGGCCTTTGGCGGTACCACGCCCATTCCATTCCTAATGTGCACCTCAAAATAATGAAACTATTGTGCATCAACTATGGCTGAGACTGGAGAAATATGCAGCTTATGAAATTTGTAACCAGTGTAGCTCCTGGTCAAATAACACATTCCTGTAGCCTGATAATGACCTATATATTGTCAAAAAGTGTGATCCGGCTGCGAGACTGTTTGCAAACATCACAAAAGAGATCTGTAGTGTTGAAAGTGTTATGGCAAGTGGTTATGCTCCATTACACAAGGTTTAACCTGTATAATCCAGTGCTCCAGATAAGCTGCTTATTTGCTTAAATACCCAATTGAAATTGCCAAAAACCCAATTGAAATCAGAAGTAGCGAATATCAAAAAGCAATTACAATTTTGTACATTTATCATGCAGCAGAAAACAATAAACAACCACAAATAAAGCATATTTTTTCTTATTTTCCATGAAAACACATCTTGGTATTTCATTAGAATTGTCTCCAAGGAGACAATTCTAATGAAATGCCAAGATATGTTTTCATTTCGAAGAAAACTATTAAAAAATTGCTGTCTGTCGATGTGTAAACAGAAGTGTGATTTTATTTTACCCAATTAAAATTTTGAAATACCCAATTGCTTCAGAAATGATGGAGTGAAAATACTCAATTACTAATTCCTTATCTGGAGCATGTAATCTTCAGTGCCACTCGCCACTTCAGTGCCACCCCTGTAGGGGGTTCGAAGATAATAAAATCATACTAGCGCAATATAACGCAGTAAAACATAATTTAACTATTCGATGACCGAAATTTAACTAATATACGAGTCACCACAAAATCGAGATATGAGCAAAAATAATTTTAGATTTTTGTATTTTTAGTTAAAAATATCATACTGGCTCAAAATGGGGAGTTTTTACGAGTCCCCACGCCCACCCCACCCCACACCACCCCACCCCACCCCACCCCACCCCACCAACATGATACAGTGGGGTCAGCGTGTAAGTGCACACACGAACGAACACGACAGGTTGGTTCGCTACCCACCCAAAGTGTATGTTGTTACCACTCAGTTGAACCGTCTCAGCCGAGACGGTTCAACTGAGTGGTAACAACATACACTTTTGATGCGAAATGAGAAAAAATGCAGAAAAATATTTACATTTTTTTTTATACATGAAATACAGTGGGGTCAGCGTGTAAGTGCACACACTGCACTTACACGAACGAACACAACAGGTTCCAACCTGTCGTGTTCGTTCGTGTGTGCATAATGTATGTTAACATTTTAAGGAAACACGGTTATCGCCCCTGATATCTGTGTGGAAAATTTTGTCCGATATAAAATTTATAATAATGCCAATCAGTATGTGGGGTAATGGTGAATGAATGTTTATTTTGCCAGAAAATTTCATATCCACAGAAGATACAAAAAACTATTGTTAATTCCTATAAAGAATAGTTTGAGTGGGCATGTACCTTTAAAACTTATTTATTGGGACTGTATTATAACTTTTGCATGGGGTTTTCGGTCATTATCTACCAGTTTACAACATATATATTAAAACTTAATTTTTCTATTCATATGATCTTTTTTTTTAACTAGATTGGTCAGTAAGAGAGGCTTATGGAATACCCCCGTGTGGGCCCAGGTACCCCTAAATATGTAAAAATTGTCCAAGTGAGTGGGCTTGTGACCTTGACTCTGGGCTTAGCGGGGGCGGTATGAACGTGAATTTGTCACACGGTGGTAGAGGTCCATTGGAGCAATGCGTGTGTGAATGTGAAGCAGATCCGAGCAAGGAAATAGAAGTTATAACCGATGTCACTGATGTTAAGTTTTGTAAAGAGACTAAAGTATGTGACCTTGACCTCGAGATCAGCTGGGATTTGTCACAGCATGATAGTAGAGCCTTAATGCAATGCATGCATGAAACATTAAGAATTTACGACGAAAGAAATAGAAGTTATAACATATTTCTCTGATGTTCAGTTTTGTAAAGAGACTAAGTATGTCACCTTGACCTTGGGACTAGCGGGGGTTGGACGGTCATAGATTTGTCACAGCATGATAGTACAACCTTAGAGGAATGCACAAGTGAAATATTAAGAATTTTCAATGAAGGAAATAGAAGTTGTAACTTATTTCTCTGATGTTAAGTCTTGTAAAGAGATAAAGTATTTGACCTTGACCTTGGGGTCGTGGATTTGGCACAGCATGGTTGTAGAGCCTTACAGGAATGCATGTGTGATATATTAAGCATTTTATATGAAGGAAATAGAAGTTATAATAATATTTCACTGATGTTAAGTTTAGTGAAGGACGGATGCACGGATAACCTGACTCCAGTAGTATAACCCTGGGAGGGGGTATAATTATAGAAAACTAGAGCAAGTGAGCAGAGGCCCATGGATACCCCCGGCCGACGCCTGCATCAACAAATAAAAACTTTATCGCAAATGTTACGGATGGACGGACGGACGAACGGAATGACAAAAACTATATAACCCTCGACATACTTCGTATGGGGTATAAAAGTTGATATAGCCATAAAACTATATTCCTGATAGGAATTTGTCTACAGACCACTCTACGGACCAACTAGTTCAGTCCGGGTACACACCAAGGTGATCGTCGGGGAGTGTCTCACCTACCAAACCAGGCGATCGCCAAGGTCAAATTCACAATATGAGGAAGTCCAAAATTCTTGACACGAAGGTCACGGTCACCAAGGTCAATGTCACACAGATGACACTGGGTATATAGTCATCTAAATGAGGGAACTATTGGTGAAGTTTGGTAATGATCCGACTAACGGATCGTGAGATATTCAACATTTGAACATACATGTACATCCAAAAGTGTCGACGCAAAAGTCAAGGTCGCCAAGATGACGGTCAAAATCACCGGGATGATACTGGATGGATAGCAATCAAGGTGAGGATTTATCTATTTATGAAGTTTGATAATGATACGACTAACGTCAGGAGATATTCAACATTTGGACGTATGACCGAAATTGATGGCAGCAAGGAGAATGTCACCAAGGACAAGGTCAGCCAAATTACATTTGTAGATATCCATCAATGTGAAGAAGCTATGGATGCAGTTTGGGGATGATCTGACTAATGGATCAAGAGATTTTCAACATTTGCATGTACATCCAAAAGTATTAACATGAAGGTCAAGGTCACCAACATGAAGGTCAATGTTACCCGAAAAACACTATATGGATAGCTACAATGAATGTGAGGAAGATATTGAAGAAGTTTGGTCATTATCCGACTAAGGAGATATTCAACATTTGGATGTACGTCCAAAATTGTTGACACCAAGGTCAAGGTCACCATGGTCACGGTCACCCAAAGCTATTTATGAAGTTGTGTAAGGATCCTCCGAAGTAACGTAAAGTAAGGTGAAGTAAGGTAATAATCCGACTCACGGATCAAGAGATATGCAAAATTTGTTTGTTTGTGTGTTGGGGTTTAACGGCGTATCAACAGCTAAAGTCATTTAAGGCCGGGTCAATGGGCTTAGTAAGAAATCACATATATATTACCTGTACAAGTAAGTACATGTACATGTTCAAGTACATGTACAAATGAGGGGAAAATCTCAAAATCAGAACTGAATATTTACAATAAAAAAATAAATATATTCAGCCTTGAAATCAGAATAATCCTGATCTGATGCCAGGTCCTCGCCACACCAGAATCACTTGGCCCCCTCCCAACAGCAGTAGGATCAGTAATAATATTACTATTATCATAATGGGCAATAACCCAATTCAACTCCCAGGTAACAAATGAGCCGAAGATAAAAACGTACCTGAGGGTCAAACCAGGCAAATCGTGATTCCTATAAGGAGGAACCCTACCGTTAATTTACCCTTTGTGTGCTCCCGACCAACCACCCACTGCGAAATTTGTATGTCCAAAATTTACGTCCCACAAAGGTTAAGGTCATCAAGGTGAAGGTCACCGAAACTGAATGGATAGATATCAATTTGAAGAAGCTATAGATGAAGTTTGGTAATGATCTGACTAACGGATCAAGAGATATATGAAACACAGTTTCCTTTTTGCAGCTCAACTAAGTGAATTTTCAACTTTATGACAGTATTTTCACTACTCAATTTGAAAATTAATACGTATTTTCACATTGCTGTGCGTATTTTGTACTCCCACTTTTGATAATCAATGTGTATTCAGCTAAAATAATTCAATACGCACCTTATCTGGAGCTCTGAATATGACTGTCAGTAAAACAGGAACTTATACATAATTAGACAAATGATCTTAGTCTCTATAATGTTCTCGTGGTATCGCCAGGGCCCAGTTGCTCAAAACCTGTGTTAGCTTAACAGACTGTTAAATCCTTAGCAATGCTAAGGATTTAACAGTCTGTTAAGCTAACAGAAGTTTTGAGCAACCGGGCCCAGATTGTCTCACATGTATATGTTTTGTACATGGTGTAACCTGGAGCCGCACATATATCTTACATAGGTATGAACCTACTGTCTGTTTCACGCTTTGTTGCCGACAAATTTTTGGCTATTAAACATATTAATTCTAAAATGTAAGTAATTTTTCATCAATAACAAAAAAGTCACCCTCCCAAAAAAAATAATTATTTCATGAAATTCCATAAAATATGGATTTTATTGCGAAAATACGATTTTCCTATGGAAATTTAACATGGGGTGAAAAGGAGGAGGCTGATTTAATTGTTTTAATGTGTTTAATAGCCAAAAGTTTGTCGGCACAAAAACGTGGAACAGACAGTGTCCTTCCCACTAGGTAATTACTAATTAGAAAAGTTAATGCTTAAGAGTATAAATCTTTATCAATGTGCAAACACAAAATCATCAGTAAAACAGTCAAGTACAACGCTGCCATTCTAAAATAAAATTATAAGAGACTACAGAGCTTCAGTTAAGGTGCGTAAATTTCATCAACTTTGGGGAGACTTTCGTTGTTTCTTAGCCAAAATTGGCAAGTTGGGAGTGCTTTAGAATCGTCTCGATGAGACGATTCTAAAGCAATCCCAACTTGCCATTTTTCGTGAAGAAATAAGAAAAATACCCGGAAAAAAGGGTCCAATTACGCACCTTAACTGGAGCTCTGAGACTAAAGACATTTTATCACCTTGCTCCAATAAAACATACATAACATACATTTGTTAAACATAAAAAATATAAATTCATAAATAAATCTGTGTATGGTCATGTTGAAAGTTGAAGTTGCCTGTACAGCCGATGGGCATCCGGCTAATTTTGCTCCAAGACCGCCATAACAGGACTTGGTTCGCCTCGTCTGGTTTTTCCCTCTGGTTACGGCCATGCCTCTCCTAATGTTTGCAAACAGTGTAGATCATGGCTGGTGAGCTGACTCGTAATGAGCCGTCTCATTCAATATCCAAACCATTTATGAAGGATAGTAATCTTAACAAAACGGGTAAAATTTACCAATTTTTTAGAATGTGATTTCAAGACCTTACCGCACCTTCCACTTCGGCTACGTCCCACAAAGATAATGTCACCAAGGTGAATGTCAAGGTCACCCAAATGCCACTGGATGGATAGTTATCAATGTGAAGAAGCTGTTGTGGAAGTTTGGTAATGATTAAGTAATGACCCGACTAACAGATCAGGTGATATGCAAAATTGGGACTAGGTCCAAAATTTACGTCCCACAAAGTTTAAGGTCACCTGAATGACACTGGATGGATAGATATCAATTTCAGGAAGCTATTGGTGAAGTAAGGTAATAATCCGACTCACGGATCAAGAGATATGCAAAATTTGTTTGTTTGTGTGTTGGGGTTTAACGGCCTATCAACAGCTAAGATCATTTAAGGCCGGGTCAAAATGGGTTTAGTACTAAATCCCATATATTACTGTACAAGTACATGTGCATGTTCAAGTACATGTACAAATGAGGGGAAAATCTCAAAATCAGAACTGACTATTTACAATAAAAAAATTAATATATTCAGCCTTGAAATCAGAATAATCCTGATCTGATGCCAGGTCCTCGCCACACCAGAATCACTTGGCCCCCTCCCAACAGCAGTAAGATCAGTAATAATATTACTACTATCATAATGGGCAATAACTCAATTCAACTCCCAGGTAACAAATGAGCCGAAGATAAAAACGTACGTGAGGGTCAAACCAGGCAAATCGTGATTCCTATAAGGAGGAACCCTACCGTTAATTTACCCTTTGTGTGCTCCCGACCAACCACCCACTGCGAAATTTGTATGTCCAAAATTTACGTCCCACAAAGGTTAAGGTCATCAAGGTGAAGGTCACCAAAACTGAATGGATAGATATCAATTTGAGGAAGCTATAGATGAAATTTGGTAATGATCTGACTAACGGATCAAGAGATATACGAAACAGTTTGCTTTTTGCAGCTCAACTAAGTGAATTTTCAACTTTATGACAGTATTTTCACTACTCAATTTGAAAATGAATGCGTATTTTCACATTGCTGTGCGTATTTTGTACTCCCACTTTTGATAATCAATGTGTATTCAGCTAAAATAATTCAATACGCACCTTATCTGGAGCTCTGAATATGACTGTCAGTAAAACAGGAACTTATACATAATTAGACAAATGATCTTAGTCTCTATAATGTTCTCGTGGTATCGCCAGGGCCCAGTTGCTCAAAACCTGTGTTAGCTTAACAGACTGTTAAATCCTTAGCAATGCTAAGGATTTAACAGTCTGTTAAGCTAACAGAAGTTTTGAGCAACCGGGCCCAGATTGTCACACATGTATATGTTTTGTACATGGTGTAACCTGGAGCCGCACATATATCCTACATGGGTATGAACCTACTGTCTGTTTCACGCTTTGTTGCCGACAAATTTTTGGCTATTAAACATATTAATTCTAAAATGTAAGTAATTTTTCATCAATAACAAAAAAGTCACCCTCCCAAAAAAAAAAATGATTTCATGAAATTCCATAAAATATGGATTTTATTGCGAAAATACGATTTTCATATGGAAATTTAACATGGGTTGAAAAGGAGGAGGCTGATTTAATTGTTTTAATGTGTTTAATAGCCAAAAGTTTGTCGGCACAAAAACGTGGAACAGACAGTGTCCTTCCCACTAGGTAATTACTAATTAGAAAAGTTAAAGCTTAAGAGCATAAATCTTTATCAATATACAAACACAAAATCATCAGTAAAACAGTCAAGTACAACGCTGCCATTCTAAAATAAAATTATAAGAGACTACAGAGCTTCAGTTAAGGTGCATAAATTTGATCAACTTTGGGGAGACTTTCGTGATTTCTTTGCCAAAATTGGCAAGTTGGGAGTGCTTTAGAATCGTCTCGATGAGACGATTCTAAAGCAATCCCAACTTGCCATTTTTCGTGAAGATATAAGAAAAATACCCGGAAAATAAGGTCCAATTACGCACCTTAACTGGAGCTCTGAGACTAAAGACATTTTATCACCTTGCTCCAATAAAACATACATAACATACATTTGTTAAACATAAAAAATATAAATTCATAAATAAATCTGTGTATGGTCATGTTGAAAGTTGAAGTTGCCTGTACAGCCGATGGGCATCCGGCTAATTTTGCTCCAAGACCGCCATAACGGGACTTGGTTCGCCTCGTCTGGTTTTTCCCTCTGGTTACGGCCATGCCTCTCCTAATGTTTGCAAACAGTGTAGATCATGGCTGGTGAGCTGACTCGTAATGAGCCGTCTCATTCAATATCCAAACCATTTATGAAGGATAGTAATCTTAACAAAACGGGTAAAATTTACCAATTTTTTAGAATGTGATTTCAAGACCTTACCGCACCTTCCACTTCGGCTACGTCCCACAAAGATAATGTCACCAAGGTGAATGTCAAGGTCACCCAAATGCCACTGGATGGATAGTTATCAATGTGAAGAAGCTGTTGTGGAAGTTTGGTAATGATTAAGTAATGACCCGACTAACAGATCAGGTGATATGCAAAATTGGGACTAGGTCCAAAATTTACGTCCCACAAAGTTTAAGGTCACCTGAATGACACTGGATGGATAGATATCAATTTCAGGAAGCTATTGGTGAAGTAAGGTAATAATCCGACCCACGGATCAAGAGATATGCAAAATTTGTTTGTTTGTGTGTTGGGGTTTAACGGCCTATCAACAGCTAAGATCATTTAAGGCCGGGTCAAAATGGGTTTAGTACTAAATCCCATATATTACCTGTACAAGTACATGTGCATGTTCAAGTACATGTACAAATGAGGGGAAAATCTCAAAATCAGAACTGAATATTTACAATAAAAAAATTAATATATTCAGCCTTGAAATCAGAATAATCCTGATCTGATGCCAGGTCCTCGCCACACCAGAATCACTTGGCCCCCTCCCAACAGCAGTAGGATCAGTAATAATATTACTACTTATATAATGGCCAATAACCCAATTCAACTCCCAGGTAACTAAAGAGCCAAAGATAAAAACGTACCGGAGGGCCAAACAAGGCAAGTTGTGATTCCTATAAGGAGGAACCCATACCGATTTTATAAAAGTAATGAAAATACTGAATATAATGCTCAAATTACATCCGTTTTTTGTTGGAAATGTAACAATAACGTTTGCTGTGGCCCTCGGGAACTGTTTCAAACAGTTCCCGAGGGCCACAGCAAACGTTTGCACACGGCTGGACATGATCAAACCTTATACCGTTAATTTACGCCGTCTCATTCGCCCGACCTCCACCCACCCATAATTGTTGATGCGAATGACGATGCCGCCAATGCTGCCACCAGCCGCGCAATTGTGACTGCTATGTCTGACTTTCCACTATCGTGAATGAGACAAAAATTATGTCCAAATTTTATGTCCCTCAAAGGTTAAGGTCAAGGTCACCAAATGACACTGGATGGACAGCTATCAACGTGAGTAAGCTGTTGATGAAGTTTGGTAATGATCCAAATAACGGATCAAGAGATATGCAAAATTTGGACTATGTTCAAAATTTATGTCCCACAAAGGTTTAGGCCACCAAAGCGAAGGTCAAGGTCAGCTAGATGACACTGGATGGATAGCTATCAATGTGAGGAAGCTATTGATTAAGTTTGGTAATGATCTGACTAACGCATCAAGAGATATGGGAAAATTAGTTGCGTCCAAAATTTACATCCAAAATTGTTGACGACGATGCTGGAATTGTGACTGCTATGTCTCACTTTCCACTATCGTGTGTGAGACAAAAACTACATACCCCTCGACATACTTTGTATGCCGGGGGGTATAATTAGTCCGGTTGGAGTGACATAGCTTTCCCCTCTCGCATATTCTCAAGGCAGCTCCAGAGCATCTTAAAAACCTCTTCCTTTTGATCACTGTGACACGATATGATATAGTTACACGGTATCACCCACCCACCTCCCTTCATTTGCATCAACGGCCAAGGTGGGAAACTCTCAACTGGTGCACCAGTCACCTCGGCAAAGATGGAACAGTTCATCCCAAACAAGCAATGGAATGTGTAAGTGAAACCGACGGGTGGATGCCCAACGACAGCACCAGCAATGTCCATAAGTTCTACCTGTTGTTTTATTGGTATCGTGTCATGATGTAAGGTATCCTGGCATGCTTCAAGGCAGGGAACAAATATGTCAAAGCCATAGATGTTTTTTCTAACGTTTGTGTATTCGCTATCTACACGAGTGTGCAACCTGATGGGGGGTTTGGTCTTGGGTAGAGTGATCTTGTACTTATGGAAGCCTTTTATCACAGCGCTTTGGACTCTTATCTCCGAGTTCGCAGATGTCTGAAACAGCATTGCAAAAGCAGGGGGTCTACTGTCTGTTTCACAAACCTGCCCAAAACGCATACATTGTGTATATTCCGAATGCAAAAACAAAATTTTGTTTGATAATATTAAATTATAGCAAAATTTAAGAATAAACCTTCTTTTTATTTTGTGAAATTTCTTAAACATTGATTTTATTACGAAAAATTGATTTGTCTATGGGAATTTAACATTGGGGTAAAAGAGGTGGAGGGGCTGGTGGAGGAGTAAAAAAAATATAATAAAAAAATGAACATGGACTCCGAAACCTGGCTAGATAGCTTGGAAATGATCTAAGAAAACAGATGTGTATGGGGATTTAACACGAGGAAATTGTTTTCGCAATAAAATCAATATTTAAAGAAATTTCACGAAATAAAAATGCTCATTCTTAAATTTTGATTAAATTTAATATTATCAAAAAATATTATTGTTTTTGCATTGTTTATAGTCGTAAAATGTGGGCGGGTTGCCTGAAACAGACAGTAAGTACAGAGCTCCAGATAAGCTGCATATTTGCTTAAATACCCAATTAAAATTGCCAAAAAAAAACAATTGAAATCAGACGTAGTGAGTATCAAAAAGCAATGAACTATTTATGGTAGCTTTATCATGCTGCAGAAAACAATAAACAGACCACAAATATAGCATATTTTTCTTATTTTCCATGAAAACACATCTTGGTATTTCATTAGAATTGTCTCCAACGACATGTTTTTATTTTGAAGCAAACAATTCAACAATTTCTGTCTGTTGATGTGTAATTATAAAACAGTAGTGTGATTTTATTTTACCCAATTAATATTTTGAAAAAACCCAATTGCTGAAGAAATGATGGAGTGACCATACTCAATTATTAATTCCTTATCTGGAGCCTGAAGTGTGAACTATGGATGGGGTAAGCTGAATTGTCTGCCCTTTGATCGATCATGTTGCCCATCTCAAAATCTGGAACATTCAGCTTATGGAAGCGAAGGTGGGAAAGTCAAATTATTGTAAATTACAATTTTAAAACCACTTTGTTTCAGATAATATTAATTTCTAATGTATCGAATATATGGTTTTTCATTTTATGAACTGCAAATGACCTACGTAATCTAAACACGCCATTTTATTTAATCAAATTCCATGTAGTTATTCTGCTATGGGCTTTGGCAGTGTAATAAGATTAAAAAGCATTAACCCTTTCACCTCTAAGTAACTGAAATGGATTTTGATATGTTAATTTCTCAACCAATCCAAACGTCAAAATTATTTTCAGACTAAAACAGGGGGGGGTTGTTGGTTGTTCTCAACAAGAGCTGTAGGAGAACAGCATAGCTCGACTACGAGGGTTGTCGATGTACACATAGCTTGACAAAGAAGGTGGCTGCGGCCTGCATAAAAACCTTAACCAAGGTCGACTAAAAACATTAACCAAGGGAAACTAGAAATGTGGCCTGTCGGCACACGAATACCCCCACTGGCAGCCAAAGAAAATGAGGCATTTTTGATTATAAGCCATTTAGCCGAGCGTTAAGGTTTCAAACGCATCAAGTCTGTGACCTTGACCCTGGGCATAGTGTGATAATCCATGCATCGGTGTAGAAGATATAGAGCGGAAGGGAATTTCAATAGGTTTGACCTTTGACCTTCAACTATGACCTTGACCTTGGACGTAGGTGCGTGGTTATTGATCGAAACACACCTCCTCATCCTGAGAAACATTTGTGCCAAGGCAATTGATAATCCATGCATCGGTGTAGAAGATATAGAGCGGAAGGGAATTTCAATAGGTTTGACCTTTGACCTTCAACTGTGACCTTGGACGTAGGTGCGTGGTTAGCAATTTGATAATCCATGCATCAGTGTAGAAGATATAGAGCAGAAGGGAATTTCAATAGGTTTGACCTTTGACCTTCAACTGTGACCTTGACCTTGGACGTAGGTGCGTGGTTATTGATCGCGACACACCTTCTCATCATGAGAAACATTTGTGCTAAGCCATTTGATAATCCATGCATCGGTGTAGAAGACATAGAGCGGAAGGGAATTTCAATAGGTTTGACCTTTGACCTTCAACAGTGACCTTGACCTCGTACGTAGGTGCGTGGTTATTGATCGCGACACACCTTCTCATCGTGAGAAACATTTGTGCCAAGCCATTTGGGAATTTCAATATTTTTGACCTTTGACCTTCAACTGTGACCTTGACCTTGGATGTAGGTGCGTGGTTATTGATCGCGACACACCTTCTCATCCTGAGAAACATTTGCGCCAAGGAATTTGATAATCCATGCATCGGTGTAGAAGATATAGAGCGGAAGGGAATTTCAATAGGTTTGACCTTTGACCTTCAACTGTGACCTTGACCTTGGATGTAGGTGCGTGGTTATTGATTGCGACACCTTCTCATCATGAGAAACATTTGTGCCAGGCCATTTGATAATCCATGCATCGGTGTAGAAGATATAGAGCGGAAGGGAATTTCAATAGGTTTGACCTTTGACCTTCAACTGTGACCTTGGACGTAGGTGCGTGGTTAGCAATTTGATAATCCATGCATCGGTGTAGAAGATATAGAGCGGAAGGGAATTTCAATAGGTTTGACCTTTGACCTTCAACTGTGACCTTGACCTTGGACGTTGGTGCGTGGTTATTGATCGCGACACACCTTCTCATCATGAGAAACATTTGTGCCAAGCCATTTGATAATCCATGCATCGGTGTAGAAGATATAGAGCGGAAGGGAATTTCAATAGGTTTGACCTTTGACCTTCAACAGTGACCTTGACCTTGGACGTAGGTGCGTGGTTTTCCAAGTATGGTTGCTGTAGGCCCAGGAGTATTCCATATACAAGCTTGAGTAAAAACAGTAACCAAGGGGAGATAACAAGTAATCCAAGGATAAAAGTAGGTCAAGGTCAAATATAGGTCAGGGATTATTGATGTACATCACTAGGAGATGAAGTTGTCCAAGTATGGTTGATGTAGGCCCAGAAGTATTCCATATACAAGCTTGACTATAAACATTAACCAAGTAATTCAAGGTTAAATGTAGGTGAAGGTAAAATAAAGGTCAGGGGTTATTGATGTACATCCCTATGAGAAAAAGTTATCCAAGTATGGTGTATGTATGCACAATAGTATTCCATCTACAAGCTTGACTAATAACCTTAACCAAGGTTGAGTAAAAACCTTAACCAAGGGGAATTAAGTAAGTAATTTAAGGTTAAATGTAGGTCAAGGTCAAATATAGGTCAGGGGTTGTTGATGTACATCACTAGGAGATGAAGTTGTCCAAGTATGGTTGGTGTAGGGCCATGAGTATTCCATCTACAAGCTTGAGTAAAAACCTTAACCAAAGAGAATTAAGTAAGTAATTCAAGAGGAAATGTAGGTCAAGGTCAAATATAGGTCAGGGGTTGTTGATGTACATCACTAGGAGATGAAGTTGTCCAAGTATGGTTGGTGTAGGGCCATGAGTATTCCATCTACAAGCTTGAGTAAAAACCTTAACCAAAGAGAATTAAGTAAGTAATTCAAGAGGAAATGTAGGTCAAGGTCAAATATAGATAAGGGGTTATTGATGTACATCACTATGAGAAAAGGTTGTCCAATTATCGTGTCTGTATGCACAATAGTATTCCATGTACAAGCTTAAGTAAAAAGCTTAACCAAGGTCGAGTAAAAACCTTAACCAAGGGGAATTAAGTAAGTAATTCAATGTTAAATGTAGGTCAAGGTCAAATATAGGTCAGGGGTTGTTGATGTACATCACTAGGAGATGAAGTTGTCCAAGTATGGTTGGTGTAGGGCCAGGAGTATTCCATGTACAAGCTTGATTAAAAACGTTAACCAAGGGGAATTAAGTAATTCAAGAGGAAATGTAGGTCAAGGCCAAATATAGATCAGGGGTTGTTGATGTACATCACTAGGAGATGAAGTTGTCCAAGTATGGTGGGTGTAGGGCCAGTAGTATTCCATATAGAAGGTTTACTAAAAACCTTAACCAAAAGGAATTAAGTAAGTAATTGAAGAGGAAATGTAGGTCAAGGTCAAATATAGATCAGGGGTTATTGATGTACATACCTATGAGAAAAGGTTGTCGAAGTATGGTGTGTGGATGCACAATAGTATTCAATGTACAAGCTTGAAAAAAAAACCTTAACCAAGGTTGACTAAAAACCTTAACCAAGGGGAATTAAGTAAGTAATTCAAGAGGAAATATGGTCAAGGTCAAATATAGATCAGGGGTTATTGATGTACATCACTATGAGAAAAGGATGTGCATCACTAGGAGATGAAGTTGTCCAAGTATGGTGGGTGTAGGGCCAGTAGTATTGCATATACAAACTTGAGTAAAAACCTTAACCAAGGTTGACTAAAAACCTTAACCAAGGGGAATTAACCAAGTAATTCAAGAGGAAATGTAGGTGAAGGTCAAATATAGATCAGGGGTTATTGATGTACATCACTAGGAGATGAAGTTGTCCAAGTATGGTGGGTGTAGGGCCAGTAGTATTCCATATACAAGCTTGACTAAAAACCTTAACCAAGGCGTGACGGTGACGCCGACGCCGACGCCGACGCCGGGGTGACAACATAAGCTCTACTTATTCTTCGAATAGTCGAGCTAAAAATATGAAAAGTACTTGTAAAAAGTGCAGATCCTGATGAGACAGCTCGTCACGAGCCGGCTCATCTGGATCTACACGGTTTGCCAATACCTATATACTTTCTTATAAATGGACTAGTCTGAAAATGATTTTGTGACGATTGGATTGGTTGGAAAATTAACATATGAAAATCCATTCCAGTGAAAGGGCTAATGATCAACATGACAGACCCTGCTGATACTGGCTCCAACTTGTAAAAGTTTCTTTACAATGTTTGCGACCAGCATACGAGTTAAATCAGGCTGTGCTTCATTGTTGTGTGTATATAGACAAAGTTCAATTCAATAGCAAATAATGGAGAACAATATTGACGATATAATAATAATAATAATAAATAAATTGTGATTACCTTAAGTGAATTTTGTCTTGATGATACAGAAGATGATAGCGTCCATTGATCATGTCTCTTATACTGTGGACGTCTCCTTTGCGTAGCTGTAAATTAAAATGGTTGGCTTATGCAGGGCTCCAGATAAGGAATTAGTAATTGAGTATTGTCACTCCATCATTTCTGAAGCAATTGGGTATTTCAAAATTTTAATTGGGTAAAATAAAATCACATTTATTTACTGTTTGCACATCAACAGACAGCAATTATTGAATGGTTTGCTTCGAAATGAAAACATATCTTAGCATTTCATTAGAATTGTCTCCTTGGAGACAATTCTAATGAAATACCAAGATGTGTATTCATGGAAAATAAGAAAAATATGCTATATTGGTGGTCTGTTTATTGTTTTATGCAGCATGATAAAGGTACAACAATTTATTTATTGCTTTTTGAACTCCCTACTTTCAATTTCAATTGGGTTTTTGATAATTTTAATTGGGTATTTAAGCAAATACGCAGCTTATCTGGAGCTCTGCTTATGGACAGTATCACAAACTCTAGCCATTGTAAATGCTAGCACAGATGGAGAGAGAGATGAGTAGCTAGACAGATGAGCGGACAGATGGCACAGCAACTGATGATGTGACTTGTAAGTAGGCGCATTCACCTTACTGAGAAATAGGAAATATTATAGGAATGAATGGCCTTTTCGTGGAATTTATCAGGGTATAAACTTGGAAAAGTCGCGGGAATACTGGACGAAGGCCGGAAGGCCTCGTCCAGTATTCCCGCGACTTTTCCAAGTTTATATCCCCGATAAATTCCACAAAAAGGCCATTCATTCCTTATAATTCCAGCATTTGAAATAAATTCATCAAGAAAATGTGTTTATTTTCCGTTTTCTTAAGAATTATTTTAACTGCGCCTGACGGTTACGGAAAGTAGTTTGGCATGGGAGTTTACTGGGATATAAATTTTGGACAGAGACTTGCTATGGACCAATCAAATGTTAGGGAATTATGTAAATATTTTTGTGCTGGAATTATGACAGAATGCATGAACTTGTGGCAGAGGTTTGGAGAGTGTGACTCAATGGGCATATAAGAAAGAATGTGCAAAATTGTGGTAAAGTGCGGTAGAAGAATGAACTAGCTAGGTTAAATTAACCGTCTCATAACCTTCTTAATTTAAAGCACACATTTCGACTGCATTGAAACCAATACTAAATTCGGAAACAAAAACGGCACATTTTCTGGGCTCATATGCCCGGGGTTGGATGGTCTGCAAGCGAATTCCCACCCTTAAATATAAGATAACTAATTGTGGAAAGTCGAGACAAACGTGTGGATTGGTGTAGACGATAGTGAGAGGACTCAAACAAGTGCTGAAAGTCCTCTGATGTACTTTTCTTTGTTTTAACCGTGTCCTCGGACAGATTTCCATTAATTCCGTACGTACTCTACCGATAGTCTGAGGATCCAGAACAATGAAGTTCTTGCACTATTGGTGCTGCGGCATTGTGTGTGTGCGTGCATGTCGATTGGTGTAGACAATAGTGAGAGGACTCAAACAATGGGTTTCAAGTCCTCTGAGATACCTTTCTTTGTTTTATCTGAGTCATTGGACAGAATTCCATTCATTCCGTACGTACTTCATCGAGAAACTGAGGACCCATAACAATGGAGCGAACAATGAAGTATTTGCATTATCGGTGCTGGGGGGGGGGGGGTGTGCGTGTATGTGTGAGAGAGAGAGAGAGAGAGAGAGAGAGAGAGAGAGAGACTACTATACCAAACATATTGCTCTCAAGCACAATATTCAAGTATTTTGCAATAAAGAAATTGATAAATATTGGCAAGATCAGCGCAGGTGGTGGTGCATCAGCATCAATGTCAGGACTTCATATACAGTGCTACCTCTCTAAACCGGGCACTCTGGGAGGTTCCCAGGGTGTCCAGTTTATCGAGGTGACACTGTAAATGAGACATGAATATGTCAATGCATGCGGGTGTGCTTGGCATGGGTGTGTTCCAAAATGCTCGCATGTATCAAGTGTCCAAATATTGAATAGGGAACAAATGATAAATAAATACAACAAATTTAAACATTCACTTAATTTAGCTGCAAAAAGAAAACATTGTTTGCTTTTTGAAGCTCAACTAAGTGAGTGTTCAACTTTATGACAGCATTTTCACTACTCAATTTGAAAATCAATGCGTATTTTCACATTGCTGAGCATATTTCGTACTCCCACATTTGATAATCAAAGTGTATTCAGCTAAAATAATTGTGTACAATACGCCAATACGCACCTTATCTGGAGCTCTGAATATTAAAGTTATATCATAATGAAGAAACTTGTACAAACTTTTTGACGTCTGTTGACGCAGACGACGACGACAGAAAATCACTAAAGATTTCTTTTATATGTGATGTTGATGTAAACAATGGTATGATAGCTTGGCTAAGCTATACATCATTATTACTTAACCATTACTACGCTGAATTAAAGACCACCTCCGAATAGCAATCACCTGGCTGTAAAGGCCACAATTGTATTGTCCCAATGGCACAATTACTATATAAATGACCCTGTGAATAACAGGTTTGACTGTATATGAAATAAAATACAGTTTAAACTAACTCATCTCCATTTCAGTGAAGTTGAAGTCAAAATTTTAAGCCAGCTTCAAAATCAAATATTTCACCATAAAACATTTTCGCCACTTGTCCGTGGTCATAAATATATGTTTTTTGGCTATTAATTATAGCATCTGCATGTCCGCTTTCAATGTCCTGGACAGCAAATCCGTTACCCCACCCACCCATTTCCATACACCACATTACCAGACTGTAATGTATAGTGTATGGAAATGAGTGGGTGGGGTAACATTTAATAATACATGTAATAATATTGAGTAATAATAATAATAATATTGAGTCTGCGACCAGTGCAGCTCCAGATCAGATGGTCACAACCTACACCACACTGTCCTGTTCCGTCTGCAGTTGCTGCTATGACAACATTTTAGCAACTGTCGTGCCCGACTGTTGTTGTGGCAGCAACTGCAGACGGGACATCATGTTGTACGGTGTGTACGCTGTTCACTGTTGGGTTGGTGAACTATAATCCTAACAGATCCACGGAAACATTTTGATTGGCAATATGCTGTAAGATAACCCAATTTTCATAACCTTTTGTAGTCTGCTACCGCTTGGGCTGCCTAACTCTTAGGCCGACCATTTGTCGCGGAATGTGCCATCCCACACTAAAGTTCACAAACTGCACCAGACGCCGAATACGAACACTTATGCTGAGCTGTTCACAGAACGCCACAGGATAGACACTCTGAGCCAAGACCACGAAACACGAACACAGACGCCGTTTAACCTTTACAATGCTGAATTAAAATTTGTCGTCTGCTGTTTTTTTTTTATTTTCCATTTTTCTTATCAAAAACATGGTTTGACAGCAATTTAGAATCATTTGAAATGGAAATGATTCTAAAATGCTGCCAAACCATGTTCTTATTTAGAGAAAATGCAAAATAAGTTACAACAGCAGACGACAGTTTTTGGTTCCCGCCTTCTAAGGGTCAACTACGACGCCGAAAATGAACAGCATTTTGTCTAAACGAATCACTGGACGAACCTGTGACGTGTCGACATATTTTCCAACCTATATCAAGAAACAAGCGCGCCAAGTCAGATTGACCAATCAGAAGCTAGGTATCCAAGGTGTAACCAAAACAAGATATATCGGGGGAAAAAAAGAAAGAATTAATGAATAAATAATTAGATACACATCCAAGCTAGTAAACCATCTCCAATTTTAACCATATTATAGTATATAGTTTGAAAACAAAAACCAAATGCCCAATTGTTAACCACAAACACCAAATCATCCGAATGTACCAAACACACACCTGTCTAAAGGAGCAAATGCTTTTAAATGTGACGCACTCGATAGAAATTCTTCCACCGTAATTAATATTTTAAAATGTATACCGTATGCATTTTAGGCTTTCTATAAAATTCACAATTTTCTATCTGTCACACAGGCTTCGATCCCTGCATGACAGCCATAAAATTTGGGTAACCTGAAGGAGCTTGGCATCTGAGCAGGATCTACACTCGTAAACGAGTCAACAAACCCCTTTTTATCGCGGTAGCTAAAAATTAACTCACCAGACTGTGTGAATTTTTTTTTGTGCATGTTCACTCTTCCAATGTCTTTATCCCTGATGTCATTGGTAACGGGGCCTGGTGAATTCTCTCTCATCGCCTGCCTCTCGGCTTCCGTTTCAGGTCTTTGAGCTCGTTTTTGTAGTAGTTGAACCTGAAAAATCACCCAATGCAGTATTTTCTTTTAATGAGGTCTCTGGGGCCTGTGGAAATTGCAATTGATGGATTTACATTTATTGAGCATAGGCTGCATATGCAGCCTATGCTCAATAAATGTAAATCCATTAATTGTTTACAAGAAAGTATTGTTAATGTAAAATTTACAGACTATCATAATCTTGCACTTACAAACATTTTTATCTTAAGAAGCTTAGTGAAACGGGCCCCAGATGTCCAATATCTGATTGTTCGCTTCATGTACAGTAAATAGAGAATAGTAGGTTAGTGCCATGAATGGGAAAAAATATCTGGCAAGGCTTAGATATTTTCTTCCATTCACGGCACTAACCTACTATTCTATTTATCCCGTCAACACATACAACTTGCTTTAAAATGCAAAAAAATAACCACACATATCCATACGCAGTGATTAGGTCGTATTGACAGGATATCAAAAATGTTTCACAGCACCGTGTTTCACGGCACATAGACACTGTGTTGACGGGATAAATGACTTTATTTGTCATTGTGAAAGTATGATACTATACCATATTTAGAAAGAAATGTCCATTGCAGACACTACTGAAAGTATTTGAAACAAAATAAATTATCCATTGCAAAACATATTTATAATACATAAAAATAGCTAGCGCTGCAAATGCACGTTATATTTCAGCTTTTTTTAAAGTAATTTTCATATTTTTGAAAACATAACCCCTTTTCATAAATGGACTAGTCTGAAAATCATCTTCCGACGGTTGGATTGGTTGTAAAATTAACATGTCAAAATTCATTACTGTAACAGTTACTTAGAGGTACGGTGGCACAGAGGGGACATGGAAATATTTTTTACTTTCGTGTGCGCACGCGATAGCTACTGCGTTCACACGTGATAGCTACTGCGTGCGCACGCGATAGCTATTGCGTGCGCACGCGATAGCTTAGCCAATGAAACCCTATCGCGTGCGCACGTGATAACTATCGCGTGCGGACTCAATAGCTATCGCGTGCGCACGCGGAAGTAAAAAATATAGAGGTGATAGGGTTAAACTATTTTTTTCCTAATCTGTTTCATCTTGTTCTATACATAACTGAGACGCAGTGCATTTAAAGGGCGTCTCTCATATGAAACACACCATGTGATTTTGTACCTTCGGACATCTGCGTAATTTCATTAAATACGTTCACAAAATTTGCAATATTTTTCTTAAGTAAAGTCAAAGGTTGACAAAATCTACAGAGTACATGCGGAATATAATTGTTAATTTTGTAAACGTATTTCATGAAAGTACGCAGTTGTCCGAAGGTACAAAATCACACGACGTGTCTCATATTTGGTACAGTAATAACACTCAATATTTCAAGTTAACAAAATTTGGTTTCAGAAACCCTGATTCTGATGAAATAGCTCACACTCCTGTAGCCTGATCATGATCTGTCTGGCTTGTTAGAAGCATGATATTTGTGTGTGATTGATGGAATGGCAAACAGTGCAGATTCTGATCAGACTGTGCAGATACAAATTGGGCGGCCGTCTTAGAGAGGTTGAATTATAATTTGAAAACAGGGTGTACACATAAAGTTCATCTGGAGTGGTGTTTTGTTTGTTTGTTTATTAGTGTTTAACGGCCTATCAACAGCTAAGGTCATGTAAGGCCGGGCAAACGGGTTTGATCCCATTTTAACCTGCTGCATCGGGGGGAAAATCCCAAAATCGGAACGGAATATTTACATCGAAAACAAATATATTCAGCCCTGTAATTAGAATAACCGGACCTGGTGCCAGGTCCATACCACACCAAAGTCACTTCGCCCCTTCCCCTAAAAAAATAGGATTACGAATATCGTAATACTCACATAAGGGGTATAACCAGATTCAACTGTCACATAACATACAAAATGTCAAAGATGAAATAATTATGGCGTATGTGAGGGCCAAACCAGGTCTCCAGTCGGGATTCTGGTAAGGATAAACCCTGATCGTTAAATTACCCATCGTGTGCTCCCACCTGCCACCCACTATCTGGAGTGGTGACTGGTGACTGTAGCCATACCCGCCATAAAGTAAAAGCTCCATGGCAGGAGGTTTATAAAAATATAGGTCTAGTTATCTTACATTTAATGGTGGGAATTGGCTCAAAGAATCTTCCACACCTGTAGCCGATTTCATCAAAATTGCAAAGTATACTTATCTAGCAAAGTATACTTTGAGGGAGTAATAATTTATTTTTTCAGAAAGGAATTATTTCATATAGAACTAACAACAGCATATATTTCATGATTAAAAGTATGCAGAATTATACTGAATTTATTACATTATCACAGCCAAAATGGCTGTGATAATGTAATAAATTCTGTATAATAAAAATTAATAAATTTTTCCTAAAATTGAAAATTTCTCCCTTAAAGTATACTTTGCTAGATAAGTATACTTTGCAATGTTGGTGAAATAGGCTACAGATACTGACAGATTATCACTGACAACTGACAATATGGGGCAACAAATGAGACATTGACTCGATGGTCAGCTTAATTGCACACACTAATCATTAAGCAGTGTTTTGAAACCCAAACATATGCTAAGTGTTTGAAAATCGCAATGAAACATACTTGACTTGCTTGAAATTGGCCGAGAAATGTCTTAAAATTTGCTTTTAGAAATGATGTTTAAGATTGTAAAAAATCAAGGGGTCGAATATTTAAATCAGGAGATGAAAATTTAAGGCAGGAGTCAAAGTAATTTGACCTTGACATTGGGCACAGGGGCCGCACGGGAGGGGGGTAGAATGAAAATATAGATGATGTTAAACACCCATGTGAAGTTTCAAGGTAATGGGCAAAGCAGTTGCGAGATATAGTACGAAAAAATTTATAACGAAAAACTTTAACCAAAAAATTTAACCAAAAAACTTAACCAAAAACTTTAACCATAAAACTTAACCAAAAAACTTAACCGAAAACTTCAAAGTAATTTGACCTTGACATTGGGCACAGGGGCCGCACGGGAGGGGGGTAGAAAGAAAATATAGATGATGATAAACACCCATGTGAAGTTTCAAGGTAATGGGCAAAGCAGTTGCAGAGATAGAGTATAACGAAAAACTTTATCCAAAAACTTAAGCAAAAAACTTAACCAAAAAACCGTATCCTTAATTAAAAAACTTAACCAAAAACTTAACCAAAAAACTTAAGCAAAAACTTCAAAGTAATTTGACCTTGACATTGGGCACAGGGGAGAACCGCACGGAAGGATGGGGGTAGAATGAAAATATAGATGATGATAAACACCCATGTGAAGTTTCAAGGTAATGGGCAAAGCAGTTGCAGAGATATAGTATAACGAAAAACATTAACCAAAAAATTTAAGCAAAAAACTTAAGCAAAAAACTTAACCAAAAACTTTAACCAAAAAACTTAACCAAAAAACTTAACCAAAAACTTCAAAGTAATTTGACCTTGATATTGGGCACAGGGGACGCACAGGAGGGGGGTAGAATGAAAATATAGATGATGATAAACACCCATGTGAAGTTTCAAGGTAATGGGCAAAGCAGTTGCAGAGATATAGTATAACGAAAAACTTTAACCAAAAAACTTAACTAAAAAACTTAACCAAAAACTTTAACCAAAAAACCTAACCAAAAAACTTAACCAAAGAACTTAACCAAAAAGAACTTAACCAAAAACTTCAAAGTAATTTGACCTTGACATTGGGCACAGGGGCCGCACGGAAGGGGGGTAGAATGAAAATATAGATGATGATAAACACCCATGTGAAGTTTCAAGGTAATGGGCAAAGCAGTTGCAGAGATATAGTATAACGAAAAACTTTAACCAAAAAATTTAAGCAAAAAACTTAAGCAAAAAACTTAACCAAAAACTTTAACCAAAAAACTTAACCAAAAAACTTAACCAAAAACTTCAAAGTAATTTGACCTTGACATTGGGCACAGGGGCCGCACGGAAGGGGGGTAGAATGAAAATATAGATGATGATAAACACCCATGTGAAGTTTCAAGGTAATGGGCCAAAGCAGTTTGCAGAGATATAGTATAACAAAAAACTTTAACCAAAAAACTTAACCAAAAACTTTAACCAAAAAACTTAACCAAAAAAACTTAACCAAAAACTTTAACCAAAAAACTTAACCAAAAACTTCAAAGTAATTTGACCTTGACATTGGGCACAGGGCCGCACGGGAGGGGGGGGGTAGAATGAAAATATAGATAATGATAAACACCCATGTGAAGTTTCAAAGTAATGGGCAAAGCAGTTGCAGAGATATAGTATAACAAAAAACTTTAACCAAAAAACTTAACCAAAAACTTTAACCAAAAAACTTAACCAAAAAACTTAACCAAAAACTTTAACCAAAGAACTTAACCAAAAACTTTAACCAAAAAACTTAACCAAACAACTTAACCAAAAACTTTAACCGGACACACGTACGTACGCCAAAGTGCCGACTATATCGCGCTGTCCGCAAGCGGGCGTGACAAAAATAAAACAAATTTAACTAGAAATGTGGCCTGTCGGCACACGAATGCCCCCGCTGGCAGCCAAAGAAAAACGAGACATATTTGATTATAAGCCAATTACACGAGCGTTAAGGTTTTGAACGCACCAAGTCTGTGACCTTGACCCTGGGCTTAGTGGGGGCGGGACGAATGTGGATTTGTCACAGGGCGGTAGAGGACAATTGTAGCAATGCGTGTGTGAAATGTGAAGCAGATCCGAGCAAGGACACAGAAATTACAAGCCATTTACCCGAGTGTTAAGGTTTAAAACGCACCAAGTCTGTGACCTTGACCCTGGGCTTAGCGGTGGCGGGACGAATGTGGATTTGTCACAGAGCAGTAGAGGACCATTGGAGCAATGCATATGTGAAATGTGAAGCAGATCCGAGCAAGGAAACAGCAATTATAAGCCATTTACCCAGCGTTAAGGTTTCTAACGCACAAAGTCTGTGACCTTGACCCTGTGCTTAGCGGGGGCGGGACAAATGTGGATTTGTCACAGGGTGGTAGAGGACCATTGGAGCAATGCGTGTGTGAAATGTGAAGCACATCCGAGCAAGGAAAACACAGAAATTATAAGCCATTTACCCAGCGTTAAGGTTCGAACGCACCAAGTCTGTGACCTTGATCCTGGGCTTAGCGGGGGGGGGCGGGACGAATGTGGATTTGTCACAGGGCGGTAAAGGACCATTGGAGCTATAGCGTGTGTGAAATGTGAAGCAGACCTCCGAGCAGGAAACAGAATTATAAGAATTTACAGCCGGTAAGGTTTAGAACGCATCCCATGTCTGTGAAGGTTTCGAACGCATTCAAGTTCTTGTGACCTTGAACCCTGGGCTTAGCGGGGGCGGGACAATGTGGATTTGTCCACAGGGCGGTAGAGGACCATTGGAGCAATGCGTGTTTTGAAATGTGAAGCAGATCCGAGCAAGGAAAGATAAATTATAAGCAATTTCCCCAGTGTTAAGGTTTCGAACGCACCAAGTCTGTGACCTTGACCCTGGGCTTAGCGGGGGCGGGACGAATGTGGATTTGTCACAGGGCGGTAGAGGACCTTGGAGCAATGTGTTGTGTGAAGCAGATCGAGCAAGGAAAGAGAAATTATAGACATTTACCCAGTGTTAAGGTTTCGAACGCACCAAGTCAGTGACCTTGACCCTGGGCTTAGCGGGGGCTGGGACGAATGTGGATTTGTCACAGGGCGGTAGAGGACCATGAGCAATGCGTGTTTTTGAAATGTGAAGGCAGATCCGAGCAAGGAAAGATAAATTATAAAGCCATTTTACCCAGCGTTAAGGTTAGTTTCGAACGCACCAAGTCTGTGACCTTGACCCTGGGCTTACGTGGGGGCGGGACGAATGTGGATCTGTCACGGGCGGTAGAGGACCATTGGAGCAATGCGTGTTTGAAATGTGAAGCAGATCGAGCAAGGAAAGATAAATTATAAGCCATTTACCCAGTGTTAAGGTTTCGAACGCACCAAGTCTGTGACCTTGACCCTGGGATTAGCGGGGGCGGAACGAATGTGGATTTGTCACAGGGCGGTAGGAGGGATTGGAGCAATGTGTGTGTGAAATGTGAAGCAGATCCGAGCAAGGAAACAGAAATTATAAGACATTTACCCAGCGTTAAGGTTTCAAACGCACCAAGTCTGTGACCTTGACCCTGGGCTTAGCGGGGGCGGGACGAATGTGGATTTGTCACAGGGCGGTAGAGGACCATTGGAGCATGCGTGTTTGAAATGTGAAGCTGATCCGAGCAAGGAAAGATAAATTATAAGCCATTTACCAGCGTTGTTAAGGTTTCGAACGCACCAAGTCTGTGACCTTGACCCTGGGCTTAGCGGGGGCGGGACGAATGTGGATCTGTCACAGGGCGGTAGAGGACCATTGGAGCAATGCGTGTGTGAAATGTGAAGCAGATCCGAGCAAGGAAACAGAAATTATAAGACATTTACCCAGCGTTAAGGTTTCGGGACGTACGTACGTACGTACGTACGTACGTACGGACACCGGTAACACTATATGCCCCCCTCACCATTCGGTGGCGGGGGCATAAAAATTCACTTATTTGAGCTGCAAAAATCTCCTTATTTTTCACCATTTCTCCTGTCGTAAATTTCTCCAGTCACACCCACAAATCATCTCAAAATCAGGAGATATGACAGGTATGACTGTACCTCTTGTTGGCCGGCCCTGCCTAACTGTGGAACCATATTCTTTGGCTTGGAATATTGGCATTGTTTCGGCTGGGCTGGTGCCGGCTCTCCCTTTGACTGCATAGCTGTATCCTTGTTGATATCTAAGACTCTCGTCAAGCTGGAAATCTCCTGCTCAAAACTGTCCCTTTGAGATCTGATTGACATCCTCTGTGGTGGTGGCGCATCCAGATTGTTCATACTTGGTTCTGGTGTCGTATATCTTTCTGTGAATACCATAATAAACATAAATATTCAAACACAATTTCTTCTCAGGTATACATACAAATATCCTGGGGCCCGAAACACTAAACTTCGTACGACTAAAATGTTCGTAAGTGCAAATTTAGAATCATCTGGAAATTTCAATTGATGAATTTACATTTATTGAGCACAGGTTGCATATGCAGCCTATGCTCAATAAATGTAAATCCAATAATTGTTTACAAGAAAACGTTGATAATATTAAATTTACAGACTATCATAATTTTGCACTTACGAATATTTTAGTCGTACGATGTTTAGTAAAACGGCCGCCTGTTTCCCACAAATGTCCCAGTGTTTAATTTGTTTTGGGAAATCTCTATTTTATAGGCGTTTCTCAAAACAAATAGTGTCCGACTATTTAAGGTTATTATGGTACATAGGGAACAACTGTTCCATGTGAAATCCGCTGTTGGACTTTGGGCATTTAAATATTCATTAATATCAACAATTGAAAATTACTTGCAAGAAGTGCAGATGCTGACGTGACGTTCGCTACGAGCTAGCTCAGCTGGATCTATACTGTTTGCTATAGAGGTTTGCAATGTTGAAAGGGTTGGTTAATGTTTGATAAAAAACATTATATACATGTACAGCTGCTCCAACCAGGTGCCAGAGAGTTGATTACAGTGAAATAATGTGGAAGTGATTGGATTCTGCCACTAAACAAATGAGTCAGCGTAGTGAATCAAGTTTGGTGGTATGAAATGTCGCTGTGACTAGAGATCTGGATATACACTGGTTGTGAATACCATAAGCCCCATGTCTCCAATCACAACCACAAATCATGATTATATTATTTCACAATAATCAACTCACCTAATCATTTTCTTACATTTCACACAATCAAATTTTATAACCAAACAATGTGATCGCCGGCGAGTCTCTCACCCACGAAGGACAAGGTCACCAAGGTCACCAAGGTCAATGTCACCCGAATGACATAGGATGGTTAGCCACCAATGTGAGGAAGCTATTGAAGAAATTTCCCAAAAATCTGATATAATCTGGGGGCATAAAAAAGCAAACCATCGCCAAGAATTGTTCCACAGATGTGTTGTCTTCGACTCATCTTCTTAGAAACAAAATCACATGGCTTATCTCACAAATATTGTATTGTTTTGTGTTGTACGATTCGCCCCGCCCTGCCCTGCCCCGCCCCGCCCCGCCCCGCCCCGCCCTTTGTATTGTAGCTTACCATAAATTACATTCTCTAAGACCGTGTTGGGAGTATCATCTGCTGGATCGACCACTGGAATTTCCATCATCGATGTATAGTTATCTGTGGTGGCGTCGGTGTTCTCGCCAACCAGTGATACTGGCATCACAGAGAAATCGCCATCCAACGGCTCGATATCTTCGGCATCTCCTGACACTGTCTGGGACTTGATCTCTGTGTAACGTAGACGATGTATGAGACACGCCATGAGTTTTTCTACCTTCAGTTTTTGTAACATATTTAATGAAATTATGCAGATGTCCGAACGTACAAAATCACATGGCAAGTCACATATCGATGGTCTAGTAACATAAGGTCGTAACTGCTATGCTTTAGCCATCGATATGTCAGTGATGATTTAATATGATAGTTTAAGTTTATTGCGAAGATACTTATGAAATCACACTATTGTCTAGCTGTTCCACGTTTTTCTGCCGACAAACTTTTGGCTATTAAACATATTAAATCTAAAATATATTTAAATGTAAGTACTTTTTCACCAATAACAAAAAAGTCACCCTCCCCAAAAATAATTTATTGATGAAATTCCATCAAATATTGATTTTATAGCGAAAACACGATTTTCCTATGGGAAAAGAGGTGGAAAAGAGGTGGAAGCAGTGGGGGAGAAGTCAAAAAACAAAAACAATTGGAAATTGACTCCGAAACCTGGCTAGATAGCTTGGAAATGATGCAACTATTCAAGAAAACAAGTTATATTTTGAAAATCGGTTTACAAATAAAATTCACTGTAAATCAGACATGTGAGCACTTCAAGACACATTCTACAGTTTTGCAATCATGAAAAATCATTGTAATCAGAGATACATAACAGTGAAACACATCTCAGGTAAACATCTATATTTTCTCGAGTGTCTGGTTTAGAGGCGTTTCACTGTACTAGAGGATCTTACACGAGTGATGATTTAATATGATATTTATTGAACATGTTTAAACACTTTCACCACTAAGAAACTAGAATGGAATTATTCCATCTTATATTTCATTAACCCTTACAATGCTAAATTAAAATTGTGTCATCGGCTGTTTATTTTATATTTTCCATATTTGTCATAAAATCAAACCATGTTTTTATTGATAAAAAAGGCAAAATATTAAGCAACAGCAGACGTATCTTTTCGTTACCAGCATTCTAAGGGTTAATCAGAAAAGGAGGAATTTTACAAAAACTTAAATATCCACACATTGTGCAGATCCTGATGAGACGTCTCGTCTGGATCTACACTATTTGCAAAGATTGTGATTGAGGCCTGTGGGGTTGAAATGGTTAGTAAGAAATGTCGCTTTGTCGAGTTTCTTATGAAACAAGACTCAATCTCTGTATAACATAGAGTGGCGATTTACACATTTAATATTTATTGAACGAGTAAATAATTTGATAAGAAACAAAGGGGAAAGTGAATAGGTTTAAAGGTACATGCCCACTCAGTAGACACAAAATGTTCTTTATAACAGACATCATCAGAGACATTTTCTGGCAAAATGTTCATTCACCATTACTCCATGTATTGATTGGCATTATTATACATTTTATATCACGGGTATAACCAGATTCAACTGTCACATACAAAATTCCAAAGACGTATGTGAGGGCCAAACCAGGGGGCCGTTTCACTAAACTTTGTACAACTAAAATGTCCGTAAGTGCAAAATTATGATAGTCTATAAATTGCACATCAACACGGTTTTCTTGTCAGGGTTGGCCGGGAAATACCGGGGGCGGGAATTCCCGACGGGAAATACCTCCCGTCCCGGGAAATACTCCCCAAAGTGGGAAATACCGGGAAATACCGGGAAATATGAATTTTGATGTTATTATTTGATAATTAAAGTTATTTAAATTAAGTTTTAAGCTCAGTAATAGTTAATTAAACAATCAACAACTTAATAATTAGATATAGGGGTTAATTACAATGTATAAGTCTGTCTGTTTTTCTGCCGACAAACTTTTGGCTATTAAACATATTAAATCTAAAATATATTTAAATGTAAGTACTTTTTCACCAATAACAAAAAAGTCACCCTCCCCAAAAATAATTTATTGATGAAATTCCATCAAATATTGATTTTATAGCGAAAACACGATTTTCCTATGGGAAAAGAGGTGGAAAAGAGGTGGAAGCAGTGGGGGAGAAGTCAAAAAACAAAAACAATTGGAAATTGACTCCGAAACCTGGCTAGATAGCTTGGAAATGATGCAACTATTCAAGAAAACAAGTTATATTTTGAAAATCGGTTTACAAATAAAATTCACTGTAAATCAGACATGTGAGCACTTCAAGACACATTCTACAGTTTTGCAATCATGAAAAATCATTGTAATCAGAGATACATAACAGTGAAACACATCTCAGGTAAACATCTATATTTTCTCGAGTGTCTGGTTTAGAGGCGTTTCACTGTACTAGAGGATCTTACACGAGTGATGATTTAATATGATATTTATTGAACATGTTTAACACTTTCACCACTAAGAAACTAGAATGGAATTATTCCATCTTATATTTCATTAACCCTTACAATGCTAAATTAAATTGTGTCATCGGCTGTTTATTTTATATTTTCCATATTTGTCATAAAATCAAACCATGTTTTTATTGATAAAAAAGGCAAAATATTAAGCAACAGCAGACGTATCTTTTCGTTACCAGCATTCTAAGGGTTAATCAGAAAAGGAGGAATTTTACAAAAACTTAAATATCCACACATTGTGCAGATCCTGATGAGACGTCTCGTCTGGATCTACACTATTTGCAAAGATTGTGATTGAGGCCTGTGGGGTTGAAATGGTTAGTAAGAAATGTCGCTTTGTCGAGTTTCTTATGAAACAAGACTCAATCTCTGTATAACATAGAGTGGCGATTTACACATTTAATATTTATTGAACGAGTAAATAATTTGATAAGAAACAAAGGGAAAGTGAATAGGTTTAAAGGTACATGCCCACTCAGTAGACACAAAATGTTCTTTATAACAGACATCATCAGAGACATTTTCTGGCAAAATGTTCATTCACCATTACTCCATGTATTGATTGGCATTATTATACATTTTATATCACGGGTATAACCAGATTCAACTGTCACATACAAAATTCCAAAGACGTATGTGAGGGCCAAACCAGGGGGCCGTTTCACTAAACTTTGTACAACTAAAATGTCCGTAAGTGCAAAATTATGATAGTCTATAAATTGCACATCAACACGGTTTTCTTGTCAGGGTTGGCCGGGAAATACCGGGGGCGGGAATTCCCGACGGGAAATACCTCCCGTCCCGGGAAATACTCCCCAAAGTGGGAAATACCGGGAAATACCGGGAAATATGAATTTTGATGTTATTATTTGATAATTAAAGTTATTTAAATTAAGTTTTAAGCTCAGTAATAGTTAATTAAACAATCAACAACTTAATAATTAGATATAGGGGTTAATTACAATGTATAAGTCTGTTTCATTCCCAACTATGGGTACTCATCAGGTGGAATATTTGGCAACCATGACATTTATATTTGGTTGTATTATTTTTTTGTAAATTACTTCTTCATTTTTTAGGAAGCATCTGAGTGTCTGCTAAATACAATTCACAAGGATAATGTCATCATGATCAGACTGTTTAGACAACATGCTGTTAATTGTCAACCTTCTCCCACACTAATATTCAGTATCAAGAAATGACAATAATTTATCTTAGCATGCATGATGTGCATACACATAGTCTCTTACAAGTCTTATGACTGACTAATGTACTGTTGTTTTATGCTTTGATTTGTATTACTTAGTATTATTATACATTTATTTAACGTGAAGACTAAGCCGTGGTACGTATGATACAATACCTAAAATTGTTAAAATTACCACATAAATGTCTACTTATTTGCATGTACAATGATGAGACTGTTAATTAGAAAATGAGACTTTAATATACTTTAATAAACCATATCAGACTATGACAACAGGCTGTTAATTGTCAGCCTTCTCTCACACCTTTTGTGTCATACTGTATAATAAGAACCCAGGTGGTCTGTATAGGTCATGTCAAGTTGTAAAACAATTACACTTACACTGTACATGGATTATCCCTGTTATCAACAGGGATTTTCTCAAAATTCCAAAAGCAGCTTTTAGTGGCAGGTTACTATAGTAATGAGGAGTATTTCTCATACAATAAAATAGACAGTTGGCAAATACTACATAGACTTGTATATAGGGAAGAAAATTGTCTAGAAAATAATGATGTTTTTTTTCTCTAAATAAACTTATTGTTTCTCTTTTTATTGCAGAATGTATTACCTATAGGCTTATCACTCTACACAGATATAAACCATAGTAGATATAGGGGAATATAGAGACTGATCTTGACATTTTGGAATGAAAAATACCACCAAGATTCATATTTCCCGGTATTTCCCGGTATTTCCCGCCGTCCTGGGAAATACTCTTATTTCCCGGGAAATTGCCAACCCTGTTTCTTGTAAACAATTATTGGATTTACATTTAATGAGCATAGGCTGCATATGCAGCCTATGCTCAATAAATGTAAATCCATCCATTGAAATTTCTAGACGATCCTAAATTTGCACTTACAAACATTTTAGTCGTACAAAGTTTAGTGAAACGGGACCCAGGTCTCCAGTCGGAATTCCGGTAAGGATGAACCCCAATCGTTAAATTACCCATCACATTCTCCCACCTGCCACCTGCCAGAGTTGTTAGTATCAGTGTATGGAAGCAACTAATGAAGCTTGGCAAATATACGACTAACGTATCGTATTGTGCATCCGCAGTCTGATAAGGATCTGCACTGTTCGCCATTCCACCAATGATACACCAGTCAAGCTTGTACCAAGCAATATAGATCGTTACAGGGTTACAGGAGTGTGTCATTTGATCAGGAGCAACACTGGTCACAAATTTCATAAGCCCCATTTCTCCAGTCACAGCCACATATAACATATAAAAAGTTGTAAAACTTACTTTCACAAAGTTCACCATCTATTTTATAAGCGAGGTCAACATGACCGGAGTCCATCAAGGCCTGAATAAAACGCTGGTACCAATTTGTGTTACGCTTTGTTACCATGATCAAAAGGTCCAGACCAGCATACCAATCTCCTTTCTGGGTCAATGTAGCCTGGATTTCAAGTACATCGCGATCCTGAAGAACAAATTTCGCTCTCAAGTGCGGCAGAATATCGCCAACTTTCAAACGTCCAAGAATCATCGGTGTCAACTTTTGGATATGTTGTTTGTTCCTTTTATTGATAGGTACCGATCTTCCTATGAGAATCGTCACTATCTTTGGGTAATCTGTAATACACAAGAAATATGACTGATTGGTTGGTTGGTGGGTTGGCTGGCTGGCTGGCTAGGCTGGCTGGCTGGCTGGCTCCAGCCGGCTGGCTGGCTGGCTGGGTTGGGTTGGTTGGTTGTTTGGTTGGCTGTTGGTTGATCGATGGTTTGGTTGGTTGGTTCATTGGTTGGTTTGTTGGTTTGTTCGTTGGTTGAATGGTTGGTTGGTTCTGTTTTTATTATTTTCAAACATTTATACAAACACATGCACTCCATATTATTCACCATCATACACTTTGCAGTAACAGTATAATTAACAATACATTTAAGGAATACAAGAATTCCGCGGAATCAAATGTCTTGCCTTGTTCCGCCTTGACGTTGGACCCTGAGGCCTTGACCTTGACCCTGGGGCCCTGAGAATAGTCCTATATTCATCTACATATCATAGTAAAGGTATGTATAAAGTTTGATGACTGTAGGTGATAAGGTGTTGAAGTAATGACCGTAACACAAAAACTTAACATTGAATGATGGCGACGCCGCCGCAGCCGCCAACTCCGGAAAAGCAAAACCTTAGTCTCGCTTTCCGCTTTCGCGGGTGAGACAAAAACTATGGGCTGTTGCGCTTACTATAGTATGAAAACCTTATTACTTATATTATTATATTTACATTCCATTTTCGGATAGTTTAAAAAATTTAATTGATAAAATATGGCGTTAAAATTAAGTAACTTATTGCTTTACGTCATTTTGTCGCAATTCATCGAACAGCAATGTTACCGGTTAATAGGGTGATGTTATTGACAACGACGATGAACGTCATGTATATAATGACGTCAAGCAACCATTAACAAATCAACAGCATCGCGTGACGTCGCGTTTGGCTAATGAAATGTACTGGGATATAAACACAAATAAAGTATGTTTATTTAAGTATGTTTGAACAATTTAAAGAAATGTTTTGAAGAATGCTACAGAAATAGAAACAGAGTGGTATGCATTGAGTAGTTCGAACATCATCATTGCCTTCACTGTGTAATTCTTGTTGAGTAAATGTTGATATTATATATTTTTGTTACGTAGACATGTTTAAGTTAAACATGGTCAAGTATAACTTGAGCTATTGCGTGGACAGGGATACAGAGTGCGACATTAAAAATGGCCACCAAGGGGAGATATGTCATCCAAATTCTTTGAAAATGAATGGAGTTCTTTGTTTTACCTTGATAAACATATCTTCGTTTTACCTTGATATTGCGTGGACAAGGATACAGATTGCAAAAATTAAAAATGGCCCCCAAAATGAATAGGCTTCTGCGTCTTGCTGTAATAAACAGGAATACCAAATTTGGTTACGCTACGTCAAATAGAACTCTATTTATTGCATGCACAAGCTGTGTTTTGTGTTACGCACTGCAACACTTGATGGTGGTCAGGAATTCAACGCATTTATTGAATCTAGTTCGCTGTACAATGTGTATTTCGGAGTCAAAGAAGGGGGATAATTCGGTAAGGATTTGAGGTGGAGTAAATTGATTCATGTCAGGCATGCAAAGTATGAATTGGATTGGAGAAAAAATGTAGGACTGCTTTGCCATACGAGTCATAAAAGGGGGATACTTCCATATGGATTTGAGGTGGAGCGAAAATATTTATGATACACATTGCGGGACATATGATAGTAGTCATGTATGGATTGGATCAGTAGAAAACTGTAGGACTACATCGCTCCAGATAAGCTGCTTAATTGCTTAAATACCCAATTAAAATTGCCAAAAAACCCAATTGAAATCAGAAGTAGTGATTATCAAAAAGCAATAACAAATTTGTGGTACCTTTATCATGCTGCAGAAAACAACAATAAACAGACCAGAAATATAGCATATTATTCTTATTTTCCATGAAAACACATCTTGGTATTAAATTAGAATTGTCTCCAAGGAGACAATTCTAATGAAATACCAAAAAATGTTTTCATTTCGAAGCAAACTATTCAAATATTTTATTTTACCCAATTAAAATTTTGAAATACATGTACCCAATTGCTTCAGAAATGATGGAGTGACAATACTCAATTGCTAATTCCTTATATGGAGCCCTGGGACTAGTTCGCCGTACAAGTCTAAAGTTTACGGACAGACAATGCCACAACATAATACGCCCCGATTTTCAAACAGGCGTAAAATAACCAAATTTAACATTGCGAGTGTTCATAGCTGACCTAACACCAAAAAGACGACTACAGGAACCTAATGGAACAGACACGACCTATGACACCAAAAAAAAATGCCTATAAAAAAAATCCCATTACCCCACCCACTTGGTCTCGTACAGTACCATCTTCTATATAGAAGATGGCACAGGTGGAAGACTCGGACCTATGACACCAAAAAAATGCCTATTAAAAAAAAATCCCATTATCCCACCCACTTGGTCTCGTACAGTACTATATGTTAATTCAAGGTGAGTATAAATAGCGCTATTATAGAAAGAGCCCTCTTTTTTCCGGCTCGCACAAACACAATAAACATCAATTAAATGTATGAAATATGTCTCTGGCAATCGATAAAGGTATTAGGTGTGTGAATATACTCACTTCAAATCGCTGTTTCAAGTATTTATTGAGTTATTCGCGTTTTGATTACCCCATCCAAAGCGAAAGTTGCGTGTACGAAAGAATCTCACACAGAATCGAAGGCCGTCCGGCGTGGATTATCGGTCATATTTGACCAATAACTGATCGACAGCTCAAACTAAAGTGAGCTGACATAGTCTTTGATGTAGTGTCTAGTCAAAACAGGTTTGTCATCTGACTACATCTACAAAACAATTCAAATGCGGTCGGGTGCAATAATTATAGTATTTAGAAAGGTACAAAACTAGCATTCACCACCATTGTAAGAACACGGTGCATGATCACGTGGTTACAACAACAACGTCGCCCACTCCAAAGTAAGTATTATTTGATAGTTTCCGTAATATGCAACGGATTTTGATGAAATATGGCGCAGCAAACGCGTCTTCTTTAGCTGCATTTGGTGGTCTATGGAGTTTGTCACAGACTTATGTCGTTTTTGCGAAGAATCGATTTCCGTGTCAGAGACACGGAAATCGATTCTTCACAAAAATGACAGAAGTTTGGGCGAAAATACAGAGACCACCAAATGCAGCTTAACAAGACGCGTTTGATGCGCCATATTTCATCAAAATCCGCTACATAATAAGGACACTATAAAAGAATACGTACTTTGAATCGGTACTTGTTGTTGTTGTTAGTACCACGTGATCATACACCTTGAAGAAGATCACACACAAAGTCGTAAACTTTACTCGCCAATACATCGTGTTACAGCGTGTACAAACCGCTGTTTGGGGTGGGTTTTCGGCATAGATTTTACAGTTGCTAATACATTAACATAAATCTCAAAGATTTTGAGTGTAAACTGTATCAAAGATTCGTCATACTAACCTAAATTCGCCTTTTAAAATCAAACACATTCACTGTCGCGTGACACGTGCATTCTTGTACATTCCGGATTTCCGTATAATTGTATATTTGTGATGTGTGGTACTGTGTTGTATTGTTGTGCGTACTATTGATTTCACATACCTGTGATTCCACATACCTGTGATTTCACACACCTGTGATTTTTACATACCTGTGATTTAGCATGTACATTTGCCATGTACAATGTGCGTGTAATAACGGGGTTTATGTTGTATTGGTGGAAATACGTTTATGCGTGTCATTTTTGCGGATTTAAATATACGTCTATTTTATGAGCAATGTTTTACTGATGTCACGCCATATTTGCCACAGACTATGCATGTGTGTGGTAGAGAACTCGTTGACTGCGTGTGGCTTGGTTTCGCTAGGAAGAAGACCTTTTAGTATTACGGATGTCCACTATCCGTGCCAGCCGAGTTTTGTCCGCGTGTCAGTTTTGTACCATATAAGGGACCTTCTGTAGGTGAAGCCAGTATAAAGCGAGACCATCCACCATGGTCGCCCTGTTATGTATGCTACGGGGTTAGTGTTTTTCAGCATAGCCTGGTACTGGCCAAAACACGGATATATCAGATATACTGGTGATGCTTTGTGTCATGATATTTCCGTAAATGACCACGATATTTGAGTTTAGTATGTGCTACACTCTCATTTGAGTGTATAGCCGTAGGACCGATATGGAGGGGTTTGGGGGGGCCAAGAAGCGACCTTCGCATTGTCGAGACCAGTCGAGTAGATTTCGAATTATGAGATCTGGGTCTATAGTGTGCAGATTTATGGTAGTGTGGGGTATACCATGTTGGATGGTATTTATTATTCCACGAGGGCTGTACACTGGTTTGGTTTGAATTTAAGGCGTGGGAACATATATTATGCCAAATATAACCCACGGGTGACATGGCAAAAGCCATGGTTTTGTAGTATTTATGTGAGATGTCGAACGAGGGGTAGGCATATTCATTATTCCGTGCATGGTTTCACTGGTGCGTATATAAGCGATGTCTCGCTATGTGTTGGTGGGACACATATTTTCTGGTTACAGAAGACTAGTACTGTATTCACCAGTGACACGGAGGATTTTGGTATGTACCTACAACATTTTATTTCAGCTGTGATTTGCCGTTGTTCGATTCCCGTTTTAGTCCGTTGTGCATCCTGTCTGTCTGTCTGTGCGTATTCGTCCAGTAATTGGAGACTCATTTCATTTTTGTAGCCTCTTGAGATCGCTCCAGCGGGCAACATTGGACGTTTTGGTCCACTCGTTGAGGGCAGACCCCAGTCAGTGCAGAGTGTCAGGTCGTCCGAGTGTCCGTACGTCTGTCTGGCGCAGTGTGTGTAGCAGCTCCGGGTGGTACAGGCCTGTATAGAGCAGTGTGTGATAGCTACATCGCGTTCAGCAGACAGTCACAGCCATAGTTTAGTGAAGTGAAACGCCATACACACATATCATATCATTATACTACCACCGAGTTGAATGTCACCTAAGTGAAACTTTTCTTTTCCCGGCGTTTTAGCCATCATGATAATCGCCTTTTTTGTATTATATCGGAACTTTACATCCGGTCTACCACTTCCGGTATTACAACCCATTGATTCACCATGGATACTTTACATCCGGTCTACCACATCCGGGTTGCTACAGTCGAGTGATACCATAGGAACTTTACCTCTGGTCCACCATTTCCGGAAATAATACTACCTCGGGAACTTTACTTCCGGTACCAGCTTCCGGAACATTATCGTTATCGACTATCATGTGATGTAACCACATCCGGCTTTGACTTTGACATTCATACTTTGGAAATATATTGCATAGGCAATACATATGTATACTTTGAGTACGTGTATGGTAATACTCCTATCATGGCATATCATGGCTAAGGGATTATAGTAAGACTACATATATTGTTTATGGATTAATCCACTTGAAGTTGGATAATAGCCATATTAGTGACTAGACCTCATATTGCGGGTGAGGCAGACCTTGGGACCTTGATACTCAGAGGTTACCACTATCTATTGAGATACGCCAGCACTGGGGTAGCTCAGATGATTGTCATTTGTCCTCCAATGTTCGTTCTGCCATTGTTATACTTGTATGTTATTTTACTTTGATTAGCGATCATCAAAGTACTTGTGCATTCATACTATTGTCCACTACGGGTACGGGGACCATTGAGATACCACATACCGAGTTATTATTCGTCTATAGCTTTTTAAGTTGCGTTAAAGTATAAACAGTCGATTGGCTTACAACCTTGTAGTAATTGAATAGTATCATGCACAGTACAGTGATGTTCGCATATCAATGTATCATGTATTCCTGTGTGTTCCCCATGTAATATAGTGTACATTATAAGTGATTAAGTGACTACGTGTACGTATCTACTCTGGCCTATCGCTTACACTTCAACTGCATTGTTACCACTTTTCGTTCGTCAGATCAAGCTATATTGGCCATAACGTCGTAACAATTGAAGTATACTTGGTTCATATGATAATTGGGGAGACAATTTGTCTCGATCATTCCTGACCTTGGTAATGACCTTGACAATGGTGTCAGAAGTGGGGTTTGTTTCCTCTTTTTATAATCAGTTTCTTCAAAGCAGTTGAAGTAAGGAGGCTAGAATAGCTGTACCCCTAGCATCGTCAAAATTCAATCTTGTATTTGTTTGCCTTGGGAGTTAATGTAAGATGCCCTCCAACACTTAGGCACTAATACATCACCACATACATGATTTGACTACCCAGGTACAGAAGTATAGAGTTGAGACGATCTTGTGAGATAGTCGATGTAAGGGTCATTGTAATTTTTGATTTGTCGAACAGTACCTCCCTGTGATGATGGCACAGCGGGTGTTCTAGGTTATCACTAGACACTTCTACATCTGAGGCGAGATTACTACCACTATTATATTGTTGTATGAACAATACTAATATCCTGCCAGGTGTCTATAACCAGTCCCCAATTTTTTTTTTTGTGTCCCGTACCTCTAAGAGGGGTATTGTAAATATACCATTACATTAGACCATACTTATACGGATTGACTTATTACCCGAATTGAGAAACTTATACCGTCGTTAGGAGTAGATACCGGATTGATTTACCTTAACCTTATAGACGTGAAGCAAGAGACTCGCACAAATTACCAAGTGATTTGAGTGCTAGAGACCTTGTGTACCGTCAGGTAAAGCGTGAAATCGATAATCCGGGGTTGAGTTGAGAGTGAGAATGTCGTCCATTAAGGAGCTAATGGAGATAGGCAAAAGCTTGGGGCTAGCAGATTCAGAGTTAAGGGCCTTTGTAAAAGAAGAGCAGGAGAGAGAAAGACAGGAACGACTAGAGGCTAGGCAGCTGAGAAAGATAGGTTAGATGCTGAGCGGTTGGCTAAAGAGGTTGAGCGACAGATGGAGAAAGATAGGTTAGATGCTGAGCGGTTGGCTAAAGAGGCTGAGCGGTTGGCTAAAGAGGTTGAGCGACAGGCTGAGAAAGATAGGTTATATGCTGAGCAGTTGGCTAAAGAGGTTGAGCGACAGATGGGAAAAGATAGATTAGATGCCAATGAAGCACAGTTAGCTCTAGAATTCAAATTGCGAGAACTAGACACTAAGCATCAGGTAGAAATTGCAAAAGTAGAAAGGGGTGGAGTAGTAGATGAAGATAGACATGATAGGGACTATGGCAGAGCATTCGGTCCGAAGCTGCCACATTTTGATCAGAATAATGACAACATGGATAGCTACTTAGCTAGATTTGAGAGGTACGCAGCAATTCAAAGGTGGGGGAGAGATAAGTGGTCACTACACTTGAGTGCTTTATGGAAGGGCAAGGCATTAGATGTATATTCTAGATTACCTATTGATGATGCTCTTGACTATGATAAGTTGAAATCCGCATTGTTGAAATGTTTTGATCTAACGGAAGATGGGTTCAGACGCATGTTCAAAAACACCAAACCTGATCACAGTGAATCATTTGTGCAATATGTCAGTCGGTCAAAGAACTATTTAGATAGATGGTTTGAGTTAGGTAAGGTGAATAGAACATATGATGGAGTACTAGACTACATGATCAGAGATCAGATGTTAAGTATATGCAGTCGTGAGCTCTACTTATTTCTCAAAGAGAAAACATTTGACTCGATAGATCAGATGGCGGTTCAGGCAGATTACTTTGCAGAAGCTAGAGGAGGTAGCAAGTATGATAGTTCAGGAGGAACAGTACTAGCAACAGAAATGATACAGGTCAGTAGATAACCAGAGGCGCAAGGTAAAGTAGTGCGGATAATCGATCCAGAGATAGGAGTCGAGATAGGGACAGATATCACAATAGAGACCAAAATAGAAGCCCAAGTAGGGGTAGTTATGATAGAAGCCCGAGTAGAGGCAGTTATGACAGAAGTACCAGCAGGAACGGCTATGATAGGCATCGCGGGACATGTTACCATTGTGGCAAAGAAGGTCACATGTCCTACGATTGTCCATAAGCGTGACCGGTCCTCAGCTTACAAAGCAGCAGCAGTCGAGGAAGAGAAACATGTAAGTTTTGCAGATAAAGAACAGAGAGGGTCGGTACAGAGGTAGAAATAGAGGTAGAAGTGGAAGGCACACTAGAGGCAGAGGTAGAGGTAGATGGCAAAACACGGAACAACCAGGGAAAACCAAGGACATTTCTGTATGGTTGATACCGACACCACTATTGTATGTTCAGGTAGCGAGATACAGCCGAGTTGATTAACGGATGTACATTGGGTATGGATAGGCTACCCGTAGCAGAGGGCACATTAAATGGGAAAAAAGGTCACAGTAATGCGAGATACTGGGTGTACCGGGGTGGTCGTCAGGGAAAGCTTAGTACAACCAGATCAGTTTTTAAGCAAAGTTTCAACATGCATGCTGGTAAATAGGAGCAAAATGAGTGGAATTCCTACCGCCCGGTAGATCTAGATACACCTTTTTTCAAAGGTCAGGTAGAAGCCCTTTGCATGACAGATACAATGTATGATGTTACCATAGGTAATGTAGACGGGTCAGAGTTACCGGTGATATCCGATTTTAGAGGCGCAAAATCGTGCGCAGTTGAAACTAGGTCACAAACGACAGCCCGAGACGAATCATATAAGACCCTCAAAGTCCCTACCGCAATCGCTAACGTATCACGTGATGAATTCAAAGAGGCGCAGGCACATGACGTCACATTGACGTCGGTTCGAAATAATGCAAAAGACGGAACGGTACGGTCAAGTAAGAACGGAAACAAATCGAAATTCGCATACCGAAAAGACTTGTTGTATCGTAATTTCGAATCGATAGGGTCAGGTAGGATGTACCATCAGCTGGTAGTCCAAAAAACACTTAGGACTACCGTGATGAAAGTGGCACATGAATCAATCATGGCGGGCCATTTAGGGGTTTAAGAAGACAACTGATCGAGTGTTATCAGAATTTTATTGGCCAGGCGTGGGCAGTGACATTACACGGTTTTGTAGGTCTTGTGACATATGTCAAAAGACTGTGTCAAAGGGACACATCACCAAGGTTCCGTTAGGAACTATGCCGTTGATAGACACTCCGTTCAAACGAGTCGCAGTTGACATTGTAGGGCCAAATTTTCCAGCTACCGATCGGAAGAATCGTTACATACTAACGTTAGTTGATTATGCAACTAGGTACCCAGAGGTGGTACCACTACCAGGCATCGAGGCCGAACGAGTCGCGGAAGCTCTCGTGGATATGTTCAGTAGACTGGGTATCCCCGAGGAGATGCTCACCGATCGGGGTAGTCAATTTACGTCGGCAGTCATGGAGGAAGTTAGTAGATTGTTATCGCTGAGACAATTAACCACGACACCGTACCACCCACAGTGTAACGGTCTCGTGGAACGGTTCAATGGTACGTTAAAGCAAATGCTTCGTAGAATGGCAAGCGAACGTCCCAAAGATTGGGACAAATACATTAACGCACTCTTATTCGCGTATCGCGAAGTCCCTCAAGAAAGTTTGGCTTTCTCACCGTTTGAACTATTGTATGGAAGGACCGTTCGGGGTCCGATGAGCATACTAAGAGATCTGTAGTCCGAGAAGGACATAGAGGACAACGTCAAAACGACGTATCAGTACGTCCTCGACTTGCGCGAACGGCTCGAGAAAACGTGCGAAATCGCGCATGAGAACTTGAAGAGTGCGTCCAAAAAATATGCAAAGTACTACAACCGTAAGACCCGTAGTAGGCAGTATGCAGTGGCAGATCAGGTACTTGTACTACTACCGACAGACAACAACAAATTGCTTCTTAGGTGGAAGGGACCATACCCCATAACAGAGGTAGTTAATGAGTGGGACTATAGGGTTGACATGGGAGGGAAGTTGAAAACCTTTCATGCAAACATGTTAAAGAGTACGAGACTAGGCCTGAGCACCCGGGGAAGGGAATACTCACTGTAATAAATGCGGCCGTGATAGAAGACACAGTAGAGGGGGATCCTAGTCCAAGTGGGTGTAGTGCCGAAGAAAACATGTTATGTCCCAGGGGATTAGAGTCCGATACGGAGAGCAAAGTTGACCTGTCGCCTGATTTAGGCAAGAAACAAAAGACCCAAGTGAGAGAGATCTTACGGGAATTCACCCATGTCCTGAGGGACGCACCAGGACACACCCATATAGAGAAACATGAGATAAAGTTGTCAACGCAAGACCCATTAAGAATTCGGGGGTACCCTATCCCATTTAAGGTCAGGGAAACAGTCAGACAGAATGCGTATTGTTGCGATAAAAGGGGCCGACAATCTGGGGGCAGACTACCTGAGCAGGATATCGGGGTAGATTCGGCTGTGCCAACGTGTCTCGCGATTATGCACGAAAGTGTAAACACTTTTTGTTTAGGGGGGAGATATGTCGCGTGACACGTGCATTCTTGTACATTCCGGATTTCCGTATAATTGTATATTTGTGATGTGTGGTACTGTGTTGTATTGTTGTGCGTACTATTGATTTCACATACCTGTGATTCCACATACCTGTGATTTCACACACCTGTGATTTTTTTACATACCTGTGATTTAGCATGTACATTTGCCATGTACAATGTGCGTGTAATAACGGGGTTTATGTTGTATTGGTGGAAATACGTTTATGCGTGTCATTTTTGCGGATTTAAATATACGTCTATTTTATGAGCAATGTTTTACTGATGTCACGCCATATTTGCCACAGACTATGCATGTGTGTGGTAGAGAACTCGTTGACTGCGTGTGCTGGTTTCGCTAGGGAGAAGACCTTTTAGTATTACGGATGTCCACTATCCGTGCCAGCCGAGTTTGTCCGAGTGTCAGTTGTTCACCATATAAGGGACCTTCTGTAGGTGAAGCCAGTATATAGCGCAGACCATACCATGGTCGGCCCTGTTATGTATGCTACGGGTTAGTGTTTCAGCATAGCCTGGTACTGGCCAAAACGGATATATCAGATACCATACTGGTGATGCTTTGTGTCATGATATTTCCGTAAATGACCATGATATTTGAGTTTAGTATGTGCTACACTCTCATTTGAGTGTATAGCCGTAGGACCGATATGGACGGGTTTGGGGGGGGCCAAGAAGCGACCTTCGCATTGTCGAGACCAGTCGAGTAGATTTCGGATTATGAGATCTGGGTCTATGGTGTGCAGATTTATGGTAGTGTGGGGTATACCATGTTGGATGGTATTTATTCCACGAGGGCTGTACACTGGTTTGGTTGAATTTAAGGCGTGGGAACATATATTTATGCCAAATATAACCCACGGGTGACATGGCAAAAGCCATGGTTTTGTAGTATTTATGTGAGATGTCGAACGAGGGGTAGGCATATTCATTATTCCGTGCATGGTTTCACTGATGCGTATATAAGCGATGTCTCGCTATGAGTTGGCGGGACACATATTTTCTGGTTACAGAAGACTAGTACTGTATTCACCAGTGACACAGAGATTTTGGTATGTACCTACAACTTTTATTTCAGCTGTGATTTGCCGTTGTTTCGATTCCCGTTTTAGTCCATTGTGCATCCCCTGTCTGTCTGTCTGTGGCATATCGTCCAGTAATTGGAGACTCATTTCATTTTTGTAGCCTCTTGAGATCGCTCCAGCGGGCAACATTGGACGTTTTGGTCCACTCGTTGAGGGCAGACCCCAGTCAGTGCAGAGTGTCAGGTCGTCCGAGTGTCTGTACGTCTGTCTGGCGCAGTGTGTGTAGCAGCTCCGGGTACAGGCCTGTATAGAGCAGTGTGTGATAGCTACATCGCGTTCAGCAGACAGTCACAGCCATAGTTTAGTGAAGTGAAACGCCATACACACATATCATATCATTATACTACCACCGAGTTGAATGTCACCTAAGTGAAACTTTTCCCGGCGTTTTAGCCATCGTGATAATCGCCTTTTTTGTATTATATCGGAACTTTACATCCGGTCTACCACTTCCAGTATTACAACCCATTGATTCACCATGGATACTTTACATCCGGTCTACCACATCCGGGTTGCTACAGTCGAGTGATACCATAGGAACTTTACCTCTGGTCCACCATTTCCGGAAATAATACTACCTCGGGAACTTTACTTCCGGTACCAGCTTCCGGAACATTATCGTTATTGGCTATCATGTGATGTAACCACATCCGGCTTTGACTTTGACATTCATACTTTGGAAATATATTGCATAGGCAATACATATGTATACTTTGATAGTGTATGGTAATACTCCTATCATGGCATATCATGGCTAAGGGATTGTAGTAAGACTACATATATTGTTTATAGGATTAATCCACTTGAAGTTGGATAATAGCCATATTGGTGACTAGACCTCATATTGCGGTGAGGCAGACCTTGGGACCTTGATACTCAGAGGTTACCACTATCTATTGAGATACGCCAGCACTGGGGTAGCTCAGATGATTGTCATTTGTCCTCCAATGTTCGTTCTGCCATGTTATACTTGTATGTTATTTTACTTTGATTAGCGATCATCAAAGTACTTGTGCATTCATACTATTGTCCACTACGGGACCATTGAGATACCACATACCGAGTTTATTCGTCTATAGCTTTTAAGTTGCGTTAAAGTATAACAGTCGATTGGCTTACAACCTTGTAGTAATTGAATAGTATCATGCACAGTACAGTGATGTTCGCATATCAATGTATCATGTATTCCTGTGTGTTCCCCATGTAATATAGTGTACATTATAAGTGATTAAGTGACTACGTGTACGTATCTACTCTGGCCTATCCCATACACTTCAACTGCATTGTTACCACTTTTCGTTCGTCAGATCAAGCTATATTGGCCATAACGTCATAACAATTGAAGTATACTTGGTTCATATGCTAATTGGGGAGACAATTTGTCTCGATCATTCCTGACCTTGGTAATGACCTTGACATTCACTTCCTCATTATCGATAAATATTAGCCGCCATATTTGTGTAATTTGTGGAAAATACTGTAAATTTCTGATCAGTGTAGCTAGTTATAGTACACTCCTCTACCCTGATAAAGAGCTATATTGCTTATTAAAGGCATGCCATGCATTTCGGGCTGTGCGGATAGTTCAGAGCATTTCATCAACTTTACAGGGCTCCAGATTTAGTAATTGAGTATTTTGTCACTCCATCATTTCCGAAGCAATTGAGTATTTCAAAATTTTAATTGGGTAAAATAAAATCACACTACCTGTTTACACATCAACAGACAGCAATTATTGAACAGTTTGCTTCGAAATGAAAACATGTCTTGGCAGACCACAGATATAGCATACGTTTCTTATTTTCTAAGAAAACACATCTTGGTATTTCATTAGAATTGTCTCCAAGGAGACAATTCTAATGAAATACCAAGATGTGTTTTCATGGAAAATAAGATAAATGTGCTATATTTGTGGTCAGTTTATTGTTTTCTGCAGCATGATAAAGGTACCACAAAATTTGTATTGCTTTTTGATACTCGTTACTTCTGATTTCAATTGGGTTTTTTGCAAATTTAATTGGGTATTTAAGCAAATACGCAGCATATCTGGAGCACTGAACTTTAGATGTCATTTACAGAAAGTATCACAGTTTCACTAAATATCTTTGCATGTAAAAATGGCAAAAATGGCTAAATTGTTTATAGGAATGAATGGCCTTTTTGTGGAATTTATTGGGGTATAAACTTGGAAAAGTCGCGGGAATACTGGACGAATCGATAACAAATTACAATTTCCTTTTTTTTTGATTTTTTTTCCTAAAATTGTAATTTTTTAAGGCCTCGTCCAGTATTCCCACGACTTTTCCAAGTTTATATCCCCGATAAATTCCACAAAAAGGCCATTCATTCCTTATAATTCCAGCATTTAAAATAAATTCATCAAGAAAATGTGTTTATTTTCAGTTTTCTTAACAATTATTTTAACTGCGCCTCACGGTTACGGAAAGTAGTTCGGTGTGGGAGTTTACTGGGATATAAATTTTGGACAGAGACTTGCTACGGGCCAATCAAATGTTAGGGAATTGTGTAAATATTTTTGTGCTGGAATTATTCATATATAATACCTGCTTCTTTAAGAGCTTCCTGTAAGTGTTTATATTTGTGTGGGTGAATAATTTCATCAGCGATGATGTCAAATGCTGTCTGCACAGCTTCATTTGGTTTCTCGCGGGTCAATCGTCGGATACGCTTCCTCTGCTCTGGAAGAAAATATTGAATTGTTGTACACGTAGCTAGAAAACAACTGGCTTGGATAAGCTGCATGAGCATTTAATCCTTTCACCGCTAAGTGACTGGAATGGAATCCAATGGTCGCAAAATGATTTTCAGACTAGTCCAGTTATGAAAAGGGGGTGTTTTCGTTCTAAAAAATATGAAAATTATTTGCAAAATGTGTAGATCCTGTTGAGACGGCTCGTGACGGCTCGTGACGGCTCTGGATCCACACTTTTTGCCAATACCGCTATACAGGCCTGTGGTGTTGAAAGGGTTAATATGCACAGAAGGTAATCAAACAGATTAGTAAAAATAACTCAATGAGACGGTTCAAATGGTGGTCGCGACATATACTTCGGAGCGCATAGAAGTAAAATATTGAACGTATCAGGTGACGCTCGGCATGAAAATGGTTAATTGTAGATTTTTATTCAAGCGCTAGTGAAGAGTTATACAACCTTGAGGTCTTGCAGCTTTTATGCAAATTAGCATATGTAGGTCGCAGCACATATTTTGCGGGTTGAACTTTTTAAAAATATGGGTACGCCATAAAAATAGTTCTAACAACTTAGCTTGATCACCTTTTGAGTGTAATACATGTTTTGTTTGCTTTTTTGTGCTAAATTTATGTTATTGCAAATGTTTCAGTATTCTAAGGGTGGGAAGATTAATCGCCATATTTGATTATTAGTGATTTGTAACTCCATGATTCTGTGCATGAATACAATCTTCGGTTTTGGTTTCTGTTCTCAGAATACCTATTCAGAGCTCCAGATAAGGAATTAGTAATTGAGTATTGTCACTCCATCATTTCTTAAGCAATTGGGTATTTCAAAATTTTAATTGGGTAAATTAAATCACACTATTGTTTACACATCAACAGACAGCAATTATTGAATAGTTTGCTTCGAAATGAAAAACATATCTTGGCATTTCATTAGAATTGTCTCCTTGTAGACAATTCTAATGAAATACCAAGATGTGTTTTCTTAGAAAATAAGAAACGTATGCTATATCTGTGGTCTGTTTATTGAATTCTGCAGCATGATAAAGGTTCCATAAAATTAGTATTGCTTTTTGATACTCGCTACTCTTGATTTCAATTGGGTATTTAAGAAAATACGTAGCTTATCTGGAGCTCTGCCTATTGACTTTTTCAACAAACCGGAAGTGATAACAATGGGAAATGTGTGTCCTATATTACTGGCATGTCTGTTAACCTTACATGCATCTAAGTTTTGAGAAGTTACAAATCTCTTTGGCTCTTTTGTACGGAGGGCCACAGGGGACATTGGATTTTTTATTATTAATTTGTTCCCTCAAATTAACAATTTGTTCCCTCGAATTAACAATTTGTTCCCACGATATAACAATTCATTCCCACTAATTAACAATTCGTTCCCGTGGGTGACAAATCGTTCCCTCAATTTAACAATTCGTTCCCTCGAATTAAACATTAGTTCCCATGATATAACAATTTGTTCCCATGGGTGTTAAATTGAGGGAACAAATTGTTAATTTGTGAGAACGAATTGTTAATTCGTGGGAACGAATTGTTAAATTGAGGGAACAAATTGTTATTTCATGGGAACAAATTAATAAAAAAAAAAAATTCTACGTTAAATATGCATTTAGCAATATTGTTATTATTGAGCTTTCTGCATCAAAGCATTGCTATATGGACATTATCACGTCATATTTCTGCATCAAACGTCATGCTCAAAGTTATGGACATTATCACGTCATATTTCTGCATCAAAGCATTGCTATATGGACATTATCACGTCATATTTCTGCATCAAAGCATTGCTATATGGACATTATCACGTCATATTTCTGCTGTATATATTTAAGGTTTGAAATTGTTTACATGTTTGCAAAAATAGAAATTCACTTTACAAGCTACATACCAAGCATCATGAAGCCTTCTGACAGCTATTACGGTTTATAAGTTTTACAAGTTACAAGGCAAAATGGTAAAATTCTAAGTCAAAAAGGGGGAGATAATCTATTACCTAGGGGTGGAATCAACAATGAAAATAAACTGTGCACATCTACTCATTATAAGGAAGCTATATACCAAGTTTCATGTCTGTAGCTAGTACGGTTTTAAAGTTTTAAAGTGACGGATGGACGGAAAGACAGGACGGATGGACAAGGATAACACTAAATGCCCCTCCACTATCGTGGTGGGGCATAACGACGCAAAATTCCAAGTCCAAAAGGGGGAGATAATCCATGGCTCAGTGTCAAAGCAACTAGAAAATGTGTTCATAGAACACGGACGCCCCACATATCGCTTTGATAGTAACGAGGCAAAATTCCAAGTCCAAAAGGGGTAGATAATCCATGGCTCAGTGTCAAAGCAAAAATATAAATTTACGTTGTGCATCTACACACCATAAAGAAGCTACATACCAAGCATCAAGCCTCCAGCTGTTACGGATTAGAGGTTTTACAAGCTACAAGGCAAAATGGTGAAATTCTAAATCGAAAAGGGAGAGATAATCCCCGACTCAGAGGTCAAATAAAAAATGGAAATAAACATTGCACACCTACTCATCATAAGGACATTACATACAAGTTTCTGGTCTATTATTTGTTTAAAAGTTTTACAATTTACAAGGCAAAATTGCCAAATGCTAAGTCGAAAGGAGGAGATAATCCATTACCCGGGGGTAAAAAATCGAAATAAACTTTCCATAATCTACTCATCATGAGGAAGCTACATACATGTATCAAGTTTCAGGTCTGTAAGCTAGTACGGTTTAAAAGTTTTACAACGCAAAATTGGGAACTTCTAAGTCGAAAATGGTGAGATAATCCATGACCCAGGGGTCGAATCAAAAATCTAAATAAGCTTTGCGCATCTACTCATCATAAGAAAGCTACATACCTACTGTCTGTTCCATGTTTTGCTGCCGACGAACATTTAGCTATTACACACATTAAATCTAAAAAATATTTAAAAGAAAGTACTTTTTCATCAATAACAAAAAAGTCACCCTCCCCCAAAAAAATTATTTAATGAAATTCCATCATATATTGATTTTATTGCGAAAAAATGATTTTCCTATGGGAATTTAACATGGGGAGTAAATTTCAAAACTTTTCTTTTTTTTATCCTGAAGGATCAAAAAACGAAAAAATTTGGATATCGACTTGATAATGATGTAACTAAGAAAACACAAAAGTTAAGTTTTGAAAATCGGTCCACAAATAAAAGAAATATCTTAAACAAATCTATTTTTAGCCCCCATATTAGGGGCGATAAGTGTTTCCTTAAAATGTTAAAATGTATTTATTTTTTGATGTGCAATGATCATATTTTATAATTTGTCGAAAATATTATTTTTTCACGTGAAACATTTAATTAGTATAAATAATTAAACAAAATGGCCCTATATATATCGCTCATGGTATGTAAAGTTGTCACTACATATACATCAAAATAAGCCATGACAGGCACAAAATGTCAATGTGACAAACTGGAGAAGTCACCAGGATAGGAGAGATACATACAGATATATCTTACACAACTTTGAGTGAAAATATCATGCCTCATTTGGATATGAAAATAGCCCGATACCACCGTTAAATAAATATTACTAAATGATTATATCTGTATAGCAGGCACTCGTAATTTTTAGAACATGTGGAATAGTGACACAATTTTTCACTTATTTAATTCCTATAAAGAACGGGTTGTGCCTATTGAGTGGGAATGTAATGTGTTTAATAGCCAAAAGTTTGTCGGCAGTAAATTTTGTTTTACCAAGATTCACATTCCAGGACTGCGTGAGTTTGAATCGTGCACGTCATCAGTATGCCAGTTCCAGCACCATTAGCCCATTTCACCAACATTGCAAACTATACTTATCTAGCAAAGTATACTTTGAGGGAGAAATTTTAAATTTTAGGATAAATTTATTAATTTTTATTATACTGCATTTATTACATTATCACAGCCACTTTGGCTGTGATAATGTAATAAATTCAGTATAATAATTCTGCTTACTTTTAATCATCAAATATATGCAGTTGTTAGTTCTATGTGAAATAATGCATTTCGGGGGAAATAAATGATTACTCCTTCAAAGTATACTTTGTTAGATAAGTATACTTTGCAACGTTGGTGAAATAGGCTACAGGCAATGTATTGACTCACGGCGGGCGGCGATATTGTATGAATACAGTCGCGACGTGTTTGGTCATAAACGGGTTTGTCGGTTAATTATCTCATTTTCAATTGCATATTAAGTCAAGGAAATTCCAAGCTCAGTTTAACTTGGCACTATCTGGAAAAACCCACTAGTAGTGACGCAATTATTTCTCTGATCTATCGAAAAACCCGCGAGCAGTGACGTAATTCCTAATGTTACCACTAACTACCTCTTCGCTGCAGATAAGAAATAAATAAACTTGTTTGAAATGCTTCAAAAGCTTTATTAGATCTACTAGCAGGCGCGGATCCAGGATTTCGGGTTAGGGGGGGCGTAACTATTTTGCAATACTTGATAATAGCTCGTTCGATAATATAGTCAAGTACATATTGCAAAATAGTCGAACGAGCGGAGCTTGGGATAGCGCTAGGGGGGTCCTGGAAGATTTTGGAAATCTACATCGCATTTCCTGCGTTCTGGCGCATTTTGGAGCAAAAATATTGACACCGTCACAGTATTTTAAAAATGCAAGAACTGAAAGCTATCGGTGACGGAGTTGGTGACATAGTGTCTAGTCAAAGCATGGCACGTGGCTACTAGGTGTGAGCACATCAGTGGGAAACATGAACTCTATATTTAGCAAAACTAGCGCTACTAACGTTATTGTTTATAGGAATGAATGGCCTTTTTGTGGAATTTATCGGGGTATAAACTTGGAAAAGTCGCGGGAATACTGGACGAAGGCCGGAAGGCCTCGTCCAGTATTCCCGCGACTTTTCCAAGTTTATATCCCCGATAAATTCCACAAAAATGCCATTCATTCCTTATAATTCCAGCATTTGAAATAAATTCATCAAGAAAATGTGTTTATTTTCTGTTTTCTTAAGAATTATTGTAACTGCGCCTGACGGTTACGGAAAGTACTTCGGCATGGGAGTTTACTGGGATATAAATTTGGACAGAGACTTGCTACGGACCAATCAAATGTTAGGGAATTGTGTAAATATTTTTGTGCTGGAATTATTTGATAATGAATATTATTTTACTTTCTAAGATCACTCACTGGGGCAAATATATTCAGGAAACCAATACAAATCTTCAGTTAAATGCTTTTTTCCTAACTCAATATCCCACTTTCCAACCTCATCTGAGTACCTTTAATCATAGACATAGAATATACTCTGTGTCTATGCTTTAATCAGCAGGGCTCCAAATTTTAATTGGGCAAAATTAGATCACAGTACTGTTTACACATCAACAGACAGCACTTATTGAATAGTTTGTTTCGAAATGAAAACATTTCTTGGCATTTCATTAGAATTGAAGACAATTCTAATGAAATACCAAGATGCGTTTTCATGGAAAAATAAGAAATATATGCTATATTGGTGGTCTGTTTATTGTTTTCTGCAGCATGATAAAGGTACCATAATTGGTCTCATTGCTTTTTGATACTCACTACTTCTGATGTCAATTGGGTTTTTGGCAATTTTAATTGGGTATTTACGCAAATACGCAGCTTATCTGGAGTTATAAGTGTTATAGAGGGAGTAACAAATATTTTTTAGCTTATTATTTTTCATTTATGGATGCTTTTAGGCATATTTAATGTAATCATAGACTTTGGTCCGTTACTTCAACCTGTGGCTATAGCGTGTCTTGGATGGTCAATTATTGTTTGTATATACATGAAACACCTTTCTAACCAATGTACAAAACAATTCAAATGCGCCCTGTGTGATGATTATATTACTAAAATATATATTGTTTAAACACCGATCGGAATTTACTTTTTTATAATTCCAGCACAAAAATATTTACACAATTCCCTAACATTTGATTGGCCCGTAGCAAGTCTCTGTCCAAAATTTATATCCCAGTAAACTCCCACGCCGAACTACTTTCCGTAACCGTGAGGCGCAGTTAAAATAATTGTTAAGAAAACTGAAAATAAACACATTTTCTTATTTAAAATGCTGGAATTATAAGGAATGAATGGCCTTTTTGTGGAATTTATCGGGGATATAAACTTGGAAAAGTCGCGGGAATACTGGACGAGGCCATAAAAAATTACAATTTTCGAAAAAAAAAAAAATATTTTTTTTTTTTCTTCGAAAATTGTAATTTTTTATCGCTTCGTCCAGTATTCCCGCGACTTTTCCAAGTTTATACCCCGATAAATTCCACAAAAAGGCAATTCATTGCTATATTACATTGTTTAGAAAGGTATTTATATTAAGGGCAGCATGGATGTTTCACATCTGTGCACAAGTCTTAGCTTTAACCGTAAACTGCAGTAAAAACTTTTAATATAGGAATGAATTGCCTTTTTGTGGAATTTATCGGGGTATAAACTTGGAAAAGTCGCGGGAATACTGGACGAAGAATTTTGGACAGAGACTTGCTACGGGCCAATCAAATGTTAGGGAATTGTGTAAATATTTTTGTGCTGGAATTATTGTGTGAACAAGTTCAAAGTTGTGAAGGTCAAGGTCATATTGAGGAAAGCATGGATGTGTGGCATTTGTCCACACATATGATGTATTGAAATATTAAAGTAATCCATAAAGTGTATAGAAGTTATGACAGAATTTAGAAACTCCGGCAAACTTCTTAATGATTGAGAAAATTCAATTTTGTGAAGGTCAAAAGGTCAAGGTCATATTAACGGCAGCATGGCTGTGTGCCATTTGTCCACAAGTATGAGGTAGTGAAATATTAAAGTAATCCATAAGGGGATACAGTATAGAAGTTATGACAGAATTAAGAAACTCTGACAACCTTCTTAATGTGCCGGACAGACGGACGGACGAACCCACGGACACACATGCCAAACATTATATACATCTGGCTTCTACAGATAAAAAGCTTAACCCGGACGCACGTACCGCCAATGTGCCGACTATATCATGCTGTCGGCAAGTGGGCGTGACAATAAACCAAACAGTTAACGTATGATTTCATTTGATCAGATTCCTATGATTTTGTGTTCTACTTTGAGCATATATATATCATAGCAAACTGTAATACCGACTACAAAACTCCAGATAAGCTGCGTATTTGCTTAAATACCCAATTCAAATTGCCAAAAACCCAATTGAAATAAGAAGTAGCGAGTATCAAAAAGCAATACAACATTTGTGGTACCTTTATCAATCATGCTGCAGAAAACGATAAACAGACCACAAATATAGCATATTTTTCTTATTTTCCATGAAAACACATCTTGGTATTTCATTAGAATTGTCTCCCAATTCTAATGAAATGCCAAGACATGTTTTCATTTCGAAGCAAACTGTTCAATAATTGCTTAATTCCTAACTGTTGATGTGTAAACAGTAGTGTGATTTTATTTTACCGAATTACAATTTTGAAATACCCAATTGCTTCAGAAATGATGGAATGACAATACTCAGTTACTAATTCCTTATCTGGAGCCCTGCCGACTATCTTGATTGTCCGGTTCAGGCCACTGAAGTTTGAGGATACAATATTTTTTATTGAAAAACATCTGACCGATTATTTTGTTTATTTAAATTCTCAATAAATATATATGTTGTTACCACCCATTTGAACTGGTAAGATGGTTCAAATGAGTGGTGACAATGTTTACTTTCGAGAAGAAATGAGGAAAATATAAAAACATTTTTTAGAAAATTTCATACCATTTTAATAATATGCAGTAGGGCAAAAGAATTGCCAGTGTACCTGCACAGGTTGAAGTAATGGACCGAGGTCTATAAATACATTAAATATGCCTAAAAGCATCAATAAATGAAGATGGATATATATAGATGGAGTATATGGAGGGAGTAAAAAAAATTGTTTAGCTTCTTTATTCATTTATTGATGCTTTTAGGCATATTAAATGTATTTAGAGACCTCGGTCCGTTACTTCAACCTGTGTGTACCTGAGGTATAAAGGGTGTAGTACACCATAAGGTCCTCCGCCACCACATGTTCATTAATATACGGCTGAAACGCAGTCAGAAAGAACTCAATGGCAGCCTCCTCACTCTGCCACTCAGTGTCCATTCTCACAGCTGTCACCAGCTGTCGTCACTGAAAGAATGCGAAAATGAGACACGCCATGTGATTTTGTACCTTTCGGACATCTGTGTAATTTCATGAAATACGTATTTTCTGTAAATGCCTTCAAAAGATGACAAAATTTCCGCATGTGGAATACAGGGCTCCAGATAAGGAATTTGTAATTCATTGTCACTCCATCATTTCTGAAGCAATTGGGTATTTCAAAATTTTAATTGGGTAAAATAAAATCACACTACTGTTTACACATCAACAGACAGCAATTATTGAATGGTTTGCTTTGAAATGAAAACATGTCTTGGCATTTAATTGGAATTGTCTCCTTGGAGACAATTCTAATGAAATACCAAGATGTGTTTTCATGGAAAATAAAAAAAATATGCTATATTTGTGGTCTGTTTATTGTTTTCTGCAGCATGATAAAGGTACCACAACTTTTGTATTGCTTTTTTGATACTCGCTACTTTTGATTTCAATTGGGTTTTTGGCAATTTTAATTGGGTATTTACGCAAATACACAGCTTATCTTTAAGCTATATGTCTCCCGGCTCTATCGAGAACGGGGGCATAAAAGTAGCCAATAGATAAGTTAACCCTTTGAACCCGAAAGGCCGCTATATCGGTTTATGCAAACAGTGCAGATCCAGATGAGCCGGCTCGTAACGAGCCGTCTCATCAGGATCTGCACTTTTTGCAAGTAATTTTCATATTTCTTAGAACAAAAACACCCCCTTTTCATAAATGGACGAATCTGAAAATCATTTTGCGACCATTGGATTGGTCGGAACATTAGCCTATCTCAGTCCATTCCAGTTCCTTAGGGTTGATTAAAAAAAATCAATATAAAGTAGGGAATAACCAGGGCCCAGTTGTTCAAAACACCAGTTAGCTTAACGGACTGTTAAATCCTTAACGGACTGTTAAATCCTTAACTGAATGGTTAACATCTCTGTTAAAACAGAGATTTTAACCATTCAGTTAAGGATTTAACAGTCCGTTAAGCTAACGGATGTTTTGAACAACCGGGCCCAGACAAACATGGCAAAAGAAGTCAAAATTCACTTATTTCAGCTGCAAAATGCTTTTTTTTTCAGATCAAATGAGTGAATGTTCAACTTTTATTAGTTCTCGAATTTTTAATCAATTTGAAAATCAGTGAGTATTCAGAGCTCCAGATAGGCTTTGCGTCTAAAGCGTACTATATAAAATAATTGTGAATAAGCACCTTATCTGGAGCCCTGAGTATTTTCAAAGTGTTGTGAGTCGATGTGGCTGTGACTGGAGAAATGGAGATTATGGGTTTTACGACCAGTGTGCATCAAAATCAGCCTGTTGGCCATTCCATCAATGAAACACATGTCGTCAGGCTACAGAAGTGTGTTAATTGATCAGGAGCTACACTGGTCACAAATCCAAAAAGTCCCATTTCTTCATAGTTGCGAACGGTATCTCTTGCAATCTACTCCATCCTAGGCTACAGCAGGGCTACAGATAAGGTGAGTATTTGCGTAAATACCCAATTAAAATTGCCAAAAAAAACAATTGAAATCAGAAGTAGCGAGTATCAAAAAGCAATAACAAATTTGTGGTACCTTTATCATGCAACAGAAAACAATAAACAGACCATAAATATAGCATATTTTTTCTTATTTTCCATAAAAAGACATCTTTGGAGACAATTCTAATGAAATGCCAAGACATGTTTTCATTTCGAAGCAAACTATTCAATAATTGCTGTCTGTTGATGTGTTAACAGTAGTGTGATTTTATTTTACCCAATTAAAATATTGAAATACCCAATTGCTTCAGATGTGATGGAGTGAAAATACTCACTTACTACTTCCTTATCTGGAGCCCTGGGCTACAGGCAGTACAGGAGTAGATTGAAAGACTTACAGTTGGCAACTACATGTATATAATTTCTCCAGTCAGTCACCTATTTGTACTCCCACTTTTGACAATCAATGAGTATTCATCTAGAATAATATTTTAAATAATTAATAATTATGAATAATATGTCTCAATAGAGGGATTTTGCAACTATACTTACTGGTACCTTAAACTTAGTAATATAAAACGTGATCTTTTAGCGTTAGCGTTATATGTCAACAGTCCATATTGACAAATCTGGCGAAGTATTACAAATTAAGCTGTCATCTGGGCGTAGCCGTTGGAGATAGGGAAATAAATGTTACAATATCTATGCCTTCGTTATCTTTATTTGTTATCTTGTATCAAATAAATATTGCAACACCTGTGCATTTGTTATCTATTCTATGATTTGCAAGTCACCACCCATTATGTAGAGGGAGGCGATTGTTTTCCGTTTCAGTAAACGTACCTGCTTACTTAAAGTACATGTAGCTAGCTTATCGTAGTGACATAACAGCCTTTGTTAGTGCATAATATATATAGCCTTAGGTCACCTGACAAACATAATGCATGTGCATGCACGCGCAGGTTTGGCACACTTTTCTGACATTTTCCAACAGCGACAGAGCCATCTTGAATTGGCTTGTATTATAATTACAGTGCTCCAGATAAGGAATTAGTAATTGAGTATTATCACTCTCGAATCATTTCTGAAGCAATTGTGTATTTCAAAATTGTAATTGCGTAAAATAAAATCACACTACTGTTTACACATCAACAGACAGCAATTATTTATAGTTTGCTTCAAAATGAAAACATGTCTTGGCATTTCATTAGAATTGTCTCCTTGGAGACAATTCTAATGAAATATCAAGATGTGTTTTCATTGAAAATAAGAAAAATATGCTATATTTGTGGTCTGTTTATTGTTTTCTGCAGCATGATAAAGGTACCACAAATTTGTTATTGCTTTTTGATACTCGCTACTTCTGATTTCAATTGGGTTTTTGGCAATATTAAATGGGTATTTACGCAAATACGCAGCTTATCTGGAGCTGTGTAATTATATTCCACTCATAAATATTGTATTTACAGTTAACGTTTTGGTATAACTATTGTCTGAAAGTATATTGACGTGTATTGTTGTCTCCGGAAATGTATTCAACATGCAAATGTTACATACATCTCTGGCGACGGAGCAATCTTGAATTGTCTTGTATTATCATTATATTACACTCGTAAATATTGTATTTACAGTTTCTCGTGTCCCACCCTGCCCAGTAGAATATGGAGGAACCCACTATATCTATCACGTGCACCCGCTACACTGTCCACACCGACTTTGAACCTGGTTTACGTATGAACTGTGGCCAGTTGGTCCAGATTTATTCTATGATATTGACGGAGAGTGAGTTCCGACAAATTTGATAATTTCGTTCTAATGCATTCCAATTTGTTCTAACAATTTCAATAATTTGTTCTAATGCATTAAAATTCTTTCTAATGCTTTCATATTCGTACTAACGCATTCCAATTTGTTTTAACAATTTCAATTATTAATTGATTTTGTTCCAACGCATTAAAATTTGTTCTAATGATTTCAATTATTTTGTTCTAACAAATTCAAATTCGTTCTAACCCATTCCAATCACAGGTTGAAGTAACGGACCGAGGTATATAAATACATTAAATATGCCTATAAAAACATCAATAAACTAGAAAAAGTCGATGGCGCGCCATCGCAATATACCCACTTTCCCCAAATGCTAAGTCCGAAAGGGGGAGGTAATCCATGATGGAGGGTCGGATAAAAAATCCAAATTCACTTTGCGCATCAGCACATCAAAACGAAGCTATGAACCAAATATCAGACGCGTAGGTATTAAGGTGAAAAAGTTTTTCGAGTTACAAGGAAAAAATGGGAAATTCTGAGTCCGAAAAGGGGAGATAATCCATGATGGAGGGTCGGATGAAAAATCCGAATTCACTTTGCGCATCTGCACATGATAACGAAGCTACATAGCAAATATGAGGCGCGTAGGTATGAAGGTGAAAATGTTTTTAGAGTTACAAGGAAAAAATGGGAAATTCTGAGTCCGAAAGGGGGAGATAATCCATGATGGAGGGTCGGATGAAAAATCCGAATTCACTTTGCGCATCTGCACATGATAACGAAGCTACATAGCAAATATGAGGCGCGTAGGTATGAAGGTGAAAAAGTTTTTCGGGTTACAAGGAAAAAATGGGAAATTCTGAGTCTGAAAGGGGGAGATAATCCATGATGGAGGGTCGGATGAAAAATCCGAATTCACTTTGCGCATCTGCACATGATAACGAAGCTACATACCAAATATCAGGCGCGTAGGTATGAAGGTGAAAAAGTTTTTCGAGTTACAAGAAACGTGAGGAATCACGCCTGCTATCACCGCACTTCGGAACAGCTGTAACCATTGCAACCGAATGGCACCATCGCAACCGAGCGCACCACCAGCCCCACCGACACCGACTGACTACCCGTTTCAATGTGTATGTGCCGACTTCTTCCACTACAAGGGAACAAACTACCTGGCGATCGTTGACAGATATTCCAACTGGCCCATCGTTGAGAAGACTTCAGGTGGTGCCACCGGGTTAATCGACAGCCTCCGCAGATCGTTTGTCACATATGGTATACCCGATGAACTCTCATCTGATGGCGGCCCCGAGTTCACTGCTGCAGCAACTGGGGTGTCCATCATCGCTTATCCTCCGTTGCCTACCCCCACAGTAACTGCCGTGCAGAGGTTGGAGTCAAGACGATGAAGCGACTGATAACCGACAACACCGGTCCATACGGCGAGCTTGATACGGACTCTTTCCAACGCGCAATGTTGCAGTACCGTAATTGTCCGGGTAAAGACACTAAACTCTCCCCGGCGATGTGTGTCTTCGGAAGAGCTACCAAAGATTTCATACCTGTCCTTCCGGGACGCTACAGACCACACAACACCTGGCAGGAGACTCTGACTGCGAGAGAGGAGGCACTACGAAATCGACACATGCGAGCGGCTGAAAATTGGTCAGAGCACACGAAACGTCTACCGCCACTCGTAGTCGGCCACCAAGTAAGGATACAGAACCAGACAGGCCCCAACCCTCGAAAATGGGATAAAACTGGCAAATCGGCCACCAAGTAAGGATACAGAACCAGACAGGCCCCAACCCTCGAAAATGGGATAAAACTGGCCAAGTGATCGAAGTCCGCCAACACGACCAGTACGTGGTGCGAGTAGATGGATCGGGAAGAGTAACACTCCGTAACAGAAAGTTTCTCCGGAAATACACCCCAGTGTGCCCACAGAGACCACGTTACAGTATTATGGATGACATCAGTGGCCATACCCGCACGCCATACCAACCACTGCAGATGCCGCCGACACCTACTACTCCTCGGTCGTCTGATAACCGCCCATTACCCACCCTCATGGCCCAAACACCAGTTGATCGCCAACAGCTTCAACCAACGCTCCCGGAACCCACGAACTCGACTGGCCGCCCTACCAAGGACAATGATGGTCCGTGGCGAGGACTTCCAACATCATTGACCAGGAACGGCCCACAAGCTGGGCACACGCAAGTACCATTCAACTCACCACCGAGACATCCGGCACCTGTACCAATTGAAATCACCAACGTACGGCCAGAGACACAAACGCCATCACCCCGTCCAACACGTATTAGACGCAAACCCGCTTGGCAGACATCGGGCGAATACGACCTCTAGCTAGTGTACTTCATGATGCAGATTTTGATTGACACACCTTTAAGACATTTGACAGTTCCGTTACAGTTGTTGTTAATTTTGGTCAGTTAACTTTAATTAATCAGTCATTACTATATCCCTAATGAAAGACATACCAATGACTTGGGGGAGATAGACAATAATCAGTTAATAGCAGTGCGTAACTCTATGTTAATTGTTTCAGATTGAGCCCCGTCATTGTGATCTGAATAAAGAATCATCAAACAGACGTGTTCCTATCTAGTACGGACATACGGACGGACGGACACTTGTGACGAAAACAATATACCCATTTTTTTTCCCAAAAAAAGTGGGTATAATGAAGAAAAAAAAAAATAAGCTAAACAATTTGTTTTTACTCCCTCCATATACTCCAGTAATATGGAGTATATGGGGGGAGTATAAACACACAATTTAGCTTATTTTTTTCTTCATTTATTATTTATTGATGCTTTTAGGCATATTTAATGTATTTATAGACCTCGGTCCGTTACTTCAACCTTAGTTTTTACAGAGATTTTAACCATTCAGTTAAGGATTTAACAGTCCGTTAATCTAACTGATCCTTTGAACAACCGGGCCCATGCTGTTATAAGTTTATAATGCATCAGTCAATGTGAATCCCCGCACCCCCCCTCCGGGGGAGGGGCGGGGCTTTACCGGGGCATACACCGGGGCTTTTACCTTTCATGATGCCCCGCAGTGCGGGGACTTTACCGGGGCTTTTACAAATGGGCCGGGACACACCCCGGGGGCTTTACCTGGGCATACCCCGGGGCTTAACATTTCATGATGCCCCGCAGTGCGGGGCTTTTACCGGGGCTTTCACAGCAGCGAAAATATAAGCCCCGCTATTCCCCCGGAGGGGGGGTGCGGGGACTTACATTGACTGATGCATAACTTCTAAGACCCCTCGTATTTGTACTTGTTAATAACTCACGTCCCTTATTATTATAAGGCTCCGAACAAATTAGTTGCGAACGGTAACTTGCAATTACTCACGTCCGTCGCTAGTTGGTGTTGTAAAATACATGGAATCGAAACAGAAAATCTTACCATTGAAATTACAGCAAAATGTCCCCCGAAATGTCCACTGTCCGACAAAGAAAGATACGTGGAAATCAAAATGTTTGTTGCGGCTACTTTCGGTTTGAACACTATAGTCTATTTCAATGTTGACCGGGTATGACTAAAGTGCGCATTGTAGGTCATTGGGCGCATTGGAGATTTCGGGGCGCATTGGAGTTTTGTATAATATATCTATATCTTCTAAATAAAAGCATTACATTCATTGTTTTCTTGTTGCATATAATATACTGTTACATATGTATAATGTATATTTAAGTCAAGGTAAATGCGCACGTGTAAAGTGGAGTCTGTATCAATATTAGAAAAATATCTACCGAAAATATAATGAATATGGCCGCTGCGCATTGGAGAATTCGGGGCGCATTGGAGTTTTATTATATATTCTAAATAAAAGCATAACATTCATTTTTACTTGTTGAATATAATATACTGTTACATATATATAATATATATTTAAGTCAAGGTGAATATGAATGTACATAGTGGATTTGGTATCATTATTAGAAAAATACCTACAGAAAATACAATACGGCCGCGGCGCACTGAAGATTTCGGGGCGCATTGGAATTTTATATGGTATATATCTTCTAAATAAAAATATAAAATTCATGTTGTTCTTGTTGTGTATAATATACTGTTACATATCTATAACATATAATGAAGTGAAGGTCAATGCGCTTATGTAAAGTGGATGTTGTATCAATATTAGAAAAAATACAATACGGCCGAGTCGCATTGGAGATTTCGGGGCGCCAGTCTGATCGGGTATCCAGTATATAATGCTACTATATGCGCGGCACGTGGCAAAGGAGATAACAGGTTAATTGGCGCCATAGACCATTACGGATTAAATCACTAATCGGTTCACGCGTCAGTAAATGAAATATCATGGCCTGTCAATTAACACATATAATAATCGACACAGGAAATACACAAATTGCTAAATGTTGATTGATTTTGTCAGACTATTGTTTAAGATTCATGGGATAGACTGCCCTAATGTTTGACTGACCAGACCTGGTAGCAAGTATTTGGGTTGCAATATCAGAGTAGATCATTATTAGATTCATTCATTCATTCATTCGGCTTATATTTAAATTATCAGATCGGGTAGGTAGCCAGAACATGTGTTATAATATCAGATTAGATCCAAAACATACAGGGTAGGCACTATAATATATGTCCTAAATATCACTGTAGATCATGATTGGACGGGGTAGCCAGTATATGAGTTATAATATCAGAGTAGATCCTGAACAAACAGGGTAGCCATTATATAATATGTGTGTCAGAAATTGAAAACACCCCAAACACGCGTACGCCACTTGTTTCGGTACCGGTGCGGGTGAAGGTCGTGTGCGCGGTGTCGCATGTGCTGCCTTTGATATTTCCACCCTTCGTTTGTGGCTGGCAACATGATCAGTACACGGTCTACATTTGGATGTATTCAATACTGAGACTTAAAGAACAAAAACGGGCCAAAATAGAAAAAAAACACATGTAGCACATTGTTTTATCCAAAGGAGTTATATATATGGGATATCAATACCTATAGCTAATGTTTGACAGACAGTATAGATCTTGCTCAGACCAGGTAGCCAGTATATGTGTTACCCTATCAGAATACATCCTGATCAGACAGTGTAGTCATTATACATGTCCTGATCAGATCGGGTAGCCAGGATATAGGTTACAATATCAGTGTAAATCATGACCAGACCGGGTAGCCAGTCTATGTATTACAATATAAGTGTAGATCCTGTAGATCCTGGTAGCTAGTAGATTGGTTACACTATCATTATATGTGTTACACTATCAGAGTTAATCCTGATCAGACCGAGTAGCCAGGATATGGGTTACAGTATCAGACTTTAGTCATATAGGCGAAGAGTATTAATTAAAGTTTAGATCGGAAAAAAATAAGCCAAATCTGAATGTTTCAGAAAGTGACCAACATATCATTCGTAATAACATATCGAAACTTCCCATGAATCCAACTGGAGCTTAATCCAGGAATCAAGATGGCGTCCAAACTGCTCGCCCAAATGACAAAAATAATAACTAGTGCAAAACCCACTAAACCAATAAGGAAAAAGATGTGCCGAAACATACTGAATATAACTAAAGTATCATAATAATCGAACTTGTGAAGTGTAATACAAATAAAATGGTGTCAAAGATGGTCGCCAACATCTCTTAATTCTCTAAACAGAACAAACATGTGGAACATTGGGATTACCTATATTCGAATGTAATATTGAGCTTATTAGGAGACATTCCAACTATACAATATATTTAATACATATTGTATATATTATGTTTTGTAAAATGATATTCAAGATGGCCACCAAATTTTGAGAAATTTCACAAACTTACTTACATCTATAAACGGCAAATCGGCACAGGAAGATGAAAACAACACTTTTAGTTTTCTTTTTATGCTTGAAACATGTCTCAAATTGGCAGGCGTAGTTCATTGCAGCATTATCAAGCACAGTTATGTTTGTAACTGCATAAATAATGATCCATCGAGTTAGATATATCCATTTACTTTACAATACTACACTCACTATAACCATGTTTGCCAAACCAACAATAAATTAACGTACATATACATGCAATACTCACATTCTAATGTGTGGGACATTCCACTTTTTGCCATCTACAGGAACTGGTACAACATATGTATACAACCACAGTATTAATTCATGTAATCATATAAAGTGATCGATATGTGCATCCCTTGAGAGCGATGATTGAATTGAATACTATTCATGCTGCTTTTTCTGCACTTTATTATGCCGTATTACATGTATCAGATGAGACACCGAAAAGAACATAAAATAAGCAAACACATCATGTAACATTAAAGTCATGTTTTGGACCGCTATAATGCTATATAGATATATAGATAAATTGTGGTTAATGAGAAGTCAACATCTATGGTCATTTTAGGCACATATCAACTGGGGGTAAATCCCGTATTGCATCTGTAAAGTGGGATTCCAAAATCAGAACAGAGTATTTGCATCAGGAAAATATATATTCAGCCCTCAATATAGAATATCCGGATCTGGTGCCAGGTCCTCAATGCACTAGAGTCACTTAGTCCCAACCCCTAAAAGTAATCAAGAGTACACTAATCTTACTGCACGTACAATTGGAATAACCGGACTCCACAATCACGTACACGAAAACCAAATGTACATGAGGGTTAACATTGGGGATATCATGATTCTGATAACGACGACTCGCACCGCTTACATACCCGTCTCATGCTCCCAGCCAACCGTCCACGAAATGTCTGTTAGTGTAAATGTAAATGCTTGGATTTAACGACGGCACTGGCTCGATGACCTTGCATGTCGTCTCCCAAGAAGGGGAGGAAGGAAGGAGGTAGATGCAGAAGAAAACGGCCACATGGAGCCTAGCTCTTATTCGAATAGTCCCCTCTGGTTCTTTAACGTGTCCAGACTCTCCTTCAAATCTGATACACGGGACCGCCTTTTAAAGTCCCCATCCGAAAGGACTAGTAGAGCAGGAAATACAAAATATCTCAGAAATACTGACGCCCGGGAGCTCAACCCTGACTCGAACCCGGGTCTCGTGTACAATATGGTTGCACCTCGGCCGTACAGTATTGTATCATTCAAAATATGGTTACGTATCTCGCACACATGATGGCTGCACCTCGGCCGAACGGTAATGTATCATGCAAAATATGGTTACGTGTCTCGCACACAAGATGTCTGCACCTCGGCCGTACGGTAATGTATCGTGCACAATATGGTTACGTGTCTCGCACACAAGATGGCTGCACATTGGCCATACTGTAATGTATCGTGCAAAATATGGTTAAGTGTCTCGCACACAAGATGGTTGCACCTCGGCCGAACCGTAATGTATCATGCAAACTATGGTTATGTGTCTCGCACACAAGATAGTTGCACCTCGGCCGTAGGGTAATGTATCATGCACAATATGGTTCCGTGTCTCGTACACAAGATGGCTGCACCTTGGCCGCAGGGTAATGTATCGTGCAAAATATGGTTCCGTGTCTCGCACACAAGATGTCGCACCTCGGCCGTACGGTAATGCATCATGCAAAATGTGGTTACGTGTCTCGTGAACAAGATGGCTGCACCTCGGCGGAACGGTAATGTATCATGCAAAATAAGGTTACGTGTCTCGCTCACAAGAATGTCGCGCGACACGGTGATTCTTGTAGAATATTGATTTGCGTATACTTGTGTATTTGTGGCATGTTGTATTGTAATGTATCGTATTTTGTTGTATTGTATTCAGGATGTCCGTTTCAGCGGTGTTCCACGGTAACATATTGAACTTCACGTACCAGTGAATTCGCCTATGTACGAATTACGTGTGATAACCGGGATTATGGTTTATTTGTGGAAATACCCTCATTCGTGTCATATGCAGAGTTAATTACGTGTCCACTTTATTAGCGGTGTACTACCGGATTTCAGTCATATTGGCCATACACTCACCACGTAGACACATCGCGACTCATCGACAAATGCAGGACTGATTAGCTATCGGGATAAACCACTTTCCATGCGAGAGGGCAATTATCGGCCGGCATTAGCTCGTGTGTTGGTTGTTTCCCAAGAGAAAAAGGTATTCGTGTGCTTGAGGCCAGTGTATAGCTAATATATTAGCATAGTCGGCGCTGGTCTAGATATTATGGCTTAGTGTTCTACGTAGTCGGGAATTAACAATCGTGACAAGATAAGATCACGTAATTTTCGTTGTTTTATTTCTTGCTAGCTCCGTAAATGACCATGATATTTGGACGGTAGCCTGGGCTTTAGTATAATAGCGATCCTCGAGTACCAGGACCAGCTGAGTCTTTTCGTGCTTAGTGATTTGGCTCTATGTTGTGCGTTTTTCTAGTGTAATGTTAGATATCGCATGTCTATTGCTTAGTTTGATCTATTTTGAGCAGACTATAGCGAACGAGTAGGATTGCGGAAGGATTGTTACTACTTGTACTAGTATATCGCGCGATGTTGTACAAATCATGCGGACGGTTTTTTCTCGTGGGCTTTGTCCACAAGGTCTGTATATCAGCAGTTGTGTATAATTCAATATTGGGATTCTGATTTCTGGAAAAGGGAAGGACAGTCTTGTGGTTCCAGCTTTCATAGAGGATTTTGGTATGTACCGTACGCTATTTGTTTCTGCCGTGATTTGACATTTTTCGGATTTCTATTTTCTGTTGGTGTCCGTTGTCCTTCGTGCACCCTGTTTGTCCGTCTGTTCGTATTCGTCCAGTAATTGGAGGCTCTATTTCATTGTTAGCCTCTAGAGAACGGCCCAGCGAGACGCATTGGACACGACTGGACATGGTCGAACGTTATTGTTACATTTCAGTCGGAAATATCATGCAATTTGAGAATTTATCCCGTCAACGCAGTGCCTATGTGCCGTGAAACACGGTGCCGTGAAACATATTTGATATCCTGTCAATACGACCTCGTCGCAATTCATACTCATCATTCGTGTTGGTGATTACTTTTGCCAGTAATGTATCCTTCGTGAGTTGACTGAATAGTCTGATGAAAATGGAAATGTTTACAGTGTGAGGGTTAAATTAAATAAAATTGTTAAAATTAAGTTCATGCCATTTTCTGGATGAGAATTAAATTTCCATTACGACCCTCGATTTCCAATTGTGTTTGCTGTATATAGCCTATACATTCTTTGCGTCATTAAGACATGACTGATGTCAGACGTATAAGTACGTCAATAAGTCTACTACGTCATTTAAAATAAAAATGGCTGCTCCCAGTGATTCCAGTCAGGTAAGGAAATAAACGACGAACATTGTTGTTTGTGTTGTTGATTCTTAATCTGGACAAATTGCAATCGTTGCAGAACCTGCACCGAATGAAAATGGATGGGTCTGGTGAATTTTGATAGTATATTTCGTTGAAAAAAAGCTGTAATTTAACATTATCGGAGACAAAAAAGAAAGCAAATCCATTACACATAGGATTAAATCGTAAGGCCGCCATCTTGTTTTTTCATTTCCATGATTCATGATCGATGAAAAGAATATAAACAAAATCTTTGTACCATTATAATATTATTCTGTACATATTGCGATGAATACAGTTCCTAATGTGTTAAAACAATTACATGTATTGATTAATTTACTGTCATGACTGTTGATTAAGGGATTTTAGAACCATACTTTGTTCTGAGCGCCAATGAGTATTTGATGGAATTCGGTTCTAACTTATCTCTCTTTTGAAGGCTAAATTAACTAAATTAAGTTGATTTAAATGTTGTTTTACAATGTTGACGGATTCAATAGAACAGTAGGTTAGTGTCGTGAATGTGAAAACATCTGGCTCGGCACGGAAACAAGATGGGCTCGCCAGAGCCTCGCCTATCCAGTTTCCTAAGCCGAGCCAGATATGTTTTCACATTCACAGCACAAACCTACTATTCTCTATATATATGTATGCAGTACTTTCGGTACTTTGATAACCCTTTCCATTCAAACAGCTGATTTACACATACATATTCCAGGGCAGTACACGTCGCGTGATGCAGGTGCCCCATCCTCCACATCAATTTCACAATTATAAACTGGTCCGGTGACGTAATGACGCGTTCTAATAACGTCATGAGTGCCAAGGTCATTACCAAGGTCAGGAATGATCGAGACAAATTGTCTCCCCTATTATCATATGAACCAAGTATACTTCAATTGTTATGACGTTATGGCCAATATAGCTTGATCTGACGAACGAAAAGTGATAACAATGCAGTTGAAGTGTAAGGGATTGGCTAGAGTAGATAAGTACACGTAGTCACTCAATCACTTATAATGTACACTATATTACATGGGGAACACACAGGAATACATGATACATTGATATGCGAACATCACTGTACTGTGCATGATACTATTCAATTACTACAAGGTTGTAAGCCAATCGACTGTTATACTTTAACGCAACTTAAAAGCTATAGACGAATAAACTCAGTATGTGGTATCTCAATGGTCCCGTAGTGGACACTAGTATGAATGCACAAGTACTTTGATGATCGCTAATCAAAGTGAAATAACATACAAGTACAACATGGCAGAACGAACATTGGAGGACAAATGACAATCATCTGAGCTACCCCAGTGCTGCCGTATCTCAATAGATAGTGGTAATAACTGGGTATCAAGGTCCCAAGGTCTACCTCACCCGCAGTATGAGGTCTAGTCAACAATATGGCTATAATCCAACTTCAAGTGGATTAATCCATAAACAATATATGTAGTCTTACTACAAATCCTTAGCCATGATATGCCATGATAGGAGTATTACCATACACTATCAAAGTATACATGTGTATTGCCTATGCAATATATTTCCAAAGTATGAATGTCAAAGTCAAAGCCGGATGTGGTTACATCACATGATAGTCAATAATGATAATGTTCCGGAAGCTGGTACCCGAAGTAAAGTTCCACAGGTAGTATTATTTCCGGAAATGGTGGACCAGATGGATGTAAAGTTCCTATGGTATCACTCGACTGTAGCAACCCGGATGTGGTGGACCGGATGTAAAGTATCCATGGTTAATCAATGGGTTGTAATACCGGAAGTGGTAGACCGGATGTAAAGTTCCGATATAATACAAAATGGCGATTATCACGTTGGCTAAGACGCCGGGAAAAGTTTCACTTAGGTGACATTCAACTCGGTGGTAGTATAATGATATGATATGTGTGTATGGCGTTTCACTTCACTAATCTATGGCTGTGACTGTCTGCTGAACGCGATGTAGCTATCAAACACTGCTCTATACAGGCCTGTACCCGGAGCTGATACACACACTGCGCCAGACAGACGTACGGACACTCGGACGACCTTGTACTTTGCACTGACTGGGGTCTGCCCTCAACGAGTGGACCAAAACGTCCAATGTTGCTCGCTGGAGCGATCTCAAGAGGTTACAAAATGAAATGAGTCTCCAATTACTGGACGAATACGCACAGACAGACAGACAGACAGGATGCACAACGGACTAAAACGGGAATCGAAAAACGGGAAATCACAGCTGAAATAAAATGTTGTAGGTACATACCAAAATCCTCCGTGTCACTGGTGAATACAGTACTATCCTTCTGTTACCAGAAAATATGTGTCCCACCAACACATAGCGAGACATCGCTTATATACGCACCAGTGAAACCACGCACGGAATAATGAATATGCCTACCCCTCGTTCGACATCTCACATAAATATTACAAAACCATGGCTTTTGCCATTTCACCCGTGGGTTATATTTGGCATAAATATATGTTCCCACGCCATAAATTCAACCAAACTAGTGTACAGCCCTCGCGGAATAAATACCATCCAACATGGTATATCCCACACTACCCTAAATCTGCACACCATAGACCCAGATCTCATAAACCGAAATCTACTCGACTGGTCTCGACAATGCGAAGGTCGCTTTTTGGCCCCGCCAAACCCCTCCATATCGGTCCTACGGGCTGTACACTCAAATGAGAGTGTAGCACATACTAAACTCAAATATCGTGGTCATTTACGGAAATATCACGACACCAAGCATCACCAGTATGGGATCTGATATATCCGTGTTGGCCAGTACCAGGCTATGCTGAAACACTAACCCGTAGCATACATAACAGGGCAGACCATGGTATGGTCTGCTCTATATACTTGCTTTACCTACAGAAGGTCCCTTATCTGGTGAACAACTGACACGCGGACAAACTCGGCTGGCACGGATAGTGGACATCCGTAATACTAAAAGGGGTCTTTTCCCTAGCGAAACCAGCACACGCAGTCAATGAGTTCTCTACCACACACATGCATAGTCTGTGGCAAATATGGCGTGACATCAGTAAAACATTGCTCATAAAATAGACGTACATGTATATTTAAATCCGCAAAAAGGACACGCATAAACGTATTTCCACCAATACAACATAAGCTCCGTTATTACACGCACATTGTACATGGCAAATGTACATGCTAAATCACAGGTATGTAAACATCACAGGTGTGTGAAATCACAGGTATGTGGAATCACAGGTATGTGAAATCAATAGTACGCACAACAATACAACACAGTACCACACATCACAAATATACAATTATACGGAATCCAGAATGTACAAGAATGCACGTGTCACGCGACATATCTCCCCCCTAAACAAAAACTGTTTACACTTTCGTGCATAATCGCGAGACACGTTGGCACAGCTGAATCTACCCCGATATCCTGCTCTGGTAGTCTGCCCCCAGATTGTCGGCCCCTTTTATCGCAACAATACGCATTCTGGCTGACTGTTCCCCTGACCTTAAATGGGATAGGGTATCCCTTAATTCTTAATGGGTATTGCGTTGAAAATGTTATCTCATGTTTGTCTATATGGGTGTGTCCTGGTGCGTCCCTCAGGACATGGGTGAATTCCTGTAAGATCTCTTTGACTTGCGTCTTTTGTTTCTTGCCTAAATCAGGCGACAGGTCAACTTTGCTCTCCGTATCGGACTCTAATCCCCTGGGACATAACATGTTTTCTTCGGCACTACACCCACTTGGACTAGGATCCCCCTCTACTGTGTCATCTATTACGGCCGCATTTATTACAGTGAGTATTCCCTTCCCCGGGTGCTCAGGCCTAGTCTCGTACCTCTTTAACATGTTTGCCTGAAAGATTTTCAACTTCCCTCCCATGTCAACCCTATAGTCCCACTCATTAACTACCTCTGTTATGGGGTATGGTCCCTTCCACCTAAGAAGCAATTTGTTGTTGTCTGTCGGTAGTAGTACAAGTACCTGATCTGCCACTGCATACTGCCTACTACGGGTCTTACGGTTGTAGTACTTTGCGTACTTTTTGGACGCACTCTTCAAGTTTTCATGCGCGATTTCCCACGTTTTCTCGAGCCGTTCGCGCAAGTCGAGGACGTACTGATACGTCGTTTTGACGTTGTCCTCTATGTCCTTCTCGGACCACAGATCTCTTAGTATGCTCATCGGACCCCGAACGGTCCTTCCGTACAATAGTTCAAACGGTGAGAAAGCTAAGCTTTCTTGAGGGACATCACGATACGCGAATAGGAGCGCGTTAATGTATTTGTCCCAATCTTTGTACCATTGAACCGTTCCACGAGACCGTTACACTGTGGGTGGTACGGTGTCGTGGTTAATTGTCTCAGCGATAACAATCTAATAACTTCATCCATGACTGCCGACGTAAATTGACTACCCCGATCGGTGAGCATCTCCTCGGGGATACCCAGTCTACTGAACATATCCACGAGAGCTTCCGCGACTCGTTCGGCCTCGATGCCTGGTAGTGGTACCGCTTCTGGGTACCTAGTTGCATAATCAACTAACGTTAGTATGTAACGATTCTTCCGATCGGTAGCTGAAAAAATTGGCCCTACAATGTCAACTGCGACACGTTTGAACGGAGTGTCTATCAACGGCATAGTTCCTAACGGAACCTTGGTGATGTGTCCCTTTGACACAGTCTTTTGACATATGTCACAAGACCTACAAAACCGTGTAATGTCACTGCCCACGCCTGGCCAATAAAATTCTGATAACACTCGATCAGTTGTCTTCTTAACCCCTAAATGGCCCGCCATGATTGATTCATGTGCCACTTTCATCACGGTAGTCCTAAGTGTTTTTGGGACTACCAGCTGATGGTACATCCTACCTGACCCTATCGATTCGAAATTACGATACAACAAGTCTTTTCGGTATGCGAATTTCGATTTGTTTCCGTTCTTACTTGACCGTACTGTTCCGTCTTTTGCATTATTTCGAACTGACGTCAATGTGACGTCATGTGCCTGCACCTCTTTGAATTCATCGCGTGATACGTTCGCGATTGCGGTAGGGACTTTGAGGGTCTTATATGATACGTCTCGGGCTGTCGTTTGTGACCTAGTTTTAACTGCGCACGATTTTGCGCCTCTAAAATCGGATATCACTGGTAATTCTGACCCGTCTACATTACCTATGGTAACATCATACATTGTATCTGTCATGCAAAGGGCTTCTACATGGCCTTTGAAAAAAGGTGTATCTAGATCTACCCGGACGGTAGGAATTCCACTCATTTTGCTCCTGTTTACCAGCATGCATGTTGAAACTTTGCTTAAAAACTGATCTGGTTGTACTAAACTTTCCCTGACGACCACCCCGGTACACCCAGTATCTCGCATTACTGTGACCTTTTTCCCATTTAATGTGCCCTCTGCTACGGGTAGCCTATCCATACCAAATGTACATTCGTTAATTAACTCCGGCTGTATCTCGCTACCAGAACATACAATAGTGGTGTCGGTATCAACCATACAGAAATTTCCTTGGTTTTCCCCTGGTTGTTGCGTGTTTTGCCATCTACCTCTACCTCTGCCTCTAGTGTGCCTTCCACTTCTACCTCTATTTCTACCTCTGTACCGACCTCTCTGTTCTTTATCTGCAAAACTTACATGTTTCTCTTCCTCGACTGCTGCTGCTTTGTAAGCTGAGGACCGGTCACGTTTAGGACAATCGTAGGACATGTGACCTTCTTTGCCACAATGGTAACATGTCCCGTGATGCCTATCATAGCCGTTCCTGCTGGTACTTCTGTCATAAGTGCCTCTACTCGGGCTTCTATCATAACTACCCCTACTTGGGCTTCTATTTTGGTCTCTATTCTGATATCTGTCCCTATCTCGACTCCTATCTCTGGATCGATTATCCGCATTACTTACCTTGCGCCTCTGGTTATCTACTGACCTGTACTCATTTCTGTTGCTAGTACTGTTCCTCTGAACTACACACTTGCTACCTCCTCTAGCTTCTGCAAAGTAATCTGCCTGAACCGCCATCTGATCTATCGAGTCAAATGTTTTCTCTTTGAGAAATAGGTAGAGCTCACGACTGCATATACTTAACATCTGATCTCTGATCATGTAGTCTAGTACTCCTTCATATGTTCTATTCACCTTACCTAACTCAAACCATCTATCTAAATAGTTCTTTGACCGACTGACATATTGCACAAATGATTCACTGTGATCAGGTTTGGTGTTTTTGAACATGCGTCTGAACCCATCTTCCGTTAGATCAAAACATTTCAACAATGCGGATTTCAACTTATCATAGTCAAGAGCATCATCAATAGGTAGTCTAGAATATACATCTAATGCCTTGCCCTTCAATAAAGCACTCAAGTGTAGTGACCACTTATCTCTCCCCCACCTTTGAATTGCTGCGTACCGCTCAAATCTAGCTAAGTAGCTATCCATGTTGTCATTTCTCTCTCCTGCTCTTCTTTTACAAAGGCCCTTAACTCTAAATCTACTAGCCCTAAGCTTTTGCCTATCTCCATTAGCTCCTTAATGGACGACATTCTCACTCTCAACTCAACTCCGGATTATCGATTTACACGCTTTACCCGACGGTACACAAGGTCTCTAGCACTCAAATCACTTGGTGATTTGTGCGAGTCTCTTGCTTCACGTCTATAAGGTTAAAGTAAATCAATCCGGTCTCTACTCCTAACGACGGTATAAGTTTCTCAATTCGGGTAAGTCAATCCGGTATATGTATGGCCTGATGTAATGGTATATTTACAATTCCCCCTCTATGGTACTGGACACAAAAAATGGGGACTGGTTATAGACACCTGGCAGGATATAGTGTTGTTCATACACAATATAATAGTGGTAGTAATCTCGCCTCAGATGTAGAAGTGTCTAGTGATAACCTAGAACACCCGCTGTGCCATCATCACAGGGAGGTACTGTTAGACAAATCAAAAATTACAATGACCCTTACATCGACTATCCCACAAGATCGTCTCAACTTTATACTTCTATACCTAGGTAGTCAAATCATGTATATGGTGATGTATTAGTGCCTATGTGTTGGAGGGCGTCTTACATTAACTCCCAAGGCAAACAAATACAAGATTGAATTTTGACGACACTAGGGGTACAGCTATTCTAGCCTCCTTACTTCAACTGCTTTGAAGAAACTGATTATAAAAGAGGAAACAAACCCCACTTCTGACACCATTGTCAAGGTCATTACCAAGGTCAGGAATGATCGAGACAAATTGTCTCCCCTATTATCATATGAACCAAGTATACTTCAATTGTTATGACGTTATGGCCAATATAGCTTGATCTGACGAACGAAAAGTGGTAACAATGCAGTTGAAGTGTAAGGGATTGGCTAGAGTAGATAAGTACACGTAGTCACTTAATCACTTATAATGTACACTATATTACATGGGGAACACACAGGAATACATGATACATTGATATGCGAACATCACTGTACTGTGCATGATACTATTCAATTACTACAAGGTTGTAAGCCAATCGACTGTTATACTTTAACGCAACTTAAAAGCTATAGACGAATAAACTCAGTATGTGGTATCTCAATGGTCCCGTAGTGGACAATAGTATGAATGCACAAGTACTTTGATGATCGCTAATCAAAGTGAAATAACATACAAGTACAACATGGTAGAACGAACATTGGAGGACAAATGACAATCATCTGAGCTACCCCAGTGCTGGCGTATCTCAATATATAGTGGTAATAACTGGGTATCAGGGTCCCAAGGTCTACCTCACCCGCAGTATGAGGTCTAGTCAACAATATGGCTATAATCCAACTTCAAGTGGATTAATCCATAAACAATATATGTAGTCTTACTACAAATCCTTAGCCATGATATGCAATGATAGGAGTATTACCATACACTATCAAAGTATACATGTGTATTGCCTGTGCAATATATTTCCAAAGTATGAATGTCAAAGTCAAAGCCGGATGTGGTTACATCACATGATAGTCAATAATGATAATGTTCCGGAAGCTGGTACCCGAAGTAAAGTTACACAGGTAGTATTATTTCCGGAAATGGTGGACCAGATGTAAAGTTCCTATGGTATCACTCGACTGTAGCAACCCGGATGTGGTGGACCGGATGTAAAGTATCCATGGTTAATCAATGGGTTGTAATACTGGAAGTGGTAGACCGGATGTAAAGTTCCGATATAATACAAAATGGCGATTATCACGTTGGCTAAGACGCCGGGAAAAGTTTCACTTAGGTGACATTCAACTCGGTGGTAGTATAATGATATGATATGTGTGTATGGCGTTTCACTTCACTAATATATGGCTGTGAATGTCTGATGAACGCGATGTAGCTATCACACACTGCTCTATGCAGGCCTGTACCCGGAGCTGATACACACACTGCGCCAGACAGACGTACGGACACTCGGACGACCTTGTACTTTGCACTGACTGGGGTCTGCCCTCAACGAGTGGACCAAAACGTCCAATGTTGCTCGCTGGAGCGATCTCAAGAGGCTACAAAATGAAATGAGTCTCCAATTACTGGACGAATACGCACAGACAGACAGACAGGATGCACAACGGACTAAAACGGGAATCGAACAACGGGAAATCACAGCTGAAATAAAATGTTGTAGGTACATACCAAAATCTTCCGTGTCACTGGTGAATACAGTACTATCCTTCTGTTACCAGAAAATATGTGTCCCACCAACACATAGCGAGACATCGCTTATATACGCACCAGTGAAACCACGCACGGAATAATGAATATGCCTACCCCTCGTTCGACATCTCACATAAATATTACAAAACCATGGCTTTTGCCATTTCACCCGTGGGTTATATTTGGCATAAATATATGTTCCCACGCCATAAATTCAACCAAACTAGTGTACAGCCCTCGCGGAATAAATACCATCCAACATGGTATATCCCACACTACCCTAAATCTGCACACCATAGACCCAGATCTCATAAACCGAAATCTACTCGACTGGTCTCGACAATGCAAAGGTCGCTTTTTGGCCCCGCCAAACCCCTCCATATCGGTCCTACGGGCTGTACACTCAAATGAGAGTGTAGCACATACTAAACTCAAATATCGTAGTCATTTACGGAAATATCACGACACCAAGCATCACCAGTATGGGATCTGATATATCCGTGTTGACCAGTACCAGGCTATGCTGAAACACTAACCCGTAGCATACATAACAGGGCAGACCATGGTATGGTCTGCGCTATATACTTGCTTTACCTACAGAAGGTCCCTTATCTGGTGAACAACTGACACGCGGACAAACTCGGCTGGCACGGATAGTGGACATCCGTAATACTAAAAGGGGTCTTTTCCCTAGCGAAACCAGCACACGCAGTCAACGAGTTCTCTACCACACACATGCATAGTCTGTGGCAAATATGGCTTGACATCAGTAAAACATTGCTCATAAAATAGACGTATATTTAAATCCGCAAAAATGACACGCATAAACGTATTTCCACCAATACAACATAAGCCCCGTTATTACACGCACATTGTATATGGCAAATGTACATGCTAAATCACAGGTATGTAAAAATCACAGGTGTGTAAAATCACAGGTATGTGGAATCACAGGTATGTGAAATCAATAGTACGCACAACAATACAACACAGTACCACACATCACAAATATACAATTATACGGAATCCAGAATTTACAAGAATGCACGTGTCACGCGACATAGAGACACATGCATTAAGTAGCTGTTGGCTTGGTCCCGCTATGAGTATTGTCTACAGCCATTGTCAAGCAGCACGCGCTGTACGTTTGAACACGGATCCCATGTGAGCGGTGTCAAACAACGACAGTCATGTAACGTAATGTATCATACGTAAGATGGTTGCACGTCGGACCTAACAAACCACATATCAAACATACATAGCATAACCTAAGCCCCATTTCTCCAGTCACAGCCACACATAATGAGATGTATAACAGTGTATATTGTCACCATCCATGGGAGGCAATGCGTTTCCTCAACTTAACAATTCGTTCCCTCGAATTAGCAATTCTTTTCCACGATATAACAATTCCTTTCCACGAATTCACAATTCGTTCCCGTGGAAAGGAATTGTTATTTCGTGGGAAATAATTGTTAAAATGAATGAACGAATTGTTAATTCCTGGGAAAGAATTTTGAATTCGTTGGAACGAATTGTTAATTCGTGGGAACGAATTGTTAAATTGAGTGAACGAATTGTTATTTCGTGGGAACGAATTATAAAATAAAAAAAATCTACGTCCCCTGCGGGGCTCCGTAGATCTCAGTATATTGACACAGTGTATTAATAATCAAAATACACTAGTATAATAAATAGATGACATTCCGTTCGTTGTGAATTGCGGAAAGTAATACACGTGTATAGAGCCGGTTTTTGTCCACGGCCGGTTTGTCGCGGTGGACAAAAGCCGGCTCTACACACGTGTGTGAGTCGGCTTCTGCGTATACAACGAATTTAATTAGCGTAGCGAACGAGTGGTTTGCAGGGATTCCAACGTACATGACTGAGTGTGTTATTTCGGCTATTCAAACATGTACGATGGAATAATCTATGTACATGTATTATACATGTGGGTTGGATATTTATATATATATACATATAATGTATTCTTTGAGATTATATCAATGAATCGTGATACATGCATTAAGTATCACAACGCCGTCTTTCCCGCGTACTGACGTCACGTTATTTAAACTTTTTGAAATGCAAATTATACTGCTATTTCTATGTTTTAGATGTATTTAATTGCATGTCTGGAAACGGTTCTAGCATATTAACACTGTACTGAAGTCGACACGTTTTCAGACTATTTTGGCATTAATAAAAACTTAACTTCATACATGGCAACTCGTGAACAAAGACACACAAACAAACACAATGCGGTAGAAAGCACTCGAAAATTTAAGATTATTCTATTCAATTTGTGATATTTGTAAAGCGCAGAAAACGGGTTTTCTCTTACAGTGGAACCTATGTAAATATCTGCTAGGAGAGGTGTAATAAATACGGAAATGAAATAACAATGCTGACGGATTTCAAAAATCTCATATCAAATGATAAATATTTTGTTTATAACACGACTTCGCCCACCAAAGAGCAGGATACTATGAGGTCCGATACGTTTCAGCGAGCAGACGCGATTGACTAATTTCGCATGTAGTTGAATACTTCCCCAGAGACAACTATTTTTTTTTAAATATGCCATATAATATGTTCCTTTCCTTGTAAGTGCTTCATATTCAAGGTGCATTATCACGTGGTTACATCAACAACAACAATGGTTGAAAGTGTTGAAAGCTCGCCCACTCCAAAGTAAGTATTATTTGATATTTTCCTTAATATGCAACGGATTTTGATGAAATATGGCGCAGCAAACTCGTCTTCATGAGCTGCATTTGGTGGTCTCAGGAGCTCGGCACAGACCTATGTCGCTTTTGCGAAGAAAATATCTTGAATTTTCAAGAAATTCTAGAAAATATCTTGAAGTTTCCAGAAATTCAAGAAAGTGTTTTGGAAATTCAAGAGAGTATCTTGAAAATTCAAGGAAAGATCTTAAATAAATGGACATAAAAAAAGTGAAGTATCCCTAACGGGCTTCCGTATGAACTTGGCTGGCGGTTCTCTGTAGTTTCTCCGTTACCTAGCAACTATGTCCGGCAAAGATAGTCCAGTCGAACCCCTATAAACCGGCATAGATAAATGTTAGTTCTGCTTACAATGTAACTTTGATCGGGTTAAATGCCACGTATCCCCGATCATAGTGTATATTCGTGATCACGAAGTACGCACGCGTTTCTCGAAGTAGTCACCTGTCTATTTTACAGTGGAACCTCTCTAAACCGGACACCATGGGGACCTCCCAGGGTGTTCGGTTTTGAGAGGTTCCACTGTAACAGATTTGGAAGCAAAAACGAAAGCGAAGAGATAGGTCAAATACTAATAAGCCAAGGAACGATGCATAACAATTCATGCTGCAAAACTGTTTGTAATATGAAAACTTATGTGTAATAAACATTTATACACACATAATGCTAACACATGCTAAGGTGGGTGGTTGGTCGGGCGAACGCGAAGGCGTAAATTAACGGTAGGGGTTCCTCCGTACAGGAATCACTATTTACCTGGTCTGGCCCTCAGGTACGTTTTTATCTTTGGCTCTTTTGTTACCCGGGAGTTGAATTGGATTTTTGCCCATTATAATAGTAAAAAAAAAACTACTGCTTTTTTGAGGGGGTCAAGTGATTCTGAAGTGGCGAGGACCTGACATCAGATCAGGATTATTCTGTTTTCAAGGCTGAATATATAGATTTTGTTTTTTATGTATATTTATTTTCTTTTTAGTTACAAACATACATACTACATAATAGGAAATATATCAATGTGTGGTCACTGGGGTGTGCATGACAGAAGGGCAGGAGTCCACATTAGTTAAATTCCACCAGGTCAATGCTGTGGGCCTGACAGCTGGTGATTGATTTCTTACAGTGAAAAACTCACCATACCGGACACCATGGCGGTGTTCGGCATAGCGAGGTTCCACTGTACTTGCATTTTATTGTAGCCGGCTGTCATGTACACAATATATAACAGTATCATGGTATCTGTCTATACTATCAGTAAATGCTAACACCTACTACTTCAACCCCTTCAACACCAAACGCTAGTTTGAATAGTTATAACGAACAGTATATATAGATATGGATGAAACAACTCAAAATATCACATTAAATGTCTCATTCCGAAGTGTGAAATGAGAACGGGTATATTTTAATGTCCCAGCAACAGCTAAGTCACATAAGGATGGAATTAAAGGTTGACGTATTATTCGACAGATCCGTTGGATGGAAATATTACAATATTTACATGCCCTTGGGTAGGTTTTGAACTCACAACATTCAGTAGTGAAGTCCTGTACTCTGTCCCTGAGCCACAGTCCATCACAGACTAGTGTGAAAGGGTCGAGTCAATATTAGACACAAGCAGCATGATACAAGTATTATGAGTTGTATGTATGAATGTAACGTTTTTTATAGGAACAAAAACAATGACGAAAACGGGTGTTGTTGTTTTTCTTAATATGCGTGCTTGGTCGTAAGCCAGGTAGGACAAGAAATTGTGAACAATGGGGGTGGGTGTATCTACACGTTTCGTTAATTTATATCAATTGGCTGCGAATGCGATTGTTTTTTCAATATCGAATAGATATCGTATATCAAATTTTAACCCATTTATATTTGGGGTTATTTCTCTCATTTTACACTTATATACATATATAGTTTAGTTCTCATAAGTATTTCATTAAAAACTATTCCATATTTCATTGTTCCAAACAAAAAACTTTCAATAGTTAGTTCCACATTGTTTATACCGTTGCAATTATCAGTAATCCATGTTTTAAAATAAGATATAAATGTTTGTATTATTGGACAGTTCCACAATGGATGTTCGATTGTTTCTACTTCTCCGTGACAAAACGTGCAGGAATTGTTTTGTCTAACGCCGATTTTATGTAAAAATGAGTTTGTGCCTAGTATTCTGAGATTTATTCTATAATGGAAAAATCTCAACTGAGTGTCTAATGTTGGTTCTAAACGGTAAGCGAAATGCATACGTCCAACTAACCCAACTATCTATATTGAGAACAGTGTTCCACTTATCAATAGCAGAGGGCTGAGCTCGATTGTTTATGAGTACATTATATATATCTCTACTCCCTTTTGGACTCTTTAGTATATTTGATAGCTGAAAAGGCATAACGCATTGCAGATCTTATCGCGAGTATTATGCCATTAGATCGGTTCGTCTCCGACCTGGAATTTTTTATTGTAACATATAGGTTGTGCAATGAATTCCTCGAAAGTGGTTGGTATTAGTATGTTCGAAAAGTCAGCGTAAGATTTATAAACGTCTTTCCAAAAGGCATTATTTATTATATGTATATTTCTATAAATATAATTCGGTCGATATTTCATATTTATTTTCAAAAAAGGGCAAACATGTAGGTGCAGATGTAACCATTTAGTATCTTTATTTAAAATTATTCTTATACGCGATACTTTCATTGCCGATATAAAAGATTTGAAATCGAGCATTTTCAGCCCACCATGTTGGTACGGTTTAATAACCACATCATGTTTGATCCTGTCTATGGGACCATTCCATAGATAATTGAAAAATAGTTTATTTAGTTGTTTGATTACATTCTCGCTAGGACTTGGTAAGCTTAAAAATAGATGGTTCACTTTATATATTGCTAGTGTCTTAATGACGGTTATTCGTCCTAATGGTGTTAAATTACGCTTTGACCATTGCGCCAGCAGAGCCCTTATTTCTTGAATCTTAGCGGTGTAATTTAGATCAATAAGTCTGCTGAGATCGGTTGAAAAACGTATGCCTATCAATGTAAATGTATCTTGGTCCCAGCATAATGGTGTCTCATTGCATATCGTATTAGTACTTCCAGATTTCGATCCAAACCATATCACTCTAGTTTTATCGACATTGAGTCCAAGGCCGGAGATTTTCGCATACAATTGTAACACTAATAAATTATGTTCTAAAGATCTAGTTGAGCCATCTAAGAATATGGATGTGTCGTCAGCGTATTGTGATAAAAGGAAAGTGTTTCCATGTATACTGATACCTTTAATATTTGGGTTATTCCGTATTAGATGGGCCAGTATTTCAGCGCATATTACAAATATGTATGGTGATAGGGGGTCACCTTGTTGACAGCCTCGTTCAATGGATAGCCAGGATGATAAATGTCCATTAACTACTACTCGTGATTTGATATTATTATAGAATATTTTGAACCAGTTCCTTATTGATTAACCAACATTGAGAAAGTCTAAGACGTTGTTTACAAATGACCAAGAGACTGAGTCAAACGCTTTCTCAAAGTCAATAAGTAATAGGAGACCTGGTATATCATTATTTGCTGTATAATCGAATACATCATATTAGTGTGGCATGAGATGTCATCCCGTAAGATTTTCGTGCTAATATTTATTTTTTGGCTTTATCAGGTCAATTTGGGGTCGCACTATTGGAAAATGATGGGGTTCAAATTGTCTGACCCCTCGACCCCTTTTTGGGGGTCAGTTCCGTCCAGTGATCCCCAGTCACCGCCTACTTCTAGATTCGCTAATAGTGAAACGATTGACACAATCTTTGTGTCGTTTTATATATTTTTGGTGGTTTTTATCAACTTCCGGTTAAGGTCGACGGCAAATTCAAGGTATTGTGCATGCTAAGTGACAAACCTTATCATACCTATATTTTTTGCAGGATTTTAAGTTATGGAGAGACGATTGGTGTCCTTTCTATTGTGATTGACAGTTTTTCACATACAAATAATCATTTGAACGTATTGATTGATTGATTGATTGATTGATTGATTGATTGATTGATTGATTGATTGATTGATTGATTGATTGATTGATTGATTGATTGATTGATTGATTGATTGATTGATTGATTGATTACAAATAGGTTTATTTAGCAAACGAGGCCGGGATTTGTCTAATGCCATTTTTTGTATATTTCAGGTGAGACAAGTAACGTAACTATCATCTAGAAGTCATGTCCGAGAAGAGTGTGTTTGTCATCTGCAATGAGGGTTCCACCTCAAGCAAGAGTTTTGTAAAATCCTGATATGATTGAAGATCTAATTAAGTGTTGTAATGAGAGATCATTATTGGGTGAACTTGATATCAAACAGCTAAGCTATCGCCTAAATAACTCAAATGAATATGAACGTAAGTCTATGTTGTATCATAGCGAATGCAGAAAACCAATTATCAACAAGAGCATGATTAAACGGCTCAGGGGTAAGCGAACCCAGTGTGACTCTCCTGCATGCCCCTCGCGAGGGCGAGGGCGGCCTTCAACTGGGACTGACTCTGTCCGACATAAAAGGACAAAAACATCCCGAAGTCACAGATATGTTTATTCTCGTCATGCAGCTTCTGTCCCAATGACACGTCAGACCCGCTCCATCGTGTTTACTCAGACAACTATAGGTGAAAACTTGCTTGACATAAAGCATACGACTCTGGATGATCACGTCAGAACTAGCGTGTCCGAGTTAGAGAGCGCCAGTGATGCTTCTGCAGTCGAAAAATACTATCATAGGAAGTGTTTGCGTTCTTCTCAGCGTACATCTGGTTCAGTAGATCATACTAATGCCCAACTTATTCGCTCGGTATGTGATGAACAACTGCTCCTGTCTGTTCAAAACACTCTTACTGACGACGATGTTGTATTGAGCATGGCTGAAGTGAACGAAGAATACTTGTCAATTTTGAAGAGGTATCATACAGAGGTCAAAGAGGTTAAATCATTGCGCAAGAATGAACCTGAAAACTTCGTTCTCCATTCAGCAGTTAGCAAGGCAATGGAACTTATGGCTGCAATGCTAGATAACGGCGAAATAATTGGCCACTTGAAGAGCATGGCATAAATTCTACGCGATGAGATGATGGAGCATCGTAACTGGTCATTTAATGGTAACTTTGAAGACTTTGACAATCCACCACTCCTCCAGTTTTTCCTAACTCATCTCCTTTTTGGTTTGTTCTAAAAGTTTCTGGAATGCGCAATGAAGAAGTAGACAAAATTATTGACGTTTCTTGCCAGTTTGTTGTCCAGAATACACATACTGACCGCCAGGTAAAGCATCAGCCAAAGAAAGATGGTGTCAAACAGTCCAGACGCCACTCTCAATTGGTCTGCCCCTTGCCATTCATTCCAGGGTGCGTGATAAGAATCTCGTGAAAAACTTATCAGACATTATATCGGCAGTGACTACCAGAAAATCATTGACCTTGAAAAACGTGTTGAACAAGGTGTTCTCCAACGAATAAACGAGACAGGTGGCTTTTGTCTACCCGATTTTGTCAGGAAAGAGGTAAACATCTGGTTTGCTGTGGATAACATTGATCTCTTAGAAGATACGCCTACCGGACAGAACACATTCCATGGCACTGTGATCGTAATCAACCAGAGAGAGAAGGAGAGCCTGTCAACCAACCAATTGTTCTACCAGAGAAGCTTCCGCCATCTCCACTTGCATTTGAAGTCAAGTATTTGCCAGAACTTGTAGTTTCTAAGAGCAAACCAATGCGATTTGAGGACTATCAGTTAGGAAATCGCAATGATTTGATTTCGAAAGACTATAGTCACACATGGGCACTAGCTGCTAACCTGGCTACTACTGACAGCAGTAATGACAACACTACAAACAAATATGTTCCACCTATCGAGAGTGATGAGCAGCAAGAGCAATGCGAGAAGCTGCATACCCATGATTCTGATGAATCTATTCTTTCAGTGAAGGAACGTTTCGTAAACGTAAAATGTTAGCAAAACAAGACGTGATGCCCACCTGGGCCGCTACTAAATCGCTGTTACTATCAGGCTCCAATCCTGGCCGGGTAAAATCAGAGGTAATTGCTCCACTGTTCAAGTCCCCACTAACGGATTACACAACACTGTACACTGTGTCAATGTTGACGCAGGGAATCTCTGCTTCTGTAGTCGGTCCTGAGAGAAGAACTCTTATAACGCTCGATCTTGATCTCCACAACCGTGCCCTCCAAATTAAGCAGACCGTGGGAAACACCAATTGGATTCTTCGCGCAGGTGTTCTGCACATTGTGTTTGTCGCCTTGCATTCTCTTGGCAAAACAATTGATGGAAGCGGGATTGACATATGTGCTATTGAAAGTGGCACATACACGTCTGCAGCTCGTCGTGGAATATATGGTGGCAATGCATACAAGCGAGGAATGGAGTACCATATTACGAACAGCCTGGCGATCATGATGATGCGGTTTCGACGCCATTTCCTCAGATCTGCTGCCTGAATATATTCGTAAACAGTACGAATGTCTGAAGAATGTTTTCCATGAACGCAGTCCAGGTATGATGGTTATCTATGAAACTATTCAGACCTGGTATATAGACAATCTGAAGCCACATGAAGAAGATGACACTGGAGAGATTGGTCAGTCTATCATGCAATACCTGAAACAGGTGGATAGTCTTCTGCATCTCGTCAATGCCTGCCGCTCAGGAAATTGGGAATGTTACCTGGCTGCATTGGAAAATATCATCAAATATTTCTTTGCCCACGATCTACTGAACTATGCTCGCCTAATGCCAATGCATCTCGCTCAAATGAACTCTCTTGAACATGATGACACAGCCACGTGGGAAGCACTGAAGGAAGGAGAATTCGTCGTGGTGAAATCCGAGATTCCTTTCACTCAATTGTTCACTGACCAGACACTTGGACATGAGATCAATGGGCTGAAGCGTCACGGCGGGATGGTTGGATTGAGTCAAGATAACTCTGCGTTGGACCGGCTCGTTACCACCACACCTCACCATGCTCATATTGTGCAGCAGATCTCAGCAACTTCACAAAAGCATAAAATTCGTCGGAGCAAAATAAACACTATCAACTCACCGGCAATATTTATGTGAGGTCAAGGGAAGGAAAATGCTCTGAAGCTTCGTTGCTCCATTGATGTCCATTGTGAAGGAAGAGCCTGGTTTCGTCAGCGCTGGTTCCTCCGAATGCGAATGCGAATGACGACATTTTGAGCTAAGCAGAAAAAGAATAAAATACATTCAATGACTTCATTCACGATCGATTGCTACCAACATCAACAGTATCAGTTTGGGATCCAATGAAGAAACTGAAACTGAAGACCTTCTCAAACTGCATGGACAAAACCAAGGTTCGCGTGGGTGACAAGGTTATCAAGCTGCGTGAGGAACGTGAACTATTCTGCAGATTCCTGATTATCCAAGAAAGCCGACCTCAGCTGGTGCCAAAACTAGAAGAGACCATCGGAGAATATGAAATGTCAGTGGTCCCGCGTTCCCTTTGCGCTGTTGATGGGTCCCTCTATATTTCGACAGACAAAGTCAGTCTAATGCACGCCGTTGAAGAAGCCAAGGTTGAACCGCTTCAGTTGAGCCCTACTATGGACATAGTGCCGGACGGTCGTCATTCTCGAGTCCTTGTTATCCAGAGCATGAAAAAGACTCCGACCATGCGCAGGCTTTCAGAATTTCAAGATGCATTTATCAAACGCATAGATATGATGATGATTTGCTATGATGAGGGGAGGATAGTCTTTGCCCGCTATCTCGATCAGTCTCTGAAGAACAAGACACGTCAGAAGAGGGCAGTGACATCCATAGAGTTTGACATACACCCGGAAATGAAGCTTACCACGTCTATCAAATAATTGCTATCTTCATCAAGAACCAAGTGTAGCCTGACCGCCATGTTCGCTCAAGGTTTACTTCAACACTTCACTAGCAACAGTGTTTGTAAACTCGTCGTTCTGTTTGACAATAAAATCAAGGGCCATGATTTTGAAGATGAGCATTCACATGAAGAGGCTGATACACTCATTCCCAATCAAGTGATGGCTTCAGTAGCAGACGACCCTTATCGAGAAATATGCGTGTTGTCACCAGACACTGATGTCCTCATTCTTCTCACCGACCTGGTGTCCAATGATTGCCTTGGAGCTCAAACCCGCTTGAAGTTTCTAACTGGCAAGGGCAGAACATTCAGAGAAATTGATGTGGTTGAGCGCGTACGAGTGATTCGGCGTCGCAAATGCCAATGACTCATTGGTCTCCACAATTTCTCCGGTGCTGACTGGGGCGGAAAATGTGTCGGTATTTCCAAGAAGACCTGGGTGAGCTCATATGTGAAACTTGATGAAGATGACCCTGCTATTGACTGTTTCCGGCATCTTGGCGAAGGTCCTATACCATCTCAGCTAGTCAACGGAGAACTACCATCACATGTGAAGAGTTTGGAGCCGTTCATCTGCCGTGTTTACTGTCCGACATGATCCATAGTATTGCCAACTCTACGATGGGAGATCTTTCGGTCTAAGAACTAAGAGGGAGAGATTTTACCTCCGACCCGTGCGGCCCTGATCCCCCATATTACGCGTGCAAATTACATCGCCATGCGAGACAATGTCTTACACAACCAATTGCCCAGCCCTTCCTCCCATTGGGGAAAATAGATGGAGTGTTGAGAAAGGATTGTATCATCCAGTCAGGTGTCTCACCCTGCCTGCTCCGAGAGCTGTAATTGAGCTGACTTAGTGTGCATGCAAACAAGGGCGCAAATGAACTAGGTGCAGTTGCTATAAGAACAAACTTCCATTCACTCCCCTCTGTAAATGCTATGTCATTGACTGTGCCAATGTGGTTAAAGATTAACTCTCAGCGATGATGATGATTGTGACAGTCGTGATGAATAATTCAGATAATTATGCAGTCCCTGTAAAAACTGAATTTATTACTGTCTATGCTAGGGTTTATTCTGCGTTCGTTGTGGGCTCCATTTCTATTGTTAGTGAAAACTAATGAAGTAGATGGAAGGTTCTGATAATCTATACATGCCTTACCGGTGAACCATCCGCTATCTTATATTATTATGGGTGAGAATTGGCTCGGAGACATTCCATACCCCCGTGGATGAAACCACGGAAAGTTCATTTTGAAATTTTGAGCTTGCATATAGACATAATTTGTGCTACATTGTACCTAGTCACATGCACATTTGGTCGAAATGACCAGTTGCATGCAGTCTTAATTTAAGAATTAGATGACGGGCGCCATTTTGAACTATCCGGAAAAAGCCAGCGTTCTCGTACATTATTGGCTCTCAATAACAATAGAACAAGACGGTCCAAAAAACACCGAATCGGTCCATTCGTGCTACACCCTATCCAGATATTGTTGTATTACTCTTGAAAAATAGGCTTCTTGTCTAGCGACCAGTGTAGACCCCGATCAGCCTACACATGATCTGCACAGTCCTATCAGATTATGTAATTGTTACTATTATGTCAGTTTATAACGGGCTACTATTATTCTTGGTAGTTGTTTAGTTAATTAGGGACCCGCCGAGAATCGGCGGTGCCTTATAGGTTTCACACTGTCTGTTGGGATGTCCGTCCGTCTGTTCGGGCCAACATCCAGGAGTTAAGAGTGAAGGGGCGGAGCCTAAGACAATATATTCCTTTGATTCATTCCGTAAGCTCCTAATTCTATTGAAATTTAGGAGCTATTCCATTGATCTTTTAAAGAACAAATAGCTCATAAACCCGAAATGTTAGAACGTCCGTCCATCCGTCCGTCCGTCCGTCCGTCCGTCAGTTTATTTATTGAAGTTTTTGTACGAGTAACTTTATTGAAGTGTTTGTAAGAGTAACACTATGCCAGTGCTTCGTATGCCGACAGGCCACATTTTCTAATGGTAACTCTTTTCAGAAAATTGATTCATAATTAAACTGGTTGAAAATACAATGAGCCTGGTTTTCTTATGTTGTAGATCATTTATTAAGAAGTATTCAACATATTATACATGTATAACTATGTTAAGGTTCAATCTATGGATTATATCAGTGTGGCATTGAAAAACAGGAACTGAAACATCACTTATGCGATGTTTCCTTATTGAAATCCCCACCGGCCCTCTCCAAAAACGGATATCAATGGCAACAGGAATTGATTGGAAAGTCTAATAAATGGACATGGCATCATTGAAAACCCATAAAAAAACACCAAAATCGGTTCATTATTAGCCGATATAGTTGTTTCATGTGTTCTGGGGGATATGGGCCATAAAGGACCCCTCAAAATGGGGAATAGGGGTCTGAAAATTTAAACCCCATAATTTCTCAATAGTATTACCCCAAATCAACATGATAAAGCAAACAAATCAATTTTAGCACACAAATCCTACTGGAGCTGGATACTGAAACGTCCCATACCCTACTATATACCGTTCTTATATTTTCTACTATATATTTGCCCGTCATAAACCCAGCCTGGTCTTCGTTTATAATATATGGTAGGATTGTTTTTATACGGTTAGCAATTGTTGCGGAAGCAATTTTATATGCCACATTTAATAGAGAAATCGGCCGCCAATTTTAAATAGATTTTTTATTGTAAATATTCGGTTCTGTTTTTGGGATTCTCTCCCCACGCCGCCCCCATTTGAAAAGGTAATACATGGGCTTTAGTACTAAACACATTGACCCGACTTTAAATGACCTTAGCTTTTGATAGGCCGTTAAACTCCGATAAACAAACAAACAAAGAAAGTAACAATTGATTGCTCGTGGTTTTGAAAACAGAGCCCTGCAAATACTAATTCACGGTACTGGAGCCTTTGAATTGTTATGCACATGTAAAACCCAAGATTGTTCACCTACCCATAGTGTAACACCAATGGGTTCTATCGTCCTACCCCTAGCTAACCCTTGTAAATTAAAATTATTGGCGACCAAGTAGGGAATTACGGAGCCCCGCAGGGGACATGGATTTTTTTTTATTAATACGTTCCCATGACATAACAATTCGTACCCTCGAATCAACAAATAATTCGTTCCCACGATATGACAATTCATTCCCTCAAATTAACAATTATTTCCCTCGAATTAATAATTCGTTCCCACGATATAACATTTCGTTCCCACGAATTAACAATTCGTTCCCGTGGGAACGAATTGTTATTTCGTGGGAACGAATTGTTAAATCGAGGGAACGAATTGTTAATTCGTGGGAACGAATTGCTAAATTGAGGGAACTAATTGTTATTTCGTGGGAACGAATTAATAAAAGAAAAAATTTCTACGTCCCCCGAGGGGCTCCGTAGGGAATGGATATGTAATAGAAGATATATGCGGTCGATATCTTTTTTTTGTAACTGTCGACGTTAAAGTTGGCAAGGTTAAACGCCATTTCGATGAGGTTACACTTGGGGTGAGCCAACAATATGTGTTGCTCATTCTCCATAAGTACAGCGCTCCAGATAAGGAATTAGTAATTGAGTATTGTCACTCCATCATTTCTCAAGCCATTGGGTATTTCGAAATTTTAATTGTGTAAAGCAAAATCACACTTAGTCTACTGTTTACACATCAACAGACAGCAATTATTAAATAGTTTGCTTCGAAATGAAAACATGTCTTGGGATTTCATTAAAATTGTCTCCTTGGAGACAATTCTAATGAAATACCAAGATGTGTTTTAATTGAAAATACGCAAAATATGCTATATGTGTGGTCTGTTTATTGTGTTCTGCACAATGATAAAGGTACCACACTTTTTTTTGGCTTTTTGATACTTGCTACTTGTGATTTCAATTGGGTTTCTGGCAATTTGAATTGGGTATTTAAGCAAATACGCAGCTTATCTGAAGCGCTGTAAGTATACATAATTTAAAATAGATATTGGATATCCGTTGACGAAGACTCAATTGGACACATAACGCAGATATATGTATGTTATTTAAGATGTCTGCGTTCAATATCTATTTAGCCGGCTACGTCACAGCTGTAATTGGAAATTTTGCATGATTTGATCAGTGAGTTTCACTAAACATCGTACGACTAATTTAAAACTGTTCGTAAGTGCAAAATTATTTTTGTCTGTAAATTTCACATTAACAATGTTTTCTTGTAAACAATGATTGGAGTTACATTTATTGAGCACAGGCTGCATTTGCAGCCTATGCTCAATAAATGTAAATCAATCAATTGAAATTTCCAGACGATCCTAAGTTTGCACTTATGAACATTTTAGTCGTACGAAGTTTAGTGAAACGGTCGCCAGGGTTCCTAAGTCATACATCAATGTAATCTCATCAACATGGCGTGTAACCTTGGAAACCATAACATCAGCAATCCTTAAAAATAGCTACACTATTAACTATAGTGACTATGGATTACAGATCCTCCAACTGTTTACACACCCCTAGTGTAACCGGGGTAACACTAGGGTTTTATGAACAGTAGCGGGTTCTACAACAGTGCTATGTTTCCGCAAAAATCCATGAGAGACATTGATCAAAGCCTCGATAACGCATAGATCTTTATGATGACTTGTTTCCATCGGATGGTTTTCCATGGGATGGTTTGCCATGGGATGGTTTGCCATGGGATGCATGGGATGGTTTTCCATGGGATGGTTTTCCATGTGAGTCTCTCCACAGATTCAAGTCAATATCGGGCAGCAGGTTACAGGCCACCGATGGATTCCTGCAATAGAAATATCAGGTTCGGCAATGTCCAACTGTGGGTAAACGTTGGCTGTGGCACGAGGGATCTGTTTGAAGCCCAAGGCCGCAGGCCGCGGGTTCAAAAAGTTTCCGAGTGCCACGGCAAACGTTTACCCACGGCTGGACATGGTCGAGCGTTAGTGTTACATTTCCGTCGGTAGTATCATGCAATTTGAGCATATATGCAGTACTTTGATAACCCGTTCCATTCAAACAGCTGATTTACATATACATATTCCGGGGCTACAGTTCACGTCGCCTGATGCAGCCGCATCAATTTCAAAATTTGATTGCGACCTATGAACTGGTCTGGTGTCGTAATGGTACTAGTGACGTCATGAGTATTTACTGTAGGAGTAGTATATAAGAGTCACAATGATACCACCATCACCTATGGAAGGTGCCAGCTACGCGCGGCACCTTCCACAGCATGATGGTGGTATCATTTGTGACTCTTATATACTACTTCTCGCGAGACCATATATTTATGACATGAGAAGATACACCCTATTAGAGATAAAAATCCCTATGATATACTCAGTATATATATACAACAATCTGTCATACTTTTATTACGAATAAAATATAAACTGACACCCTATTAAAGATAAGAAATCTATAAGTTATACTCAGTATTTTACAGCAATCTGTCATAAATATAAACTGACACCCTATTAAAGACAAGTTATCCATAAGTTATACTAAGTATATTACAACAATCTGTCATACATTTATTACGAATAAATATAAACTTACACCCTATTGAAGATAAAAAATCTATTGGTTATACTCAGTATAATGCCTACCATAAAGCAAATGAGAGAGCAAGCTAAGAGTTGGGGAATTTCCCTAACAGGTTTGAGACTCAAGTAAGATATAGCAGATAGGATAAGTGACGTGCGAGCCGTCGTCTACGAGGAGAGGGTGCGGCGTGCGGTTTCGACCGGACGACTGCCCGCCGACCCCGAAAAACGCTCCGAGAAATTGGAGAACGAGACGACGGCCAGTCTGCGCGCCACCGCTTACGCGCAGCGTGTAAAAGAAGATCCCAGCGCACGTAGAAAACCCCTATACAAGGCGTACTACAATAAGATTTATCAAGGGTTGGTGGGGAGACCTCCCAAGAAGAGGACATATATCGCCAGAGCTTTGGTGGAGGAGGGTCCCAGGATTCTCTCCGAAGAAGCTGAAGTTAGGGAAACTGTTGATAGGGGTAGGAGGAAGATAGTATGGACTTTCGAGAGGGGGGTAGACGGGGAGATCGCTAATCGCATAATGAATAAAATTCGACCAGAGATGAGCACGGCATGTTATCTGAGGTATTCGTGTTCGTATCGTATTAGGAACATAGATACCGACGCTACTATGATCTATCACAAACAATCAAAGGGCAGTCCGTGGATAAACGAGATCGCCAAAGCCGAGAGTTGGATATCCGATAGAGAGAAAGGTCGAATGGACATCGACAAAGTCGATAGACCAAACACAAAATGGACCTTCGTTCGTTGGATATCGGTCGAGGTGAAGATGATCATCGACGCGCAACAACTTCTCATGGGAGCGGGAAAACTCACAGACTGGTTAAGACAGAAAAAGGGAATGTATTCCGTCGACACGTACGACGACTACTTGTGTCTGTTTAGGTGCATAGCCATCCAACGTGGAGAGAGACCAGACCGCTGTTGTGAGAAGGCACGAGCTCTGGCTCGCGAATACCTCGGGCACGATAACGGACCGGGTAGTAAGGGAATCCCCCTGGATGATATTAAGAAGGTAGAAGAGTGCTTCAAGATGGGCATTCGCGTTTACGAGCCCACCGCCGACGGAGTGTGGTACCTCATGAAGGTTCCGGCAAATTACGATGCGGTTGGGGGGAAGACAATGACGATAGGAATGTTTGGAGGTCACTCGTTCCTCATAACGAATCTCCTCAAGATGACGAACGAGTACGGGTGCACCGGATGTCAACAACGGTTTACAAAGTCGTGTAACATGCACAGGCACGCGACCACCTGCATGGGTGGGAAGACCGTGGTGACATGTCCAGGTAAGAGGGTAGAGAGACCACAGTCGGCCTACGAGAAGGCGTTCTATCATAAGGGGTCAGCGAGTGTGAGGTCGATTCAATGGTTGAGCAGAGAAGAGGAGAGGGTGGGAAAGCACATACATCACGCAAACTGCGGTCATGGTGGTGAGAGGTGGGTGACCGGTGATCCGGGCAACGGTTACTGTCACGAGACCGAGACCGTGTTTCAGTTTCACGGATGCTACTGGCACGGGTGTCCGAGGCATTGCATGAGAGGTAACGCGAGATCGCTGTACAAGAGGACGAAAATTCAAGACGCCAAGATAAGGAAGGCGGGTTACGAGCTGGTGGTGATGTGGGAGTGCGAGTGGTTGAATGATAATTTTGATAAAATTAATACCTACTATCCACAATCGCCACGCGAGGAGGAGACGACTCTATACCCTCACCAGATAGTCTACGACTTTGAGGCGTATCTCGATAAGTCAAAAAGCACGCGACCCACCAAAGACCTGACCTTCGAGGTCGAGCACGTTCCTATATCGGTGTCGTTGGGGGATACGATGCATGAAGGGATCACACACCTATGCGAACGAGATCCCGACACGCTAGTCGAGAAGTTCGTGACCGGGCTGCAGATGAGAGGCAAGGCAATCAGGGAGGGGGTTAGGAAGAAGTATCTGCCGGCCGACATATATATGTTATCGAAGTCTCAGCAAGCAAAGATTATCTCATGGATTGATCAAGTCCCGGTGGTGGGGTTCAACTGTAGCAGGTACGACCTGAACCTCATCAAGCAGTACTTTGTAGAGAAGTTGGCGGCCACCGTGAATAAGGTGATGGTCGGAAAGAGAGCCAGCACGACGATGTTTCTGTTTACTCCGGAGTTTAAATTTCTCGACATCATCCAGTATCTGGGACCCGGTACCACGTACGACAGGTGGGTTAAGGCGTACGACTGTAAAACGGTAAAGTCTCACTTTCCGTACGAGTGGTTCGATAGCGCGGACAAGCTCGACCATCCGGGGCTGCCAGACTATCCCGAGTGGTACTCGAAGTTGAAGGGTGAGTTCCTACTGTCGTTGTCCGAGTGGAAAGAGTGTAAGAAGGTATTCCGAGAAAAGGGGATGAAGACGTTCAATGAATGGTTGCAACACTACAACGACTTGGATGTAGGACCGTTCCTGGAGGCTCTGAATAAAATGACGGAGTTCTACAGGGGAAGAGGCGTGGACATACTCAAGGATGCCGTGTCTCTACCCGGTGTTTCCCTTCAGTACCTACTCCGCGGGTCGATCGATGGGAAGGCGGACACGCCCGAGCTGTGGTCACCGAAGTCTGAAACTTACGAGATGATGAAGCAGGGATTGGTCGGTGGTCCGTCCATAGTATTCTCCAGATACGCCGAGGCTGGAAGGTCGACGATTAGGGGTCAGGTGGGGAGTCGGGAGGAGAAGATGTGCAAGGCGGTGCTGGGGTACGATGACAATGCTCTGTACCTATCTACTCTATCGAAGGACATGCCGTGCGGTGAGGAGCAGATATGGACGTGTGACGACCCGGAAATACAGTCGTATATAGACCGTTTCGTGAGGAAGGTCAGGAGTGAAAAGTGATTCGGATTTGCGGAGTTGGATATAGAGGTTCCGGAAACGTTGAGAGACAAGTTCTCGGAAATGTCACCGCTGTTCGTTAATCGAGAAGTCGATGAGAAAGAGGTTCCGCAGCACATGAAGGACTACCTGGCCGGGACTGGGAGGAATAGAGTCGAAGGGCAGAGAAAGCTCGTGGGGACAATGTCCGCCAAGAAGATGATCATATACTCACCGCTGCTAAAGTGGTATCTGGAGCACGGTCTGATCGTCAAGGCGGTGCATAGGGTGATAGACTACACGCCCGGCAAACCGTTTCAATGGTTCGTTAAAGAGGTCACCGCTGCTAGACGGACGGGGGACGTCGACAAGAGCAAGGCGGTGTTGGCGGAGATATTCAAACTGGTTGGCAACGCGTGTTGTGGCAAGCTGATAGAGGCACAAGAGAGACACCTGAACACCACATATACGAAGGATGAGAAGACTGTCGATCGGGCACTGAGGTCGGCGTGGTTCGAAGACTTGGAGGAGATTGGGGAGGCTTACGAGATATCGAGCAGGAAGACTCGAGTGGTGATCAACAGACCGTTTCAGTGTGGCATAGCGGTCTACCAGTTGGCCAAGCTCCGGATGCTGGAGTTCTACTACGATTTCTTGGACAAGTACGTGGATCGCGGAGATTTCGAACTGATACAGATGGACACTGACAGCATGTACTTCGCGCTATCGGAGAAGACGCTGGAGGCGGTGGTGAGAAAGAATATGAAGAGAAAGTTCAATAAGGAGAAGACCGAGTGGTTGGCGTGGGACGTGTGGAGCAACAGAACTCCGGGACTGTTCAAGCTGGAATTCGAAGGGGATAGAGCCATAGCTCTGTGTAGCAAGTGTTACTACGTGAGCGGTGATGGAAAATCTAAGCACTCGGCCAAGGGGATGTCGAAGAGATCTAACGATCTGACTTGGGGAAGGTATAAGAGTGCTCTCGAAGGGGGTAGGGATATGGCGGAGAACAGGGGATTCCGAATGATTAACGGGGTGATGAAGGCGTACTGTCAACAAAAATTAGGACTCTCGGCGTACTACGACAAGAGGAGAGTGATGGAAGACGGGTTACACACCGAGCCTATAGGATAGATAAACAAAAGAACTCTGAGAGAGAATACTAAAGACTCTGATGATCCGGGGGTAGCTGAGTGTCAGAAGGCACCGCGAGAAGTTCTTAACGAACAAACCCTCGAGATGGCCCATCATCCAAATAGTAGAGCACGGGCTCATCGGGCTTGGTAATAGATCGATCTAGATGATATACGTTGAGAGACCACACGGGATCAGTCGTGCGGCGGCTGCCACCTTCGAGCTCTCCCGGTTGATATAGGTACCGGACGTCAATATCCGATGGAAGTGCAATCGGTGATTGCTGCTCCTCTAAACCAACGGGTCGCCCGCGCGAGACGGAAGAGGGCTCGCTTGTCACCCTTTTAAACTTGATAGCATCTACGGGCTTCTTACCTATCAATCTGGTCACCTCTCCGTTCAGTGCGGAGACCACGGCGGGCAGTCTGGCCACCCACTCGGTCGATCGCGAATGAGGGTCTACAAGTTCTTTAGCGTATTGGTGTCCGAACAGTCTCTCAGCCAGGGTTCGATTGAAGCGTTCCACGATCCCCTGGTCCCGGTGGATGTTGACGCGGCCGCGTCTGACAGAAACGTCGTGCTTAGACAATAGATGAGAGACCGCGCCCATGAACTCGCGGCCGGGATCGACCTGGAGAAGATTCGGCCATTTGAGAGGACTCCTCTTATATATTAGGGAGAGAGCCACGGCCACCTCCTTAGTGGCCAACGGCTCAGCCCCCTTATAACGACTCGCTACGTCAACGACTGTCAGCGCGTACTTGTACGTCTTACGACCGACGCGATCGTGAGGGAGAAACAAGAGATCCGCTTGGTGAACTTGGTTCGGTACCGGCACGTCGAATTTCGGGCGCGGAATATTGTGAGGCGCGGGTAAATAGATCTGCCAGATGGCCTGCTTCTTGAGCCATTCCTTGACAACGTTTTCTGAAACCTTGGTCGCCGCCGCGAGGTTCTTGATGGCAGCGAGTCCCTTCCAGTAGCCGCGGGGGCTATAGTACACGTTCGCTAGCTTGCGCGTTAGGCGAACCGATAGTTTGGTATTAAGTTTGCGCGTGTTCATCGTATGCGATGTATTCTAATATATCGGACAATCTCCAACATGCCCTCGCCAGATCGTCCGGTAACTGCGTCGATAATAATAAACCTTTGTTGGAAGTACAATCGCGATTGGGGGTTAAGTTCTGAAGGCACTTGGGAAAATCTAATCCCCCAGCATTGGTGGAGGAATCTAACATCCGCTTTGCGAAAAGGGTGGCCACTTTTTCGTCCTCCCGCCACATCTCGAGAGAATCTCTGACCAGACGAATCATACCCTTTGCACCAACCATGCGGTATTTAAGGGCAGTGCAGCCTACATCAATCATAGCAAAATAAAGTTTGTCAACTGACATCGTTCTATATATATATATATTTATAATTAATTTAAAATAATTAATTTAAAATCTCGATCGAATATAGTAGCCGACGAGACCCACCACACCCATTCCCACGACGATGAACGCGATCTCGCGGTCTTTTTGGGGCTCTGACGGTACATAGAAATCTGAAAGTTGGGGCTCGCGATCTAGCGGCGCGAGACTTTTCTGCGGATATGCCAGCGCGTACTCGCGGTTGGCTTCTTCAACGTTCTGAAAAGTTTGCGCGGCGTGATTTTCGCGGCGAAGCTCTTCATTGACCCAGTCCAGATGGGCGGTTCGTTTTTTCGACCACGCTTCCTTCGCGCTATTGAGTTGTTCTACAGCTAAATCGTGACGCTTACGCTCCTCATCCACGTTCGAGCTTTTCATTTTAGAGAATAAAAAGTTGCTACCGCTGAACGCCAATGCGTTTACGAGCGCACCACCTACTATTACTGCGATTGAAGCCATTTATTTCCATATATTAACTGGTAGAATTCCAGCTTTAACTAGGTAATCTCGGGTCCAAACTGCGGCCGCTACATCTAAGGTCGCGAGCCCTACGTCTCTCGCAGCAAAGTCCAATTTGGGAGCGGATCCTCCTAGGGCCATCTTTGATAGTCGAGCATACCCGATACTGAAATCCGATATCACCACGGCGTGATAAAGCGCATTCACTAACATGTTACCATCTTGTTCAGCCATTATAATTATTGCATATAAAAGGGGTCGCGATCAATGTTTAAATGGGGCACATCCAATCGCGATTGGTGTTTCGTAACTTTCTTCTGAACACTGGCTGGTTGTTTTTTCGATAATATGGGGTATTTCCACACGCACAGGGCACCAACAACTGCCAGACCACCACCAACAACCCAACTCCAATTCACGAATTTGGGTGACAAATTCAAAGAATTTGGGTGTGCTTCCAATTCGTGAATTGGGGGTGTACTCAACTCTGTCTTCAGATGTTTTGTTGTCCCCCGATTGCAACGACTGTTTAGCCTCTCGAAGCTCGGCGAGTATTTTATCTTGTTTAACTTTTCGGGTGGCAGCCGCCGCCCGCCCAGCTGCCTGTCTTTTGGGATTTTTTATATGCGGTATGTCATCCAGTGGCGGAGTAACACTCGGGTTCAACTCCGTCACTCTCGCGGGTGTGTCTTGTGTCATCATTTTCAAAATTATATTTTGTATTAATATTAGGGCTTATAGTTCGTGGGCATATATGTCCAAATTGACAGTGTTTACCCGTGGTCAACGCGGTTGTCAGCGGAGCTAAGTACATTCCAAACTTGTGATAAATTGAGCAGCAGGCTGTTCTAAGAGTGTGACCTATAAAAGGGTCAGTCTCTAGATCGTCAATCAATCCCGCGGTGTTTGGTATAGGGAGAAGTATACTAACGGAGGTTGCGTACAAATGAATAGCCGCCGATCCGAGAGTTTTTGTCATCTCCGCTCCCAATTTGGATTCGTATCGCGCATACATTTTATCGATCTCCGCATCTGACATATTATCCACCTGAAAAACTGAGAGACGCCTACCGAGATAATGCTCCGATTGTCCCCCAGCAACCAGCGCAGCTAGCCGCTCTCGTCGCGCCGCATTTTCATTTTCATTCGGAGTCGTTGCACTCAACCCAATACCAACCGCCGTTGGAGTTGGAGTTGATTCCGATTGCTCTGTCGGATCATTATCTTTCAGGATGTTGGCAGTCGGAGTTGAGGTTTCTTCCATTAGCTGATCGAGAAGTTCGTCGCAGTTCATTTTTCTTAAAATTAATTTAACTATTCTAACAAGTCTCATCACTTTAACATATTGCCAAGCGCACCACCCGATACTTATGATCACCATTATGCTCGCATCAAAGCTCGCAGCGGAGCACCAAATTGTTAACATTGTTAACCATTGTTCAGCATTTGTTCAACATTTGTTCAACATTTGTTAAGCATTTGTTCAACATTTGTTCAGCATTGTTCAGCATTTGTTCAACATTTGTTAAGCATTTGTTCAGCATTGTTCAGCATTGTTCAGCAATTGCTAAGCATTGTTAAGCATTGTTCAGCATTTGTTCAGTAATTGCTAATTAATTATAAAATTAATTGATAACTTCGTAAGCAGTTGGTTGATCAGTCTTTAGCAAAAGCTTGGCGTGCTTAGTTTCCGAAAGCATCTGTCGAACCTCCAGGCGCTCCTCGAGCGTTGGGATAACGTCATTCTCTCGAAGACAGTCATCGAATGAGTCTCGGTCCTTGCAGTGAAAGAGGGCGACCCATTTCGTTTGCTCGCGCAGATCCTTGAGGACGGCGTTGTACTTTTGAGTGGATATCCATACGCTTTGCCTAGCATGGCGGCCAGAAAATGCGAGCTCGGAGAGCATGTCCTTCTTTTTAGTCATCGCCGCCTTGGCCGAGCAATCGTCAATCACGTATAGGGTGGGCTCACCCTGGAATGTTTGGTATAAACCACGCAACCAATCGTGAAGCCTATCACCGGGGTCAATAACATATACCTCAGGGTCGGTCCATATCCACGGGCGCCGCTGATAAGTATCGTTGTGCCGCACAGTGGGACACAGGATCACAATGTGACGAAAGGCATCGCGGTAGGAGCCCTCGAGCAAGTCTAGGATGAAAACCGTTTTTCCACATCCTGTCTGCCCACATATTATGGCAGAGTGGGCATCTCCAATCGTGAATTGGTATTGATTGCTAATTTTCTTAATTAATTCTTTAGAATTATCAAATTTCTTAATTAATAAATCGTTAGAATGATTGCTAATTTTCTTAAAATTAATTAATAAATCGTTAGATTTAGTAGAGTGCTGAGACGTATCGGCCATCTTCGATGTTCAGTTGTGCGTCTGTAATTATATATAAGTACACGTTCAATGCGCCATTTCCATCCGCCTCTTTGGTTATCTGGATCGTCACACCCTCGCTAGCGTTCTCAACTTGGCGTCCGCTACCGTGTATTTGGTCGTCGTCGCTGGCTCGCATGTCTAGCCATAACGCGTATTTGGTATTCAGAAACTCCGCGAGGGAGACGGCCGAGAGATGCAGGTCTTTGGCAACCGCGGCAACCTCCGGGGAGCGTTTGGAGCCGGCAGCAAACTGCTTTCTTACTTCGTCCCACTGCTGGTGCGCGCGAAGACCCGCGCTGTAGAGTTGATTGGGTACTCCCTCGATCGTCACCTCTACCTTCGTGATTTTGGGGTTATAGAATTTGTCGGTTTTTCTAACACCGAACGCGAACCGAACCTCCTCGAACAGCATCAGTATACCTTTCATCGAGCGGGCGGGTACGTTGACGTTAATATTCCACAATGTGTCGCTTTTGTCTTTCGTCATCTTGCGATGGAGAAGAACTCGGTCGTAAAGTATGGCAACGCGCCCGGCGTACTGGGTTCTGATCAATCGCGCGAGTTCGGGCATCGTGACCATGTCGTACTCCAGCGAAACATTATCGATCGTATACGTTGATAACTGGTCGCTGGCTATGAGAACTCGTGCGTAGTCATTGAACGTTAGTTCGTATTCGAGGCGGTCAGCCAAAGCACTCTGATAGTAGGGCATGTGACTCTCCAGCAACTCCAAGTCGAGCGGGATGTAGAAGCGGTTGTCGTAAGCGCCCGCGACCGCGTTGTCGCTCGCGTTGTTATCTACCTTGTTAGCAGCCCCGTTTCTAAGTCTGGTTACGTTCTTATTTTTGCTGGTGTCAATACCCTGATAGAGAGCATTTTCGCGCTCTTGCGCTGTCTTCCACAGGTCCTGATAGCAATGGTAGACGTCGCTGTCGTCGATCGACATCACCTCATTACCAGAAATCTTTATCATGGTCTTCTTGACGATGGCGCGACCAATGTTCTGAACGACGGTTCGGTCCGCGTCCGTCGACGTCAGTGAAATAGTGAAAGCGAGGCGAACAGTACCCGGCACAATGACGTCGTTAGCTCCGAGGTTGGGGAAGCGGACCAAGAGCTGCTGGTTCTGGTCGATCGTCGATGGGTTGTTCGTAATAACGACACTCTGTCTCACGCCTTTTGCCCCGAGGGGCTCAGGCAGTCTGCGGTATGGATTGAGCTTGCGACCGTATTGACTCGAAGACATAATTTAGTGAAACTATATTAAACCCGTATGGTTTTGTCTTTAATACATAATTAATTTTAAGAAAATTATAAAGATGGCTGATTACGATATTAACATGGATGAAATCGGTAGAGACGATTTCCGCGATGATGATGACATCGATGATGACATCGATGACTATGACGAAACAACCTTCATAGAGACACCATTAACACCATTAAATAAAGATCCTAAGTTTGTTCCAGGCGAACCACGAAATACGCCTTCGATTGGTCCAGGCGCATCTTTGTTTGTTCCAGACGCACCAGGAACTTCATCTGCTGGTGCCCCTATGTGGGAGGCCCCACCCGCAACTCCGGCTTGGGCGGGCGGTGCCGAGATTCCTGCGGGGATCTCCAAGAATGAGCTGGCGCCTCTCACGGAAACGGAGTCTCAGGTGAAACGGTGGGAGAATGAGGTGTCTAAAAACGGCATCAAGGCCACGTTGGAGTTCCGCAGCACTAAATGAGGAGACTTGTGGGTTAAATGGGGTAATAGCTGGAAGTTGCTGACGTACAAGAACGACTCGACCCGGTTCCTCAGCCCCTCTTCCGTGAACCGATATGGAGTATCCCTCGCTCGAGCTCTCGGAGTGATCGATGATCGGTCGCAGCTGCCTCAACAAATGGTAAAAACCCTACAGTCTACCGACGAAACGCTGGAGAAGACGGCCGCCGCTATAGAAATGAGCGAGCTCAGCGATGTCCCTCGTATAGCCACCGACGCTATTAACACAGTGGAAACCACGGTCAACGAAATGAACGGCACAAAATATGACCCACCATTACCTCTTCGCGAACTCCTGGGACTCGATAAGGCTCTGCAAACAACTCGGGGCGAACTGGTCAATAACCTCTCCAAACTCACGGCGCTGGACAAACATATCGCGCTAGAAGAAAGAAAACTTGGGGAAGTCCGTGACGATAGAGAATCTACCGAGCGGATCAACAAACTCCTGCGGTCGTTGCGGGACGAAAGAGAAGCTCGCTTGGAGGCTGCTTCGACTAACCGTGAGGTACTTTCCGGCCAATTAAGTCGGAGCCGCGAAACAATCTCGAGGGTCCTGCACGAGGACACGACACTCGGTGAACGTCTTCGCACTCTGCTCAGAGAGAAGGGCGTCACGATAGTAACCATCATCGCAGCTTTCACCAAGATTATATCGACCCTAATTCTATCTATATCGTCTCTAGTTCTATCTATCACGGGTGGTTCGGCACCAGCACCAGCGCCAGCACCAGCGCCAGCACCAGCGCCAGCACCAGCTCCATCCGGTGGAGCCAAAGAATGGATAAAAAAACAACTAAAAGCCCTCGCCAATCTCTTGGCTAAATTAGCAGGAAAATTGGCTGCCGCGCTGCCTGGGTTGATAGGAGGTATCCTCTCCTTCTTGTTATCTATATTATCAAAAACGGTCGGATGGCTCGCCAATAATACTTGGGCTTTAATCGTGGCGATCGCCGGTCTCCTACTATTCTCCGCTCGAGAGTTTCTAAAACCAAAGCGCAAGTAGTCCGATTGCCACGAGGGCAACGACGAGTCCTAATTTCTCCTCCTCGTGGGTTGTGCTTCCAATGTCAACAGTGTTCATGATTGTTGTTTCCGCGGGTGGAACAACGGGTTTAAATGAACTTGATTCGTGAATTGGGGGTTGTGCTTGCGGTTTTATGAAATCGCTTCCGCTGTTGGGGGTGCGCTTGATGATATCCACGTTCACGTTCCCGTTGTGGCCGATTTTTTGATTGGCGGTGGCGATTACGATTTGATTATTGTAACCGTCAACCGGGTCGTCTCGTAGTATCATATAGCTCGGCGCCATATAAAGACCTATTCCAAATACATAGTCCACTGGGGTGCTGGCAGTCTGCAAAACGTCTTGATCATTCTGGATCGCCTTCTCCAGGTCCACCTTAGCTGAGATGGCGTCCTCAACAAGTACCAAGATCTGTTTTTGCGCGTCAAACGCCGTTCCGAATCCTATTATAGAACTGCGAGTTTGTTTTTGTGCACCTAGTATAGCCCACACATATGTACGAATGGAGTCGTTGAGGCGAGTAACCCCGGCCTGAGTAAATCCAGTGCTTTTATCTAATATAAATGTATTCCAACTTTAGATGGTTGGTGTAGTGAAGCCGGATATGTTTGGTAGTAAGTTTTATCTGAGAACATATCAAGAAAAAAACTTGGTCTTTTATGTATTAGGAAACTTGACGTGTACCTCATAGTACTGCTATCGAATGTGCCATCAACAACTTTTACATCATTTCCAGCTTCTTCAAAAAAGGGGTCGGTCCCCCATTGAATCGTTCTTGGTGTAAACTTTTTGTTTCCAATCACGGTTTGGGTCCACACCAAATTCGTCACATATCCGTTCGAACTCCTTACGGTTGTATATGTTGGAAATGGGATTCCACCCGTCGTCTTGAGGTAATGGAACACGTAATTCTTTCAAAATCCTTCTAATAGTATAATAAACATGAAAGTTGTATAAGCTACTGCTCATCATGCTGTTACTTGGTTTTAAGTGGTCTCCGAAAGATACACCACACCCAGTTGTGGCACACCACACGGCAAAATTTAGTTGGTTCTGCCAGAACTGCATCGGAGTTGCCCGCCATCTGTTTACCACATCCACCGTACTAATATTGGGCACCCTATATTTCTCAAACATGTTAGTGAAATTTGTGTCGAAACCTAGGCCCAAACTGACTCTTATTTTAGGGTGCACAAGCCAACCAATGGTGTTCTTTTGAGCGTATACACCACCAACTTTATACTTTGCATTAAAATTAAAGCTAAATGCTTTTGTATCCATTGAAAGATATTATAATGTTTGCTACTATCACTAATGTTCAAAAAGGGAGTTGTGAACTTCAAAAGTCAATCGACAACTGCTGCGGAAAACGTCGGGTAGGCCTTAGATCAATCACGTTTACGGTTGGATGGCAGAATGTGGGGAAGAGCGAAGGGTTTTACTATGTGAAGGATGGACAACAATTCGGTGTAAAGCTGCCTCACGGACTGTGGGGAATAAGACAGCTCAAAGATTTTGTCAACTCAGAGCTTGACGGTATAATCAACCTCACAGTATCGAATGCTACCGGGCTCGCAACAATGACCATCAGCAGTGATAATGCGGTAGTGGTCTCCCCGGGGTTGGGTATTCAACTCGGTTTTAGAGTGACATACTCCTCGAACAAAGGAGTGTTTACCCCGGGTGAGTACGTCAGTGATAACCCGGTGGACTTCGCCTTCACGAAAACTCTCAGGGTGCACCTGGATCGGGTGAACACATCGTACAACACGGTAGACGGCACTCCCAGCACATTACTGAAAACCGTGCAAGCCAGCGACTGTTTCTATGGTGAGACTGTGACCTTAGACTTCCCACACCCCGAGATGAAAGTTTTGGAATCGGGACATATCCACGAATTTACGGTCTCTATTCTCGATGATCAAGCGAGACAGTTGAAAAACGATTACCCGATTTCGGTAGTTCTCGAAATTTCTAATTGAGTATAGGTGCCTAATATTATAATTAATTTTATTATGAGTATATACGGACCAGGTAGTTCTTCCGATTGGGTGACAAATTCAAAGAATTTGGAACCGGTAGAAGGTGGATTCATCCCGACAGAGGGCGACTTTTTAACTACTGGAAAAACCAAGGCCTTGATAAATAAAACTATATCGAAGATCACAAACCGGATTCACAGGAGTATATCAGATGTTAGAGTAGAAGTGCTGATGGCGACTGCACAAATTGAGGGAGTCCGAACGGATATTGAGAAAGATCAGGCGGCTTATGAGGTGTTGCGCTCAGAGGACTCTCTCATCAGAGAAACGGAACTAAACGAACTAGGTAAAAAAATAACAAAATTTCGAAAAGAGGCCCGGTTGGGGATTGATAAAGTCCGAGAAGACCACCAGGCGGACCTTACGGATGCTTATGATGCGTTGCTCTTAAAGGACACTCTCATCAGTGAAGCGACACTTACCGAACTAGACGGGAAAATAACAAAATTTCGAAAAGAGACCAGGTCGGATATTGATAAAGTCCGAGAAGACCGCCAGGCGGCCCTTATGGAGGGTTATGATACGTTGCGCTTAGAGGACAATCTCATTAGAGAAGCGGCACTTACCGAACTAGACAAAAAAATAACTAAATTTCGAAAAGAGGCCACGTCGGGTATTGAGAAAGCCCGAGAAGACCACCAGGCGGACCTTACGGAGGCTTATGAGGTGTTGCGCTCAGAGGACTCTCTCGTCAGAGAAGCGGCGGTTGCCGAACTAGATAAAAAAATAACTAAATTTCGAAAAGAGACCCGGTCGGGTATTGAGAAAGTCCGAGAAGACCACCAGTCGAACCTTGCGGAGGCCCTTGCGGAGGCTTATTATGCGTTGCGTTTAGAGGACAACTCAACAGAGAAGCTACACTTACCGAACTAGACGGGAAAATAGCCGAATTTCTGAAAGAGACCAGGTCGGGGGTTGAGGGGGTTCGAGAAGACCACAAGGAGGCCATTGCGGAGGCTTATGGGGCGTTGCGCTCAGAGGACTCTCTCAACAGAGAAGCGGCACTTACCGAACTAGACAAAAAAATAACCAAATTTCGAAAAGGGGCCCGGTTGGGGGTTGAGGGGGTACGAACGGGTATTGAGAAAGCCCGAGAAGACCACCAGGCGGACCTTACGGAGGTTAATAGGGTGTTGCGCTCAGAGGACTCTCTCATCAGAGAAGCGGCGGTTGGTGAACTAGATGGAAAAATAACCGAATTTCAAAAAGAGGCCCGGTCGGGTGTTGAGAAAGCCCGAGAAGACCACCAGGCAGCCCTTGCGAAGGCTTATGAGGTGTTGCGCTCAGAGGACTCTCTCATCAGAGAAGCGGCGGTTGCTGAACTAGACGGGAAAATAACCAAATTTCAAAAAGAGGCCCAGTCGGGTGTTGAGAAAGCCCTAAAAGGCCACCAGGCGACCATTACGGAGGCTTATGATGCGTTGAGCTTAGAGGACTCTCTCAGTAGAGAAGCGGCACTTACCAAACTAGACGGAAAGATAACCGAAGTTTCCGATAAACTGAAACATGATCGTATAGCCGCGACCAAAGCTCTTGAGGAGGCCTCTTATGATATTCGTACTGAGGCATATAACGCAAACAGTGCGCTTGCCGGAATAGTGCGAACAATGAAAACGCTAAAACGTGCCATCACAGTTTGGGCTGAGAAGAGGGGCCCATTGGTTGAGGGGCACTATGAATATTCGTTCAGTGCCAAAGCGAGTAATAAATGTGGGGGATACATATGACAGCCGCGGGTGAAGTTATCCAAATGGCGGTCTGCTCGGTTAATGGTAGTGGTAAGCCTGTGGGCGCGGTCGCGATAAATATTGTAGTAGATGCGGAAGAACGGGGGGTTGGAGTCACTAAAATTTCTGCAGATAGTTCGACGTTGGTTTTGTTCTCCGGTTCTGATCGAATTAGACTTTCCAAAGGTAGTGTTATTAACTTTGTTACGAAAATCGGTGACCCAGAGAGTTCTTCCACTATTGTCTCATTGTTAATTGAACTTATTTTGTAAATACTAATATATTGAAAATCATGAACGAATCAACACTTCCAATTGTCAATATCACTCCATCAACACGGTGTACAATTAACGAAAGAAGTTCAGATTTTAGGTTGAATAATATCGTCGCTATGCAGGATATTTTAGTTAGAGAATATACAAATAAGTTCAGATTTTAGGTTGAATAATATCGTCGCTATGCAGGATATTTTAGTTAGAGAATATACAAATAGAAAAAGAAACGCTAAAAAATATAGACGCGCGGTGAACATGGGTGAAGTATCTAGCACGGCTCTAGCGAGTGTTTCTGTGTTGTGTGGGGCGGGGACAGCTGCAACTATATCCACCATTATAACGGTTCCTGTAGCGGGGATTTTATGTGCGGTGTCGGCCGTTTCTGGGTTGTTGTGTATGGTAATTAGGGCGTCGGGTGGAAAACTCGAGAAAAAATGTAGAAAACATGATGAATATCTGTTCTCGCCAGGTCTAAGAAAAATACCATCGACGTTATGGTGTCCAAAGCGTTGGCCGATAAGAAAATATCAAATTTAGAGTTTGAATCCGTGGTGGAAGAAATGGGGAGATATGAACAATTAAAAAATGATATAAGAATCAAAGCGCGCGCCACCATGCCCAAGATTGAGTGTACTGATTGGGATAAATTTAGGGAAAAACTTGGAGATAAAGTCGGAAGAAATGTTACAGCACCATTGTGATATTTTATAAAATAATAAATTTTATAATTAATTTAAAGAAAATTATAAAATTAATTATATTGGTGCATTAAACAATTTATTAATTAATTTTATGAAAATTATTAACAATTTAAAAAGAAAAAACAAAAAATTTTTTTTTAGGTTCCACCGAGGCTAGAACCCGCGCCAGCAAAACCCTTCTGGGTCCACCCCGCTAAGCCTTCGCTTAAATTTCTTCTATTTTTTTTATTTTTTCGGCTTAGCGAGGTGTGTTACACTCACTTCTCCTCCACCCCATCATTGGACCGATGCCGCGGACCCCACCTCATCGTTACCTCCATCCGCTATAATGTGCAGAGCGGCCAGAGTGAATTACATGTGGCGAAACTTATCTCACTGTTGAGATATTAATGTCGGCGTCCCGACACCAAACTGTGTTTATTTCTCGTATATAAACTTAACAATCGATAGCCTGTTTACATACCATCGATAAGGTTATAAATAGCCGTGTGTGTAATATATATTACAGTGTGTTTATAAACTGCGTACACCACCTGTGTAAATCGATAGCCCATTTACATACCATCGATAAGGCTATAAATAGCCGTGTGTGTAGTATATATTACAGTGTGTTTATGTTTCATCCCGGAAGACGTAATCGTGTAATCTCTCTATAAAATGGACACTTAATATACGTGTAAGGTAGGACACATAATTTGCATGTTTATAACACGTGTAAGTGAAACATTGTCGTCTGCTTGTTGTTGTGATTACAACATAAATTTATAAGCGATATCGTAGAAATGTACGTTCGTAAACAAATCGTTGGGTTTTAAAATTTTTGTATAATACACCTTAGTTTCATATCCGATACGCATTATCTGTCTTAATGTTCGTATTTGCCTCTTGTATAGTTGACATAATTGCCGGTATAATATTGTAAATGCAACGTTTATATCGGAGCGTAATAAATTACGCTGGTATTTCATGTATTCGATATCACCTAGTGTTCTCATTTTATAGAATTTATATACAGGATTATAACCCCCGTAAGCTTCGTAAACTTCTTCAACACAGTCATTAAAAATTTGCAATTCAAATTGTATTGTATTATCCATTTTCTCTAATAATATTGGTACTTGTTTTTTCTGTTCAATTTTATAAAATTAGTTTGATAATGTTTTTTACAGTGTTTTAATGCTGTAGAAACACCGTGACTTATTAGATCGATTCTATCTTTCTAACTGACTTTCCGATTTGAATTATTACTAAACGATAATACTTGCGAGCACGTAATCCCTTGTTAACCATTCGATGAGCAGCCTGAGTGCCACCACATGGTGGACATAGCAGTGACTCGGCTTTGGTCCCTACCCCACAATGTCGACATGGGCGAGGCGAAACGGAACCTCTTCGCATACATGCACGGTGATGTTTGCAATATTCGTAAATACCGGTGCGAAAACATCTCTCGTGACTACCTGTCTTCAACCATGCACACTTAACTAGAACCATTATGTTGTATATATATACTGAGTATAACATAGGGATTTTTATCTCTAATAGGGTGTATCTTCTCATGTCATAAATATATGGTCTCGCGAGAAGTAGTATATAAGAGTCACAAATGATACCACCATCATGCTGTGGAAGGTGCCGCGCGTAGCTGGCACCTTCCATAGGTGATGGTGGTATCATTGTGACTCTTATATACTACTGTAGGTGTTTGCTTGGTCCCGAAATGAGCATTGTCTAGAGCCATGGTCAAACAGCATGTGGTGTTCGTTTGAACACGGCTGTGAGCGGTGTCGACCAACGGCAGTCATATAACAAAATACCGTAAATGCACTGGGTCTCAGACATGGCAAGCTACATGTAGTGATGAAATGGATTAGGAAAACTATTTTAATTGTAGATTTGTATCGAATGTGTGAACTCAATGAGGGATCGTAGCTATAGTTATCTCCCGTTGAAATTATTTATAGAAATCCGGTTCACTTTGTGTAGATTAGAGCCTTATTGCTTGTACAAAAGGCAAATGTTACGGCAGCTTAAAATGGGCATGCACAATTTATTTTCTATCTAGTTCCCACGAGATAGCATGTCGTTACCACGATATAGCATCTCGTTCCCACGACATAGCATCTCATTCCCACGAGATAGCATATTGTTCTCTCAAGAAAGCATCTCGTTCTCCACGAGATAGGATATCGTTCCCACGAATTAGCATGTCGTTACCACGATATAGCATCTCGTTCCCACGACATAGCATCTCTTTACCTCGAGATAGCATCTCGTTCCCACTAGATAGGATCTCGTTAACACGAGATAGGATCTCGTTACTACGAGTTAACTATGTCGTTCCCACGAAATAGCACCTCGTTACCACGACATAGCATCTCGTTTCCACGACATAGGTAGCCAATGCAAATGTAGCATAAATAGAGAATAGTAGGTTAGTGCCGTGAATGGGAAACATATCTGGCAAGCAAGACTTAGGAAACTGGATGAGCAAGGCATATCCCGTTTCCGTGCCGCGCCAGATATGTTTTCCCATTCACGACATTACTTACTATTCTATTTATCCTCAGCCACAGCACATATTCATACGCAGTGATTAGATTGTATTGTTAGGATATCAAAAATGTTTCACGGCACCGTGTTTCACGGTACATAAGCACTGTGTTGACCGGATAATAACGCCATATTAGTCTACTAGCAAAAGGGTTAACCTGACAATGTCGAGTACCGCAAAGAGGAAATGTAATATATAGATACGAAAGAGTCAGAAACTGCCGGATGTCCATTTTTGTTTGTGTAGCATTTTTCTTAATTGACCAAATTACCATATTAATTAGGTCAAATCACAAACTCAGGAATATCTCCCTTAAAAACCTCCATAGAGACTTCGTTTTGGTGTATATACCCATGTTTTCGATACAAAGGAATCTATCTAACAAACTTACAGCGTAATCCCATTCAATGACGGCAAATACAATATGTCCGCCATATACTAGTAGAGGTAATACGTCCTAAAATCGTCATAATTTGACAATCGTCTTCTTTTTTATGTCTACATATGAGATCAGAAGCATGAAAAGCATATCTTACAATAGCATCATATATAGCCATTCCAACTACATTAAATCCAATATAGTCACCGTGAAAATCAGTTAGTATTTGGTGTAAATACCAGTCTAATGGCTAGCATATTAATTAGGTAACATTGCAAAAATCAGGAATAGCTCACTGTAATTCGAAGTAACCAAGTGAAAATCTACGTCTACATACATTCCAATAATTCATCTTCACAGCTGTGGAAAGCTACTTATTGGCAGGTTTTTCCATACTTAAAAAAAATATTAAGATAACTATTAAAATGAATAAGACTGTGATATAGAAAATACAACAATTACGTGCCACTATAATACATCGTCACAAGTCTGCGAATTTGTTTCATTTTGTCCATGCCACACATCTGTATTACCGCATACCACACTCATTGGTAACAACAACACACCTTTCGGTCTCAGAAAGACATATATGTTGCCTCATAGTCTATTAATAGTCCCTGCAATTACGTAAGATGACAAGCAATACATTTATCGTTATGCACTGTGTTTCTTTAGACCAGTATTTCGTTGTCCGTGAAATGAATTTCTTTGATCATATGTCGGTTGTTCAGTTCTGTTGTACCACAATACATATGTGTACATGCATTGCTTTACGAAATCATATATCACCACACATGCCTATATGATCATGCAGCATGTTTCATTGTTCATGAAAAAAGTTCATATAATCAGGCGCATGTTTATTTGTACATTCCATTAATTCCTATGATAACAACTCATGCATCATATGCCTTTGTCTGTGGAATAATAGGTAATGCATATTTGTGATGGAGACCGTTCCATAAATTATGGCCATGCAACTTGTATGGTCTCGGTGAAAAATTGTCATCTCGCTAAACAGTATGTGTTTCAGACAGCAAAGAACGTGCAATCAAGGTGCATGATCACGTGGTTACAACAACAATAACGTCGCCCACTCCAAAGTAAGTATTATTTGATAGTTTCCTTAATATGCAACGGATTTTTATGAAATATGGCGCAGCAAATGCGTCTTCATAAGCTGCATTTGGTGGTCTATGGAGTTTGTCACAGACTTATGTCGTTTTTGCGAAGAATCGATTTCCGTGTCGGAGACACGGAAATCGATTCTTCGCAAAAACGACAGAAGTTTGGGAGAAAATACAGAGACCACCAAATGCAGCTTAACAAGACGCGTTTGATGCGCCAAAATCCGTTAAGTAATAAGGACACTATAAAATAATACGTACCTTTGAATCGGTATTTGTTGTTGTTGTTAGTACCACGTGATCATACACCTTGGTAATGCTATAAGATAAATGCGTTAAATGGCCGCATAAATCGCTATGTTAAGTTTTTAATCAACACGGAATGGTGTTGTCCGGTCATGGCGATGTATTGATCTGACAATACTATGAGATACGTGGTGATATGTGTGGTTCCATTGACCAAGGAACGAATTGTACAACACAATATATGTCACAAAACGGTAACATGTAGGCGCAGAAAAAAATAGATGTGTGGCGATATATGATTGCAACTATCAAACATTCAATTGCACATCCAGGTACAACAGCCAACAGTACAATGGTCATATGTATATACTTCACATGTTGAGACATGTGCTGTGTTGTCAAACATATACTTTCACTATCCACGTCATTGAGTATTAAATTACCAAACTACTCTTTGTGTGAACATATACATTTATCTCGTACATACATTAACGCTCTGTGTTGCGTTGCAATATGCTTCGGGATGACACTATGTGTTAGACTGTCATATGAATGTGTATCATAGACGTGACAATATAATGTATGACAAAATGAAGATACTCTGGTATAGAGTAATGTTGCAGCGACATAATGGTGTTTTAAGAATAAAATTTCATGTGCATGTACATGGATGACTACAGAAAGCACGTTTGGACAAATAGTGAGAATGTGTTGTATATTTATTTTTTTACAAAGTTACCCCACGGTATGCTTATAAATTTTAGGTCAGAAACTTCAACATGACTGAATTTATTGGAATCGTTTTCATGAAAATATTAGGCACAGAGGGTTTCTTATGACTTGTTCTATCACTTGTAACACCACACTATTTCCTGAAAATGATTCCCAAGCGGGGTCATAACCACCTCAAATTTTCGCTACAAATGCCCGAAAAATACTTTATATTCTGAAGTGAAACCGTACCGGCGAGACAGCATTACATGCGCCATTTTCACAGATATCAAAATCAACCGGAACTAACATTAAGTTTCATAGAATTATGAAATACTCTAAGAAATACACCTAGTCAAGCCTCAGAAAGTCAGGAAATATTCATAAACCTATTTTCTAGGCACACTGGTGTAACTTGCAGGGTCGGTAGTGAAAATCGTCCACCCCATTTTTACCCCTAGTTCCGCACTGTCCCTTGAGACCTATGATATATAGATTCATTGGTATCGAGCACATGGATGTAGAAACCAATGTCACTAGGTGATTTATGAAGTGAGCTAGTGCTGTTTGAACTAATTCATATGCTAGCCTATTGATTGGATTTTTCACGGCGGCCATAGTGACTCAATAGGAGTGAAATTGCAATATATGTTTATGACATATATTATTTTTTCAGGTGACGCATTTAATTACTATAAATAATTAATAAATGCCATGTCTCATTTGCATATGAAAATAGCCCGATACCATCGCGAGTTACTATCAATAAAATAAATATTACTAAATGATTGTATCCGAGTGCCCGCTATACAGAAAACATAATTTAGTAATAGTCCGCATGTCGCTGTTAAGCTGCCATAAAATGTAGCATGATGTGTTGTGAAAAGTAGCAAACATAATGATTTCGACTAGTGTTGATGCAGATCATCCTACATATCTACGCAATCTGATCTGGGACGACAATGTTTGTCAGTTTCATATGTTCACACTTATTAATGTTATTGCGATCAGTGTATACTTAGATCAGTCTGATGTGGGTGCACTCTGTTCGCAAAACTCAATTTTTGTACTATTCAGTCGGAAAAAAAAGCTGAAATACAGCATAAAACACTCATTTGTGGAAAAGTGACACCTGGATATCCCGAAATGTATATAATCGGATGAAAACACTTGTTTTCTAAATCGTACAAATGGTTTGGCGGCCATTTTGAAAACTGATAACTTATATAAAGGCAATGCACCATTTTGATTTATCATATTCAAATGGGGTTATTGTTTTGTACGTACATGTATTGACAAGTATGCGCTATCACAGACAGTAGGGGAGATCATTTGGTATACATTTCCGTCAGGAAGGACAATTTGCTTTTTAAATGGTACAAGTTAATACAGAAACATAGAAATGATTCTATGTTTCTGGGGGCCGTTTCACTAAACTTCATACGAATTGAAATGTTCGTAAGTGCAAAATTATGATAGTCTGTAAATTTCACATTAACAATGTGTTCTATTAAACAATTATTGAATTTACATATATTGAGCATAGGCTGCACAGCCTATGCTCAATAAATGTAAATCCATCAATTTAAATCCAGACGATCATAAATTTGCGCTTACGAACATTTTAGTCGTACGAAGTTTAGTGAAACTGGCCTCTGTTTAATACTATATATACCACCAATAGAAATAAGTTTGCATTCTAGACAACATATGAATTAATTTACAGGAATAACAGCAGACGACCACAATGGGGGATCATAGCTAGTTATCTCCCGTTGAATTTATTTATAGAAATCCGGTCCCTATTGTGTAGTTTATTGCTTGTAAAAAGGCGAATGTAGAATGATATGATATGAAAAGGAGCAATTATAGTGATTTCGACTAGTGGTGATCCAGATCATACTACATATCTACACATCCTGATCTGGGACTACAGTATTTGCCATATTCATATTTTCACACGTAATAATGTTATTGCAAGCAGTGTAGACTCAGATCAGACTGAACAAGTATGCAGTCTGATGTGGCTCCATTCTGTTCGCAAAACTCAATGTGTGTGCTATTCAGTAAGAAATAAAAGCTGCAATACAGCATAGGACCGGATCTCTATAAATAGATTTGCAAAGGAAAATAACTAACTACGATCCCTCATTAAATCAACGTATCACACTCACTGTTGCGATGGTATTTTAAATGCGTCTCTTGAGGACTCCGTTGTTTAAATATTGTTGCATAAAATCTTGGACAGCCGGACACGTTTTATACTATTCAGTTGTACTGAAAGCAAATAAGACTGCATGTATATAATCCATTTTATTTTACGACTAACGGTGAATTACCGGGATTGATTAGTGGAATAGCACTCGATATTACACTGTTTGAAACTGTGGGAATATGGCTTTTCAACTGTGAAAAATACGGGGTTGAAGTGTGAAAAATATCATTACAAGCCGAACTACTTTGGCATGGCGACGCTGGAGGTAATTCCAGCAGAGTCGGGCTCTGATGATGTTGTCAAGTCATGGACAGAGCGGATCCAGCATTTGGGGAACGCGGGGGGGGGGGGGTGGGGGGGGTGGGGGGAGTCTTGTCTAGTTGCGAAGGGAACTCTTGCAATCTACACCGTAGAGTTACCGTTCGAAACTAGGGGGGGGGGGGGTGGGGGTGGGGGGAGTCTTGTCTAGTAGTTGCGAAGGGAACTCTTGCAATCTACACCGTAGAGTTACCGTTCGCAACTAGGGGGTTGTTCTATTTTTTAGCTCTTCGAAATGCACTTTCCTGTGTTTTACTCCAAGGTACACTGTGATATATGTATACTCCGTGGCTGAACCGGGGGGGGGGGTGCAACCCCGGAACCCCCCCCCCCCCCCAGATCCGCCCCTGGTCCGTTATTAATAAATGTTCTGTTCTTGGTCTGCAATAGGACTACTCTAGCCTCCATTGGATATGACATAACTAGGCGAATTACCTAATATTACGGCAACTGTTAAGGACCAACTTTATACCTGATCATTGTTTGATTGAAAGATAATTTCTTCGTAAATGTGATGGAATACATTTATAATATATATGTGAACACTGCCTCGTTACTGTATCCTATACGGCACATGGGGTGGCCAAGTCGCCCACCTTTGAGTGTTCCAGCCATCAGCCTGTTTCATCTGTTCATCTGTTCTGCCGTTTGACAAAGAACTCAAAATGTAGAATATATGACATAATGTAGCTAATCACATGTAGAAAAGCCAGGAAAACGGACTCCTATCAACCATATTACACCAAACTGTAAAATGTGTCAGTTTTCTGCACAGGTTGGTGTCTGTGTTTTAGCAACATGAACCACCATTATAAATAGCTTCATACACAGAAAATCGCACAGTGTATCACTTTTACCTGGCGAACCACACAACACATACCATATATACCCACTACTGTACTCTGTTATTAGCTATTAAATCCAGTGACATGTAAGCAGTTACCTGAGTGTATTGTCCATATGTGTCTACTCACCTACTATGCGAGTAAATATGGCTTTACCTATGGGTAACGTGTACAGTAACATATGCTGTGCATCAGATGGGAAAGTTTACACGGTGACATTTATTTTGCGATTGATGGGAGAAATGCTCAGATATATCGTCATTTGTATAGTTTTCTGACATAATATTTATAGCTTGCTGTTGTCAATTGTATTTGGTTTACTGTCATAGTATTTGCTGTATTTGTCAATCGCATGAAGTGTTGTAACTGTACGATGACTTGTACATACAAGGATGGCGGAGATGGCAACTCAATGCTCCATATAGTATACAGTAACAAGACAATATTTACATATGTTATATTCATATATCACATCACTCTTATGAAGCAATTACCATTGAAGCCAAGTGTATATATATATTACCTAATACCTTAACATTTGTATGTACGAACAGCCGTCGCAAAATCAGACAATGCCTGTCTGTTTATTCCGCCCTCGTGACAGTGGGAATTCTGGTCACCTTCTTGAACTTCCTTACAAACGGTCGAATCTGGTATAGTACATTGATACTGATAGTGAGTAGATTGCTGTAGGTAAATCGTGTTACTTTCGTTTATCAGTAAATTTTAAACCCAGATCGCTACTATCTTCAATCTTCACACAGAATGAATCACAGCGTGCAGAGTGGCGGCCATTGTTCATGTCGAGCATACATTTCGTTGATATTATTGCGCCATGGTGGCGTGGCTTAAAAGTTCAAATAAATCAATAAAATGTGTGTTATTGTTAATCGTATTATTTTATTGCTTAATTATTTCTGTAAACTGTATTTTATCTATTATAGTTTAATATTATGAGACGACTATGAATTATTGTTTAGGCAACAAGTGATTGTATTAAATTGGACATGCTGAGAAATAAGCACCACCACCACCACAGGTTTCCTAGCGAAGTCCTACATGTACAATACGGGTGCTAATGTAAATACTAAATCAGCAAAGAGCGTAAATACTGTTACATGATCATAAAATAAACAGAAAATGTGTTGTTTCAAGTGTAAGATTGAATTAATTTTCAGTTACATTTGCACTCGTGGCTTCGCCACTCGTCAAAATAATACGGTTGGTATTTATTCACTCGATGAAAAACAATTACCGATCTTACACTGAATACAAAAAATATCCTCTAAATTTGTGGTCTGTTTTTGTGTCCCTCGATCTTTCGATATTGTTCAATACTGAAAGGACTGAACGGTCTGAAATTCTTCGCAGTATGTGTTTGTGGATGACACATATACTAATAAGTAATCTGGAACGGAAAGCGTTTTGCGAAAAATAAGCGCAGGAATTGCACAGCAGCAACAACAACAACGAGTTAAAAATAGATTTTGGAAAACCCAACATTATAAAATTTATATTCTGATACCTATTCTGAACCGAAATCGAAGATTGTATGCGTGCATCGAACCATGGAGTTACGAATCGCGAATAAGTATAGTGGTTAATCGTCCCACCCTTAGAATATGAAAACATGTGCAATAACATACATTTACCACAAAAAAGCAAACAAAACATTTATCACACTGAAAAGGCGATCAAGCTAAGTTGTTAGAACTATTTTTATGGCGTAATACTCGTTTTTTTTCTCAAAAAGTTCAACCCGCAAAATATGTTCTGCGACCGACATAAGCTAATTTGCTGGAAGACCTCAAATTTGGATTTTCGTTGAATTATTCTTTGCTAGGGCTCGAATAGAAACGATCTCTGACAGCACATATACATCTATTGCAATACTTCTGGAGCGTGCGGAATATCGTTAGGCAGAGGAATGAGTTGCTGTATACTATATGGAGCATTGAGTTGCCATCTCCGCCATCTTTGTATCAGAGCTCCAGATAAGGTGCGTACTTGCGTAAATACCCAATTCAAATTGCCAAAAACCTAATTGAAATCATAAGTAGTGAGTCAAAAATCAATGAAAAATTTTAGGTATCTTTATCATGCTACAGAAAACAATAAGCAGACCACAACTATAGCATACTTTCTTATTTTTCCACGAAAACACATTGGAGACAATTCTAATGAAATACCAAGATGTGTTTTTATTTAGAAGCAAACTATTCAATAAGTGCGGTCAGCTGATGTGTAAACAGTAGTGTGATTCTATTTTACACAACTAAACTTTTGAAATACCCAATTGATTCAGAAATGATGGAGCGACAATACTCAATTACTAATTCCTTATCTGGAACCCTGTTGTATGTACAAATCATCGTACAGTTTCACCACTTCATGCGTTTGACACATACAGCAAATAATATGACAGTAAAACAAATAAAATTTGGTGCAGTACATAATATACAGATATGACAACGGCAAGCTATTACTATTATGCTGGAGTCCGTTCTCCTGGCTTTTCTACATGTGATTAGCTAGATTATATCATGTGTTCTACTTCAAATTTTGAGTTCTTTGTCAAACGGCAGAATAGGTGAAACTGGCTGATGGCTGGATATACACAAAGATGGCCGACTTGGCCACTCCATGTGCCTTATAGGATACAGTAATGAGTTAGTGTTTACATATATGTTTTACATATATATCACATTTACGAAACAATTATCTTTGAATCAAACGATGATCAGGTATAGAACGAACGGGTCCTTAAAAGTATAATACACTATCCTGTCCTATTAACATGCCCATCGTCTGTGATCCAAATTCACAAAATAACTATTGTTTAATGCATTTGAATCCAATTTGTAGCCGATTTCACCAGAACAGCTAAGCATACTTATCTAGCTAAGTATACTTTGAGGGAGTAATAATTTATTTTCACCGAAATGCATTATTTACTATCGAACTATCGACTGCATATATTTGATGATTAAAAGTATGCATACTTATTATACTGAATTTATTACATTATCACAGCCAAAGTGGCTGTGATAATGTCATAAATTCAGTCTAATAAAAAATAATAAATGTATTCTTAAATTGAAAATCTCTCCCTGAACGTGTACTTAGCAAGATAAATATACTTTGATGTAATTTTGCTGAATTAGGCTACTGGGGGCCGTTTCACTAAACTTCTAAATGTTATACTAAACTAAAATGTTCATAAGTGCAAATTTAGGATCTTTGGAAATATCAATTGATGGATTTACATTTATTGAGCATAGGCTGCATATGCAGCCTATGCTCAATAATTGTAAATCCAATAATTGTTTACAAGCAAACATTGCTAATGTGATATTTACAGACTATCAACTATCAACAGTTTGCCTTTACGAACATTTTAGTCGTACTAAGTTTAGTGAAACGGGCCCCTCTGACCCGTGTTGTGTTGCACGTACGTACATTTCGTGAAACCAGTCTTGGGCAACTTGTTCTCGTAGAAGAATCTGTCCCCGGTCTTTAACTCCATGAACTGTCTGGCGATGATACAGGCTAACGTGCGCCCAACCGCTCCACCCAACACGTGTCGCTCTGCCAGAGCGCCAGGGTATAGGTCGATGTCATCCGGGTGTCTATTTAATGTATTGAATGTTATCAGACTAATGAGTAAACGTACAAAACCACTTTACATGTATTTCCAAAATGTGCAAACACATCTGTCATTGTTTGCCCTAGTTTCTCGACCAATGGCAGTACAGCATTTCGTCTCAAATAATCGCATATTGCCACACTTTCGACACTATCTATTAACTAAATCATTAAATGTTCAGCCGCTATATTTAGAACTGATTTTAGACACAAAGTATGTTACCGCCCACACACACGCTCACTTCGTGTCACACCGACAATCACATGCTAGTATAGCGATTCGAAATCACGCTTAGGAGCGAAGCTTCGCGGGTGGGCTGGTAAACAATAAGTACGTTATAGTTCACATATTGATGTTTTAATAAATTAATTTCTCGCTCACTAGCGCTCGCTACGAAATTAATTTATTTAACATTCAACTTATGAACTATAACTATTACTTATCGAATTTATCGAATTTTGATGTTTTTCATATTGCTACTTTTTCACAAATATCTAGTAAATTAATCATTTATTGCTCGCAATAAGTTTTTATTTAGCTTATATTTAAGGGTAGGAATTGGCTCGAGAACATTCACAACCCGAACAGTTTAGCCCAAAAAGTGTCAGGCCAATGATCGTTGCCCCGTTTGTTTCCGAATTTACTAATATCTGCGATACAGTCGAGATATGTGCAGTAAATTAAGGAGGCGATGATGTGGTTAAAATAACCTAGCTAGTTCATTCTCCTATTGCACGATACCGGTATGTTAGACCGTGTAAAGGGCTGAGTGTGAGTGCGTGTGATATATGGAGTAGTATATAGGGAGTCACTTAGTTACCGCGAAGTGTGGGGGAAGAATTGAAAGCAGTGGGTAGCCCCATAGGTACCAAAAATAGTAAAATTTCCTGTTAATTTAAAGCGAAATAAATACAACCCACAGTAAAACAAAAGGTCATACTGTAGTATAAAATCTGTCCCCGATTTGCAGCGGTTTCGGCTACCCTGTTTCAGCTACCCAACGAAATAGTAAGTCGATATACGCGGGAGGTCTCCCATATAGGAATGGCAGCTCTGAAATTATATATAAGTACACGTTAAAATCCGTGGCAAATCTGTAATGGTTTCGGCTACCCTGTTTCAGCTACCCAACGAAATAGTAAGTCGATATACGCGGGAGGTCTCCCATATAGGAATGGCAGCTCTGTAGAATTTTTCTAGTCCATATCGAAAACGGAGTGAGAATAGGGGGAGGGAGAGGGCTTTGGGTAGCGTACGAACTGTGCATCGGAATCTATTTTATACTGTGGGAATTTTTTAAAAATAGAATACACCCTATTGAACAAGAGAAAACTAGTAGAAAGTCCCCTAGCCCCGACAAAATATGTGCCTTCTATACTGTAGTATGAGGTGTTTTAATAAAATAAATAAATAATTAATTAATTTCTAAAAATAGAATGCACCCTATTGAACATAAAACATACAGGTATTTATATATAATAATTAATTTCCACGATTGGAAAATTATATTTAACAATATATAGGACTAGAAAAAATGACAGATATACGTAAAAAAGTTACGAGAGCGCCTCGCCCTAAGTTAACTCGCACAAGGATTAGCGATAAAAGGGGTGTAAATCCATCTAAAAGTTCTTCTCCTAGGATTCGGGAATTAAGGTCAGAATTAATAAGAATGGGTACACCTTTTTCAAACAGGTTAAGGGAAATGGGGCTAACTACATTAATAAATAAGGAAAACAATGATGAATTTATGAAAAGAATGGCTCGTGCAATGTCTCGCGGGGTATTTAAGGGTGTGGAAAAAAAGAATATAGAAAAGATAGCACAGAATATAGATGATGAGGCTTCCCTCAGTCTTAGAAGCGGGAACATTGGCAAACCTCAAAAACGAGTGCAGAAAGCGCGTTTATTACAACAGTTAATAGAGGAAGGTAGCGAAATATTAGAAGATTCTAAACAAAAAGAAAAAGAAATAGTAAAAGGGCGTAGGATAACTACAATAACCCTGAAAAGAAAACTTCAAATAAATAACAGCAAAAGGATAATGGGTGAGTTAGAGCCTTTGTTAATTGACAGTTTTTACCTAAGATTCTCTTTTTCTTACAAATTAATTCACCAAGAGGAGAGAGACACAAGAGGAAAGCCGACAACGTTGGTATTTTATAAAAATTTATCCGGAAGTCCGTGGTTTAGGGGTTACGATGAGGTTGAAGAGTGGATTAATAAACAAGAAGAGCATAGATTAAACATAGATGAAATAGATAGGCCAAGCACAAAATGGAGGTTTGTAAGATGGATGGGTGTCAGCGTTAAAATAGTATATGGAACAGCTTTAAAGGGGTATGAAATCCCCAAAGGTGATGCTGGGGAATGCAATCCGAAAAAGTGGCAGGAGGTCGAATGCCAGAGTGGTTGCGTTATAAAAAAAGGGATGAAGCCCCTGGATAGTTTCAATGATGATCTTTGTTTATTTAGATGTTTGGCCCTCCACACTTCGAAGCTTAGAGCCGATAGGTGTTTAACATTGACCAAAGAGCTCCAGCAGCAATATTTTCAGTATTGTGAAACCCAAAAATTAAAGAAACCCGAAGGCCCCATACTATTTGGAGATATCAAGAAAATAGAAGAGTGTTTTAAAATAGGTATTGATGCATACGAACCTACAGAAGAGGGAACATGGTAGTTAAGAAAAGTAGCAGCTCATTACGACAAGATTGGTAATAAAAAGATGAAAATAGGCATCTATAACGATCACGCCTTCCTTATTACAGATATGAATAAAGCCGCTGAAAACAATTATTGTTGCTTCGACTGCAAACAACGCTTTACAAAGGCCAGTAATTTAACCAGACACGCATTAACCTGCATGAAGGGAGTAACGAAAGTATCGTGTAAAGGAGAAAAAATAGATCGCCCAATATCAGCGTTCGAAAAAGCTTTCGTCCAAAACCCAGTTGTAGCAAGAAATCAATTAGTTGGATAAAATCTTTGCCAGGACCCCACATTCACACTGCATTATGTGGCCACGGTAAAGAAAGAATAATCGCTGGTGCCCAAGTTGACGGGTATTGCCCCGAGACTAATACGGTTTATCAATTTCACGGATGTGATTGGCATGGATGTCCCAAACACTGTAAAGACTATAAAATAAAACTTAGAAAGTCTAATGAGAGAGACGAAGCAATCGGTGGTAAGTGCAAATTGGTAACCATTTTTGAATGCGAGTATGATGCAATTTGTAAGCCGGAGCACGTAAAGGAGCTCGAAAACCCTCCTACAGTAATTTATCCGTATCATATCGTATATGATTTTGAGGCATATTTAGACGGAAGTAAAGATTCATTTTCACAAAATGTGGGCCCAAATAAAGCTCTAGAGTTTATAAACGAACATGTCCCAATAAGTGTTAGCATAGGAGATACACTATCTAATAAAATAACCCACATATGCGACACTTCTCCTAAACAATTAGTATCCCTATTTATGGAAGATGTAAAGAGGAGGGCTGACGACATTCGGGAGGTTGTGGGCAAGAGTGCTATATATGGATACCCTTCAGGTATGGAGAACCTTTTCACTTCTCAGCAGCGACACATCACCAGATGGATTTCCCAAGTACCAGTAATTGGTTTCAATTCCAGTAATTACGATCTTAATTTAATAAAGAAACATTTAGTTGATATTTTAACTGCTGAAACAAATAAAGTATTAGTAGGTAAGAAAGCCAATACAACCATTTTTCTATTTACACCAGAAGGGGATCTATATAAGGAAGTAACCCTCACAGCCCTATTAAAATAGAAAGATTTTCCAATGCAGTTTTAAAAGATAAGTGGTTTGGGTTCGCGGAAGTAGATATAGAGGTTCCCAGTCATTTAAAAGAGAAGTTTTCAGAAATGTCCCCAATATTTATAAATAGGATTGTACAGGAGGAGGAGGTTTCGGATAAGATGTTAAGGTATTTAAAAGAAACTAACCGCGCAAGAGGAGATGGTAGAAAACTAGTAGGAGCAATGTCTGCCCAAAAAGTTTTACTATTTGCCCCATTATTAAAATGGTACTTGAAACAAGGTTTGCAAATAACAGGGATTTACAGAGTTGTAAATTATACGGCAGTAAAACCCTTCGAATGGTTTGTTGAAGAAGTCACAACAGCCAGGAGATCCGGAGATGATAGCTCCAAATCCCCAATTGCAGATATAATGAAACTATTAGGTAACTCATGTTGCGGGAAAATGATAGAATCCCCTGAAAAACACCTCAATACAACTTATACAAAAGATGAAAAATGTGTGGACAAAGCTTTAAGATCAGCGTATTTTGATGATTTAGAGGAAATAGGAGATTCTTACGAAATATCTTCACGAAAGGTAAATGCCAATATGACTCGGCCATTTCACTGCGGGATTGCTGTATATCAATACGCAAAACTAAGAATGTTAGAATTTTATTATAATTTCATGGATAAATACGTAGATAGAGCAGATTTTGAGCTAATACAGATGGATACTGATAGTTTATATATGGGGGTTAGTATGAAAACCGAAGGGTTAACTGGAATGATAAAACCAGAAATGCTAGACGATTTCAATAAACATAAAAAAGAATGGTTAGTTTGGGATAAATGGAGTAATAGAGAGCCAGGTCTTTTCAAAACAGAGTTTCAAGGGGATCGTGCAATTGCCCTATCCAGTAAATGTTATTTGGTTGAAAAAATTACCACTAATGAATTAAAACATTCAGCAAAGGGGTTATCTGCCAGGCAAAATCCTCTTACATGGAGAAGATATAAAGATGCTCTCGAACCTAATCTAGAAATAGATAGATGCACAAACAGAGGGTTTAGAATGAGAAACGGTGTTATGAAAACATATACACAAAATAAATTAGGACTTTCAGCTTACTACGATAAGAGAAGGGTTTTATCCGATGGCATACATACAGAACCCTTATAAAAATTAAAATGAAGCCAACCCTCCTCATTTATAGGGGACTACTAGATACTATGGGTCTTCCCACACGAGGCCTATCTCGAGGTTCTGCACACATTGCCCAGCTATTCTCTAGGCAATTCCATTATAAATTTATCATAATTCCACAGATCTGTAAGTCGTTTAGGACCAATATGGTGTTTCTTTCTAATTTCATATGCTGGAACAATTCCGCGTGATTGCAAAATATCTATTAATGCCTCCTGTGTTATAACTGATTTAGGCATAGTTTAATATATATATAAACACATATAAATGTCTAACATTAATTCCTAGTTAGAAATAAATAGTTAAAATATATAGAAAACCAATTATGAGCGAAAGATTTAGTAAATTATTTGATTTAGAAATTCCAGCCTGGACAAAAAACCCGCTAAATATTGATTCGCCCCCCTTTTCACAAAGTGAATATGATAAATTAACTGAATGAACCTTTTGCAATAAATTAGATGATGATCTAACAGTACAAACTTTTGAAACTAATACCAAAGCAGAGCTAAATTACTTAACAGAAAGCATTATAAAAGAGTTTGAAAAAATATATATGGAAAAGTTATTAAATCCAAAAGAATGAAATATTTATATAATAGATGTAGAAACTATGCCAAAAACGGGAGTCTTCCAAAGGTGCCCAGGTTGACGTAGTAATGGGTTCTGCCTGATTCTGCCTGATTCTATATAACTATTGTTTAGTGCCCTCTATGTTTGCCTGGGGTCCCTGTGTTAGCCTAGGCCTTCCTATGTATGCCTGGTTTTCCTAATATTTTCGTATTGTAGACTAGGCAAAATATATTTATATTGTATAGAAAGCGGAGATTTGGTCGAGGCTACCAAGGTTTCGGCTACTTTTGCAGTTTTTTGGAAATCGAGAAGTGGACAACATCGGGAGGCCACTGTGCGAACTACAGAATCCGCTTCGGTGTAGAATGGGGGAGCCTCGCACTACACCCAACAAGAAGAAATCCAGATGGTTTGTGGTATGTCCGGTGGCAGTTCTAGCTACCAATCGAAGTTCCCAATAGGGGAGGGTTCGGATACTTTCTTTCCAAAGAGCTACTCCATGTAGAAAGGGTCGCGCCCTCCAGAGGGAGGGTGTGCGATCTCACTAGGAGTGTTTGTTTTCATTCGGGATGTCGGGCTGTTTGGAGGGGTGTACGAAATGGGAGTCGGGATCTGTTTTGTTCTTCCGGAGTCTACGGGACTCTAGAGCCTCGAATGGGAACAGTAGTCTGCAGACCGTGTACGCCGCCACAGAGACCCCCAGCCACCACTTCGCATTCTCTACGGTTCTCCAGATGTCGTGCACCTCCAGCTCGTCTTTCTTCGGACACTCGGAATCGGCCGTGCAGGCATCGTCGAAAATTGCGTCCAACAGTCTGCGTTCCAGCGCGTCCAACCGGTTCTCCAAACGTCTCTCCATGTCGGACAGGTGCGTCGATTCTTCGAACGAGCTGGCGTTTCGTGCATCTTCTAGTAGATCTGTGGGAACTCGGGGGTGGGGGGGGGGGGGGGGCAGGCGCGGTCACCCTGTGTACTACGGGGGTGGGGGTTTCTTGTTCTTCGGGGGTTTCTTCGGGTTTTGTACTACGTTCCGCATCGACATCGTCCCATATTTTTCGAAGTCTGGCACTGCCGATCCCGTACTTCTTTTTTTGCTTCGTCGGCCGTCGACTTTCCACGGGCGGAAATAATTTCTCGAATATTTTCCGGAGACAAATAGGTTTTTGTCATGTTTGCAAACGCTTCTATCTAGAGGGGGACATTTGTCCAACATGGAATTTCCAAATCGTTCGAAATGGTCGAAATACTTGTTCGCGGTGCTCGGATTGCTCGGATTGCGCACCAGAATGCTCGAATTGCTCGCCAGATTGCTCGGATTGCTCGCCAGGAAATCCAGTCCGCTCGAAATGGTCGAAATGCCTGCTCACGATTCGCAGGGTGCTCGGGCTCTCCAGGGTGCTCGGTTTGCTTCCAGGATTTCTATTTTTGCTATCCTTGTTGGTTAAAATCCGTGACAAATCTGTAATGGTTTCAACTACCATGTTTCAACTACCCCACCTATTGGAGCTCCAAATACTAGTGCGATAGACACCAACATACAAACCCTATTTTGTCGAGTCCCCCACAATTTCGGTAGTAGAAACTCGATTTTTTTTTTTATAGAAAGTATGTGCAATTTATAAGAGCGTAAAAAAAGCTTTATAAGAGCGCAAAAAAAGCTTCAGCAATCACGTTTTCGGCAACCGGTATATTTTAAAAAAGTTGGGGAACGTCTTTGGTGTCGAAAGATGCCGAGGTGGAACACATGTTTTTTTTCGTACGAATAGTAGAAGAAGAAGTAGAAAATAGAACCCCAACACCAAATGCAAGGAAAAGAAAGTTGTCGAAAAAAATTAAAAAAGGTAGCCTAAACCTTGGTAGCCTCGACCAAATCTCCGCTTTCTATATGGGAGACCTCCCGCGTATATCGACTTACTATTTCGTTGGGTAGCTGAAACAGGGTAGCCGAAACCGCTGCAAATCGGGGACAGATTTTATACTACAGTATGACCTTTTGTTTTACTGTGGGTTGCATTTATTTCGCTTTAAATTAACAGGAAATTTTACTATTTTTGGTACCTATGGGGCTACCCACTGCTTTCAATTCTTCCCCCACACTTCGCGGTAACGAAATGACTCCCTATATACTACTTATGGAGACTCAGCCGTAACTGTGTTATATATGATGGTGATATTTGACGGTTGGTGCTCGCAATAAGTACCTAGGGGTCATGCTTTATTGTCAGAATTTCACGAGACGTGTTACCAGGTGTGAACGGTCGCTTCGGTATGAAACCGCCAGGCACATGATAGTATTCAATTATAATTTCCGACCATGTCCAGCTGTGGGTAAACGTTTGCTTTTGTCGACAGGAGGGACCTGTTTGAATCCCAAGGCCACGGGTTCAAACAGTTCCCGAGTGCCACGGCAAATGTTTACCCACGGCTGGACATGGTGGAACCTTATTGTTACATTTCCGTCGGAGATATCATGTAATTTGAACATATAATATGCAGTACGTACTTTCAGTACTTTGATCACCCGTTCCATTCAAACAGCTGGTTTACATATACATATTCCGGGGCCGCAGTACACGTCACGTGATGCAGGTGCCCCATTTCAAACTTTCAGTGCGACCGTTGTGAACTTGTCTGGTGACGCAATGACGCGTTCTAGTAACGTCATGAGACACACGCATTACGTAGGTTTCGGCTAGGCCCCGAAATGAACAATGTCTACAGTCATGGTAAAACAGCACGCGCTGTACGTTTGAACACAGGTGTCAAACAACGACAGTTATGTAGCAATGTGAATTTGTGGACTGCAAGCGGCGCATGTCAATGACACGAAGAAATGATTTATATATATATATTACAACGATTACAAACAAGCACGATATCACGTACACATGCACAAATGGAGGCATTGTGGTGGACCTTGATTTTTTGTAACGAATAGTATTGTCTGATGTTCTTCATATATAGTGGAACACCTCTAAACCGAACACCGTGGGGACCCCATTGTGTCTACTGTAAATGGGCTTCAATGTAATTTGTGTATTATCATTTGTATTACACTCTGTTAATGCAAGAAATAAAGTATATTTATTAAGAATATTAGTTTACCTATATACTGTGGACAACAGGTGCGCAGTGTCTGGTTCCATGTCCACGAGGCCTCCATCTGTGACGGCGAAGTGGAAAGCGGGAGCCAGTCCGCACCACTTCCGCCACGCATTGTACCCAGGGATACCATGATCACGCCCCCTCTGGAAAGAAATAACGAATCATCGTTCAGACACACCACAGGTGAAAGTTTCTTACCGATGACAAAAAGGTCATTAGAAAAGGCAAACGCCGGGCAGTGTCTCAGCCACTATGAAGGTCCTCCGAATGTCACAACATGGTTAGTTACCAAAGTGAAGAAGGTATTGATGAGGTTCGGTAAAGATCCAACCAACGTACGTATCAGGAGATATACAATATGTTGACGTACATCCAACGTTACGGCGACGATGACGACGGCCTCTACGCCAGAATGGTGACCGCTGTTTCTCGTGCACCAACTGCCCCGAGACACGGTTATCCGTACACTCACGCCCATGTGAGATTTCATTTTCTCGCATACCCATAGTCCATTTCAATGTTATTTCCGAAGCCACGCCCATGTGGGATTTTTCTGTCTCACACGGCTATCTCACATGGCCGACCTGTCACACACTGCCGGAACTACTTTTTGTGTATTGGCTTCCAAACGTCGTCTGGATTGTTTACAAACACACGCTCTCTACACAGTACTGTCAGTAGACAACAATGTCAACAACATCGCTCTGGATTTGTTATGTAGGCTATTATTTATTTCATGTTTTATCCAGTTTTATCAAATTTGCGTAAATTTGTGGGACGAGTTGTGTAAGGTGCGTCTGTAAATCAGTTGACCGAATACTGAATACATGATTATTATTAAAAAAAAACACGTGTAATTGACAGCAAAATATTTACCTCGTATGTTGTTGATTCTTCCCCAAACATATGTATAGTGACAGTTGATAGTGGTTGGAATATTTGTTTAATAATCCAGTGAGCAAGAATTTCTTGAAAACGGCAACTTGTTGAAATGACAAATGTCCGTCGGAGTGAAACTTTCGGCGGACTGATATTTGCGTAATTGAAGACAGCGTCTCGGAATTGCAATAAATACTCAAAACAAAAACATGAAATGATTCTGTAAACATTACTGTACAAATTTGAATCGAGGATATATGGTCTATTTTCAATATGTATCTGAGTTTGTCTCGTACTGCGTCCTATTTATTTTGTGTATGTAGTAATTGGGTTTACACATCATATCATGGGCGTCTCCAGACCGTATTTTTATTGGGCCGTTATGCGTTAAATGTTTCGATCCAATGTAGGAGACTCTAATTTGTTGGTGTGTTTACACCCATTTGTTGATACGGGTAATGCGATCGAGTGGGTTGTATTGGAGATAGCATATAAAGAAAAAATTTAGTATTATACCATGGTGGTTCGTTGATGGCATACTATGGCTAAACATGATTCTGGACTTAGTAGGTATGCGAGAAAAAGTATTCCAGACATACTCCGGTGTGTGACTAAGGATATTCCACCCTCGTGGTCAGAATATGTCGTCAGAAACTCGGCAAAGCCTCGTTTCTGACAACATATTCTGACCACTCGGGTGGAATATCCTTGTGACACACCGGAGTATATATGGAATACTCTTAGTCTCACCCTACATGTGCTTGTCTCACATCTAGCAGCGAACCATTGTCTAATAGGGCAACGTTACGGATAATGTGTCTTACAATTACCCCATCCAATAATGATCATATGGTTGATGTTCATTGTTTTCAATGGTTGTTGACGTGTTGTGTTTATTATCACATCATAGCGTCATGACGTAATTAATTTTGATGACGTCAGCAATGTGCAACGTACTTTTTGGCGTCACCAGGGCTGTAAGGCGATTACATCGAACATTATTGGATAATAATTTGCATACGATGCACTGAATTGGCATTCGTGTCTAATTCATAGGTGAAAACCTTGTTTTAACCCGTTTGTTGGCATGGCGAACATATTGGGTGTGTCAAAAGTCGCATAAATTCAGCGCATAAAGTCATATTCTGGGTCAGATGCATGTACACAATTTGAGATTCGCAAAAAATAATATGTTCCATATAGGGGCGACAAAAATAGAGAATAGTAGGTTAGTGCCGTGAATGGGAAAACATATTTGGCAAGGCTTAGGAAACGGGATTGGCGAGGCTCTGCCGAGCACATCCCGTTTCCGTGCCGCGACAGATATTTGTTTTCCTTCACGGCACTAACCTACTATTCTATTTATCCCGTTAACACATACAAATGGCTTTAAAAGGCAAATATTCATACGCAGAGATTAGGTCGTATTGACAGGATATCAAAAATGTTTCACGGCACCGTGTTTCACGGCACATATGCACTGTGTTGACGGGATGAAGTATACACCATAGCCTCGTGTTTGACAGCATATTCTGACACTCGGGTGGAATATCCTTTTCTCGCATACCCAGAGTCCATTCAATGTTATTTCCGAAGCCATGTCCATGTGGGATTTTTCTGTCTCACACGGCTATCTCACACGGCTGACCCGTTACACACTGCCGGAACTACTGTTTGTGTATTGACTTCCAAACGTCGTCTGCATTGTTTACAAACACACGCTCTCTACACAGTACTGTCAGTAGACAACAATGTCAACAACGTCGCTCTGGATTTGTGATGTAGGCTATTATTTATTTCATGTTTTATCCAGTTTTATCAAATTTGCGTAAATTTGTGGGACGAGTTGTGTAAATCAGTTGGCCGAATACTGAATACATGATTATTATTAAAAAAAACATATGTAATTGACAGCAAAATATTTACCTCGTATGTTGTTGATTCTTCCCCAAACATGCGTATAGTGACAGTTGATAGTGATTGGAACATTTGTTTAATAATCCAGTGAGCAAGAATTTTTTGAAAACGGCAACATGTTGAAATGACAAATGTCCGTCGGAGTGAAACTTTCGGCGGACTGATATTTGCGTAATTGAAGACAGCGTCTCGGAATTGCAATAAATACTCAAACTAAAAACATAAAATGATTCTGTAAACATTATTGTACAAATTTGAATCGAGGATATATTATGGTCTATTTTCAATATTTATATGAGTTTGTCTCGTACTGCGTCCTATTTATTTTGTGTATGTAGTAATTGGGTTTACACATCATGTCATGTGCGTCTCCAGACCGTATTTTCTATTGGGCCGTTATGTGTTAAATGTTTCGATCCAATGTAGGAGACTCTAATTTGTTGGTGTAAACTTTGTTTACACCCATTTGTTGATACGGGTAATGCGAGTGAGTGGTTGTATTGGAGATAGCATATAACGAAACAAAGTTAGTATTATACTATGGTCGTTCGTTGATGGCGTACTATTACTAAGCATGATTCTGGACTTAGTAGGTATGCGAGAAAAAGTATTCCAGATATACTCCGGTGTGTGACTAAGAATATTCCACCCTCGTGGTCAGAATATGTCGTCAAAACTCGGCAAAGCCTCGCTTCTGACAACATATTCTGACCACTCGGGTGGAATATCCTTGTCACACACCGGAGTATATATGGAATACTCTTAGTCCCACACCAGTGCCTTTGATGGATACTCTTAATCTCTAGAATGGGTTGAATGTAAACAATATCTAAATATATTCACAAGAATGTACACGAAACTAGGCAACATAGCTTAGTTAAATGTTGCCAAATAATGGCATTATAGTGGCTTAGGAAAGAATTTAACAAACACAATGGTTACAATGGCTAAATCATTTAAGTAGAAACTGTAGGCCAAAGTCATATGCTATGATGTCCGTTCCTTATTTCAGGCTCTCATGACAGTAAGTTTAGTACTTACTTTTTACCTAAGACGATGCGCGATTTTGCGTGAAAACTAATTACAGAAACTGTGGTATCTTCTGTAAATGACGTGGAAAGTTGATGACATTTTCGAATAATTTCGTCAAATTTCAACGTCATTTACGGAAAGTGTTGTAGATATATTTCATGAAATATTTGGAGTTGAAATTATATGTACATGTAGTTACATGAATATAAGGACGTCGACAGGGGTGGTTCGGTGGGGCTCGTACGAACCCCCTTTTTTGGAGACAGCAGGATATTTTAAAATATAAATGGGTCCGCGATAACAATTCGTTCCCACGAATTAACAATTCGTTCCCTTAATTTAACAATTCGTTCCCAATTTACCAATTCGTTCCCTTAATTTAACAATTCGTTCCCACGAAATAACAATTCGTGGGAACGAATTGTTAATTCGAGGGAACGAATTGTTAAATTCAAGGAACGAATTGTCATTTCGTGAAAACAAATTGTTAATTCGAGGGAACGAATTGTCATATCGTGGAAACGGATTGTTAATTCGAAGGAACGAATTGTTAAATTGAGGGAACGAATTGTTATTTCGAGGGATCGAATTAATTAAAAAAAATCCATGCCCCCTGCTGGGCTCCGTAGATATTCACCTGGATATTTAGAGCAGCCAGGTCGAAACTTTCCCCTTTCTCGTTTAAAAATAGAAAAACTCTGAGGCCGGGTTCCAAGAATTGATCCGACTTTCCAGACCTGTCATTGGCCATCCATCTGCACACGTGATCGCATCCTTTGCCCGAATCCATAAATAGCTAGAAAACAGAATACATACATCATGTCAAGTTCCTTTATTTAATAAAGTAATATACGTTTTCTTATCTCTGGACCAAAAATCTAAAAATAACAGCTCACGGAAAATGTTACGCTCAAATGAGTCATGTGATAACATAATTCTGTATCTGTCATGATGACCTCAGTTAAAGGTATATGTCCACTCAATAGGCACACAGTGTTCTTTAGAGGGAATTAAATAAGTGTATAATTGTGTCACTATTCCACCTGTTCTAAAAATTACGAGTGCCCGCCATACAGATATAATCATTTAGTAATGATTATCTTACTGCTAGTGACGCGCGGTGGTATCAGGCTAGTTTCATATTCACATGAAGCATGCCATTTTTATCCAAGCATATTTGCTTGGATATAGTCCTTATACAGTTTTTCAGACCTCCCATGTTTTATGCAAATGAGTAATTGTCGACCAACGAACGTACTTCATGCTTCATGATTCTAGCTACGCCACGTGAGAGAGTTCCAAAGCGAGCGGTGCATTATGAACGTGTCACTCACATTTTTGGCCAGCTACATTTTTTTTCAGCTACAGTTATATTTTTAAAAACAGTTTTGTGATTTATAAAATATTAACTGTCGTGTTTCATAATAAATATTTTGTTAGGAAGGTTACATTTTTAGCGCAATGATCGACCGCTCCACATGTAATTTATACGTAGTTATACGCCATGAAAAATAGTTCTGATAGTGAGCTAACATTATATTGTGTAGTGTAATACCTGTGTTGTTAATTTTTCTGTACGACATTTATATTACAAAATGTTTATCTGATTTAATATAATATAAACTGACATGTATTAATTTGAGTATATTTTTTTCACGCGCAATCATACAATTAACCTCGTGTCTCATGAAAAGTAGTTTCCGCCATTTTATGCAGACAAATTATAGAACCGTTTACATAGTCATAGGTCAATGGCTCGATAAAATCCAACATTTGACAGCGAAATGATGATGATTTAAAACAGAAACATTGTTTTTTGACAGTTACATACCGTTTGCTTTAAATAATCATCTTGAGCCATCGATATTATTAATCGGTGTCCATTTTACTTAAAACATCAACTAATCTATAATGACGTTACACACCATATGCAGTACGATACACTTCACAAAGAAAACGTTGTCTTAGAGTTTGAATAATTATAGGTTGCGCCGAACGAACGAGTACGCCGAAATATATTTCCGTACAAATCCAATAACCTATTTATTATATACCCGTTCAACAAAATATGCATCCTAATCATTAAATAATCCGATAGTGTGATGAAATGCGACTCTCTATTATTTTTGTTGAACAATCCGAGCGCCTGTGATCCTGTGATGGCTTCAGTTTATGCAAATTGACAAGGTCATTTCGCGCACCTGACGAAAAACCAAGATGGCTGACATCACTACAGACACAACAAAACCGGGAAAAAGGCGTTAAATTTGGATAAAAAGCCATACTTAAACACGTAAGTTTATTTAACACATGTTTTATTTGCCGAAGATATCAATGAATATTGTTAATACCCCAAAACTTTCATATAATCGTCCGGCAAAAATATGAAGCACCTCCATCAGCATCGGATCGACTGTCAATAATTTCGACACGTTCAACAACTGCTGAATTTAATTTTGTTCTGAAGACAAAATAACAACATAATACACAATATTGAATTATCGCATGTATCGATACTACGGTAGTATCACGGCAACATTTTCAATTCCATTGGCCAACGAAGAAAAAATGAACAAAATTCATCAATAAATGATCATAAAGACAATATTTTGTGTTTGCCTGGAAAATCTGCTTACTATCCCTAAAAAAACACCATCACCCTCCATATCTCATTTATACGTGTGTTTTACACCAATTACATGATATTCAGTACAATACAGATCACTACAATTAGTTGCGAACAGTAACTTGGCATTCTACCATCCAGATTCCCCCCATCCCTGGTATTGCTTGCTCTCTCATTGAAATCGAGAAACTTTTCCCCATTGGATGTCGTTTTCATCTCTTTTATCACCGAATTTCAATTATCTTGCTTCATCTCGTCCACGCAGACCGAACATTTTTCCGAAATAGTAAAATATCGTGAATTGAAGGCTTTTTGGTGTACTTGTACCTAGAGACCCAGATGAATACATTTTCTCTTCTTCTTCAGGTGTAATGTTCATGCACTTTTTAGGTTTATTGCCCTTCCCAAGTTTCTTCAGATCCATTTTCTTGGCCGTTTCTAGCACAACCCAGTGCTAGATCCGCGCCTTGATACGTGGGGTACTGGTGAATGAATGTTTATTTTGCCAGAAAATGTCTCGGATTATCTCATGTACATAATGAACAGTTTGTGTCTATTGAGTGGGATTGTATCTAATCAGTGGGCAGCATTCTGAAAACTTGGTGGTAAGTAGTGTTTCAGTGATTTTACCACACTGCTTGCTCATACATTCACTCTGTACAGATCAACTAATGTGCCTTTTATGCCCCCGGTCTCGGTAGAGCAGGAGGCATATAGTGTTTGGACTGTGTTCGTGTGTCCGTGTGTCCATCCGTTCATGTGTTCGGCACATTAAGAAGTTCGCCGGAGTTTCTCAATTATATCATAACTTCTACGTATGATATTAAACGGCGTGTAATATGATTTTAATACATAGAGAATACCAGGGCCCGGTTGCTCAAAACCTCTGTTAGCTTAACAGACTGTTAAATCATTAGCAATGCTAAGGATTTAACAGTATGTTAAGCTAACAGAAGCTTTGAGTAACCGGGCCCAGGCTACTGTCTTTTAATATCAAGTTTATCAGGCAAGGCTAGGACACGTGTAGGAATTCCGAGGCATGCCGCGGAATTCCTACCGTTTCCGAGCCGAGCCTGATAAACTTGATATCAAAATACAGTAGACTGGTATTCTATTTATCAGGTAACGTTTTATGCTCGAAAATGACCACATATGACGTCGTTATGTATGGACAGAACGCGGACTTGTTTACGTTGCGTAATTGCTCTGACTTCATTCAGTAACGTCACGTGACGTCATCCGATCAATGTAACGTCAGTTTCACTTCTTCGTAACCCGGACGTTTGTCCTTCGGACTCCACGCACTTTAAGTCAAATGTATTTGTCACTCCAGTAAACGCAACAGCCCATGATTTTATTCCTTAAGTAAACTATGACTGGCCCTTCGATTTTAATAGGGATGACTTTTAGAAAATAAAATTGACTATATGTACACTATGTGTAACTGCACGTTTCCCGCTTCATACATTTCAATTGGTTGCTCGATACCGCTACACTGTCGCTAACGGAACATATTTGTGGGTACTGTAATTTAGCTATTATCTGTTGGACGTTCACATTCATATTATTTTTTTCTATATTCTAATTGAAATTAAAGGCAACAATCTCAGATGAGAATAGTATCATAAAATCACCGAATACAGTGTGTACGTGTATTAGCAGGAAGAAACCAAAGAACACTTCAGACGCAATTCTGGAAACATTACTCCATCATAACACTTATATTATTTAATGCCATGTAATGTAATGGAACATGTGTATGCATTCAGAAAAGGTCGTGTACATGTACACTGGACAATCCCATTGTATGACGTTTCAGTCTTCTCCTTATTCGGTATACCAAAGGCGTCGACAGGGGAAGTTCGATAGGTACGTACAACCACCCCCCCCCCCCCCTCCCCATTTGCTGAGCCATCAGAATTGTTTTAGTTATATAAATGAGGTCCGCAATAGACCGTTTCAGTGCATGGATGAGCAGACATTATATTATTCAATTTCCCTACTAATACAACACGGTCAAGCGACGTCAAACGTATTGCAATGTGCCGACATTTGTTTAATTTACCAAAAAACCCTTTGCCCTGTAGCCTATTTCATAAACTCGCCAAAGTATACTTTGATTCAAAGTATTCTTTGCAACTGTAGTCTACTTTGCAAAGTAGACTTTCGTTTTTTGTCATTTTCTATTCCATATGCTATTTTCAAAGTCTACTACATTGTATAGTAAGTATGCTTTGCAAAGTCTGCTTTGATACTGAAAGGTCATCACGCATGAGCAATATTGAAATCCTTTTGAAAATGCATTTCGGTTCCGGTCAAACGGGCACCTGCAAAAATGGATACAGTAGCTGATACGAAAAAAGAGCCTGCCATTTTGCCCTACCGCAGAGTTGTTAATGTACAGGAGGTTGCGAAAAACAGCACAACGCTGTTTGGCAAACACTCCCCAACATGTACAAATGTTGCCAAGCAGAAGTGTTGGCGACAAATTGCCGAGAGCTTAAGCGTGTCAGCCTATCGATTTGCTGCCGGTTTGTCTAGATAGACAGAGGTTGCTTCCGAACAAAACATCGTAATATACACGGCATTGTTAGTGCCCTATATCGGCAGGATTTAGACATACACCATAAATGAATTACCTCCCCTATGATTATTGTACGCCATTTGTCAACCATAATTGCCGATTCTGTCTGTGTTGTTCAACGAACGTTTCTTTATTATGATATGCCGTAATGGACCTATATTCATTCATTTTATGAGCAGAATTAAGCGATTAAATCAATCATTTGGTAATTGTGTTAATGTAATAGGAATGTCTGTAGTCTGTAGAAGACCACAATGCAAAACGATATTATTTTTTTAGAACAATTCTTTTTCTTGATCGATTGCTTTGTGTCAAATTGTGACTGAATTTAATTGGTACTTGTATTTTCCTGAGAAGTATTTCGAAACTAATGAGAATCTCTCGTTTTTTCACAGCAAAATTATTCTTGCTGTTGTATTGAAATATTTTCTACATTTTGTTTTGCTGATTCCATTGTAGATATTTCCTCTGTTCATTAATCATGTTAATGCTATAGGCAATTATACCTGGCTGTAGATTTTCCGCATTTTCCATGGAAATTCCACTGAAATTCCATTGAAAAAGACCGGAGTATTTGGACAACTTCCCACCCTTATTCCGCCCTCGTTCCACACAAGAAAAGATGAAGAAAAAAAAAACACAAACCCATTTCCATACTTTCCATGAACAATTTCCGCATTTTCCATGGACAATGTCCACACTTTCCATGGAATATTTTCCAGGGCGTTTCCATGGAAATTTCCACACTTTCCATGGACGACGTCCACTCTTTCCATGGAATATATTCCAGGGCGTTTTCATGGACAATGTCCACACTTTCCATGGACGACGTCCACTCTTTCCATGGAATATTGTCCAGGGCGTTTTCATGGACAATGTCCACACTTTCCATGGAATATTGTCCAGAGCGTTTCCATGGACAATGTCCGTCTGGAGTATTTGGACGAATTCCATGGACGACGTCCACACTTTCCATAGAGCTTCCATGGACGACGTCCACAATTTCCATGGACTTTCCATGGACGATGTCCACAATTTTCATGGAAAATATGAGGACTGAAATGTTTGCTGCTAAATGTAATCAGGGACACAGCTTTCGTGAGACATCCATGGTCATTGATTGATTATTAGTGTTTAATGGCATATCAACAGCTAAGATCATTTAAGGCCGGACAAACCGGTGCGACTTATAATCCCGTATTTAACATGTCCATAATGAGGGATATCCTAAAACTAGATTATTTACAGCCCTAAAATGAGAACACCCTGACCTGGTGTCGGCTCCATGCGACACCAGTCACTTAGCTACAATCGCAAATGTAATATGATCAGCATTAATCTGGTTACTCTTTTAATGGGGTACGACCGGATTTAGCTCTCAAGTATCAAATGGCCGAAAATGTACATGAGGGCCAAACCATTTAAGTTTGCATTCTGGTAAGGGTGACTTACACCGATCGTTTTATTCCCCGTCGCATGCTCCCGACCGACCACATAATGGTCTAGTAGCGTAGGTTTTAACATAGCAGTTACAACTTTATTGCACTAGACCATCGGCCATGTAGCTGTGCCTGAAAGTTCTTTCTTAACAACTGAATATATATGTTTCTGTTAAACACCAATAATCAATCAATCAACCAATCTTTCTTAACAAGGATGTAAATTAACACATCAGGTGATCAATCAAACTTATTCCTTTATTTCTTTTGAAAAGGAGTAATTTCAACCGCGATGGCTTCAGAAGTTCTCAGAGCTTCTCCCTCACAGCCACCTCCCCGCGTCCATATACTTCTCTTATTATATCTGAAAACAAGGAATAATTATGTGAAAGCAAAAGTATTTGTATCAGCAAGCGGTCTTCATTGTATAGATTCTTACTATGAACCGGGCTTTGACAAATCAACCGATCGCACTGTCATATATTGGCGTAAATGAAATCAAAGTAATATAATTTCTGTATATGATGTTGAAGGTTGGCTAATGTTGCTAATGTAATTCCACATATGCTCAGCAATTTTGTCCAAAGTCTGACTTCATTTACGAAGAATAGTTATTTTAAACATCATCTTTCCCCAAATACGGGCATGCAGTCAGTTAGTTGGTGTTCGCAGAGTCAGAGCCAGGCCCATAAACATAACATAAATATTTAAAACATATTATTTTCATCTGTATTAGAAGGATTGGCCCAACTCAATCAAATGTTACAAATGAAAAATGGTTCCCAGTTTGCTAATAATATTGTATACTTTTAATATAGGCGTATCAGATCACAAAGACAATATAAATACTATGTGTGTGACCAGATAAAGTGAAAGTTCTTATAACGGTTCCATAAAGGTACATTTCCCATCTGTATACGACCTCGCTATTGAACAGACTTGAAACCCCAATCAATCAATCTGATAATAGCTTAAATGTACAAATATATTGAAAACGCAGCTCAGCGAACCTCAAATGCCCATCTTACCATAAATGATAGCCAGCTTTGTGGTATCTTCAAGACGTGGCTTGTCAATCCCCCCATTCAAGCTCCTTTCCACGTACTCTGCCGGCAGGTACATGAAGCGGAATAGGAGTTTTGCCGCCTTACTAAACTCCTTATTTCCGGTCAGTTTGTTTACTAGTTGGTCCTATAAACATATAAAAAATGCGCATAGAAACAATGCACCAAAACACATTTTCCCAGTTTGATTTGCATACAGTTACATGTATGTATGTGTTTTATGAGGACTGTTGTGTATGGTCAAAATTCTTTGTTATTCTGAACCTCAAATTGCATACATAATTGGAACCGAATAGAGGTTATGTCATGAAAAACTACCGGTACATACAGATTTTACAATACACATACATATACTTATGTTCTTGCGGAGCGCAGGAAGGCAATTTTCCATTTAATATGATATGCTTAATAGTAGGTGTTTTGTACAGTGAACTAACTATAAAGTATGCATACATTGAATGATCAAATCAAACATTCACATTAATTGGATTGGGTGCTTGTTCATGAGCAATACATTACTATACTTATTCACGTTAGTCCATTGTAAGTTGTTGCATCTGGCGGTCTTTCCGTGGTAGTAGATGCAGCTTGTGGTATGCTGTGGACCGCCCTTGCTGCTGGACCACTGTCAGACGGATCACCATTGCAACATTGAACTGGCTGTAGTTGCTGGAATGAGAAGACTAGCCTGCATAATTTTCCATTGAAACACGGAAAATGTATCAGTCCCAAGAATATACCATAGCTGTAATATAGCTCACACATGAATGATATGTTTTTTTGTTGTTGTTTTTTTTGTAATTATGGCGTAATATGGTATATATAATTTTGAAGAAATGGCTGTAAATAGGTTTTATCATTATAGATACAAGACTGGTTGTTAAATACTGCTGTACAAGCTGTAACAGGTGAAGCGAACATGTTTTAATATAACTATAATAAGTATATGGCGCCATCTTAATTCATTGTACTTGTTTCTTCTTCATACTGGGTTGGAACTAACAACTATATTATAAACCAGGGTTCACTAGCACCAGGTGCACACTATTAAGTATTGCAATAGAACCTATACTGTTTGTGCACCTAGAATTCACAGTTTATACCTTTAACAGTGCTATCTCATTCTCAGCCACTGTTAACCTTTCCTGGAGCTGTGGTAAAAATAAAATACAATTATCCTATTAGTATCATATACATGTATTTAAAAGAATACTCAACTATCCTCAATAATATCCTCATTTGCCTCAATAATTCACAATCAATTACAAGTATTAGCCACACAACACAAAAACCAGACATGCCAATTTTTTTAAATAGGTATTTTTTTTTCTTTATAAGCATTTGCCTAACTGAAAGGTAACGTTTTACCACCTTGGGCGGACAACAGTTTAAAATGGAAAGCGTGCAGTTCCTTTGAGTCCGTGTGGCGGTAAAACGTAAGCATCAGTCAGTCAGTCACATTGGATGCAAAAATGTGTTTTTAAAAAATCAGAATTTACATTTTATATACAGTAATACATGTAGCTTGTATCGCTCAGTGGGGATATTATATGAATTCCACACTATCTGGCTGTTAATGAAACATAGCAAAGCCCGACTTATGTTCTAATGTAAATAAAGGTTTGACATTTAACCAGCAATATTTTGATAGAATAGCGAACAGTGTAGGCCCTGCGCATACTGATCTGATCACATAAGTTACACTGTCCCTGTTCTCAGCCGGAGGCCCATATGTACTTACTTTTTTGTTCCATCTTACATGTAGTACATCGTTTTTACCTGTCTCTCCAGCCTGTGGCACCCGGAACAAGATATGTCTGTCAAATCATATAATTCATATTCAATCATTTATAATTGTCACACTTTTGTGTCTGGAACATACAATTTAGCTCATATACATGTACCACTAGGATTATACTTACACAACTTTTACTTACTAAACATGGTTACATATGGTCAACGGTGTGCAACATACCTGAAAGACAACTTGTTCATTCATAGTTTTGGACATGGACAATTTCATGTTAAACACTTTACTTCTCACAAGTGTCCTTTGCTTTCCTCTACCTAACCCCAATAGAAATTGCTACTGAAATAATTTTAGGAGCATCTCTGAGATTTCTAATGTCAGCGATCTTAACTGCTCATACACCGTTTTCAGTCTATCAAAAAGGAACAAAAATCTCTTTCTAACTAGTGACACAATTGGTATCCATGGCATAAACATGGTAAAAGGTTATTATTGTCCACCAATGATGTCCATGTTCCAGATTACGAGGTTGAAATTGATTGATACATCAAATGTTACTTGTTTTATATCATTGAATTAACTCTTATATCCTAGAACTACATATCCGAAATGGAATCTGCTATACTGTATCCTCACATTCAGACTAATCAATTTATCAGAAAATGAACTTCAAGCTAGTCCATTCTAATTATCCCTCTTAAATGTTGAAAACTCTTTTTTTATTTTTTTGTTCATTGATCAATCCGTTCATTTACACTTTTTATAAGTAGATTCAAGGCAATACAATAATATACATGTAATTGTAACTTGGTGATGGTTACACTATTTTGGAACTTTAGTATTGCATGTTATCCAAGGTAATGCTTTCTGCTGTCGTTCGCCCACTTACCCATTCTGATGACTGTGTTTATTGGCTACCCATGCGAACCATCCTGATATTGGATATAGCTGACATGCGCAGCCTGCACCAGTTGTGTTGCATAAATATATAATGGACGAATAACAGCAGACGACAGTATCACAAACATTATCAATAGGAGATTAATATGTGCTATGAACACATGTATTCACATAATGTACAGTATTTGTCATATAAATTCAGTAGAGTGATGTTCAGAATTAATGTATTTATCATTGTGAAATATATTTATGAATGCCACGAGCTAAACAGTATTAACATAGATCTGAATCTGTGCGTAAACAGTTTAGTTAGTGAATTACTTTTAAAGATGAATATAATTATCGTTACAACACACTGACACCATGTTGTAACAGTGAACGAGGACCGTCTCCATACATAGACTATCCACCCTCTCTATTCAAACATGCTAGCATGTGCAATGTAATATATATACATGGTAACTACTGTATTGAAAACAAGTAGCAGCTGATCGATATGGTACGTATTGGTAATATATGGTTTAGATTTCTATAGACGTTAGGTTAAATTCAATATGTGAGTATTGTCGATACAGACCGGTCGACATGTAGGTGTAGGCTGGTCTGGATTTACTAATTGGTTATTACCTTAGTAATTGTTGACAAGATGTGATTGTGTGTTTGTTTGCGTTTATTGGCTTGTCAACAAGTAAATACATTATAGTTGGTTATGTGTATTATAATATGTTTTTTCAAATATTTTAAGAATATGGTGATAAGATATGAAGGCTTGTGACGATTTTGTAACACATTCGAGACAATCAAGAGATCGTAGTACAATAGTTTTAACATACTTGATGCTCTGATTCGTCTTTCGTCAATGAAGTGTGACTTGTATATGCAGTATATTTGTGAAAGTATAATATTGATGTATTCATATTCTTTTAGTTGGATTTGATATCCAACTATGAGAAATTCGAGTGACTTGAATGATTTAGAAATTCCTATTTTTCGAAAAATATCCAATATTTTTGTCCAAAACTCATTTAATTTTCTACATGTGATAACAAAATGGTTATACGTTTCTTTTTCGTTACAGTGTTTGCAGTTTGGGCTGTTTCATATTTTCCATGTATACAAATTCTCATTCGTCGCTAATATTTTATGTATTGCTTTAAATTTGAATTGCTTGAATCGATTATCAAACAATACTTTATTTAAAACGTAATAAAAGGAACTCCATAGAAGTGAATTCTGGGATTTGATGTCCCAATATTTATGGATGTATGGTTTTTCGATTTTCTTCTTCAATAAAATGTAGTAAAGATCTTTATTTGTTGTCCTTTCGAATGGAGTATTGTTAACTCGAGGCATAGCCAAGCTTGTTTTGACTTTAGTTCGTATAGACTCTATAGATGTCATCGTGGTCTTCCAAAATCTTGGAATTGACTCTTTAATGATATTTAGTTCAGCAATCCAATTTTGTTTCTTTGTTAAGTGCAAAAGTATACGAGTTGAGTCTATTGCACCTAGATTAGAAATTATATCATTAATAAAATGAAATGAAACCCGAGTCTATCCAATGTGTATAAACTAGACTTTTCCCATTGAACTTAATATATTTATTCCCCCAAATTAATTGTCGACGAATATCGTAAAAGTGTTTCGGTTTCTGAGTATCTAGTGCGACATTAAATTGCGACCAGATATCAATTAGTTGTCTATAAAAAGCCGGAATAGTGATGGGTACAGTCGGTAAGGATTTGACAGAATCTAAATTCATGTTGAATACCATGAAGTTGTTCCCATACTGAATTAGAAAATAATCTGGTATTATTTTCCAATTAGCATTATCTTTATCTTTTAGTGACTTAATCCATTTTAATTTCATATTATTTGCATATGTTTCGATATCGGTCATTTCTAGGCCACCTTCTAGTTTACGTCCAATGATAAATGAACGTCTTATTTTATCATTTTTGCCGTTCCAGAAGAATTTATAAACTAAAGAAGTTATTTTGCTAGTTATAGCTTTTGGCATGACTATGGTTTGCATTAGGTATGCTAGTTTTGATAAGAATAATGATTTGATTACCAATATCTTTCCATATAATGATAAGTTCCTTTTATTCCATGAACTAATTATTTTTTCACATTGAGAAATCTTTTCGTTCCAATTCAAATTCTCGCAATCTTCTTTTTTATTGCCAAAGTGAACTCCCAATGCTTTCACTGATGTGTTCGTAAAAGGTGTGCCACACACCATGGTATTTATATTATATTTTTATTTTCTTACCCATAGACCCATTGTTTTTGTTTTGTTTAATTTTAAGCCCGAGAATGTCCCAAATTCTACAATTGTATGCATAGCATGTCTAACGTCGTTTTCTGATTTTAGGAACAGAGTAGTATCATCAGCTAACTGCGTAATTTTTATATGTTTATATGTTGATGTCGTTTTCACTGAAATTCCTTTAATGTCAGTATTAGCTCTAATTTTTGTTGCTAGCATTTCGGCTACGATGATAAATAATAGTGCAGACAAAGGACAACCCTGTCTGACACCGCGTGTTATATTGAATTTGTCAGTTTTCCAGCCGTTGTTTATAATACAGGCAGAAATGTTCTTATATAAAACATTAACTCATCTTACAAAAGTCGGTTTAAATCCAAATTTCTTAAGTACGTTAAACGTCTTGATCGAGTATATCTGTATAGTCAATTATGTCTTGAATTTGCCTTATGTTATTGCCAATATATCCTTGTTGGTCTAAGCTGATTATATTCGGTAAAACTTGCTGTAGGCGTTTTGCTAGTACTTTAGCAGCTATTTTATAATCGACATTTAGAAGAGATATAGGTCTCCAATTTTCGATATTTTCAGGATCTCCCTTTTTGAATAGTAACGAAAATGTACTTCGTTTTTGAGTGTGCGATAAACTCCTTTATGAAAGCCTTCATTTAGTGATGATGTTACGAGGTTACCTATTTTATTCCAAAATTTTATGTAGAACTCGACCGGTAAACCATCGAGTCCTGGACTTTTGTTCAGTTTCATTAGGTCCATTGCAATTTTGCATTCTTCTGTAGTAACTATGCCTTCACATATATTATCAGATATATCATCTAAAGTACGTTCTAACTCAGTTTCTTGCAAGAAGTCTTGTGAATCTATATCTGTGTTAGTAGATGTATAAAGGGTTTCATAGAATTTTACTTCTTCTTTCAATATATCTTCTGTAGAGTGGATTGTTTTATTATTAACTGTAAGGGAAGTAATTACTTTTTTATTTTGTCTTGATTTTTCCAGGTTATGAAAATATGTAGAATTTTGTTCACCTTCCTCTATAAATTGAACTCTTGAACGTATTTGAGCTCCAAATGTTTTAATTCTGTATATTTCGTTTTCTAATACATTAATCTGACTTTTTATTGTATCGTTGTTATTTGTATCTATCAGTGGAAGTAATTCTTTACGTTTTTCTTCCAATTCACTTAGACGGTTATTTCGTTTTATAGCTTTTGTTTTGGAAAATTTTATAGATTGCTCTCGTATTTAATATTTACATATTTCCCATTTAGTCTGATAACTCGTATCGGCTAAAGACATTATAGAGTCGATACAATCATTTATAAGTGTAATGTAGCCATTATCTTTTAAATGTGATGTATTTAATTTCCAGAATCCTGGTCCTCTTTTGTTAGGTATTTTAAGTTTCAATGAAATGGCCATATGATCAGTACTTTGGATGAGTGCTGGTCTGATGTCTGTTGAGTATACTAATGTTATCAAATTTGTATCAATTAACCAATAATCAATTCTGCTTTTTTCTGAGCTATTTTTCCTACGCCAAGTGAATTGATTTTTGTCGCTGTGAAAGTGTTTCCAAACATCGATAATATTATGAAAATTGATAAGTTTGATCAAGTTCTCCACAGGTACTTTTAACGTTCTGGGGGGGTATTGTTCTATGAACCCTATCTGATTTATTAAGTATATCATTAAAATCCCCTCCAATTATGTTAACACCTTGCGCATTATCGCTTAGAAGTTTGCTTAGCGACTTGAAATAACAATTTCTCGCTGTCTTATCATTAGGTGAGTATGTATTTAGTAATGTAAAGATGTTATCGATAGCTTCGATATTTAGTATTACATACCTACCTTCATCATCATATAGTTGGTCTATGACTGTGAACTGTATATTTTTTCTTATGAGAATAGAACATCCTTTACTATTTGACTCTCCGAACGAGTTGAACGTTTCCCAATCTTTAAATTCATATTTAAGGCGAATGATCATATCTTGTGTAAAATGTGTTTCCTGTAAATATACTATATCTGATCTTTGCTGTGAGAGCCATTGTAATAACCGTGCACGCTTAGCGTTATTATAAATGTTGAAATACTTGCATACAATTCAGGTCTTGTTGAAACAGATCATTATGAGCTAGCTCATCTTGACCTACACTGCTTTTAAGCATTGGCCTATACAGAGGGGGTAAATACCTTGATGGGAGAAAATGGTTGATAGAGTCGTTGCGACCATCCGCCCTGCTCATTGAAATTTGGATACCCTGTCTGTGGTTAGTCGCTGGTCTGGTCTGGTTGCTTCTCTGTGGGAGGCCTAACATTATTTTTTTATGTGATGGCACTGACCTATTTCATGATAGTTTCCATATTAGCAAGGCATGTCGGGATCAACACAAACTTGTTGTCCCTACATACACAGACAATAGGCTTTTTTTATATATATTCTTAGGGTGTCTGAAGTCATTGCCATAGTCAGCTTGATAATTCATGAAATCCTGCTGAAAATCTAGTGGTCTTGGACCACCGGACACCTGTTAGTGTCAAACCCAGAGTGTATATGACATAACACCGATGTCATAGTTTTTTTTATCCATATAGAAATGTTATGGTGCACGTACTAGTTATTCCAAGTATTGATGAAATAATTATCTAATGTACAACATATTAATCACAGGCGTTCGGCGTGTTTCGGCTTTTATCGGTATAACTCTATATATATGAACAAGGCTTCTATGAACAAGGTTTCTAACTTTGGTCGGACTACCTCGTATCACAACAAATTTCGTGATTTTATTAACGCTAATGTTATTTTTTTGGCAGAAAGTGCAAATGTTCATTTGAGAATTATTGTTATCTTGCTAAAATAGCATAGTTGGAACATAATTATGTAAATAATATCGAATTACAGCTGCTTTTCCTAGGTCAGACACAACCTCGTATCATAACAAATGAAATCATGTGTTTAAGGCTCTAGTTACGTCTAGTACCGTCAATATTGTAGTGGCAAGTTCATATGATCATTTGAGAAGTATCGTTATCCTGCATAAATACACAGAATGCATAGAAAATTACAATGTTAAACATGTCTTTTTGTTATGATACGAGGTCGTGTCCGACCAAAGTTAGAAGCCTTTTTCATACAATAGTTATACCGATGAAAGCCGAAACACGGCGAATGCCTGGGATATTAATCAGGTTATAGCAATGTTGTAGATTAACTTAATTTTCTGAAAATAAGTTCCAAATTTACTATACTTCATAATGTTGAAAACATGTACTTACAAAATATCCGTCAGTACTTTTTATGTATTCATGTTTTCATTTTCTTTATCAGACACCCCTCCCGGCGTAGCTATACAGGTGGCGACCGCTTCTGCCATTTCCGTCATTGCAATGTATTCAGCTACTTTGCTCTGTAAAACATCAACATATAAAAGTACCTAATAATTGAGGCATAATACAAACTTTCAGTTTGTACATTATATTGCAGTGGAAGCAGTGTTCTCAATATTTTATAAACATGATCAGAAAATTATTGAAACATCTACTAAAGCAAACTACTGTCTGTTTCACGTTTTCCAGCTAAATAACAAACTTTCTGGACTTTTTCATAAATAAGTCACCCTCACCGAATTTTTTATTTGATGAAATTCCGTCAAGTATTCATTTTAATATGGAACAAGTAAATTCCCATAGGAATTTAACGAAAGAGAAAAGAAGCTGGAGGAGGAAAAAAACAACGAAAATTGACTCCGAAACCTGAATACTCTCCGTTTCATGTTTTTGTGCCAATGTTGTTTTGGTTATTAAACATAATTATGTATTAAAACTTATAAATATCCAACCAAATGTAGTTTTGCATAAATAACAAAAAAAACAGTCACCCTCCTCAAAAAAAAAATTATTTGATGAAATTCCTTCAAATATTGATTTTAGTGCGAAAAAAAAAGATTTTCCCATGTTAAATTTATCCCATAGGAAAAAAACTATTTTTCACCACAAAATCAATATTTGACAGAATTTCATCAACTACTTTTTTGGGGGGAGGGTGACTTTTTTATTATTAATTAAAATGTTCAGAAAGTTTGATATTTTAAAGTTTTTATATGTTTAATAGCCAACACGAGGGCGGCAGAAAAACGTGAAAGAGACAGTAAGATAGCTTGGAAATTATCTAACTAAGAAAACAAGTTAGATTCTGAAAATTGGTTGACAAATTCTAAAAATAATGTATTTGTATTTACCAAATTTCGTGGGATTTTTGCAGTGACATCACTTTCAATGGCTTTCCTAGATGTCCTCCTATTTGTCACGCTATTTGCGGCTGTTGAAGTTGCACCTGCTGTTGGTGTGATTGGGAGGGTAGGTCTATCAACAGCAGCACTCTCAGCATCTGCTTGTCGTTTGGCAGGGGGTGTAGATCTACATGTACTCTCAACATCTGGTTGTGGCGTGGCGCGTACGTCTTCACCAGGTCACGAAACTCGGGAAACCGCAAGACCAGCTCAAACTGTTTGCGACCGTCTTCACCTGTAATCACAAAAAGCAATAATACATTTTTCAATAATTTTTTAATGAATTTGGGTTATTCCAGTTAATAAAAGTACATGTACCCCACCACCTGAGGAAGAGAATTTTGACTAACGCAAATATAGGTGTTCAAGCCAATTCCCACCCTTAAATATAAGCCGAAACAAAAATGTTTGCAACCATGACCGGGTATGGAAAATGTTCGAGCCAATTCCCACCCTTAAATATAAGTCGAATCAAACAAAAAGGACGATTTAGTGTTTTGTCACATGGGACTTGTTTTCACATGGCTTCTAAAATATATATTGTATTCAACTTCCAAGTCATTAGTAATAGTAATGTGGATTCAAGTGGGTGGGGTGATATTCAATGTTGCATGTGCTTGCTTTCACTGCGACTGTTATACCTGTTCATTTTAAATGTTATATTCACGATCAACAGACGTCCACAATATAAAGCTACAAATACAATGTTTGCTGAACACAAATACCATGTGTTTTAACCATCATATGCGTAAAAATTAAAATAACATATTTACCGCCAATCTTGGCCAGGACGCAGCGATGTGCACCAGGAAAGCCACGGCATGGCGCTTTAACATGATCGCCGACTTTGTAGGATTCTAAAGTCATCCGTGGCTCCAGAATGTCTTTCAGCGACAGAATGCTTCCAGTCACGGGCGTGTCATCAATCCAAAGACCCAACGCGAACTTTACACTCGAGTCGGACATTTTATATGCTACGAACGAATTCTCTTCAACTTGATTTTGAATTTCTGCAAACAGTTTGAACCAGATCACGTGAGTAGCAGACTCCCATATATGGCGCAGCATCCGCAACTCCGTAAATCGCCGATTTTTACCGAGACATCACGAGACACTATACGGAAGACCAGATCTTCTCAATATGGTATATAAAACACGTTTTGTGTAGTAAGTTTACATACATATTTAACATAATGATTATTTAATACAGATATATCAAATAGAATGTTAAATTAGTCGACAAATATCTAATTTTAATGTCTACGATCATTTCCGAAGAATTTTCGAAGAATTTCCGTACATTGGTTGCACTTGATTGTGGTGTCCAATTTGATTTTCACATTAACTATTTTTGCCACGTTGTGAAATAAAAATAAATACAAATGAACATGATGGCTGATAAATGTATGTGTTCGCGATACAATGTATAATTAGGTAAGCTATAAATTGATTTTAAAATAGCGACCGTTGAATCAGCAGTTTGAGGCTCTAACTGTAACAGGAAAACAAAAACATGCACCCGACCCGGGAAACGAACCCGGCATCTTCCGCTTACAAGGCGGTTGCTCTACCGACTGAGCTAACCGGGCACAGACACACATCTTTCTCTCCTGGTTTACTAGATCCGTACCGTGACATAACCACTACCCCACTAAATGTGATTGTGTATACAACCTGTATCTGTAAATTAATTGTTAATGAAACTAGTTATATAGCTCATACTAGTGTTCGATTTTATTAATTATTACTAAGTTAAATATAATGCTCAGATTTAACGATGGCTCTGGCTCGATGACGGTGCATGTCGGGACCAACTATTAATTAAAGTCCCCATCCGACAGGACTAGGCTATCATGAATGTAAGACACCTTCATGATAGCCTAGTCAATGCTCAAGGCATGATACGTGATTCACAACTCGGGAATAAAATAATCACGAGGAAGGCATGGTAACGATAATTATTTTTTACAATTACACGGCAAAGTCAGAAGACCAATGATAACCACCAAACAGGATGGCCAGGAAAAGTAGATTGCAAGTGCGGGTGTTACTGCACCTGTTCATGCTGTCATGGACTGTACCAGTATCGTTATGGTCCATGACACAAAGGTCAGCCGCCCGCCCGGCAATTTCTTCTTAAACCGCCTAAAATGGTAAACACATATTACCAAAAGACCACCAAGCATCGGGAAATAATTGCCTCGATAGGAGAACGTACGGTGAGATAAACCCCGATGACTGCACCAAATAATTGAGGGCCAAGTAATTTAATGACTACCAGACAACAGACACAGAGAACAACATCAACCAACGTCAGCAAATAACCTGTAATAGCTGGATAACAGCCAGTGTATTCAGAGTTGGTAAACGGCTTGAAATCGCGTAGCGCTTGAACAGCTGTACAGTGTACGGTTCGTATACAATGTCTCTTTCTGTCAGTGCATACAAAACATGCCCGAGCCGATGATGAAAATATCATTTGACGGACGTCGGCAAAATATGAATACCTATGTAAAACAGTGATTGCTGACCGACGAAATAGCAAGGTGATCACCAATAAAATTCCAGATGGTGGTAAACGAAAGTTGACTTTGTTTCTAGAGAAAGAAAAATCTAATTGTAAGTTTGTTTCTAGTTTCCGAAACGCACTAAACATTATTACATGTACGCGAGCATTGGCACATCCACTCTATTGATGTAAAAATAGACTTTTGTTGAAAAAAAAGGTTAAAATAAAAGATATTGCCTGTTTTTATATAGCGAGCCTCCATGGCTATCAACATAGATAGGCATGTCTCAAGGTCTTTCCATGTCTAGCATTCCCATACAGTCCAGCCAGAGTTACGAACCCTTCCATAGAGTGGGTGTGCCAATGCTCGCATAGAGTCCGTGCTCACACAATATTTACATTTCGCAACTAGAAACACGGATGACCCCACCGACAAGGATAACTTCTAATGACCCAGAAATAAATTTGTGGGGGCATAACAAAATACGAGAGACCAACATATTTGTGTTTGAATGTTCTCCCATTGTTATTAAATAATTTTCTTTTGTTATTTCAGTGGTGTGATGTATGTATCCAGTTGCTCTAAAGGTGATCATATTTGGCAGTGTCCCGAGGAGACATGCAAGAAAATTCTCAGCAGGAAAGAGACTCTTTTAACTCATGTACGGTGCTACCACAAGGAGATCGCAGAGATAATAAGTACATATATATTGTTTGTATACGCTCATTTAAGTGCAGATATTGTGGCTCATCTGTTCTCGGACAATTATTTTTGCACACCTGTTTTTCTTTAATCAATATGGATGGTCCAAATGTACACAATCAAACACATTTTATCCCATACAGTTTGAAGTATTTTAAAATCGTCTCGTTGCCATTTTTAGTGAAGAAATAGAAAACATGCACAGGCAAATTTGTCAAATTACACACCTTAGCTGGAGCTATGTATATACATGTTCATAATCACTGTAACTGGTTTTGTTATTTCCTCATTTATTGTAAGTCTTAAGCTTGTTGGGGACCGTACAACGCTGGTTATGGAGTGCATTATTTGCCACGTTGAAGACTCTGCAATCACCATTGTACCCGTACCATAGTTATATAGGTGGAACTGTTGCTATTTTCTGTTCATTGGCCTCCTTAGGGTTTATACCTCTCTATGTTTTGTCGAGCCCGCTTGCGGAAAGCGAGATATAGTGATCACAATGACGTCCGGGAGTCCGTGCGTCCGTCCAAAATCTGCGTTAAAGTTTTTAAAAATACCATCAAATGCCTCGGCGGGCTCGACATGCGGGCCGCGGCCATCTGGTTTCCATAATCAACGTTTTTAGTTTCATTTATTGCCTTATGCCCATGTCAAAGACAAATGGCATGAAATTACCATCCTGTTGCCTTTTACTCCATGACTCGATGCTCATTCATCGGTGTTAATACAAATGTACATGTAGCTTATTCTTATTATATAGGTGATTCAGTGACATACAAACGGTATGAATATGATAGCCCCACGCCTGTATCGAGGAGTACGGAATACTGGCGGAAGAGAAAACTGGAGTAAGTAATTGCGATATGATTTTTATATACATCCTTTTGGAAAATAAGTCCATCCATTTATTGCCACATTGAATTTGAACATTTAAATTAATTACTCTAATACTATCACATAATTTCGTGAAACTTCAGTCCAATCCTCTTACTGAAACGTTTCCAAAACTTACTGGTATTTATTTATGATTTAATATCACCTTGACGAAGATTTTTATATCAACTTTGTACATTTAGGTAAATAAGTAAGACTAGTCACTGTTTGCCCTAATTTTTGTGTTAAAAGCCACATCTCAAATTGTGTCACAAGCTGCTCACATGTTTTATATAGGTGCAAATTCTTAATGTGGTTAGGTATGAGCCAGTGTCAGATTATTCATTCTAGTGGGGTATTCTAAAATTATCTGGAAAAACCCATGTTCTTACTATTATTAGAATCATCGGTTCTAACGATTATCAACAGCATATTAGATACGCCATGTGATTTCGTACCTTCGGGCATCTGCGTAATTTCATGAAATATGTTCACAAAATTTACAATTTTTTCCGTAAATGACGTCAAAAGTTTACATAAATTTCGGAGTACATGCGGAATATACTCAACTTGTATAAACTTCTGACGTCATTTACAGAAAATATCACATTTTCCAAGGCGGAAGCCTTGCTGTCGTGTCTTCTTTTGACGTGCCTTGATGTTTATTAATTTTGTTCTACTAGGATTGTTATTTTCTTGGTGATTCTTTGAGGAAGCTATTTTGTGGGGCTTTTGTTGTATTTAATGATATTTCCCCATTTATTTATGTCCTCGTTTTTTGTTGGGAATCGTGCACCGCTGGTTGTGGAGTGCATTTTTGCCACGTTGAAGACATAGTTTGGGTTTAACTCTCTATTTTACTAATGATCTGTTTATTTTTCTGTCTAACCAGGATCAGGAGCAAGATTTGGCAGATCCAGAACCTGCTGTATTCAGTAACAGTTCCAATGTCCCGCAAGAATATGCATTATGTGATATGCCCTCAGACAATGATGCTCGCATTGCTGAAGAAGATATGATTATCTCCTCAGAGGATGAAACCTCAGACTCTGAAAATATTCAGGATACATCTGATGAAGAGACATTACATGCATAAAGTGGTAAAACCACTTCAGCAAATTATAACAATGACCCATCTGTATATGTGATTCCGCCACAGGAGGGCCCATACTATAGTGAAATAACTAGGTCGGAGCATTTGCTTTCTGTAAGTGCAGTCGCTACACGCCATAATTTGTCATCGGTAGCTATAGCAGACATTTTGGCCCTTCTGCAAATTCATATGCCAAAAGCAAATATAGGAGAAACATCCGTCCACAATCTGAAAGAAGAATGCGGATTTGGACAAGATTACCTCACCTACCATCTTTACTGTGATGAGTGTACAAAACTGTTGATTTTCAATGACAAAAATTACGGCACACCTGGTTGTCCAGGTGCAACAGGAAATGCTGGATGTAAAAAGTATTTTGTCACCAGTCAGCTAAATACTCAGATGAAGGAAATACTGGAAAGAGATGGTGTCTGGAGATCCGTTTGTGAAAGTCGTCATGTCCATACCAGCAATAATATATCGGATATACAAAGTGGACATGCTTATACAAATCTGCAACAACCAGGTACATTTTTACACCATTCATCAAATGTAACTCTTTCTTTATTTACTGATGGAATACCATGATTATTCAAGAGTTCTTCAGTGGCATTATGGCCTGTGTACCTTCTCATCAATGAGTTGCCACCAAAGGAAAGATTTCAAAGAAAGAACATGCTTCTTTGGGGAGTCTGGCAAGGTGTCGGAAAGCCAAAGATGTTCTAAAACCTCTTAGTTTAGACCGTGTAAACATATATCACAATGGATGGGTTCTGCATGTGAATGGGGAGGATATTCTGTGTAAGGCAATGTTAGTGGTGGCAACAATGGACTTGCAGGCCCGTGCATATGTTCTGCATATGACACAGCACAATGGACAGTATGGGTGCCTATATTGTGTGGAATGTGTTGAAGTGGTGCCTTGTGGTGCTGGTAGCAGTGCTCCGAACTGAATCAGATGTAAGGAATAGTGCACGTGTTGCTCATACAACATCAGAAAAAATAGCTGTATGAGAACAGCACAGCTCGACTACGAGGGTTGTCGATGTACACATAGCTTGACAAACAAGGTGGCCGCGGCCTGCATACAAACCTTAACCAAGGTTGACTAAAAACCTTAACCAAGGGAAATTAAGTAAGTAATTCAAGGTTAAATGTAGGTCAATGTCAGATATAGGTCAGGGGTTATTGATGTACATCGCTAGGAGATGAATTTTTCCAAGTACGGTTGCTGTAGGCCTAGGAGTATTCCATATACAAGCTTGACTAACAATTATTCCGCCACGGAAGCGGTATCGCGCCTGCCGAGGCATTTGACCGTGAACATTACAAGTAAATAAATGACCTTGACCTTGATAATTTGGAAGTGGGGGTTCGCCTAATGAAGCATCATCCCTAGATAAACATTGATGCGAAATATTATCAAAGTCTGGCAAGGGATTAAAGAGATATTGTGAAAAAAACAACAACTTTAACGCATTTCTGTTACAAAACCGGTGAACATTACAAGTAAATAAATGACCTTGACCATCAGAATTTGGATGTAGGAGTGAGCGGAATGAATCATCATCCCTAGACAAACATTGATGTGAAATATTATCAAAGTCTGGCAAGGGGTTAAAGAGATATTGCGAAAAAACAATATCTTTAACGCATTTCTGTTACAAAAACGATGAACATTAAAAGTAAATAAATGACCCTGACTTTCAGAATTTGGATGTGGGGGTGTGCGTAGTGAAGCATCATCCCTAGACAAACATTGATGTAAAATATTATCAAAGTCTGGCAAGGGGTTAAAGAGATATTGTGAAAAAACAATAACTTTAACATGTTCAACGCGTTTCTGTTACAAAACCGGCGAACATTAAAAGTAAATAAATGACCTTGACCTTCAGAATTTGGATGTGGGGGTGTGCCTAATGAAGCATCATCCCTAGACAAACATTGATGTGAAATATTATCAAAGTCTGGCAAGGGGTTAAATAGATATTGTGAAAAACAATAACTTTAACGCATTTCTGTTACAAAACCGGCGAACATTAAAAGTAAATAAATGACAGACCTTCAGAATTTGGATGTGGGGGTGTGCCTAATGAAGCATCATCCCTAGACAAACATTGATGTGAAATATTATGAAAGTCTGGCAAGGGGTTAAATAGATATTGTGAAAAAACAATAACTTTAACGCATTTCTGTTATAAAACCGGTGAACATTACAAGTAAATAAATGACATTGGCCTTCATAATTTGAATGTGGGGTGTGCGTAATGAAGCATCATCCCTAGACAAACATTGATGTGAAATATTATCAAAGTCTGGCAAGGGGTTAAATAGATATTGTGAAAAACAATAACTTTAACGCATTTCTGTTATAAAACCGGTGAACATTACAGGTAAATAAATGACCTTGACCTTCAGAATTTGGATGTGGGGGTGTGCATAATGAAGCATCATCCCTAGACAAACATTGATGTGAAATATTATCAAAGTCTGGCAAGGTGTTAATGAGATAGTGTGAAAAACACAATAACTTTAACGTATTTATGTTACAAAACCGGTGAACATTACAAGTAAATAAATGACCTTGACCATCAGAATTTTGATGTGGGGGTGTGCGTAATGAAGCATCATCCCTAGACAAACATTGATGTGAAATATTATCAAAGTCTGGCAAGGGGTAAAGAGATATTGTATAAAAACAATACTTTAACGCATTTCTGTTGACCAAGGGTAATTAACTTAGTAATTTAAGGTTAAATGTAGGTCAAGGTCAAATATAGATCAGGGGTTATTGATGTACATCCCTATGAGAAAAGGTTGTTCAAGTATGGTGTCTGTATGCACAACAGTATTCCATGTACAAGCTTGACTACAAACCTTAACCAAGATTGACTAAAAACCTTAAAGGTACATGCCCACGCAGCAGGCTACACTGTACTACTATTTTTAATTTTCTGTCATGCCTTATATGAGCCATTTGTCTACCCACTAACGAGTTATTTTTAATTACGGCGCGTGTTAATTGGTGTTAAATCGCATTTTATATGCCGCAACCAGAAAGGGTATTTTCTGACCTCGTGCTATTTTTACCAATACTCGTCACGTGACACGGTCAATCATATCACATCTTTGACATGCGCAGTGAAGTATCGGAAGTTGAGAAAAAAAATCTCTGTTCGAGTCCAGATCTAAATCTCCACGTAACTCTTTCCATTTGGTGATAAGGTCGCCAATATTAACCACTCTCTCTCTGTACTGCATGTCCCTCAGACATTTCGGCCGACGCCTTGTCAAACAATTTCCGTCCTGGACGTTTCGACATGTTGATATTCTTGTTTACATATTGGGAAGCCTACTGGCGCGCGTAGTATACTGCGCATGCGCACCGCAAGCCGTGATGTGAAAGTCGTCGTCCCCGTAAATTATCAAAATAGACTGTTACCGCCGCGCGTCGCTAACAGTAAATTGATAATTAATAAATGATTATATTTGTATAGCAGGCACTCGTAATTTTTAGAACTGGTGGAATAGTGACATAATTATACACTTATTTAATTCCTATAAAGAACATGTTGTGCCTACTGCGCGGGTTTGTACCTTTAACCAATGGGAATAAACTGAGTAATTCAAAGTTAAATGTAGGTCAAGGTCAAACATAGGTCAAGGGATGTTGATGTAGATCACTAGGAGATGAAGTTGTCAAAGTATGGTGGGTGTAGGGCCAGGAGTATTGCATATACAAGGTTGACTAAAAACCTTAACCAAGGCGAGACGGTGATGCAGACGCCGGCGCCGGGGTGACTACATAAGCTCTAACTATTCTTCGAAAAGTCGAGCTAAAAACTGAAGGTTTCTTCGGAGAAAGTGTGTTCATGTACCTTCCATACTTTAATGTAACAGAAAGTGTCACAATTGACTACATGCATGGCATACCGTTAAGTGTGACTAAGAAGTTTCTCGATCAGTGGGTTAGTAATAAAAAAAACAAAAAAACATGGTACATTGGTGGTAGCATGAAAGTTGTAGACAATTTATTGTTGAAAATTAAACCACCGTCATTCATCCATCGACGGCCTCGTGTGCTGACAAAGACCAACCGCCACTGGAAGGCATCAGAAATTAGAAATTGGCTTTTATTTTTCTCACTGTCATGTTTGTTGGATATATTACCCCGTGTACATCTGGTGCAATTCAGTTGTCTGGTTGAATCAACATACATATTGCTTGGTGAGGGCATTACACCAGCCGATTTGGCAGGTGCATATGTACTGCTTCAAGCCTTCTACAAGAATGCTGCAGAACTTTATTCGCCGAGCATCGTGACATTAAACGTGCACAATTTATCCCATTTGACAACCTTTGTCAACAGGTGAGGCCCGTTATGGGCACGGTCATTCTTTCCATTCGAATCGTTCAATGGGGAGATAAAAAAATCCATCCATGGAACAGGAAACGTTTGCGTGGAAGTGTTTTGGTCGTTGCAGGCACAAAAGCGTGTTGAGAAAAAATTTCTTTCATTACCAATATGTGACACCAGAGCACAACAATACATGGCAAGAATAGTAAATTCAAAAGGGTGTAATGATGATAACGAATCTGGTGCTCACCAGTGTGCAGTGATACAAGTTCTCAATGTAAGTTGTCCCTTTAATCAAGTGGAGAAGGCCCTGCTGATGTCAGCATTAGGGACTTATCTGCCCGAGGACTTTGTGGCAGTGAAGAAGATAGTCAGGAATGGCCATGTAATGTTCAGCAAATCATGTGCAAAAGTGAAAAAGCAGAACACTTACACATTGCTGCTAGAACAACCAGTTGATGGTGCTGAAGTCATAGAGGTGGACATATACCTTATGAACAAGGATTATAGAAAGGTGTTTGCTACTGGTGGTCTACTTGCGGCATCAGGGTCCATTCTACCACATCGTGTACTACATTTACAGAAACTATCTGAACTAAGGTAAACTAACATTGACTTATCTAAGCATGCGATCATCTGAATGCTAACTTTAACTAAACATGGTAAAGTAGGCTTCAAACACCAACAGACTGCAGCACTGCACAATACTCAGAAATTATCATATACATATAGCATGTGTCACAGACAGTATGATTAATTTTAATTATTACACTCTTGCAAATTATTTGCACGGGTTTCGCTGTGAGAGATGTGCATTGACACACGTGCATCAACTCCTTACAAATAATACACCATGAAGAGAACACTCGTAATTGCGCGCCTGTTTTCTTGGAAACCACGAGCTACCATGCAAAATGTTTAATTTTTATTACAGTTAAAATAAAGTTATTTGAACATTTGGAAAGGGTCTGGACTAATCTAGAATGTTAATCTGATTGAACACATTCCAAACATGTACTCAAATATATCTGGTTCATAGAAACAGCTGCGTAATTTGGATTTCAAAAAGTTTACATGACGTCACATTTGACGTCGCACAACGTAACGTCAAAACGCGGGAAAACACGTCATTGTATAACTATTCATGCACACATCACAATTAATTGATTATAATCTCAATAGTAGATTATATGTGCATATGTATCCTCCATGGAGGTGTAATAAATGGGATATTCCATCGTACATGTTTGAATAGCGGAAATAATACACTCGTGTCCGTCGGCGTCCGTGCAAGCAACTCGTTCGCTACGCTCACTCGTTGCTTACGCGGAAGCCGACGCACACTCTTGTATTATTTCCCGCTATTCAAAATGTACGATGGAATATCCTCTATTTATTTAAACCAATTTAGTAATAATCAGAAAGACAACATGATGACAATTATATTTCAAATATATATTGATATTTCTTATCATTGTTATTTTGTTAAGAAAACACGGAAATTCCGTTATAAAACTATTGGAAAATTATGCAAACAAATGTCCCAGTCAATGCTGAAACTTGTGGAATAGTTACATAATTATGTACCCGGTTGATTTGCGCAATAATATATTTTTTACATAATTTGACTATCCCAATCTTTAATTTCAGTCCTCCTGTGCAACTTGGTTTAGTGAAGGCAGAGAGATAATCTTCGAGAACCACTGATTATTGTGCCAAAAGGAAATGATGTCTACTGTGCTGTGCTACCAAATCATTTTGAACGAGACTGATGGTTTCTACAGGTTACAGACACCATACTTGACAATACTTTGTTTTCCCTACTCAACGCATACATGTACATTTGAATAGATAAATTTGGGGGACGTTTAACCCTTTCATCCCCACAGGCATGTATAGTGGATTTGGCAAAATGTGTAGATCCATATGAGCCGGCGTCTTATCAGGATCTGCACTTTTTGCAAATAATTTTCATATTTTTTAGAGAAAAAAAACACCCCCTATTCATAACTGGACTAGTCTGAAAACCATTGTGTGATCATTGGATTGGATATGACCCATTACAGCCCAATCCAGTTACTTGGGTCTGAAAGGGTTAAGACATTGGAATGAAACTCAATATGATCAAAATGTGTTGTACATGGTTTGAACAAACATGAGACACAGTTGCACTACGAGACTGGGATTGTTATACCCACATGTATTTGGTGTGTGGTCGGCATTATAATTTATCCTTGTCTGTCTGTGCGCTCGTCCAATTTTGACCACTTTGTGTGTTCAGAGCTCCAGTTAAGGAGCGTATTTGGACCAAATGTTCAAGGTATTTTTCTTATTTCTTCACCAAAAATGGCAAGTTAGGAGTCCTTTAGAATCTAAAATGCACTCCAAACTTGCTAAATTTGGTGAATAAATAAATAAATACCCCCTAAAGTTGATAAAATTACGCACCTTAACCATGTTAACTGGAACTGTGGTGTTTTAAGCCTATTCTTCAGCCACCAGAACTCTTACAGCTAGTACATGTAAACTTGCACAAACATAATAATGTTTGACTTTAACATGATCATGACCAACATGACCAATGTCTTGCACTTAAATTACCATTTTGTACCACTTCATGCGTTTAGGTCCGACATTCGTTGATATATACTGTGAGTGGGGGCATCCACAGGTTCTGTTCCCATACCATGGGTAGTAAATATTTAAACAAATAATACCTCTTGGTAATTTTACTTGTTTTAAACATATTTATAACAGACAATGTATATCTTTATTTTTTTTCCTCAATTTTACAAGTTTTAACAATAAAAACAACTTTGAAAATTTCTCGCATTTCCAGTAAATTTTCTAAGTCTCACATCTTCAGTAAGTTCTCAGATTTCCGGTATGTTCCGCTCCTTTTCCGCTCTTGAAATTTTCTGAGTCAACACTTTTAACTGAATTTCCATGCTTTTTCCAGTATTTCCATGAACAATGTCCGCACTTTCCATGGACGACGTCCATACTTTCCATGGACATTGTCCAGCCTATTCCAGTGTTTCCGCATTTATTCCATGGTTTCCACGGAGTTTCCGTGGAAATTCCATGATGTCCATGGAATTTCCACAGAATGTCCATGTCCATGGAAAATCTACAGCCGGGTAGATTACACACCACAGTCATCAGTATAAAATTGTAGAATAACGTTTACATATTACGAACTAAAATATAGCAATAATCTGCAGGTCATTGACGTTCATACTTGCTTGTTATTATAGGAATGAATGGCCTTTTTGTGAAATTTATCGGGGTATAAACTTGGAAAAGACGCGGGAATACTGGACGAAGGCCTTCCGGCCTTCGTCCAGTATTCCCGCGACTTTTCCAAGTTTATATCCCCGATAAATTCAACAAAAAGGCCACTCATTCCTTATAATTCCAGCATTTGAAATAAATTCATCAAGAAAATGTGTTTATTTTCCGTTTTCTTAAGAATTATTTTAACTGCGCCTCATGGTTACGGAAAGTAGTTCGGCGTGGGAGTTTACTGGGATATATATTTTGGACAAAGACTTGCTACGGGCCAATCAAATGTTAGGGAATTGTGTAAATATTTTTGTGCTGGAATTATTGATGAACAATTTACAATACGATTATCATAAACTCCCCTAAGCCTTAGGCTAAGGCTAATAAAGTGTTTATTAGTAAAATTCTTTGGCACTCTCCACGAAGTAGGAAGTAATCAAATATCACTTCAAACGCAAATTTGGAAGTTCTATTCTGTCATTACGCCTAATGAGTATTTAATTCTGGAAGTCGGCGTGACGTACATGTATCACTATTCACGTTAGTTGCGAACGGTAACTCTTGCAATTTACTCCCGTACCGACTTCCAGAATGTAATGTAATTAGATTTATATACTTGAAACAACATTCTTCCAAGCCATGCTGACGAATAGTTGACAACACAAAGTTGTCTTTAAATTATTAATTGTGTGCAAATGTTAATAACATCAGTGAATGGGTTCTCCAGTTATTAATAATAAGTAATAAGAATAAATAAAATGAATGGTGTTACTAACTTATGTGCGTACATGTACGTACATGGACTAATGCTATCTGCAAGGGGATACTAATATCACACTTGTCACTGCTAATAAGTATAGATCATTTAACATGGTTGAAAAAGTAATAAATGGAGGAATATGTATTTTTTCCTGAATAATCAATTGCTGTACATATCCCCCAATGTGGACGAGAACTGGGGGTTGTGGGATTTCTGACCAGTGTAACATTTGATCAAATAGCACACTTCCATAGCAGATAACGAGTTTCAATGCTTGCAATAAGCAGGACAGGTGTTTCATTTATGGAATGGCAAACAGGGTAGATCATGATCACTCTGTGTCAATGCACATGCTGATGTGCATCTACATGTACACAGTTTGCAAAGTCGATAAGCCCCATTTCTATAGTAACAGCCACAAATGGCATCAATATGAGAATAACATATAACAATACATTTATTTCCTGCTTTATAATACCAGAGTTGCCATTCATACAAATATACTATACTAACTTGGCGTTGGGAATTTTAAACTGGTATAAACTGGTATAACTCTAATAATGTTAAACACAGAGCTCCAAATAAGTTTTGTATTCAAATAGTATTATACCCCCCATATTTAAAATTCAATGCACATTTTACTTTTACAAATGTACATGTATTATTGATTTTCTTCCTTATTAAATAGGGAACAGTATTTTCACTACTTAATTTCAAAATCAATGCGTATTTTCACATTGCTGTGAGTATTGTGTACTCCCACTGTTAATAATAAATGCGTATTATTCTAAAATAAGTGCATAAAAAACGCCAATACGCACCTTATCTGGAGCGCTGTAAACTTACACCAGCATAATACCGATGTGTGTAATATTTTACAAGCGTCTAACAGCTAACAAACAAAAAGAGATAGAATTCCATCGTACATTTTGAATAGCTGGAAATAATACATGAGTGTGCGTCGGCTTCCGTGTAAGCAACGAGTGAGCGTAGCGAACGAGTTGTTTGCACGGACGCTGACGGACACGAGTGTATTATTTCCGCTATTCAAACATTTACGATGGAATATCCTATTTATTACACTTCCACTGCGGATATATAGAGGCTATTCATATTTTTGCATAACGGCACTCGTGAAATATGGACATTTCACACCACTCGATGAACATATATGTCATATTCGTTGCAAAAATATGAGTATTCTATTTATTAAAGATAGCGGAAGTACTCGTATTTTCACCGGAAGCTGTTTATTTCATCGATGAGAACATATGACTTTTATTTACATCGTATAACTATGTATTTCATGGGTAGGTATATACTAAAAATGCACATTTAGTCTATTTTTGAGATTATAATCAATGAATTGTGATGTGCGCATGAATAGTTATACAATTAATTGTTTTCTCTCACAGCGAAACCCTTGCAAATAATTTGGAAGAGTGTAATCAATAAATAGTAAACTAAGCCAACCTGGGTATAGCTTATCAACAGTCTGTATTTCTGATACTAACAGTCGGATAACATCTGTTGATACATGTAAATACTCTGCCAGTCTCCAGCCAGGAAATGGGGAGAGGTTTACTTATTAATATTTAAAACGTACACGAGGTGACCAGTGAAGTAACAACTGGGCCCGTTTCATTAAGTAATAAAACCATTTGTTGTTGTGTTTACTGTGGTATGTAACACATTTGGTCTGTTGAAAGTACACGGAGTTCTAAGGACTTGTAGAAAACTTTAAACAGTTAAAATGTTGTACATACCACAGTAAATGCAATATCACATGATGTTCAAATACCACTTACATGGCATAATTGACAATGTTGTAGAGATTAATGACGTCAAACAAACTTAACCAATCAACGTTGCTCAATGTCGTGTTTATGTTAGGTGTAAATATATGTTTAAAATTGTATACATGTATGTTAGTGAAAATTTGAAGGTTTTATCATTCCCATTTGCATTTCAGAAATTTCACTGATTGCTCACGAACCTGGGATGCAGTAATGAAAATGTACCACAACATGGTAACAAATGGTAAGTGCACATGGACAACCAGCTGATGTATTATATATAGAGAATAGTAGGTTAGTGCCGTGAATGGGAAAAAATATCCGGCAAAGCTCAAGAATTTCTTTATTTCTCATCAGAAGTATATGTTGTGACCACTCATTTGAACCGTCTCGCCGAGATGGTTCAAATGAATGGTCACAACATATACTTTGGTTCAGAAATGAGAAAAATAGATAACGAATAGTAGGTCAGTGCCGTGAATGGGAAAAAATATCTGGCAAGGCTCAGGAAACGGGATGGGCGAGGCTCTGCCGAGCACATCCCGTTTCCGTGCCACGTTTCGTACTGTTTGGCACCATAATTATCATCTTGTTACCACAAGTTAGCTAAGTCGTTCCCACTGTCGTTCCCTGGACATACAATCAGAACTCCAGATAAGCTTGGTGAATAAATGATAACAAATGTAACAAACTTAAACATTCACTTATCTCGTGGAAAATTGTGCATGTCGTTTTTCAGCTGCCCTAAGAATCTGCGATATGACAAATACGTTATTGTGATTTTACAATGTCAATATGTTGGCTTATTATATACATACTTTCGTTTCCCATTGAAACACAAGCCATCAATATTTGTCCATATTTATATTTCGTGAGTTCATATTGGTCAGTGCCCGAACTAGGTTTCACATCGCCATATTTCCTTTTAAATCACCACTAATTTATTTTTAATTCTGCTTTCTATATTTGTGATGCGCATATAATTTCGAGTGATATACATGTACGTGCATAATAAAAAGGTTATTTATTTTGTATGTGGATATATGCCACTTGTTCCACCGTGCAACGATGCATGCTGCGGAACTTGTGAATATATCCACATGAAAATCAAATAACCTATAAATATAGCCCGTCTGAAGCTATATCCCCCCCTCTGCGACCCGGGTGAATATAGATTCAGAAGGCCTGTATTACAATTTTAATGAAAAGTTCCAATATATGAAATCAAAATTGATATCACTGTTTTCTATCTATCTTCATGTATAGTAGGGTCATATTCCAGGATTCTGTGACCATTTTGTTCCTACCTTTTTTTATCACTGATTTGACTACCCGAACCATTTTAGAAAAAAATGAGCTCCTATGCCCCTCCCAAAAATGGAGGCATAATCCGCTAGAGCGCAAAATCCAAGATGGCCGCCGTCTGCCATCTTGAAAATCGTGAGATGCAATATCTCAGGAGTCAGATGAGCTACAAGTACGAATGGGGTGTCTTTTTTCACTAATTATATCATGGTAAGCCCAATGGAATAATTGCTTTTCATCTGATCTCAAAATCCAAGATGGCCGCCATCTGCCATCTTGAAAATTATAAGATGCAATATCTCAGTAGTCAGATAAGCTACAAATAGTAAGTAGACGTCTTTTATGACTGATTTCGGCTTGATAAACACGCTGGAATTGTGTATTGTTTAGTTTGGATTTCATCCTGACTTCTTAATCCAAGATGGCCGCCATCAGCAATCTCGAATAATTAATTCTTGCAAAGAAAAGCAAATGGCGTGAATTAGAAAACTTACGTGTAGCTAAGAAGAAGGCTGACGCGCTTAAACACCCCGCAACTGGTGGCGGGCGAAGACCACCGGCACCAACCCCTGCAGAGGAGTTATTTATGCAGGAACTGTCTGGGCGGCGGCTCTGTATTGTCTGTGTGGCATCGACACCGCCGTCCAGCCAGATCCTGCCACGCAGTTGAAACTCGGTTCCCAGGCAGGAGCCAGTGGCAGGGCATTTCCAGTGAAATATGGTATGTAACAAGTTGAATATCTAATGTACATTGTATGATACAAGTTACCGATCGTTCAAACTGACGAAATCGCACATACCGGTAGTGCTATGGTGGTGTGCATATGTATATAGATACAAAAAATATAGGTGATGCGTACATGATAAAACACAATTTGATAGGAAAAATACACACTGCAGTAAGAAGCAACACGTTTAATATACAAACCAGCAATCTCGAAAAAAACTCTTTTCACCGACTTTAGTCTCTTGTCGGTGGGCATTGTAGCCAGGCCGGGAAGCAATGAGTTCAGTGCCAGACAGACCCGACGCACACAGCGGCAAACAGTAGCAGATGATACACGAGGCATCGTGTCAAAAACGAGCCATAGCCTAAAACTCTTAGACAAATAAGTAGCTGCAACAGTGGTGGCAAACACTACGCCCCTCGTGTAGGTAACATTGCTTTTACCAAATTCAAAATATATATGATGTTCCGGCGCGAAAAACGGTATCGAGTAAAAAGCTGGTCATCATTAAAGACTTCCAACGGATTCTCGCGATCCCTGAATACACGTTCACGGCGCATGGCCCGACGATACCCGATTTCAATAACTACTGCTGGTGCCGCAATCTTGGATGTGTAGTCTGTGTCGTCTGCTTCCAATAGCGCAAAATATACTTTGCTAGTTCAAAGTCTACATCAAAGCAGACGTTCAAAAACGTACTTACGAAAGTATACTTTCTTCGAGTAGCAAGTTCATGAAATGCGTTGTTCGCAAAGTATACTTTGGAAAGTATACTTGGCGCCCAAAGTATACTTTGGGGAGATGATGAAATAGGCTACAGGAGCTAGTTGTTGTCCAAACATACCCGAATGCAGCATTCGGCTTCGGGAAACCAAGAACTTTCCGAAGCCGTGAAGCAACCGAAATTTGTAAGGGGTCCAGGGATTGCCCCTGGACGCCTTACATATATCGGTTGCTTATTCACAGCTGAAAGTCGACCCCCCCCCTTTTCAAATATGCTGGTGACGCCCATGTATACGTACTGTTGCCGACTGGTGGTATGTCTGCTCGATACTAAACGACTCCCGATTGCCGTCCCCGTAAAGTAGGTCGACATTTCCTGGTACCTGTGAATGTCCAAACCGGAAAGCGACAGCACCAAAAACATTTGCCACGGTAGCGTCCACTGACGGGTTATACACCGTGTTATACCCACGTCGTTTAGAATACAGGCCATATTTAGACATATGGGCGGGGCCTAGTATGACTGGCAGGTACTCCATATACGTGATATGTTGGTTGATACCAATGACGATTTTGCGCGTCTCCTGGAAAATGAGTTCGTCGTCCCAGTGCGGATTGACTTCGCCGAGAATGTGTGCGATGCGGTTATGTTCACGGAGCATCAGGATCTGGCTGGCTGCCAAAGTGGGAACCACGTGTAATCGCCGATCGCCTGAGGGAAATAAAATATGTAACACTGAGATAACAGGGTATTTTACCACGTGATTTGCGAACGTTTCCAAACTTGATTTTCCGACGTGACGTAATATGTGACGTCATTTTACAGTAGTTTTTCTACAAAATCTTCCTAAAAAATGTCAGGATTTTGTGGATATATATAGCGCACCAACAGACGATGTCATATGTGTTTTATGGGTGCTCTAAAGTTCGCTAAAATAACGTATTAATTTCACGAAGAATCGAGTACCGTTTATTTCTTACAGTCACGTGCTCTAGATTTGTATTTAAATTGACGGTAACCGATTCTATCAACCTGTTTCGCATTTTTCGCGCTATGTTTTATAAATATCCGTCATTCCATTAGAAATATGTTAAAGGAAATCTACTGTGACGTCATGCTGTTCGGAAACCTCGTAATCCCACACCCTGAATAAAAACAGTGTCGCCCGTCATCAGCATTCTTTAAATCCGATATTGCAAATAATACAGATAAGTCACGCAACTGCTTGCTGTTTCCATGCCAGTGTGAAGAATATATCGCCAATGTGAACATTTAGTAAAATTTGCTGAAAACATTCCCCAACTATGTCCACAAGTTGTTTACAACATCAAATGTCGAGTGCGCCCATTACGTCATTGCCGAGTTGTTCTATAAATATAATAAATTCTATATATATGGTGTTTTTCCAGAAGCGAAGGGTGTCTGATTTTTCTGCACAACTACACAATGCTGTTTACACTGGTGTACAGGCGATAAACATTTGATTACAATGTGAGAATAGAAGTTATAAGACTATTATACGTTTGTCCGGATAACTGATTGTCAATGTTAATTGTGGGGCAATCTTACGGCTGATGATCTGACCCAATTTTAAGTGAGAAAGATGGCACAATATGCTAAATAGTTTACACGATCTGAGAATGCAAGAACCGAGGATTTTTCTGTGAAAAGTTTATGCCCGTAACTGCTATGTTAAGAGAAATATTATAGAAACACTGCCAATGTTGTCCGATAATCTGGAGGATCCCTGTATAGTACATTAATAGAATAGGAAGTTTCAAAAAGTAATTTATTCTTGAGAAAACGTATGGGTGGTAATGGGTTTGCACCACCACCGTACATATGCCTCTGGATGATGATTGAGAAAATATGCAACGTTCAGTCTCTAGTTCCGCAAGTGATCAGTTTTTGTGGAGATAACATATTTCAGTACTTTGATTAGTTTAGCGTACTCGATATACCAGGTATAATTAACAGGTATTTTCATTTGTCCGATAAAGTGATTGTCCGGATAACTGGTATGACGTCGCCCGTCATAGGTAGTGCCTATTTCATATTAGCTGCTGTATTCATACACACGAAACGTCTTGATTCGTATTTTCTAGACTTTAACTGATAAACTGAGCCCAAAACTGTGAAAACTATAGATAATAGTATATGTAGAGTTTTAGATACAAAGCAAGACAGACCAAAACGCCATAGGATAAGTTGACACAGGGCACTATGTTATTGGTCGTACTCGCCGTTTAGGCGCAGTACGACAATGGCTGCTCCTATAGAAATTTGCGTGACATAATATGCTATCTCCAAGGGAGATAACATATAAAAACTGAGCCGAGGAGATAATCCAGAACATTCTGAATTCCGGTCTAAAATGAGGAATTTCCTTCTATACCCGTTTCCTTGTACCTGACTTCATGCAGTAGTCCCTGGTTCCGTTGTGGATACATGTATCCTGGTCTACCCTCGGCGGGAACAAGCCCTCCGCGGTCATCTTTAAATAGCCTGAAAATAAATCACGTTTTTATCTATAGCCGATATCACCAACATTGCTAAGCATACAGTGGGGTCAGCTTGTAAGTGCACACACGAACGAACACGACCAGAAAATGACGGGAAGTGTTTTAAACGGTTGTATACATTCGGAGCCCCGCAGGGGACATGGACTTTAATTAATACGTGTAGCGGATCGAACTAGCTGCACGTTTTCCGCTTTATAGGCAACAGGTTGCACTGTATCGCTACACCACGGTCAACGGTAAAATATTGCCCGATTGGAACCAACCTGCCGTCTTCGTTCGTCTGTGCACGTACACGCTGATCCCACTGTAATTATCTTGCTAAGAACTCTTTGAGGGAGAAATTATCAATTTAAGGATAAATTTATTATTTTTATTATACTGTATATATTACATTATCACAGCCATATTGGCTGTGATAATGTAATAAATTCAGTATAATAATGTTGCATACTTTTAAATATATGCAGTCGTTAGTTCTATATGAAATAATCCATTGCGGGAAAAATAAATTATTACTACCTTAAAGTTCACTTTGCTAGATAAGTATACTTAGCAATTTTAGTGAAATCGACTACAACTAACTATATATTGACCGATTCCCACCGACTGATAGCACATTCCCGTACCCCGCATTCATTGGTCTGGTGGCGGCACATGGCGTTACCGTCGTTTGATTGATATCTGTTTAGAAGGACATAATGTAGACATTATATTTAGACTATGCGCTATCGGTCAATAGAGATGTACATGTAGCGACACAATTGTTAGACAATCTGAATCAGGTACTCATGTGTGATATAGAGAATAGTAGTGAATGGGAAAAAATATCCGGCAAGGCTCAATAATTGCTTTATTTCTCATCAGAAGTATATGTAGTGACCACCATTTGAACCGTCTCGCCGAGACGGTTCAAATGAGTGGTCACAATATATACTTTGGTTCAGAAATAAGGAAAATAGATAGAGAATAGTAGGTTAGTGCCGTGAATGGGAAAACATATCTGGCGAGGCTCAGGAAACGGGATGGGCGAGGCTATGCCGTGCCGCGCCAGATATGTTTTCCCATTCACGGTACTAACTCACTATTCTATTTATCCCGTCAACACCTACAAATTAATTTAAAATGCAAAAACAAATAACTCCAGTCACCGCAAATTCATACGCAGTGAGAAGGTCGTATTGACAGGATATCAAAAATGTTTCACGGCACCGTGTTTCACGGCACATACGCACTGTGTTGACGGGATAAAACATACATATATTATGTCACACATACACAACCCCCATATACTGCTCGGTTTCAAGGTGTATGATCACGTGGTACTAACAACAACAACAACAAGCACTGAAACTTCCAGAATCCAGCTGATTCAAAGTATGTATTCTTTTATATTGTCCTTATTACGTAACGGACTTTGATAAAATATGGCGCATCAAACGCGTCTTGTTAAGCTACATTTGGTGGTCTCTGTATCGTCGCACAAACTTCTGTCGCTTTTGTGAAGAATCGATTTCCGTGTCTCCGAAATTTCGCAAAAAATCGATTGTTCGCAAAAACGACATATGTCTTGTGTGCCAAACTCCCTGGACCACCAAATGCAGCTCATGAAGACGCGTTTGCTGCGGCATATTTCATCAAAATCCGTTGCATATTAAGGAAAATATCAAATAATACTTACTTTGGAGTGGGTGACGTTGTTGTTGTTGTAACCACGTGATCATGCACCTTGGGTTTGCAACAAGTATTATACATAACCGAAGCCATACAACACAGGTAACACATGTATTTAAAGTAGAACCTCATTCAACCGGACACCCTGGTATATCCCCAGGGTGTTATATTTGAAGCGGTTCCACTGTAATTTGTGTATTTAGGCACTTCCAGATACATGGCTTGGTTTGCAATTATAATGAACAAACATTAACATGGGAGATAACTGGAATTAAATACAGGTGGAAGACTCGGACCGGTGACGTAAAAGCAAATGCCCATCAAAATAGAAATCTCATTACCCCACCCACATCGGGTCGTATTGTACGTTAGGTTTATAAACGTAACGTACAGTACGACACCAGGTGGGTGGGGTAATGGGCTTTTTATTTTATGTCACATGTCCGAGTCTTCTACCTGTTTCATTAAAGGTACATGCCCACTCAGTAGGCACTACATGTTCTTTATACATTATCTATCTATCTATCTATCTATCTATCTATCTATCTATCTATCTATCTATCTATATATAGCAATTAAATAAGTGTATAATATAAGATATAATCATTTAGTTATATTTATTTTACTGATAGTGACTGGCGGTGGTATCAGGCTATTTGTATATGCAAATGAGGAATGGTATTTTTTAATTATTCATACTAATTAAATGTGCCACATGAAAAAATAATATTTTCGACAGATTATAAAGTATGATCATTGCACATCAACAATAAATACAGAGAATAAATAGTAATGTCCTTTAACAGTTTAAGGAAACACGGTTATCGCCCCTGATATCAGTGTGAAAATGTACGTGTGATATACAATCTATACAAATGCCAATCAATACGTGGGGTAATGGTGACTGAATGGTTATTTTGCCAGAAAATGTCTCTGATGATGTCTCTGCTATAAAGAACAGCTTGTGCCTACTGAGTGGGCATGTACCTTTAAACACAACAGAATGATGTTTTCTGAGTGTCAGTAATACAGCGGTCTAGTATACCTGCAGTATATTCCCGCATGTTCTGCATATCCTCCTCGTTCACCCCGTATATATAACTGGCGTCAATGTACGACGACAGCTGGTTCATCTGATTACGTCGACCTACAAATATATACACATTTAAGGATCCGTTAGTTTTACCCCTGCTCATCAAAACATAATTGCTCGTATGTATACCAGATATGAAACACGCCATGTTATTTTGTTCCTTCGGACGTCAGCGTAATTTCATAATACGTATACAAAATTCACAATAGTTTCCGTAAATGGCATCAAATGTTGACAACAATTTCAGAGTACATGACTATATTGTGACTATTGTAAAGTTTGCAAACGCATTTAATGCAATTAAATTATGTTCGAAGGTACAAAATCACATGGCGTGTCTCGTATGCGAACATGCTCGTGTTACTGTCTCCTATGCGACGATATGAGTCGATATCTCGGCCATCTTAAATTTTACAATGACCATGATACACTGTGCAACTCGTCAGGTCACTACACTCCCCTAATGTTGGAAGTACAGATATGACAACGTCACCACCTATATTCTGCTAACAACATCTTTATGATAGCAGCACAAGTCCATAAACTATCAATATACCTTATTAGTGGGTGAGCAAGGCCCATGAACATAGGGTTATCATTACAACGGGTGGGGGGGGGGGCAATTGTCACTATATTTTCTTGACGGGTATGTATCTCTAGACATTAGTTCCACTTGAGAGCAATCTGATGGCATCCAAAATCCAAGTACATTACCCCCACATGCATTCTATGTATTTCTGCAGGATAACGATACTTCTCAAATTCTCAAATGAACTTGCCACTAGAATATTGACGTTAAAGCCATAAACACATTATTTCATTTGATATGATGCGAGGTTGTGTCCGACCTAGGAAAAGCAGCCGTAATTCGATATTATTTGCATAATTATGTTCTAACTCTGCTATTTTAGCAATATACCAATTTGTTATGATACGAGGTCGTGTCCGACCAAAGTTAGAAGCCTTGTTCATATATATAGAGTTATACCGATGAAAGCCGAAACACGCTGAATGCCTGTATAATAAACAGAGAATAACTACATGTACCACCCTATGCCGGATACAGAATTTAAATCACGTGACAGCCATGTAACTTAATGAGGGATCGTAGCTAGCTATCTCCCGTTGAATTTATTTATAGAAATCCGGTCCAAATTGAGTCGTTTTATATTATATATTGCTTGTAAAAAGGGCGAAAGTAGGATGCTTTGTTATGAACATGATCAATTATAGTGATGTTGATTAGTGTTAATCCAGATCATCCTACATATCTGCGCAATCTGATCAGGCATTGCATTATTTGTCAGATTCATATGTTCACACTTATTAATGTTATGGCAATCAGTGTAAAATCAGATCAGACCGCACACATGTGCAGTCTGATCTGGGTCTACTCTGTTCGCAAAACTCAATGTGTGCTATTCAGTAAGAAATAAACGCTGAAACACAGTGCATGGAGTTGCCATGTCGGCTATCTTAGTGTGTACAAGCCATCGGCCAGTTTTACCTCTTATTGCGTTTGATACATACCACTAATAATATGACAAACACATGAATACAATTTGGTGCCACATAATAGGGGGACATCAGACAACAGCTTTCTCTGCGTTGTTTTCATCAAATCTATATACAAAGTCTGAAAGATGATAGTCTGATAAAATATTTGAAAATTCAGTAAAGACTGTGTAACAGTAAGCACAATACACAGTGCTGTCGATATATACCTGTATTACCATACATACTGTATCGAATCCAGTGACTGAGTGTATTGTCACTACTGTCTACTTGCCTGCTATGCGAGTAAATACGGCTTTTACCTGTAGCAGATGTACTTCTAATAATCGACAGTGCATCAGATTGACATTTTACACATTGAAAAAGTGTCCGTTGTATATTGTGAGAGTGATGGTAGAACAGCTCAGATATCTAACACTTTATGTGTAGTATGCTGAAATATTACTTATAGGACGCTGTCATTATATATATCTGGGACGTATTGCACCAAATTTTATTATATTTGCTGCGATATTATAAGCTGTACGTGTCAAACACTCCAAGTGGTGAAACTGTCCGATAGCATGTACAAACTAAAATGGCGGAGATGGCAACCCAATGTTATGTATAATACACTGTAAGAAGATCAAGGTCAGATATACTTTATATATCAGTCACATGTATGACTCTACAACATTTGAAATCAATGGTCAGTTTCTATAAAGTCAGTCCTTAATGAATGAAATGGAAAAAATAATATAATATTTATAATACGATTATTTAGTATATACCTACGCATGAAATATATAGTTATACGATGTAAATAAAAGTCATATGTTCTCATCGATGAAATAAACATCTTCCGGTGAAAATACGACTACTTCCGCTATCTATATTCGTAACGCGCACCTGCAGTGCCGGACTGCACGTAGGCTGCAAATACACATTCATTACCGTATACAGTCTAAAAACTGCTAATTTCCATGGAGCGGTATATAATAAATAGAATATTCATATTTTTGCAACGAATATAACATATATGTTCATCGAGTGGTGTGGAATGTCCATATTTCACGAGTGCCGTTATGTCATATTCGTTGCAAAAATATAAATATCCTCTATGTATTGCATATAATGAGTCTTCGTAGTGTAAACCACAGTGTGTAAAAATGGCAATTCACTAGTGTAATTAATAAATACGTAAGCCAGACCGCAATGAACAACATGGAAGGATATCAGTACAGTTTCAAATTATGATGCTGTGCTTATAAATGCAATACGTATACTTAACATTTGATTACATCTATTTAAATGTAATATGGTATTTGACTATTTATTTATTAAAATGGTGCTTAACGACCTATCACCAGTTAATGTCATTGTAGGTCGGGTTAACTGGATCGAATCTCGAATTTCACCGTATGGATGTATGATCCGGAGCTACACTGATCGCGATCCCATAAGCTCCATTTCTCCAGTCACCGACACATATGTAGATATTTATCCTTGATATAGGAATAACCTGAGATTGTACCAAGTCCTCATCACACGTGAATCATTTAGCCCCACTCTCTAAAAGTAATGGGATTAGTACTAATCTTACTACTTTATAACGGGGATATCAAGCTATTACATGTATATTCAATATCACGTACTGGAAAGCCAATACACATTCGTTAAATTTCGCTGCACATGTCCATAACCTGCCGCCCGCATATTTATGAACTAACTACAGTGGGGTCAGCGTGTAAGTGCACACACGAACGAACACGACAGGTTGGAACCAACCTGTCGTGTTCGTTCGTTCGTGTGTGCACTTACACTCTGACCCCACTGTAGCTGAATGACATCATAATAAAGTAGTAAAAATTAAGACACCCTGACCGAGTCTGATATAAACTTAATATCATCAGACATTAGCCTAGTATTATATTACATGTACATGTTGTTGTAAACAGTAATCTTGAAATATACTCCGGGAGTATATTGCAAGAGTTGCTGTTCGCAACTACTACGAACGCTACGAGAGTAGATTGGTACGGGAGTAGATTGCAAGAGTTACTGTTCGCAACTACTACAGACGGTACGGGAGTATATTGCAAGAGTTACTGTTCGCAACTACTACGAACGGTACGAGAGTAGATTGGTACGGGAGTTACTGTAGATTGCAAGAATAGCTGTTCGCAACTACTACGAACGGTACGAGAGTAGATTGGTGCGGGAGTAGATTGCAGGAGTTACTGTTCGCAACTACTACGGACAGTACGGGAGTAGATTGGTACGGGAGTAGATTGCAAGAATAGCTGTTCGCAACTACTACGAACGGTACGAGAGTAGATTGGTGCGGGAGTAGATTGCAGGAGTTACTGTTCGCAACTACTACGGACAGTACGGGAGTAGATTGGTACGGGAGTAGATTGCAAGAGTTACTGTTCGCCACAACGACAGACGGTACGGAAGTAGTAAGAGTTACTGTCCGCAACTAATATTTTTACTGCGAATGCATACCGAAATTGCAGTTATCGTCCATTGCGGGAGCCGATCTCACGAAGTTCATACATGATGTGTTGAAATGTGTGTCCGTCATTGGAATCTCAATGGGGAAGCATGCTCGCCTGGAAATGAAGACAAACTTTAACGCAAATGAGAAACACCATGCGATGTTGTACCTTCGGACATCTGCGTAATTTCATTAAATACGATTACAAAATTTACAATATTTTTCTGAAATGATTTGTCAACTTTTGAGGCCATTTACGGAAAATATTGTAAATTTTGTACACGTATTTCAGGAAATTATGCAGATATCCGGAGGTACAAAATCACATGGCCTGTCTCAAATTTAACCAGTATGCGACCGCCTGCGTTAATATTGCCAATGTTTTTCAATGTCAAATTACGACATCTTGCATATTGTAATTGAGAGCAAACCTCGTGGTTGGTTGAGCCTGAACTCTGCTACAGCTCAGGCTCAGCCAATCAAACTGCTTGATTGCGAGTTGATATTATTAATAGAATTTCAGAAACGTTGATATCTGGTCAAGATACAAGCGGTGGTATACAATACAGGTATTATTATGAAATATAAATTGAAAACGCGTTTAAACTAACTACAGCGGGGTCAGCGTGTAAGTGCACACACGAACGAACACGACAGGTTGGTTTCAACCTGTCGTGTTCGTTCGTGTGTGCACTTACACGACGACCCCACTGTACATATTATAAATTGTATCATTGTATACTTTCGCCGCCATTAATCCAGTCGCATTAACCCCCGAACAATAGACATCGTGATCACATACGCTGAGTCAATGTAAACATTGCAGAGGCGACAGGTTCAGTGGTTACATGTATCAGCCGAACACCTTGAACACATTACGTAGTGTAACGACTGTATGCTTACAGTGGGGTCAGCGTGTAAGTGCACACACGAACGAACACGACAGGTTGGTTCCAACCTGTCGTGTTCGTTCGTGTGTGCACTGGAACCAACCTGTCGTGTTCGTTCGTGTGTGCACTTACACGCTGATCCCACTGTAGCGATGACGTCATTGGGGAAGCCCACGATGATTAGGAAAGATGGCTTCCCGAGAAATGATTGAAATGTCGGTGCAATTGAATTGTCTGTCGTGACGTATTGGATGGGTATAAATGTCGGTTTGATCAAATGTTCGAGACACTATTTATTTCTATGCTGTTTCTTTACGGACCGGGACGACGTAAATGTGTAATTGGAAGCCGATGGTGCGTTGTAATATATAGCACTATTGGCCCCAAAATGGGCACGAAGTCTTCCGACTAGAGAACAATTTGCACTTTTGTTGAACGCAATAATCGATAGCTTGAAATTATCCTATCCATAACATTATCCAAACTTCTGCAATAGGCGACAATGATATAAATCGGATGACTATTTCCTGAGAGTCCATTGTCTCCAGGCCGTCCGAGTACGGTCCATTACAAACATAGGGACATTGGTAATGTGTTATAGGAGTAAAGAAATTAAGTTTACCTTATTTCTATTTATGAGCAACATAAAGATTGGTCTGTTATCTGGATATTACAAGTGTGTGTGCGATTTTTTATTGGTATCAGTATCTACATAAAGACTTACTGATCGCATCCATATGGTTTAGTTATGTAAGTACAGTGGGGGTCAGCGTGTAAATACACACACGAACGAACACGACAGGTTGGTTCCAACCTGTCTTGTTCGTTCGTGTGTGCACTTACACGCTGACCCCACTGTAGCTATTGTTTTATTAGTAGGGGTTGTTATTAGATTTCCATAGACTATACATGGGGCCACAAGACGGGTACAACTACGCTAAACGTAGATACAAATCTACTGCCATACTGACATGTATATGGAATTTAATGTTGTCACAGTGGAATATACCTTTTCCCCAAAAAATTCGGCTTCAGGTTACAACAGGTGATATCGGAGCCATTGAATCCTGAAAGATTTTAAGTAATACATGTAGTTATAGTTCATATATTGGATATTTAATAAATTAATTTCGTAGCGAGCGCTAGCTTGTTTACCAGCACCGCCCCAAAACGTGATTTCGAATCGCTATCATGTGATTGGCGGTGTGACACGAAGTGAGTGCGTGTGTGGGCGGTACTATGCTTTGCGTCTCGTTAACTGATAACAACAAGGCGTAAAATCAGTTCTAAATATAGCGGCTGAACATTTAATGATTAATTTAATAGATTGATTGCGACGAAATGCTGTTCTTTCATGGTCGAGAAACTAGGGTAAACAATAAGTTCATTTGTAGTACAGTATAACCTCTATAAACCAGACACGCCTCGGACGTTGTGTTTAACTTAGATTGGTTTCACTGTAATTTATTTCATTGCCGTGTCGGTTCATGATTGAAAATGCTTAATTTCAGTGGAACCTCTATACACCGGTTTAAAGAGGTTCCGTTGTATAACAGAATGCATGATGCATAGACAGTATGCACACATAAGGATCATCAGAAACATTTCTGACTAGTGTAGCATGGCGAACACGGTAGGCCCCGTTCAGATTGTGCGGTTGCATACCTAGGCTGAACTGGATATACACTAGTCGCAAATAACATAAGCCCCATTTCTCCAGTCACAGCCATAAATAATAGTTTGCTAGCGCATCATACCTCTACATCGAAAACATCCGCGTCGGAAAGGCTAAAACTGAGTTTCTAACCACAACTAGCAGAGTGTCAGAACATGCATTAGCTAACTCTTTGAACGCGATAGCCCGCTATAGCGGTTTATTCAAACAGTGCAGATCCAGATAAGCCTGCTCGTTACGAGCCGTCTTATCAGGATCTGCACTTTTTTAAAGTAATTTTCATATTTTTGCGAACCAAAAATACCCCCTTTTCATAAATGGACTAGTCTGACAATCTTTTTGTGACTGTTGGATTGGTTGCAAAATTAACATATCGCAATCCATTACAGTTAGTTAGAGGTGAAAGGGTTAATGACATGGTTTCGTAGCATTAACATAATTAAAGCACTGTACGTCGTGAAATCCTTCGGAGTATGTTTTTGCACATGAGGATGAAAAATAGACTAATAATTATCTAGAGTGGACAACGTTTCAAGTACATTGTGGTTTGAAAACTCGGAATAAAAGGGAATGGCACGATTGAAAAGTAAATGAGTGTGTTTCTGACAAAATATTAAAAACGTTCCGGTCAACTATTCATGGGTCAGTTAAAGATGTTGTCCATTTTTGGCCTGTTTGTTTTTATTTCGGATGAAGATGTGAGCCGGTTTGGTAAATACATGTTCGAAAATAAGGCTTATATCGAGTTTACAAGGATATATAAGTCTTTGAGAGAATGACCTAACTTTTGATATGCGGCGCAATTTTCTAAGGAGTTCAGAAACAATTGTTATGAATAATCTGGCCAAGTTTTGTGAGGATTGTTGTAGTACATCATCATTTTATTGGTAGCTACTTCAGCGTGGTTGAAAAGATGGAAGTAACTTCTGTGATATAGTATTTGATCCTCTGCTTACGAATCGCTACGCTGTGGGCCATAGTGCGAGACATGTTTAGAAACAAATGTAGAGGCACGGTTCTGTAGCCTATTTCACCAACATTACAAAGTATACTTTTCTAGCAAAGTATACTTTGAGGGAGTAATCATTTATTTTTCCCGAAATGCATTTATGTCATATAGAGCTAACGTCTGAATATATGTGATGATTAAAAGATTGCAGAATTATTGTACTGAATTTATTACATTATCACAGCCAAAATGGCTGTGATAATGTAATAAATTCAGTATAATAAAAAATAATAAGTCTATCATAAAATTGAAATTTCTCCCTCAAAGTATACTTTGATAGATAAGTATACTTTGCAATTTTGATGAAATCGGCTACTGGGTTATCTGCACGTTGTTGCATGAACAATGTTCCAGTAGCTGCTTAGATATTTAGAAAATGTAATAGCTGCACCTACGATGACTGCCGGTTTAAATTAAAAATGTTTTTGTTTTGCAAACCCAAATGAGAAATAGAGTTTCTATTCTGCGAATTGGAGTCTAAACTGAATATTGTATTCGTACACCGAACAAAGGAGTTACACATCGCGTATAACAGAGTGTGGTGGTTAATCGTCGAAGCCTTCGATTACGGAAACATTTGCACTAACATAAATGTAGCACAAACACAAGCAAACAAAACATTTATTACACTGAAAAGGCGATATAGCTGCTAGAACTATTTTATGGCGTAATACCCGTATTTTTAAAAAGTTCAACCCGCAAAATATGTGCTACGACCGGCATATGCCTCATTTGCATATACATTGTATTCGCATATACATCAACTTTTGATGTTGGCGATAAAATCTTCGCCAAGGTAAGGGAACACTAAATGGTGCGAAATCGCCAAGGAGGTATACAAAAGTAGTTTTCAGCATATTTGTAGCATTTAACCCTTTCAACCCTAAGGAACTGAATGGGCTGCGATATGTTAATTTTGCAACCAATCCAATCATCGCAAAATGATTTTCAGACTAATCCATTTATAAAAAAGTGGGTATTTGTTGTTTTCAAAAATATGAAAATTACTTTCAAACAGTGCAGATCCTGATGAGACGGCTCGTTACGAGCCGGCTCATCTGGATCTGCACTGTTTGCATAAACCGATATAGTGGGCTTTCGGGTTCAAAGGGTTAAAAGAAAAAACTGTACCTGTTGGTCACGTGATGTGATGTAAACAGATTTTCCGTAGCGAAATAATGTATTGGGGACATAACAATGTTATATTGTTCTTTCTTATGAGTAAGTGAACCTATTGTTTAATTCACGCAGAACCCGTACAGACCGGTTGCAGATCATGTACAAGTAGATCCCACAGCATCAATACGAATAGTGAAAGTAGGAGAGACTGGCCGTATTCGGGGGATCGGGTAAGTTATAAAGTAAAACTATTTGGAGGTTTCTAACCCTAACGCTCGTATAATAATAGACATTGGTATAACACTTATTGTAGTGGATCTATTGGTTTCAAGATCGCTGTGTGGATATTGTTACGTGAGGACAATAGAAGGAATAATTGTGTACGTGTATCTATGGTGTCAAACCAACACACAGTGCTAATTCTCTAAGCACCATTTTCATTATGCTAATGGACGCCAAACAGTCCCATTAGCATAATGAAAACATACTACATGTACTTATATACCCGTCGTCATGGACGTGTCAAGGAAGTCATGGTCCAATAACTGGCCCCACTGCATGACGAACACGCTGTCCCGGGGATCGACAATGTCGCACGTGCCGCACCGGTGGATCACGTTACTGATCAGGCGGGGGCTGGGCAGGGGCTGCCCCATCACGCTCAATATGCGAGGGGCGCTCACGTCTGGAACCGTTGAAATAATTCAGAATTCAATAGCACACTTTAATGACTGCCTTCATAGAACACCATATGACACTAGCTTTGTAAATATGATTGACTATAGTCTGTTTGGCGAAAGCTGCCCAAATGGTGCGGCCATATAAACAATTAAAAAACAATATTGTTTTTGATAATATTAAATTAAAGGAAAATTTAAGAATGAGCCTTCTTTTTATTTCGTGAAATTTGGTCGAATATTGATTTTATTCCGAACAAAATAATTCCGCATGTTAAATCCCCATAGACATCTTCACAGAGTGAAGATGTCTATGGGGATTTAACATGGGGAAATATTTTTGAATTTTAGAAATACTGGACCGATTTTTAAAATTTAAATTTTGTTTTCTTAGATCATTTCCAAGCTATCTAGCTAGGTTTCGGAGTCAATTTCCAAAATGTTACCTTTTTGACTCCTCCCACAACTCCTCTACCTCTTTTCCCCATGTTAAATTCCCATAGAGAAATAAATGTTTCGTAATAAAACCAATATTTGACAAAATTTCACGGAATAAAAAGAAGGCTCTTTCTTAAATTTTCCTTTAATTTAATATTGTTTTTGCATTGTTTAAATGGATGTAAGATTTGGGCAGCTTTCGTGAAACAGACAGTAGTTTTATAAAGTGCATCTGACCCTGTGCTTCTTAGTGTACACCACAATGTGCATGGAGTTACCATCTGAACCATCTTAGCATGGAAAAGCTATCGGCCAATTTCACCTCTTGTTGCGTTTGACACAGAATGCTCATAATTTGACAAATAACATAGTGCACTTCAGTGCAATACGTTCTAAAAATAATTATTTACAACATCCTATCCGTTATTTTTAGCCCATGTCGCTACGAAGTCTGATTTCGGACGATAAATGTGTCCATTTGATAAAACAAAGAAATCTCGACACAAGCTGTCCAGAGTGCCCAGTCATATACAAATGTAGGTTAGCTTAACTGTACACAGTGGATTTACCATTATTCTCTATTGCGTGCACTAGGAATATTGATGTTTACGACATATTTCTGAGTGAAACAGTTTACGCCGGTGCGAAGTACAGCACCAGTGACCATACCATCCTGATACGCAGACGCCAGATAACGCTTATGCGGACGACCAGCCATTCCCCATGTCGTAAACTGCAAATTGTTGCAAGAGCCGTCGATCGTTCTGTACGGGTCTTTACGACATACGGGATGTCGGGGTGAACATGATGGGGACTTGTTTTTGCTCCAGACGTCCAAGAGACTTCGTTGTTGCTTCAGCTCATCTACCGATCGTCCAAAGCTGAAAAGGCAGGCGACATGGAGTTAGAAAAACGACTGGAAACAATATGTAATCAAGCCATGTACATGTGTATACGACGAATTAATAAAAGAAATATGCATGTCCCCTGCGGGACATGCATATTTCTTTTATTAATTCGTTCATACGAAATAGCAATTCGTTCCCTCAATTTAACAATTTGTTCCCTCGTATTAATAATTCGTTCCATCGAATTAATAATTCGTTCTCACGATAGAACAATTCGTTCCCTCGAATTAACAATTCGTTCCCACGAAATGACAATTCGTTCCCTCAATTTAACAATTCGTTGCCACGAATTAACAATTCGTTCCCACGATATAACCATTCGTTCCCACGAAGTGACAATTTGTTCCCTCAATTTAACAATCGTTCCCTCGAATTAACAATTCGTTCCCACGATATAACAATTCGTTCCCACGAATTAACAATTCGTTCCCGTGGGATTGTTATTTCGTGGCAACGAATTCTTAAATTGAGGGAACGGATTGTTGAATTGAGGGAACGAATTGTCATTTCGTGGGAATGAATGGTTATATCGTGGGAACGAATTGTTAATTCGTGGTTTTTTCGCAATAAAATCAATATTTGATGGAATTTCATCAAATAATTTGTTTGGGGAGGGTGACTTTTTTGTTATTGATATAAAAGTACTTACTTTTAAATCTTTGTTAGATTGAATGTGTTTAATAGCTAAAAGTTCGTCGGCAGCAAAACGTGGAACAGACAGTAATAGTCTGTAAATAGTCAAATACATATGACTTTCACCTCTACGTACGATGTTATACGATTTCTTCGCTGAAGGAGCAACACACTGAGTAAGCGGACTGAAACCGCGGAAAACCTTGCTCTAATGGGGAATCGTAGCTAGTTATTTCCCTTTGCAATTCTATTTATAGCGATCCGGTCCTTTGCTGTATTTCAGCCTTTATTTCATACTGCATCGCACAACATATGGATTTTGCGACAGAGTAGACCCAGTTCAGACTGCACATATGTGCAGTCTGATCCGAGTCTACACTGATTTCAATAACATTAATAAGTATGAAAATATGAATCTGGCAAATAATGTAGTCCCAGAGCAGATTGGGTAGATAGTAGAATGATTTGGGCAAACACTAATCGAAATCACTATATTGAATCTTTTTCACACAAATCATGCTACATTCGCTCTTTTTTTGCAAGCAATAAGGCCGTAAACTGCACAATTTGAACCGGATTTCTATAAGTAAATTCAACAGGAGATAACTACAAGGTGTATGATCACGTGGTACTAACAACAGCAACAAGTACCGATTCAAAGTACGTATTATTTTATAGTGTCCTTATTACTAAAACAGATTTTGATGAAATATGGCGCATCAAACGCGTCTTGTTAAGCTGTATTTGGTGATCTCTGTATTTTCGCCCAAACTTGCGAAGAATCGATTTCCGTGTCGGAGACAATGAAATCGATTCTTCGCAAAAACGACATAAGTCTGTGCCAAACTTCATACTGGACCACCAAATGAAGCTCATGAAGAAGCGTTTGTTGCGCCATATTTCATCAAAATCCGTTGCATATTAAGGAAAATATCAAATAATACTTACTTTGGAGTGGGCGACGTTGTTGTTGTTTTAACCACGTGATCATGCACCTTGAACTAGCTACAATCCCACATTGAGTAGTTATATGTTGACAGTAGAGCACACTGGCCGTTTAAACTTCAGTAGCCGATTTCATCATCATTGGAAAGTACACTTATCTAGCAAAATATACGTTGAGGGAGGAATCATTTATTTTTCCCAAATACATTATTTCATATAGAACTAATAACCACTGCATATATTTGATGATTAAAAGTAAGCAGAATTATTATACTGAATTGATTACATTATCACAGCCATTTTGGCTGTGATAATGTAATAAATTCAGTATAATAAAAATAATATAAATTAATAAATGTATTATTAAATTGAAAATTTCTCCCTCAAAGTATACTTTGCTAGATAAGTATACTTTGCAATGTTGGTGAAATACGCTACAGGAATCATGCACTCAGATTTGAAATTTCAAGTAATGTTTTTTTCATGGAGCTTTGTGATATGCGAACATCGTACATACATAAGTTCTGGTTTAAAACATGTTTTGTGATTATATTGTAGATAGTCGAACAACACGACTGTCACACTGATTTCCATAACATTCATCTACTGTCTGTTCCACGTTTTGCTGCCGACATTAAATCTAAAAAATATTTAAAAGTAAGTACTTTTCCATCAATAACAAAAAAGTCTCCCTCCCGTAAAAAAATTATTTGATGAAATTCAACCAAATATTGATTTTATTGCGAAAAAACGATTTTCCTATGGGAATTTAAAATGGGGGCTAAAAATAGATTTTTTAAAAGATTTTTTTTATTTGTGAACCAATTTTCAAAATCTAACTTTTGTTTTCTTAGTTACATCATTTTCAAGCTATCTCGCCATGGTTTCGAGTCAATTTCCAAATGTTTTCATTGTTTGATCCTGAAGAATAAAAAAACCAAAAGTTTTGGAATTTGATGGAATTTCATTAAATATTTGTTTTTGGGGAGGGTGAATTTTTTTGTTATTGATGAAAAAGTACTTATTTTTAAATATTTGTGTTTAGCCAAAAGTTCGTCGGCAGCAACACGTGAAACAGACAGTAATAATTGGATTTAGAGGCGATGTTTTATCTTCAGGGCATTTTTTATTTCTCTGACCTTTTTTCTGGGGGCCGTTTCACTGAACTTCGTACGACTAAAATGCTCGTAAGTGCAAAATTATGATAGCCTGTACATTTCACATTAACAATGTTTTCTTGTAAACAAGTATTGAATTTACATGTATTGAGCATATTCTATATGCAGCCTATGCTTAATAAATGTAAATCCATCAATTGAAATTTCCAGACGATCAAGTTTAGTGAAAAGGGCCCCTGGTTTCTAAACATATGGAGAAAATGATTAACCATTTAACCAACCCTGCCACTCGTTATTCACCTGGGACTTCTTTTCTTTGTTTGAATTGCCAGTGGACAACCCGTTTATTAATTTGTTCGTATCAGTAAGTAACAAGCCTGTATAACAAAGTCAGTTACATACGGTGTGGTAGGTAGGATTCAAACTATTGCAAGGTGCATGCTCACGTGCTTACACCAATAACAATAATGTCTGAAAGTGTTGAAAGCGCGCCCACTCCAAAGTAAGTACGATTCGATATGTTCCTTAATATGCAACGGATTCTGATGAAATATGGCGCAGCAAACGCGTCGTCATGAGCTGCATTTTGGTGGTCGCGGGACTTTGGCACATACTTATGTCGTTTTGCGAACAATCGATTTCCGTGTCAGTAGACATGGAAATCGATTCTTCGCAAAAACGACAGACGTTTGGCCCAAAGTACAGAGACTACCAAATTCAGCTTAACTAAACGCGTTTGATGCGCCATATTTCATCAAAATCCGTTCTGAAAAAAGGACAAAAGAAAAGAATACGTACTTTGAATCAGAGGGCTTCTGGAAGTTTCAATACTTGTTGTTATTGTTATAATCACGTGAGCATACATCTTGTATTGGTCCTGACAATGCATACGTATTGTCATTGTCAAATGGCTATTGATATTAATTTGCATTATATTCTGTGGCATTAATATTATAATGGCAAGCAGAGTAGACTCCGATCTGAGCTCACGGATGTGCGTTCCGGTCAGAGCCCATGCTGATTGTTTCATATTTACGGTTTAATAAATATCATATTTATTGTTGTTGCGGAGATGTGATATAACCGATTGAACTGTGGACAGGCTGCAGATATGAGCTGTCAGTTCGAAGTAAATAGAGGATATTCATATTTTTGTAACGAATATGACATATATGTTCATCGAGTGGTGTGAAATGTCCCGAGATGAAATGTCCATATGTCACGAGTGCCGTTAGGCACTCGTGAAATATGGACATTTCGCACCACGAGATGAACATATAATAAAATTATGTCATATTCGTTGCAAAAATATTAATATTCTATGTATTATATACCGCTCCATGGAAATTAGCAGTTGTTTAGACTGTATACGGTAATGAATGTGTATTTGCAGCCTATTTGCAGTCCGGCACTGCAGATGCGCGTTATAGATATAGATAGCGGAAGTAGTCGTATTTTCACCGGAAGTTGTTTATATCATCGATGAGAACATATGACTTTTATTTACATCGTATAACTATGTATTTCATGGGTAGGTATATAATAAAATCGGGTAGTCTATACTTGTATACATATGTTCATTGTTTTAAATTTCCTTTGGGGGAGGAGTCAAAAAAACGAAAAAAATGAAATTTACTCCGAAACCTGGTAGACCTTGAGCCAGAAATACCCCCCCCCCCCTTCCCCCCATGTGGGAGTTTTGGTCAGTATGATTTTAGGATTCAGTAGCCTATTGTCTATCAATCCTGGTTTTCTCATCTCAAAAAGCCGCTGGAACAAATGGCGGCCATTTTACAAGATGGCTGCCGAACAGTATTATAATGTTTTATTATTAAGGAATGTTAACTTTCAGTATGATCAATATTAACCGGGTAAATTGCTATAATTAAGTCACAATTTGAATGTAAAATGGCTTAGAATACATCTTACATGTAATTACATCCATAAATGGCAATACGTTTCAAAATGGCTGCCAAAATAGGCTGTTTAGAACATTTTTCTGCGAGTCGTGTGCTGTTACAAACAAATACAGACATTCATAAAGTTGAAAGACATATACATTGTTTTCCTTCACAAATAAATGGAAAATACACGAGATAGTGCAATAGCCTTCCACAATTGTCAGAACAGACAAAATGGCCGCCAACATGTTCTTGTTTTGTTCTATTCTTTACTGTATGGAGTTGTTATAATCAGCATTTCGTGTACCTATTACATGTATGCATACCAGTTTGAAGTACACACATCAAATCATTTGACAACATATACATACCAGGTATATAATGCTATAATATATATTCAAAATGGCCGCCAAAATGATCAGATGTTCAATAATATTGAAGATGAAGCTGCAGTTTTCAGTAATTAAACAACACTGACATTGTTATGTATAGAGTGTGATATTCTACTTGTTTTCAAACACAAATACGGATGTATTCCAATCAGTTTGAGTATTGAAGAACTGTGTCAAAGTGTGTCCAAAATGAATTGACTGTTAAGGAATACAATATTATTATTGTTAACGAGCACACTTCTGACAATTAGGTGAGCATGATGATCATTGTCCAAGGCAGCATGTAGTATGGTATGATGAATGACATGGGTATGCTTATTGCAAACATGCATGGCTTTCTCCCACATTAAGCATCCCGCATATGTCGGCACATGCGAAAATAATTTAAATTAATCCTTGGTCGTGAGTTGGATTGGCAAATATATACAATACATGATAACGATATGTAATTCATGCATTCACTGATGTAATCAGTTCTACATTAACCACTACATGTGCTGTATTCATTCTTCTAATTAAACATTATTGAAACTAATACACCAACAACCTAACAATATAAAGTGTCACCATGACTGTCGATCAGTTTCAAGATGACCATAAAGATGGTCGCGTTTGCAATTAGGAGATGTGATACATGTATTTACGGATCTATATGTACATTTTTAATACAGCTTAAATTTCTAAAATTAGTTGATAATACCCTTAGCCCGAGGAGGTCCGCATCTTACGCGGACACCAAAGTCTGCTAGCCCATGACATATATTCGAATACATGTCTCTGGTTGCTATAGTAATTTAATATGATTGTCCATCAGCGGAGTAATTAATTTGAAAGACAACCGTAGGGATTGTTATGCGGGTTCAATGCCACGCCACATAGGGGTATATGTAGGCAAAGATGTGTATATTAGCTACAAACTACGTGTGGTATGTATGTGATAAACAGATACAATGTCAATATAAGTCTGCATTCATACACACGGTACATGATTATAGAGCTCATTACCTGTTTGATCTCATTACCTGTTGTTAAATAGAGAAATATATATTCAGACGACCTCAAAGAGCCAGCAAAACACAAAACGCCTTCCACCAACCTGGTCATTACCGCCTGCGTAAATAGTTAGAATGCCATGTAGACAATAGTTCAATTGCATAGTCTAATCTAAAATTGAATGTATCTCGATAGAGGCTGTGTGATATTGTTTAGATGGACATTTTGATACATTGCATAATGTGTTATGGATATTACGTTATCGTTCACGGGGATTGAAATGTATATTGATGGTCCTATGAGTGTGTGTGGCTACACGTGGTAGATGTGCATACTTCTTAAACTGGACTAGATTGACGTTTGAATACCCCGCAATGGCTTTTTCAGACTACATACATACTAATATTGGTTTGTATATATAGTAAATACTGGTAATTTGACACAACAGGTGTAGAATAACATGTGCGCTATAATTAAGAACACCGAATGTTGAAACATATTGGACAACATAGTTTATGTATGCGTACATAACAGCTATATGAATATAGTGGATATATTTGAAGAGCGAGCATATGCATGCTTTTAGACAGATCATGCACACTCAATGTCTTTGTTTATATGAAAATTATGAAATGGTATATCAACCTTACAGGTTATCAAATGTCACTATTATGAAATCATGGTTAAATATTTAATTACAACGCCTCACTTACAAAATATAATATCGTATTGGATGCTTCGCAAATAAGACTGATGGAACAATATGCATGCATGTATTACATAATGGCCATGATGCATGCACTGGTGTGCACTTACACTGGTAATGGATGACGGTCATACACACGTTCTCGTATGACACATACATTATTTCAGTAGTTATACAAGTTATACTTTTTTACTATGTACATGTACATGATTTTATCCCGTCAACACAGTGCGTATGTGCCGTGAAACACGGTGCCGTGAAACATTTTTGATATCCAGTCAATACAATTTTTGCATTTTACAGCCATTTTTAGGTGTTGACGGGATAAATAGAATAGTAGGTTAGTGCCGTGAATGGGAAAATATATCTGGCGCGGCACGGAAACGGGATGTGCTCGGCAGAGCCTCGCCCATCCCGTTTCCTGAGCCTTGCCAGATATTTTTTCCCATTCACGGCACTAACCTACTATTCTCTATCTATTTTCCTTATTTCTGAACAAAAGTATATGTTGTGACCACTCATTTGAACCGTCTCGGCGAGACGGTTCAAATGAGTGGTCACAACATATACTTCTGATGAGAAATAAAGAAATTCTTGGGCCTTGCCGGATATTTTTTCACATTCACGGCACTAACCTACTATTCTCTATGTATAAGTACAGGTGCCAACTACACATTTGATTCCTATTCCTACTGATGACTCGGAATGGGTTGAGAGAATATTATTGGAATGCACGATAAATAGTGTGTATATTATGTGGAACCGGGATATAGAAAATAGTAGGTTAGTGCTGTGAATGGGAAAAAAATATCTGGCAAGGCTCAGGAAACGGGATGGGCGAGGCTCTGCCGAGCACAGTCCGTTTCTGTGCCGCGCCAGATATTTTTTCCCATTCACGGCACTAACCTACTATTCTATTTGTCCCGTGAACACCTACAAATGGCTTTAAAATTCAAAAATAGTATTGGCTGGATATCAAAAATGTTTCACGGCTCTGTGTTTCACGGCACATACGCACTGTGTTGACGGGATAAATATCTCAGTGGCATCGGTTCTACTACCTAAATTTATTTTTATGTCATACAAGCTCATTTACTTGCTGGCTGTCATCTTGAAAGTGTATAACAATATTTTTTTCCGGTTTTACTCCAGCTTAGCTTGCTCGTATTATTTGCGGCTTAATGTTCTGTATGTTAGTATTTACTGTATCATACATGGAGTAATATGTACTACAAATCATCCATTCAGCATGGTCGAATATTTTCTATATCCAATTTGCAAATTAGTACCTACGACCTATATTATTGATAGTAATAATTATATTTATTTACTTATTTTACTTAATGGTGGTCAAAGGCCTAGAGTAATACTTATATGTATCAGAGACGTTCATGTCGGAATACACAACATAGTAAACATGGTTCCATAAATAGGAAATGGACATATAGGGAGACGAACAGACATTAATTCTGTATCTGAAATGTGTGTGGATAACTAATATGTGGCTGTGACTGGAGAAATGGGACTAACGGGATTTGCGACCAGTGTGGCTCCTGATCAATTATCACACTCCTGTACCCTGATAACGATATGTTATGCGTGTTTGAAGCATGATGGGTGTTTCACTGATTGAATGGCGAACAGTGCAGATCCTGAACAGACTGTGCGCATATACAGGTTGATCGGGATCTACACTGGTCACAAAACCCATAAGCCCCATTTCGCCCCATGTTACAACCACATATACAGGGGTTCGTAGCTACACGTTCATATGAACCTTTCATAAGTATATGGCAGCGTATAAAGTAAGAAAACTTATTACATGTAACATGGTCATCGTAAATTCAGTGGGTAGGGAATATATAGTTAAAACTACTTTGTTTTAACATTGCATCATCTGCTGTAGACATTATGTAATCAGAATATGGGCATTCACTATATATTGTAAACACTAGTAAATACAATTACCATTGATACAATTAATAGACACCAAGAGAAATGTGCACAATAAGACATATAGCGTAGTTGTGACCATCATTAAGAAAATGCGAAGCGGACGAAGAGACGGACGAACACTCGGACACACTGTATCTGAAGTGTGCACAGATACATGTATATATCATTAGTGTCTAAGTAGTTGCATATTCATTTAACAATTTATAAGCAAGTGACAGTGCATAACATAAATACAATTAATTACATGTAAACTTCCCATTGTAAAATGTGTGGGTGGGGAATGATGAAAAACACTTTGATTTTAACATTGTATCATAAACTGCAGACATCAGATAATCGGCATATATGCAATTAACATGTCTAATGAACACTACCAGGTACCAATGACACGAAGAAAATACAAAAGTACCATACTTTTATGGAGTTATTAAGGTAGGTTTTTTGCCATTGAAATTCAGTGGATGGGCTAACAAAACGTGCCAAATTCTTCATCTGAATAAGCAGATATTATTTAATTGAACATTATTCCATTGTATATTTATGAATACATCCGAAAACATACAAAACTGCCATATCAGTTGTTTCTAATGATAAAAAAACAGTCGATTTCAATTGCGAAAAGTCCGAGGGTTGTATACTTCAAAATGTTGCCAAACATTCATCCAGCGGGTTACAGAGCGCAGACATACGGTACAGTACTCGTAATTGAATGTAGTTTCAGAAAAAATATGTCTGCACAAATCCCACAGGGAGGGGGGGGGGGGAGGGTTTCCATTTCTAGCTGATGGCGTATGGTTAGATAGCTTGGAAATGATGTAACTAAGAGAACAAATGTTAGGTTAAGAAAATCATTCCGCAATTAAATAATAAAACAAATATTGTAAGCCCCCATGTTAAATTCCCATAGGAAAATCAATTTTTAGCTATAAAATCAATATTTGATGTAATTTCATCAAATGAAAAAAATTGGGGAGGGTTAATTTTTTGTTATTGATAAAATAAAGAGTAGTTACATTTAAATATTTTTCAGATTTAACGTGTTTAATAGTATACGTTTGTCGGCAGAAAAACGTGGAACACACAGTAGGGAGGAATACATACATGTGACTACGCATTACTTCATCAGTTACAAAACTATTAGCTATAATCACTAATATGCAATAATTTGAATTCCGTTTACATGTTCGTGAGTTCCTGTGTGGCACGGATGTTAACGAAGGCGTGTTCGGCGTCGGAAATTGACGTCTTCCTCATGGATCGGCGGAGTCCGTGCCTTCCGCGATGACCCAAGTCATTGTCGGCATCGACACCTGCCATCAAACAACAGTGTTAGCTCAACTAAGTGAATTTTCAACTTTATGACAGTATTTTCACTACTCAATTTGAAAATCAATGCGTATTTTCACATTGCTGTGCGTATTTTGTACTCCCACTTTTGATAATCAATGCGTATTCATCTAAAATAATTGCATAATATACGCCAATACGCAGCTTATCTGGAGCGCTGTATGTATTTAAATTCGTACACATGTGTATAAACAAGGCATCTCTCTTACAATGATGAATTATTAATATACATGTACAGTGCAACCCCTCTAAACCGGTCATCAAGTACACATCTGCGATATTACTTTTTGATGAGTTTCTTAGTCATTTGAGACGCGCCATATGATTTTGTACCTTCGGACATCTGCGTAATTTCATGAAATACAATTTACAATATTTCCGTAAATGGCGTCAATAGTTTACTTATTTATGAAAAATAATGTAAATTTTGTAAACGTGACTAAAGAAATTACGCAGATTTCCGAAGGTACAAAATCACATGGCGTGTCTCATTTATCTCGGGTGATACTGTCTGTACGCGATCGCATAGCACCCAACTATGGCTCAGAATGATCAAATGCCTGATATACAGTGAAACCTCTCTAAGCCGGACACCCTGGGGACCTCCCAGGGTGTCCGGTTTAGAGAGATTTCATTGTACATGTAAGCCTTCACTCCCACCTCCCATGTTGTTACACAGGGCGACCTATTAGTTCCGTCCATTCTTTAGATATTACATTCTTCGGCAAAATAAATCTACATTTACCTTCACCGGACGTGCTAATTGATATTATTATAGTATAATTTATAATTATTTTTTTATATAAACCATGAATTTACACTCTTGATATCAGGGGCGAGTAACGTGTTTCCTTAAAAGGGTAACGGAAACAACTGTATATATATGTGTGTGTTATATATCAAGGTGTATGATCACGTGGTTACAACAACAACAACGTCGCCCACGCCAAAGTAAGTATTATTTGATATTTTTCTTAATATGAAAAGGATTTTGATGAAGTATGGCGCAGCAAACACATTTTCGAGAGCTGCATTTGGTGGTCCAGTGCGATCGGCACAGACTTATGTCGTTTTTGCGAAGAATCGATTTCCGTGTCGGTAGACACGGAAATCGATTCTTCGCAAAAACGACAGTAGTTTTGGGTGAATATACCGAGACCACCAAATGCAGCTTAACAAGGCGCTTTTGATGCGCCATATTTCATCAACATCCGTTACGTAATAAGGACAATATAAAAGAATACGTACCTTTGAATCAGATGGATTCTGGAAGTTGTTGTTGTTGTTAGTACCATGTGATCATACACCTTGTATATGTGTGTGTAGAAACAAATAAATGCAATAGCCCACTCAGTAGGCATTCACTGTTCTTTATAGGAATTAAATAAGTGTATAATTGTGTCACTATTCCACCAGTTCTAAACCTTACGAGTGCCCGCTATATAGATATAATCATTTAGTAATATTTATTTTATTGATAGTGGCTCGAGGTGGGCTATTTTCATATGAAAATGAGACATGGCATTTTTTAATTATTTATACTAATGAAATGCGTCATATTTTCAACAGATTATAACGTATGATAATTGCACATTAAAAAATAAATACAGAGAATAAATAGTAATGTCCATTTTAAAGAAACACCTTTTCTAACACACTCTGAGGGTCCTTCCAAACATACGGGAAGCCGCAGCTATCCAGCAAATGTTTAACCAATACATAACGCGGTTCATATGTAATTGCCAAAGAACCAAGGTTGGCCTACTAACCTACTAATAGTTCATGCACACTCAATATAGGCAATTATAATTATTATATAATATATCCCGTGCAGCAAAAGTTGACATATCAACTACGTTATCGTATGTGGCTGTGACTGGTGAAATAGGGCTTTATATGGGCCAGTGTAGCCGAATATCAGACTTATCAGGGCTTGCACTGTTTGCCATTCAGTCAATGAAACACCCTGACTGATTTTAACGTTAGGTCTTTAACTTTAACTTGATCGTTATAAGGTAATACATGAAAGTGAAAAGCGACAAAGACAAACCGGCAAGTTCATGTAACAGCAGGTATAAACGTGTGCGCGTGTACGGCGGATTCGGTGTACGGATTTCTTCTTTTTGACGTCCTGTTTACTGAGCGTTTTAATAATTTATAATTGTAGAAAACCACATAAGTATATGAAACAGACAGTAATATTTACTGTTCAGGTATGTCATTTCTGTAATGAATAACTGGTTGTTCATTGAGTATTACGACAGTTCAGCAAATACATATGGTAATACACCTGTGGAGCGCGTGGTGGAGCGGTCTGAGGCGTCGGACTGCTGATCTTACAGTCGTGGGTTCGAGCCTCGCCGGAGGCATGCGTTGTGTCCTTGAGAAAGAAACTTTATCCACACTGCTTCAGTCCACCCAGCTGTAAATGGGTACCGGCTACATACAGGGAACATCGATTGTATTTGATTGTATGTACCTGTATGATCATATCAATTAAGGGAAAAGACAACGAAACTGAAAAGTTTATATAAGCAAATGCTTACATCCAGTCTCTAGCACTGTATGAACTGTAAATGGGGAGGACAATACGTTCAACATTAACCCTTTCTTTCACCCCTAAGTAACTGGAATGGACTGTGATATGATAATTTACCGACCAATCCAATCGTCAAAAAATTGTTTTCAGATTAGTCCATTTATGAAAATGGGGGGTTTGTTTCTTGTAAAAAATATGAAAATTATTGGTCTCATCTGGATCTGCACTGTTTGCATAAACCGTTATAGCGGGCTTTCGGGTTCAAAGGGTTACATGTGCATGTCCACTCAGTTGGCACACACTGTTCTTTATATATAGTTTTGTATATTCTGTAGATATGACATTTTAAGGCCAACTAAACATTAATTTCACCATAAACCCCACGTACTGATTGGCATTAATATACAATTTATATCAGACGTAGTATTTCCACACTGATATCAGGGGCGATAACAGTGTTTCCTTAAAATGTTAACGGACATTACTATTTATTCTCTGTATTTATGTGTTGATGTGTTATGATCATACTTTATGATCTGTCGAAATATCATTTTTTCAGGTGACGCATTTAATTAGTATAAATAATTAAAATATAGCATGCCTCATTTGCATATGAACATAGCCTAATACCACCGCGAGTCACTATGAGAACAATAAATATTACTAAATGATTATATCTGTATAGCGGGCACTCCTATCTTTTTTAGAACTAGTGGAATAGTGACGCAATTATACACTTATTTAATTCCTATAATGAATAGTTTGTGCATACTGAGTGGGCATGTACCTTTAAGGTACATTAAAGCTAGTACGCAGTCGATGGCGCGCCAGAGAATGTAATTGAATGTAATATGTACGACGAATCGGCAAATATTGTTTTTCTCCGGAAAACCGTTGATCTGACATCACGCTTATTCAAATTAAAAGAAAATATGGGTTGGGTTTGTCGGTCGTATACAGCCGACTAGGTATTTTTCATGTCGGCTATACTCGGCCACCTGTATGTTTACTGTCTATGTCACGCTAACCTTCATTTGAATGTGACAAACCTTAACTTACAATATCGACTATTCCAATATGTAGACACACTCTGCATATATCTGCATTCATGTATTTATCCCGTCAACACAATGCGTATGTGCCGTGAAACACGGTGCCGTGAAACATTTTTGATATCCAGTCAATACTATTTTTGCATTTTGCAGCCATGTGTAGGTGTTGACGGGATAAATAGAATAGTAGGTTAGTGCCGTGAATGGGAAAAAATATCTGGCGCGGCACGGAAACAGGATGTGCTCGGCAGAGCCTCGCCCATCCCGTTTCCTGAGCCTTGCCAGATATTTTTTCCCATTCACGGCACTAACCTACTATTCTCTATGTATACAACAATGTGTTACGTACATTATTCATGTATACATGTATACACCAATGTGTTACGTACATTCATGTATACAACAGTGTGTTACGTACATGTACATGTACATATTGCATCATATTTATGCGCTGACGGCCGGTCAGACCCGACCACGCTCTAACATTTTTGCAGACAATTGTTACTGCAATATAGGCTGTTACACCGCCTTGTGTTTGTTTTGGGGGTGTTACGGTAGCATTTTGTCTTTTGGAGAGTCACCTCGCCTTGCAGTGAGCGAGTAACGAAGCCTATGTTCTGAAACAAGCAACTGAACTTCGAAGTCAGAGTGCAAATCTCAGCGGAAATTACGTCAGCTAAGTTCACGACGTCATATCTTGTGACGTCGCCAGACTCCTGAAGACAGGTTTTCTGGCGACGCCGCTCATATGTTAAATCCCCATATAGACATCTTCACATAGCTAAGTTGTCTATGGTGATTTAACATGGGGACATTTTTAGAATTTCAGAAATGCAGGACCGCTTGTCAAAATTTAACTTTTGTTTTCTTAGTTAGATCATTTCCAAGCTATCTAGCTAGATTTCGGAGTCAATTTCCAAATTGTTTGTTTTCTGACTCCTCCCACAGCTCCTCCACCTACCTCCTTTTCCCCCATGTTATATTCCCATAGACCAATACATTTTTCGTAATAAAATCAATATTTGACTAAATTTCACGAAATAAAAAGAAGGCTATAATTTAATGTTATTGAAAAAACTATTGTTTTTGCATTGTTTATATAGTCGTAAAATGTGGGCAGGTTTCGTGAAACAGACAGTAGTTAATCACGATAATGTAAACAAATCTTCGTACGAACACTTTTATCGTACTAAGTTTAGTGAAACACGCCCCATGCCCGGTGATATATTGTATAGCATAATGGGTGAACAGTCACTTTACGAACCCAGTGAACATGATGAGACCACAACAATTATCTAAAGCAACAATATTCTCGGCACCGCTACGGGCTGGTAGTTACCTGATCGGTACAACTGTTCGTCCATCCTTCGAACTACCTGCAATTCTTCTTCCGCAACTTGTAGGGCTTTGACTACGGCATTTTGAAAATCGTTATCTGCTATATCGGCGTCATTATTTGTGGCGGAAGTGACGTCACAGTGGAACAGTATGGATAATGCGCAGGCACATGTCAGGATGGTTGGCATGTGGGACACCATGTTAGCTGGAATGTAGTAAAAAGGTAATTCAATTCAATATTTAACCTTTTCACCCCTAAGTAACTGGAATGGATTTGTTATTGTCGGACCAATATAGTCGTCACAAAATGATTTTCAGACAAGTCCATTTATGAAAAGGTGTTGTTTTGTTCTCAAAAGTGTGAAAATTACTTGCACAAAATGCAGATCCTGATGAGACGGTTCGTCACGAGCCAGATCATCAAAATCTACACTATTTGTCTATACCACTATACAGGCCTGTGGTGTTGAAGATAAAACCATGGGCTGTTGGGTTTACTGTGATTGCAAAACATTTAGTCCGATTAAAATCCGTTTTTGCATTATTTATATAGCCGTACAGTTTGGGCAGGTTTCGTGAAACATACAGTAGGCAGGTAGGAATGTGAAGCTATTGCATAGTTCAAGGACGTTTGACTGACGAGACACTCCGTTATCTTTCATAACTTTATATAATTCAAGAAGGCATCCAAAATGTCTGCCACAAATAACACTATTAAGAACATATGCATCGCTCTTATATCATGTTGTACATGTGTTATTCATTTGTGATATATTGTAGATATTTCAACATGCCTAAGCAATAGTGGCAAGATATATTTGATTCACACACTTGACGTACATATGTAATTTAATTATGAGGATACATGTATGTATAAAAACACATTAGTAAGTCAAACAACATACATACGTATGCAATTTAGTTAATATAGGTTAGAGAATAATAAATGGTGCGAAAGGGGATAATAGTAGTCCAGTATGAACAAAATCGTGCGGGTGTTTTGAGGTCACTGACACAGTTTACTTGCAAACCTTGATCCATTACTACCCAGTTTCAGTTGAGGAACATGTGGGTCATGTGATGTAAACAGAGTTTCCGTGGCAAATAAAAAATGTAAACAATATTGGGGGACATGACGAGGTTGGATTTTTCTTTCTTAGGAGTAAGTGAACCTATTGTTTAATTCATGCAGAACCAGTACAGACCGGCTGCATGTCATGTACAAGTAGGTCCCACAACATCCATACGAATAGTGAAAGTAGGAGAAACTGGGCCTATTGGATGGGATTCGGTTAAAGTATATAGTAAAACTAGTTGGTGCCTTCTAACCTATACTGTGATAATGTGTGGGTGAAATCTTACATCAACACCGGCATTGGAGGTGTGACTTGAACAGCCAATCAGATGTCGGCCTATAATTTATTAGAGGGAGAATTACTTCAGCGGACAGCAGTGCCATCTAATGTCATATTGACGCACTACTAACCGATATATTGCTTGCATCATTCTGCTTGTGGCTTGATGCTTTCTGCTTGCGGCTTTCCGCTTTCGGACTGGCGTGATGCTTACTTCCTGCGGCGTTGTCCTTACTGCTTTCGGCCTTATTCAAAGTGCTAAGTGCTTTGTTCTTACTTTCTATGCAAATGCTTAGTGCAATAAAACAGGGACACGAATAAGGTAGTATAGCTTTATTTCCTCCATATGTGGATGGTATCAACATGATAGACAAACAAGAAAGCATAGAAATATATACATGTACATGTGAAATAAGTTGGGTATACATCGATTGATGGTTGCGGGACATTTGTAGTGTCGATACAAAATTGAATTTAATCCGAATCGACTGTTTAAGGACATATATGCATTTATGAACTATGATGTCGTGTTTCACGTTTCATTGCGTCATTGGTATATAAATTTACATATATACATACATAAAAGGGCCCCCAGCGGAGAGAATGGTCCTTACGACACACACACACATGTGCGATCAGCACAGACCCAGATCGGACCTCACATCTGCGCGGGCCGATCAGGGCCTGTCATGTTCGTCTATATATATATGTATTTATCTCACACGCCAGCAAAGCGATTAGCATTCGATCAGACTGTGTGAGTGTGCAGTCGGATCCCTTTCTTTAAGTATTGTCACTTATTGTAAATGGTATAAGAAATATTTTCTCAGACAGTGGCCCATATATACTGCGCGTCATCCATAACATCCAGATGGTGGTACATGTGTTTATGGTTTCACGTATCGTTAAGTAGTTGTGTATATTATGCAACCACATTTGCCTTAATGTTTGACGAACGTGTTTGAGACGGTTCAGCGGTCAGCGTGATCCTAGGTCAGTCGGCACATTTGAGCAGGCTGACCAGTGGTCGTACTGTCCCCCGTTGAATATGATAGGCTCTGATGGCATTTGGCACAACTTTTGTGCAATATTGCGTCGTGATACATAGCAGCTATGGCGTATCGCGGAGGCATCCAGCATAAGGAATACTCATATGATACATCATATGTTCTCATGAAACTTTCAGGGATTGTACAAATATATAGTGTTGCATTTATATAGAGAATAATTTGCTGAAGAGTGTGGCACAGCAAATTATGAATTGTTCATACGCTGATAGTGTGAGCATAGTCAGCATGTGCTCTGTGGTTCCACCGAGTGCACATGCTTTATCAGGTAACCTGCCCTGTATTGGCCGAAGACGTACTGACTGATAAAATATTGTTGTATCAGGCATTGACCTGATACAAACATCCGGGTTACAATGAAGTGAATATTGACGTTCCATTGGTCGGATGACGTCACGTGACGTTACCGAATGACGTCAGTGTAATGACGCAATGTAAACAAGTCCGCGTTCTGTCCATATATAACGACGTCATATGTGGTCATTTTCGAGCATAAAAGTTACCTGATAAACAGAATATCAGGCTAGTGTCTTTTGATATCAAGTATATCAGGCTCGGCTCGGAAACGGTAGGAATTCCTCGGCAAGCCTCGGAATTCCTACGCGTTTCCTAGCCTTGCCTGATAAACTTGATATCAAAAGACAGTAGCCTCGTATTCTCCATGTTGTTGCTCATATTTCTCAGATAGTCACACAGATTTGGACCAAACTGTCTGAGTACATGTATCCAAAAAGTTTCAATAGTGTTTTGGATAGCACTATTTTCACAGTGGAATATACGGTGTTCCAGTTCGTCAACACACGCAGCATCGCATGTTGTACACATAGACGGGCCGAATGAAAACAGAACGCCAGGGACTTTGGGTGATTCTTCGCCGCCTTCCATATTATAGACGGTTTTATAGTTGTGTGTATATCACGAGAACGAGCACAGTTATAAATATAAGTTTTAATGTCATCAGCACGCAAGCATCAAGTCACATAGAATTATGGCGGATATTACCTTTCATATGCCGTAGGTAGTGAGTTCAAATCTTAGTGTTTTTCATACATACATATATGTATATACACATATATT